>JAHLJS010000002.1:88092957-88817671 GCA_038502445.1 Eremochloa ophiuroides | reverse complement strand
GGCACGGCTGCGTCGGGCGCGGTGGCAGCCGGCGGCGGGCTCGTCTCCCTCTTCGGTCTCCCTCTCGTCGGCGAGCGAGCGCGCGGCCGGCGGTCTCCCTCTCCCCCACTCTCTCTCCGTGGGCCCCGCGCGCGGATAACGCACGCCCTCTACCCCAGGAAGTTTGCCGGATGGGAGCCGGTCCTGGATGGCCATACCAGATCCGCTGCAGGGCACTAGTCCGGTAAAGCGATCCTTCAGGATTGTTTTACCGGACCCAGTGCAGCTGGTGTAGGCTCACCGCGTGTTCAGGAACTGCCAGAAGACGACGTTGATACATACCACCTGGACCTGGCCATGGAATGCTTCTTGCTGTCAACCTCCAGGCTCATTGCATCAGCTGCCCTGCTACCGCCTGCGCCTCTCATGCAACTGAAGTGCATAATCCAGGTCGGCAATCACGTCCGCCATTGATGGGCGGCCAATACTCCGATTAGCAAGACAATTCTCACAAGTTTCGACGAACTTTGAAGAGAAACTATGTGGCCCTCTTCCTTCAACGGGCCACCTATTTTTTTTATTTTTAAACAAAGGCACGAGTTCTGCCTGCTAAGGTTCGACGAAAAGCTCATAGCTCGGTTTAGCTCGCTCGACTCGGATTTTGTTAATGGCTCAACTCGGCTCGGCTCGTTTATAATAACGAGCTGAGCCAGTATTTTTTGCTGGTTAGTTAACGAGCGGAGCTCGTTGAACTAGTTCAAGTTGGCTCGTAAGCCTAACGAGCCAAAACTATTGATATTAAAGTTATATTAGTTTTATATGATGATATCTTACAATCTATCATTAGTTGATGGTTAGACTTATACTTTTAAACTTAGGATCACTTTAACTTTTTCTCTTTATTTTAAACTGATTTTATAGATAATCAATAATAAATTATAGATGTATTCTGTCTTATATGAATGTGTATAGTATTATAGTAGTATTATTATATTTTATATATAGCATATACATTTTTTTCCTTGATTTATGGCTTGCTTTTGAATTACTGCTATTATTATAATGCAGATAAATATAAATACTTATTTTTATTTTTTATGTCTGCCTCGCGAGCCAAACGAGCCAGCTCGATCTCACTAACGAGCCGAACCGAGCAGGCCTTCTGCCTCATTAGTATAACGAGCCAAGTCGAGGTGGCTCATTAGCTAACGAGCACAAACGAGCCGAGCCAAAACAAGCTGAGCTAGCCCTATCTGCCGCCTAAATAAGATGAATGAATTTTATGTATCAGCACGGCTACCCAAACGGGGATGCACATAGAGCACCGAGTGGCTAACCAACCCACGAGATGCGGTTGAGCACAAACATGACATATTGCCAAGGGTTATCGTTGCCAAGTCTAGAAACAAAGCTACCAGTAACTCCGACTTTGGATGGCAGGCCACCTGTAAGCCTTCTACTGAAGGTCCGAAGTCGAAGCGCGGTGAGGGATCCAACTGCAACGCCTTCCATACCTTTAGGAAAGGAGCAACACCCATTGCGCACCGTCGCACGTCCAAATGGATGGATTTTTCACCCATGGATGATACTGTTACAGGGAAAGACATGAAAGCCCCCAACAGGGACAGCTACGCCCATCGGCATTGCTGACGCCAAGGCAACACTCCAACATGAATTGTCAGGACGAGAAATTGGGCCCCTGCCGCCAACCACCGCCAACGCTGCTGCCCTGCCACCCCACGGAATGGGAAGAGGGGCATCGATGCGTCGGTTTGCACGTCACAGCCACATAGCTGCATCGGCCACCACCCCCTCCGACCAGGCAACACAGAACCAAACCTGACTCCATCGCGCGCGTAACACTGCCGCACGTCGAGGCCATTGCTGACTGCCGCCGCTGCCGGCCCTAGCACCCATTTCCAATGTGCAGACATTCAACGCCAACAACCGCGAGACACGTGCCCCCACCATCGTGGGCGCCACCCCATACCCTGCGGCCATCGAATCCGGATGCCAGACCGCGATCGTAGCGCACCCTGCCGCCACCGCAACCACCTCCGTCTTGAAGAAAACAACCACAGGAACCGTAGAGCCGTAGGCAATGCCACCGCGGCCAAGGTCATTAGAGGGAGGAGCCGCAGGCAAGGCCTCAATGAGCTTGATCACCGCCTCCGTTTCGCCGGACCAGGCCAGATCCGGCTGCCCAGGGCCCGGATCCAGTCGCTTGGGCATGAAATCCGGCCACCCAACACCAGGCCGCACGAGCCCCGTTGTCGTCATCATCGTTGTCAAGATCGGAGGAGAGGAACTTACAAAGGAGGAGAGCCTTGTAGTCGACCCCTGCACCAGCTCGGGCACCAGCTGGTGCCGCCATAGGTGCAACGACCCTCCGTGCCGAGCTCCACGCAGCTTGCGCGGAGGACGAGGCCGCCAACCACCTGGCATGTATGCTGCCGACGCAAGGGTGGGACGGTCCCTCCACTGCCATCCTGACCGACTGGACGGCCATGCCAACGGCTAGCTCCAGCGGCAGTGCAACGAGAGAAGCGAAGGGAAGGGGGCGGTGCTAAAGCGTACATGGGGCCTCCAGTGTCGCCCGCTGGGAGGCGACGGGGCGAGCATGTCACTTTGTGTTTGTAAATCCTAGACCGCCCAATGTAATATTGTGTCCAACAACCGAGACCTAAAATACAAAATTCATTCATCCTTTGGGTAGTGTTACAGACAAATGATTCAATATTTATTTTTGGTCTTCTCCAACAACAAGACTCAAAAGATAATTCATTCCGCAAATAGGTCTTCAGGGTTAGGTTATGCCCCCACCTAGCACCTAAAATGGGTCTTCTTTATAGGTACTTTGTTGGAGGTTATAAGTCTCATGTTGAAGACCATTTTAGGATTGGGCAAGAATCTCCTGTTGAAGACCGCCTCATAAGCCAGCTTTCTCAGAACTGGCAAAACACATAGCACCTCAACTCCTCAGGTAGCACGGCGCCAAAAGAAAACACGTTCGGTGGACTCGTATTCAGGATCGTAGATATTACAATGCGATTTGCAGATTGTGTCCGTGATTGGATCCGTCTCGATGTTGTCTGAAATCTTGGCAACCCACTCATTATCCACGAGAATATTGGTCAGCTTCACGTTGCGGTGGAGGATGGCCTTCTCTGCACTTGTTTGAAGGACTAAAGGCAGTGCAGGCCAAGAGGTGCATCAATGCAAATCTCTAGACTCTGCTTCCAGTTAAGGCTTGTTTGGTGCACATGTATCCACCTCAATTCACTTTGACACACACAGATTGAGGTGGATACATGAACATTCAAACAAGGCTTAAGAGGTGACTTGCTGGTGAGGGGTGAGTTGTGTGTCTCAAACAGAGAGAGAGATATTTATCACAATACAGAGATAGCAGAATATCTGTACACACAATGTTTAGATAATGAACAAACAAAGAGAGCACAAAGATAATTAAGTAATGTTCATGTTGTAGGTATTCAACACAAATTTCCAACTTTTTTTTTATCTTATATAATGTTTGTACCACCTGGACATGGAATGCTTCTTGCTGTCAACCCACGAGCTCATTGCATCACCTGCCCTGCTACCGCCTGCGCTTACCAGCCTCTGCACTCTCCTGCAACTGAAGTGCATAATCCAGGTCAGCAATCACGTCTGCCATTGAAGGGCGCCCAATACTCCGATTAGCAAGACAATTCTCGCAAGTTTCGACGAACTTGAAGAAACTGTGTGGCCCTCTTCCTTGCAACGGGCCACCTAATTTTTTATTTTTAAACAAAGGCACAAGTTCTGCCGCACAAATAAGATGAATGAATTTTATGTATCAGCACGGCTAACCAAACGGGGATGCATATACAGCTCCGAGTGGCTAACCAACCCACGAGACATGGTTGAGCATAAACATAATATATTATCAAGGGTTAACGTTGCCGAGCATGGAAACAAAGCTACCAGTACCTCCGACTTCGGATGGCAAGCCACCTGTGAGCCTCCTACCGAAGGTCCGAAATCGAAGCATCGCGTGGATCCAACTACAACACCTTCCATACCTTCACGAAGGGAGCAACATCCATTGCGCCACCATCGCACGTCCACAATGGACAGAGTTTTCACCCATCGATGACACTGCTAGAGGGAAAGACATGACACCCCAACAGGGCAACAGGGAGAGTTGCACCCACCAGTATTGCTGACGCCACGACTTTCGTCCAAGGAACCCTCTAACACGGCTCGTTAGGGCGAGAAATTGGCCCCCCGCCAGCCAACACCGCCAACGCCGCTGTCCTACCACCCCACGGAAGCCCCTTTAGAGGGGCATCGACACGTTGGTTGCACGTCGCAGCTGCACAGCTGCATCGGCCACCACCCCCTCCGACTAGGCAACACAAAACCAGATCTGACTCCATCGCATGCGTAACACTACCGCACGTAGAGGCCATTGCTGACCACCGCCGCTGCCGGCCGTGGCACCCGTTTCCAATGTTGCCGATCTTCAACACCAACAGCCGCGAGACGCGTGCCCCACCATCGTGGGCGCCACCCCATACCCTGCGGCCGTCGGATCCAGACTCCAGACCGCGATCCTAGCGCACCGTGCCCCCACCGCCACCACCTCCATCTTGAGGAACACAACCACAGGAACCGTAGAGCCACAGGCAAGGCTACCGCGGCGGCCAAGATCATTAGAGGGAGGGGCGGCAAAGAGGAAGAGCGCTACCCCTAACGCCTGAATGAGCTTGGCCGCCGCCTCTGTTTCGCCGGACCAGGCGAGATCCGGTTGCCCAGGGCCCGGATCCGGTCGCTTGGGCACCAAATCTGGCCGCCCAACACCAGGCCGTGCGAGCCCCGTTGTCGTCGTCGTCGTCGTTAAGAACGGAGGAGGGGGACTTACGAAGGAGGAGAGCCTTGTAGTCGACCCCTGGACCAGCTCAGACACCAGCTGGCTTCGCCATAGCTGCAACAACCTTCCCTGCCGAGCTCCATGCAGCTTGCGCGGAGGAGGCCGCCAGCCACCTGCCGTGTATGCTGCCGACGCAAGGGAGGGACGGTCCCTCCGCCACCATCCTGACCGACTGGACGGCCATGCCGACGGCCAGCTCCAGCAGCAGTGCAACGAGAGAAGCGAAGGGAAAGGGGCGGTGCTACAGCATACAGGGGGCCTCCAGTGTCGCCCGCTGGGAGGTGACGGGGCGAGCATGTCACTTTGTGTTTGTAAATCTTAGACCGTCCAATGTAATATTGTCTCCAACAACCGAGACCCAAAATACAAAATTCATTCGTCCTTTGGGTAGTGCTACAGGCAAAGAATTCAATATCTATTTTTGGTCTGCTCCAACAATAAGACCCAAAAGACAATTCTTTCAGCAAATAGGTCTCCACGATTAGGTTATGTCTCACCTGACACGTAAAATGGGTCTTCTTTACATGTACTCTGTTGGAGACTATAAGTCTCCTATTGCAGACCATTTTAGATTTGAGTGCTTCAATGAATCTCCTGTTGAAGACGGCCTCATAAGCCAACTTTCCCAGAAATGGCAGGGCACATAGCACCTCAACTCCTCAAGTAGCACGGCGCCAAAAAAAAAAAGACGCATTCAGTTTTTCATTTAGCCTGCCGGTGGACTCGAATTCAGGATCGTAGATATTACCGTCGCATTGCAGATTGTGTCGGTGATTGGATCCATCTCGATGTTGTCTGAAATCTTGGCAACCCACTCATTATCCACGAGAATATTGGTCAGATTCACGTTGCGGTGGACGATGGCCTTCTCTACACATGTTTGAAGGACTGAAGGCTGTTGGAGTTGTTCAAATTCACTCCAGGATGTAGGCCGGGCTTCTGACGGAGCGAAGCGGAGGCCCGTCGCCGGAGGCTTGGGCCGGAGCGTAGCGGAGTCTGAAGCCGGCCCATGGGCCGGTCTCGCCCCTGTACTCGGGGGGTGCGGGGGGCGGAGCCCCCCGCGGTACGGTACGGTATATACACCCTTGCTAGGGTTTCGTGGAGACTTGATTCTCTTGTAAGCCGCTATAGGCGTGTAACCCAAAACTCTTGAGATAGTGAGATTGTTGCTGGCTGGTGCCCGTGGTTTTTCCCCTTCACATCTGAGGGGTTTTCCACGTTAAATCGTGTGTCTCCTCTGTGGCTTGATTCTTTACTTCATATTCCTATACGTCGTTCATAACAAAGGCAGTGCAGGCCAAGAGGTGCATCAATGCAAATCTCTAAATGCTGCTTCCAGTTAAGGCTTGTTTGGTGCCCATGTATCCACCTCAATTCACTTTGACACACACGGATTGAGATGGATACATGAACATTCAAACAAGGCTTAAGAGGTGACTTGCTTGTGTGGGATATGACGAGTTGTGTGTCTCAAACAGAGAGAGAGATATTTATCACAATACAGAGATAGCAGTATATCTGTACACACAATGTTTAGATAATGAACAAACAAAGAGAGCACAAAGATAATTAAGTAATGTTCATGTTGTAGGTATTCAACACAAATTTCCAACTTTTTTTATCTCATATAATGTTTGTGCATAAGTATGACTTGATGGACTAGTGAGTATTCCTATATAACAGACGTGGTTCCATGCAATTCAGATGGCAGACGTTATTATTTTACTTTTTGAGACGGTGATCAAGCTCCTCTTTTTTTTTTTTTCTGAACTGAGGAACTCCCATTTCCATTAACATGTCACAGAAGTATAGCATTCGGAAGAAAGTTCAGAAAGCCACAGAGAACATCCAGCTAAATATACCCGAAACAAGCATAAACCTACTACCCCCTACCCCTCTGCCCAGATAAGCGGTAGAACAGATCACAAAAGGAGATAAGACTAACAGAGCTCGCACCAATAAACCTTCATTACAGACGATTACAAGCGTCAGACGCACAGGATGCTATCACAGAGCTTCCAAATTCCAACACAACCGCACATTAGAGAAGGTCCTTCATCTCCAACACACTTCACGACGGCCGCTATTCCTGTGTCAGTCCTCCAGCAGAAGCTTTTCCTCTTCCTTAGCTCCTCATTCTATCCTTCTCCATTATTATACGAAATCTTTTTAGATAAAGTGTTATACGAAATCAACGTCGCAGAACTTCTTTCATCGATGGCCTGTTTGCCCCAAATATCTCCAAGCACCGTTTTGCAAACTCGGCCGTCTCTTCAAGGACCTCCATATTCTCATCGTTCTTGATCTCATCGTCCAATATCTCCTCAAGCCTTCCTTCACTTACCGCAGTACTAAAATGCATTGCTAGGTTCCACTCAGATTCAGGAGCATTGAAGTTAACGGCCCTTTTGCGTGTGAGCAGCTCCAACAGAACGACTCCAAAGCTATACACGTCGCTCTTGTCCGTCAATTGGCCGGTCTGCATGTACTCTGGGTCAAGGTACCCAATTCTTCCTCGGACCGCTTGGGTCATCTGTGCCTCATCGGTTGGTGCTAGGATGGAATCAACAAAGTTATAGACCTTCGCGGTGTAGTCAGAATCGATGAGGATGTTCGTGGAGCTGACGTCTCCATGGATGATTGGGGAGATGCGCAATAGTGCAGGTAGGAAAGCGCCTCAGCAGACTCATAGGCGATCTGCAAGCGAGCAGCGAGGGAGAAGTGCTGGCGATGATTGGCATGGATGAGTTCGAACAATGATCCATTGGGGATGAACTCATAAACCAGCAAGGGACACACTGTTTCCATGCAAACGCCGAGTAACTTGACAATGTTCTTGTGCTTGATCTGAGAAAGCATTAGCATTATCTCGCTGTATTCTTTCTTGGAGCATCCAACATTTGCAGTGTGTTTTTGTACAGCTACTTCAATGTTGCCTTTAAGAAGACCCTTGTACAAATTATGATCCCAACCAAGAAGGCGTGACATATCAAAGTTGTTTGTTGCAACCTTCAACTCTGCAAGTGAGAACTGGCGGTACGCATCTGAAGGCAAAATATTGGCAGCGATGTTTACTGAAGGTGGAGGTGCTGGATTGCTGCTCTTCCTTACCCAAGAGAACAGATCTACTCGTTGCCGTCCCTGAGATTTCCATGGCACCCGAAGACGTTCTGCCACATCAATCATCTCAGGACGTTTGTCCCTATCCATCCTTAGGCATTCACCTGCTAGCTTTGCAACTCCTTCAAGAACCTTCATGTTACTCTTGCATGCAATGCCAACATCAAACATTTCTCTCACACCTCGGACCCCCCTTGTAAGAGCATTATTAAATGCATAAACATTGTTGATGTTGTCAACTACTGCCTTTCTCCTAGTGATTAGTTCAATGAGGACAGCTCCAAAGCTATAAATATCATATTTAACAGTGATACGCCCATCTAGAGAAAACAAAGGGTCCATATAGCCTATGCTTCCTATTACATTCTCCGTTCTTAGCGTCTTATCCGTGTTGGCTAGTCTTGATATCCCAAAATCTGACAATTTCGCATGAAAGTTGCTATCTAAGAGTATGTTACCAGGCTTGATGTCACCATGAATAACCTGAGTATACATGTGAGAATGCATGTATGCCAGAGCTTCCGCACACTCAATAGCGATCCTGAGTCTTATATCCAAAGGGATGGGACTGTTGTTATCGTGAAGAATATCACTCAGATTTCCATTAGCGATATACTCCATGACCAACATAAGGGCATTTTCCTCTGCACAGTAACCAATGAGCCTCACTACATTCTTGTGGTTAATTTCACGGTGAATGATGAACTCTTTAGCAAACTTTTCTTGCACATTGCCATTCAACCTTTTCACTGCAACCTTGCTTTGGTCCTCAAGAACCCCTTCATATACTTCTCCAAAGGCACCTCTTCCAAGAATAGTTCTGTAGTTTTTGGTCATTCTTTCTATGTCGCCTTGTGTGAAGCATCTTATGCTGTGATTACTGTGCACCATCCATTTAGATCTTTCATCTTCTTGGAGAAGTTCCATCAATTTGTTGCTGGAGAATTTTCACCTGTGGAAGCAGTAAAGTTCAACACTGGATAACAACAAAAAAACCATTGAAGATGATCGATGGTAGTACACTGTTTGTGTCGAAAAGTCCTTAGAACCTAGTAAACCAATGATCTGTAACAAAAAGTTATTTCCACCCTCTTCAATGAAATGAATTTGAGCTCCCTGATGTTTCTTTGAGAAAAGGACCAAAATGCATGGAGCTCTTGGCAAAAAAAGGGGGGTTTTCCAGAGTGTTTGTTTCGGTTTTGTCTAACACAGAATTTTACAGTGCAAGAGCAGCTCCAAGAGTCCACAAACTATGAACTGATTTGCAGCTGAAATGGATGTCTGAAATTAAATTGGTTTCCCTTTTATTAGAAACAATACATTGTCAGTATTGGCAGCATGACATTGATTGCTTAACATTCTATTGCTTCAAGAAGAAATTGGACCGGTGTGGCAATTATTTCAGTTAAATCCCATGTCCTGCGATAGGTTTAAATTTGAGAAACAATGTGTGAATCTAGCTGTTGGGAGCTAATAATTAATGGTGCCTACACTCTACATGAGAAAATGCTTTAAAACGAGCATACTCTGAATCTCAGATCTACCTTTAAGAAAAGATTGAAGACATACCAGAAGGTAGCAGGGTCAATTTTCTTGTTCGTCCGGTCCGTGTACTCGAGATGCAGGCAAACTTGAGAGCTCAGCTGAGTTGAAAGTATCCCGAGAATATTTAGACAGAAAAAGTGCGTAAAATAAAAATTGCAAAGGGATATGTATCTGGTAATAAGGATGGATTGGTTGATGACATACCTGTGAAGGATGGATGAATGGAGAGAAGGGATGCCAATGCCGAGCGAGTCAACCCTCAAGCACGAGTCTATCGTCTCCCTGAGTCCTTGCCCCTTGAGTGTATGACGACGCTCGCCTTGCAATGATAGATGAATGGAGAGTGGAGACAAGAGATGCCAATGCCGAGCAAGTCAACCGTCAAGCTAAGAATCTCGAGCTCATGCGCACCAATGTAGAGCCCGCTGCCCGCAGTGGCCAATGGCTAGTGGGTGTCGAATTTTTTTTAAATTCCGTACGTCCCTGTTAGCACTGCTGGCCTGCTGGGGCGAACAGCAAGTCGAGCACCGGCAGTCGGCAGTCGTGAGACGGGACGCGTTAATTTTGGATGATGACGATGATTGACGGATAGGCTAATGATGTCATATGAAACTAACTTGTCATTTATTTAATTTTAGTCAAAATATTATCGATGCGAACACAAGTGGGAGACTTAGTGTCCGAATTTGTGATGAGTGATTATCAACGGAGTTCAGTTGATATGTTGGTTGGTTTATAGTGTGCAGGTGCTGAGCACGGAGGCAATGACGGATGGCGAAGTGAAGGTCAAGTGAGCGGGCCATGCCGATGGACTAAAAGCGGTGAAGGACGGACGCAGGACTTGGACGCTGGAGCGCCACTTGCAGTAGCGGATACTTGGCGGCATCGACAAGCACGATCAAACATGGTCGAGGGACTCATAGCGGTGCATGGGCCGGCGCAGTCGAGGACCGGCGGGACGTGACCCAGAACGGCTTGCTGGTTTGAGCCTCAAAACCAGCGGCGGACGATTTTCGGGTTTGGGCCTCAAAACCCGGGCTGAGCTGCTTCTGGGGGAAGCGGGGCGACACGTGGCGGAATCTCCCAGGTTGCATAAAGACGACAGTAACTCTGAGCAGGAAGCGGAGTCGTCCGATCACATTCACTCTCATCCCCTCCATCACTTAGGGGTTAAGACACTTGCTTAAGGAGAGATCTACTACTAGTATTCATGGTAGTGTAAACTCATGTTTTGAGCTGGGAATCGGGGCTCTAACCTCGTAGCGTCTCCGGAATTCAAAGTAAGGCATGTGTTCTTCTTGTTCTTTGTGCGTTCTTCGTTGTCCCCTCTCTTGTGTGGCTTGATTCGCGAGTTCTAGTTCATTTCGATTCGTTCCTTTTGCGTGCACTTGTTGTTTGTCATGTGAAGAACATTTTAACCGAAGGAAATCTCCGGATTCCAACCCTACTTGTAGATCGGGTCGCTTTTTCATCACGAATGAGTTCAAGGGCACTTTTGGGGCGTTTCGATTTCTCGTTAATTCGGTTCGAATTGGGTCTTGATTTTTTGGGAGTTGATTCTAGGCTGCCTTATGACCTTATGGCCGAAAATCGTGGTAGTTCATTTCCGTTTGATCGAGCTCTCTTGGATTTTGGTTTGGGACGATTTCAAACGCGCTCTGTCTGTACAGGCGCGGACAGTCCGCGGGTCACCCCCGGATAGTCTGGGAATCGGGGCCGGGCACAGGGGCTGCAGCAGCCTGCTCGGTAAGCAGTCGTGGAATGAATTTGGAACATATTCAACAAATGCATGAACAATGTTGACATTATTGTCCACTACAGTTGTTGCCTTTTTTTTGGTGATCAATTCAAGGAGGACAACTCCAAAGCTGTAAACATCACTCTTCGAGGTGAGAAGCCCATCCTGAGCAAACAAAGGGTCCATGTAACCTATACTCCCTATTACATTTTCCGTGTTCAGTGCCTTATCCGTGTTGACTAGCCTTGATATTCCAAAATCTGACAGTTTTGCATGGAAGTTGTCATCTAAGAGCATATTAGAAGGTTTGATGTCACCATGGATAACATGAGTATACATGTGAGAATGCATGTATGCCAACGCCTCGGCACATTCAATGGCGATCCTAAGTTTTACATCCAAAGGGATAGGATTCTTGTCTTGGTGAAGAGCATCACTCAGGTTTCCATTAGCTATGTACTCGGTGATCATCATAAGTTCATTTTCATCTACACAATAGCCAATGAGTCTCACTACGTTTCTGTGGTTGATTTCACGATGGACGGCCAACTCTTTGGCGAAATTTACTTTCGCATTGTTGATAAACCTTTTCACTGCCACCTTACTTTGGTCCTCAAGAACTCCTTCATAAACTTCACCAAAGCCACCTCTTCCCAGAGTTGTTATATAGTTCCTGGTCATTCTTTCTACCTCGCATTTGGTGAAGCACTTTATGTCATGATTGCTCTTCACCATCCACTTCGATCTAACAGCCCCTTGGATAAGTTCCATAACTATATTCTTGACGATCAATTCCTGTGAATTAAATTAGTAAGTGCTGGATAACGTACAATATACTTGTGGGAGTATAACAGTCAGCATTAGCTAAAATATATACTGTAATCTTTTCTCTGATCAATTTTGATCAGTCTTGTTTCATCCATGATGTTGGTGTTTTGTGCCATTTGTATTGAAACAAATCAAATCTGGTATATTTGAACATCCAAACAAAAAGAAACTAGCCTCTGGAATATAATTATCATAATTTGTTTCAAAGCTCTAGAATTCAAACGGCCCTGCAAAATAGCTTCCACAATGATGTTGAATTTAACTTCAGTCTAACATAGTTTGAACAGTGAAAGGAGCGCTCTTCTAGAATCTAAGAAATACTAATATACTAGTGATTTATGTCTACGACGACGCATGCATATGTGTGATGTTTGTTGACCAACAGAGTAGACAAGGAACACTGGAACAGTCGGTGTTAGGTGAGTCAAATGCAACTGTATTTAGGTTGGTGGTTTTCCATTTTGAATTTTTGATTTGGAAATTCACCTCACCATTTTTTTAGATAATGGAACGGAGTTCCAGCCTCTACCACCCGGGGGTGATACACAGCTGAGATACAAAATCCTAGCCATAAGGCTACACACGGCACACGAAAGAAAACATCGAAAGAGTATCTTCCAACTGACCCTCCACCACTCTCAACAAAACCGACCAAGACGGAAAAAAGCTAAGCTTCAATTCGTCGTCGCGAGGGCCAACCAAACTTGGAGAAAATTGCCATCACTTGAGATTCCAGAATTCTGCAACCTCTCCTGAACACCTCTTTTGCCCCCTCATCATGCAGCTGGGACCATTGCCGAATCCAGTGCGTCATCCGGAATATTACCTGTACAGAAGAAACAGAATTTGATTTGTTGAAAACCATGTCATTCCTATTCAACCAAAGACACCAACAAAGGGCTGCCACTCCCACTAAAATTTGAGATCTGAGCTTGGCACCTACACCACGCAGCCAGGATCCAAAAAGATTAGTGAAATTCGAGGGTGGTTGAATACCAAAAATGACATATATGAGGTTCCAAACGAATCTGGCAACATGGCAATCAAAAAATAGATGCTGTATAGTTTCAACATTACTACAGAAACAACATGTAACACTCCCTTGCCAATTACGTTTTGCAAGATTATCCTTGGTAAGCGTAACCCCTTTTTTAAGGAACCACAAAAAAACCTTAATTTTCAGTGGTATTTTTAACCTCCAAAGTGTATCCTTCTCCGGCGTTACGCCTCTTCCAATCATAAGATTGTACATAGATTTAACCGAAAAAATCCCCTTCTTATTGCCACTCCAAATAAACCTGTCCCGCCCCTCGTTCAGTTGAACTGACACAACCTTTGAAACCAAATCCAACCATGCCCCCCTATTTGCACCCACCAGGCCTCTCCTAAAAGATACACCAAGTGGTATAGTCCCTAAAACACTCGCCACCGTGACATGCTTTTTCCTGACTAGACCATATAAATTTGGGTAAACTTTCTCCAATGGCCTGTCACCGATCCAAATATCCTCCCAAAACCTCACATTTTGTCCATTTTGCACCTTGAAAACACCCCCCGAAAGGAAATCCTCTCTCACTTTTAATAAACCCGACCAGAAGTGAGAATCTCCTGGTCTATGCTTCACGTGAGCAAAAGGCTTATTCGAAAGGTATTTTCTACGCAAAATTTCTTGCCAAATCCCATCCTCATTAACTAGTTTGAATAACCACTTGCTTAGCAAGCACTTGTTCTGGATGTCCAGATTTATAATGCCCATACCTCCACATTCTTTGGGGGTACACAAGATGCTCCATCGGGTCAAGCGGTATTTCTTCTTATGTTCATCACATTGCCAGAAAAACCGAGATCGATAGTAATCCAGTCTTTTCAGAACTCCTCTAGGGATTTCGAAGAAAGAAAGCATGAAAAGAGTTAAACTGGAAAGGACTGAGTTTATGAGCACTAGTCTTCCTCCGAACGATAGTAATCTTCCTTTCCAGCTACAGAGTTTCTTTTGAAATTTTTCCTCAAGTCCTATCCAATCCTTATTAGAAAGTTTTTTATGATGCATCGGTATGCCTAGATACCGGAAGGGCGTACCACCTACTTTACATCCAAACAATCCCGCATACTCTTGCTCTGCCTCCTTGGCTTTCCCATAGCACAAGAGATCACTCTTGTGAAAGTTAATTTTCAGCCCGGACAACTGCTCAAACGTACTAAGCACCAGCTTAAGATTTCTGGCTTGGGCAACATCATGATCAAGAAATAATATGGTATCGTCCGCATATTGCAGTATCGATAACCCGTTATCCACTAAGTGCGGAACAACCCCTTGAACCATTCCATTTGCCTTAGCTCTTGAGACGAGGGTAGCAAGCATATCGGCTACCAGATTAAACAGAATGGGCGACAACGGATCACCTTGTCTCAACCCCCTCTTAGTTTGAAAGTAATGACCTATCTCATCATTCACTTTAATCCCGACACTGCCCCCTCTCACAATCTGATTAATCCACCCACACCATCTTGGCGAGAAACCCTTCATCCGAAGTGTTTGCTGTAGAAATGGCCACTTAACCTTATCATAGGCTTTTTCGAAGTCTAGCTTCAAAATCACCCCATTCAATTTCTTCTTACGCAATTCATGCATGGTTTCGTGTAGAATCACTACACCCTCTAAAATATTTCTCCCTTTCATGAATGCAGTCTGAGATGGCCTAACGATCTTATGTGCCACTAAGGATATCCTGTTAGTAAGCACCTTGGTAAATATTTTGAAGCTCACATTCAGCATGCAAATCGGCCGAAACTGTTGAATCTGTGTCGCTTCAATTTTCTTTGGTAGTAACGTAATTATACCAAAGTTTAAACTGAATAAAGGAAGATCTCCTTTGTGAAACTCATTAAAGAGTGCTACCAGGTCCTCCCTCAATAGGTCCCAAAAGACTTGGTAAAACTCAGCCGGGAAACCATCTGGCCCCGGAGCTTTATTATGCTCCATCATAAATATAGCCTTTTTAATTTCGTCCACCGAAAATTCCATCTCTAGTATGTCATTCTCGGCCCGCGATACTTGGGCTATGTCCTCGGACAATGACTCAACCATGGAAAAATTGTTTCGGTCTGGCTCCCCAAATAGCTTTCGGTAATAATTTGTTATATATTTTTTGAGGTTTTCATCACCGCTTATCGTTCCTTCCTCCTGGTCAAGGCTAAAAATTCTAGTTTTTCTGTGCTTGCCATTAGCAACAAGGTGGAAATACTTAGTATTCCTATCTCCCTCTAGAAGCTTTTTAGTCTTGGCCCTTTGGTACCATTTGACCTCCTCCTCCCTTAAGGGAGTTGCAAGTCTATCTTTACAGTAGTTTTTCAAATCACACTCACTCCCCGTGAGAGGTTGGGTCTCAGCTTTGATATCCAACTCGTTAGCCTTTGCAATTAAATTGGCTTTTTCTTTTTTTATAATTCCCGCTCATATT
The DNA here is from genome assembly GCA_038502445.1 of Eremochloa ophiuroides. Classification (NCBI taxonomy): domain Eukaryota; kingdom Viridiplantae; phylum Streptophyta; class Magnoliopsida; order Poales; family Poaceae; genus Eremochloa; species Eremochloa ophiuroides. The sequence goes on along the minus strand of JAHLJS010000002.1, from coordinate 88,802,082 downwards.
CCTAGCCCAGCCCCTTAGGAACTGTCGCAATCTTTGAATTTTGTTTTGCCATTTCTGCATTGGCGTTGTACCTCTTGATTCCTTTTTCCAGACCTCCGCGACCATCCCATGGAAGTCATCACGTAACAACCAGCCAAGTTCAAACTTGAAAAGAGGTTGCTTGGTACCATGAGTTCCACCTCCCGTATCCAGCAGCAAGGGGGTATGGTCCGAAAGTTCCCTAGTCAAGGCCCGAACGGTCGCAAGCGGAAACTCAGTTTCCCACTCCGTGCTAACCAAGATTCGGTCCAATCTTTCAAACGTGGGAACGTCTCGAGCATTAGCCCAAGTGAATTTACGGTTCGACAACTCAAGTTCTCTAAGATCCAAGCTATCAATGACCGCATTAAAAAGAAAAGGCCATCGATTATTATATTTATCATTACTTTTTTCCTGGGAATTTCTTATGATATTGAAATCACCTCCCACCACCAAAGGACCTGAGTCTAAGGAACACGATTGAACCAATTCCGTGAGAAAAGCTTCCTTGAATTCATCTTGTGCCGCTCCATAAACAGCAACAAGCGTCCAAAGGAACTCATCGGCCTTATTCCGCACCCTGAACTTAACATAAAAATCACCTTCATCTATACCCCCAATATCGAGGCTCTCAAGGTTGATCCCAAGCAAAATTCTCCCTGATCTACCACGCGGTTCAGACCTGAGAAAAATACTTGCCAGTTGTCAAGTTGGATCTGAGTGCCACAGCGATTACTCCTATATGGTATGAAAACAGAGCGAAGGAACTTACCTAAAATTCATCAGATGATGCATGAAACAGGTATTGTTTCAAAAATGCATCAAACAGGTTCTCATCATATTATATACAAGACTAATTTTCCTTTATGTTTGCCCTTCAATTTTGTTATCTTGTTTTACCTTTGATTTGATTCACAACTGAAAGAAAGTAGCAGCCGAAGTAAGATATCTAAACAAAGATTAAAAAAAGCATACTAAGTCGAAGCAAAAGGACGCGTTGAAGCACCAAAGACACGGCTCAGACACTGGAAATGTAGTCGAGGGGAGCATGATTGAACGAGACGTACCTCTTGAGCATGGATCTGTTGATACCAAACACGGTTCCGAGCGTGGTTTGCGCTCTCTCTCTCTCTGGAGTCTGGATGAACAGAGGTGACCGGTGATGAGGAAGGAACTCTCTTGCTCTTTCTAACACGGAGAGTGGTTTGCGGAGATCAACCTCTCTATCTGAGAGTCTGATCAACAGGTGATGAGGATCTCTCTTTTGCTCACTCTATGGAGTCTGGACGAACAGAGGTGATGAGGTATCTCTCTCTAGCTAGTCTGTATGAACAAAGGTGAATGAATGAAGAAGAAGACGTTTCAGCTGTTGCGACTTGCCAGGATCGACGTGGACAGGATCCTTTCTTGAGTTCTGAGTGCGGTACAGCTGTTCCCATAGCACTGTGTTGTCCGCGTCTGGGATTGTTGACTTGTTGTGATGACCAACGAGGCATCTGCCCTGATTAGTTACCCTTAAAATTCCAACTTTCACGTCCTGTCACATCAAATATTTAGACGCATGCACTAAATATTAAATATTAAAAAATTAATTACACAGTTTACATGTAAATCATGAATTAAATCTTTTAAGACTAATTAAACCATAATTAGACATTTAAGTTAACATATGTGCTACATTACCTAAAATTTCAACTATCCGAAATCTAAATATAACCTAAGCCGTGTTTAGTCCTAAAAATCATACATCCTATCACATCAAATGTTTATTATACACATAGAATATTAAATATAGAGTATAAAAATAACTAACTGTATAGATTGTATATTTTGCAAGATAAATTTCTTAAGCCTACGTATTTTACGATTTGATAATCTAGTACTACAGTAAACATGTGCTAATGATAAATTAATTAGCTTTAATAAATTTGTCTCGTAAGATAGCGTCGATATATATAATTAGTTTTATAAATAATTAATACTGGCACGGAAGAGTAGTCCTTATAACTAAACACCTCTAGTACTTTTTTTTAGATAAAGGATATTTTATATCTGACTGCATTCATCAATGGATAGAACCAGACCAATTATTACAAAGTCACACCGACACGGTAACAAACACTTGAATGTCCGCAAAAAAGTTGAGCACAAATAGGAATGACATAAAGTTTTCGACTAAAAGGAGGCGATAAAATTTCTCGAGAGCCATCCCCTAGACACAAAGAAATACAAAAGCCGACGTCTCTAAACTTTGCACAGCATCGACTAGCTGGTCCCTAGCTCGTTACACCGTTATAGTCTTGCCCATTGGTTTAGCCAGTGAATTCCTCTAAAAAAAATAACCAGAGAAAAGATTTAGGCCTGCATTTGTCAAAACCACCTCATTCCTTGTTATCTAAATTGCCCAACACAGAGCCAATGCAGCAGTTTGTAACAACGAATGATGTTCTTTACTCCCCATCTTAGACCACCTCGTAAAGTACAACCATTTTCTTCTCACCAAACTCTCAATGCAAACTATATCCATAATTTCTATACCTCGAAGACTATCAAAAGAAACCATATTTTCCAATACAAAATTTGTAATGATAGTTCCTATAAATAAATGAATTTATTACTTAAGAAAAAAATTACAACTTTAAGGGTTTCCAAATGAGAGGCTTTTCTTACGATAGTTTTGGTGTAGTCTATCCAAGGGGTTAGTACAAATATATAGATAGAAGTCTCTCATATACATCAATTAGCAATATGATACTAGTTGATGTTGCACTGCCTCTCCCCCTCCCCCCCCCCACCTCCACTAATAGACCTAATTTATTATTAAAGTACATTAGTAAATAATGTACTATGGGCTTAGAGATTTATCGGGATTATTACACATGAGCTTTGAGGCTGGAGAATAATGACATGTTTTATTATTTTTAGAATTAAATAATTTTATGAATAGCCCTTTCAAAAAAATAATTTTATGAATAAAACAATTTTAGAAAAAAGTTCATAATTTGTATTTATGTCTTGAAAAAATATACTTCGAAAACACCAAAAATTAGGGGAAATTTTTCGAATAGTTCATAAAAAGATAATTCGAAGCATTAAAAAAATTAGATCATGCTCACTAAAGAGTGGGAAAAGGTAATAAAAAAAACCGAATAATTTCTAGAAAGTTTGTAGAGCTAGGTTGATGGATGATGAGCACAAGCAAAAGATTTTGAGAAACCCCAAATGAAAGGATTAAGTTGGGAACTAAGTAATTTGATTATAGAAAGAGACGAGAGGCATGCCAGAGAGACAACATCATTGTAGTAAACGCGTTTTGAAAATTTTATACACTCGCAACATAAAGTTAAACATCCATCAAACATCACGTCATGCAAAGCCCATCAAATTAATTTAGAAAAGTTTGAAAATTCATATTTTCTTATAACTAAATTAGCGCTAACTCGAACGTTCTAAAGTTGTTAAATTTTATGCAAGTATTGAAGTCATTCATTTTATTTAGTATTTTCTATGCACAATCCAAAATTGAGGATTTTGGGGTGTGACATACATATTCCCCACCGGGTAAAGGCAGCCCGTTGATGGTCACGAGCGAGGTGAGCGATCGCTCAGGCCCCCAAAGTCTACAACAACCACGCATAACAATTCATATTTCTAAGATTTCACACATGATGTCCTCTAATTTCTATTCATCGGCCTAGCCAAGGGCAATTTAAACGCTATGTCTTAGGCTTTGTGTGATTGCTTCGATGTGAAAATACTCCAATGTGCCGGCACGCCGCTGCTATCTCACCTTGTTCTTGTGATTTTGCTGCCACTAGCTAGGAAAACCAGTACATGGTATATATTTTAGAGCCTCCGTTTTCATTTTAATTTGCTCACAGGCCTCAAATTTCTGGAGACGGCCCTAGGTAAAGGTCGGGCAACAGATGGAGAGAGAGAGGGGAGACAGTCAGATAGAGGTTGGTGGCGCGGGGGAGCCGCCAGCAGCGGGTTTGGGTTACGAAGGGTCGCGCGTCTAGCCAACCCAACCATTTGTCGTAGTATTAAACATGGATTTCTATAAGTCATGATATTGTAGCTCAGAGGACCTCAAGTGACAGGTTGATTGACTAGTTACAAATAATTGTCATGGTCGTGGAAGAAGAGGAAAAAAAGTATATCACGGATATAACAAAATTACTCCTACCACATCAGATGCACGATTGCATTATAGTACGTTATAAATGCACTCCTCGACGTTTCCTCCCTGACAAGAGAACATGCTGACGCATACCCTGATCACAGTTTGTAACAAAGTGAGAAAAACAAGTGTGAGGGGGTATCCTTGATTGCCATATAATCATATTGAACTCCTCCCATTTTGGCCTAGAAGTAGGATCTACCATAAATTCTCGAAATGTCACCTTTGGTAGTTCCTTCTCAACTGGGACATGGGCTTTTGTACTCCACACCAAGTGAAATGGAGCACCGGGAGTTAACTCTGTCATGTCTAAATGATGTCCCCGTCCAACAAGTGCTTTAGGCTCCTCACCAAAAACGGACATGTTTCTCTCAGCTATTCTCCTCATCATGTTTAGCATGCAAAGCCAGAAACGTATGTCGAGATTCATTCTCAAGACTTCTCCAAGCGCATTTGCTGTGACAAGTGACCATCTCTGTTGCAACTCCTTGGATAATCCATCCGCGATTCTTAACAGTTGAGGATGTTCCATGGGGTCTGTGCTTCCCAATGCGAGTATCTTGAAGAGGTACCTGAACTCCTCATATGGCAGGGTACTGAGAAGAATTGGCTTCATAGTTGCAAATGTTTCGAAATATCTAAGCTTGCTGATGATCACCACCTTGCTTCCTTCCTTCATCTTTGTCACAGACGAATAAAATTTTACCCAGTCCTCCTCATCCACTACTGAATCAAACTCAGCAACTATCAAGACCTTGCCCTCCGCTCGCCTTTCATGTTCTTCTACTCTAAAAAGATCACCTTCATTCAAGTGTAGAATCAAAGAGAAGTGTGAAGCAACTCTGTTGTCATGGCATACATGAGCGACTAGAGTTCTTTTTCCTACCGAACGGCCGCCGATCACCGAAAGAACCGGCGGCGGTGAACCAGCTGAATTGTTCTGGTGCAACAAGAAGTTGAAGAGCCTTTGCTTTTCAGCATGACGCCCAAACATGAAATTGTCTATGTAAAGATATGAATCGTACGGTCGACGCGACAAGCGCTCACAACCACCCAATAGCACAACAAATTCTGCCATGTCAGCAACAGTAGTTTCTAATCTGCCCAGTGTATCATCCAATGACTGATCAATGCTAACAGCCTTGGCCTTCCTTCCAAAAGTAATTGCACGGCAACGTTTGTGGGGCCTTTGAAAAGACAAGGCAGATGTGTTGCTAACCTCCTCCATCAAAGGATCAGGCCTTCCACAGCTGAAGCTGTCTAGCAGGCGGTAGCCTCGGTACATGGCGCCTGCGAGCACCTGCAGCTGTTCCACCATCCCTGAGTTGGTGATGTGCCGCCCGTCCGCCTCCTCCACGACCGTCCGAACCCTCAGGAGCAGATGCTGGAGTCTCAAGATCTTTTGCTCCTCTGAGGCTGCGTTATTGGAGTACTTTCTACTCAGGAAGGAGATGAACTGGCAAACAACCTCACCAATCACTGCAGAGATGGCAGTCTCCATGTTGAAAAGTTACTTGCTGTGTGAGGAGAGGAAGGAGGTAGGGGAGCAGGTACAAAATAGTTCCGTTGGTATTGACTGGATCAAATTGGGTCACCCTATATATCTCGTCCCCATCATATCTTGGAAAAAAAAATCAACTTTTGTGAAGACTTTGACTTCAGTGCACCAAAGGAGACGAGGGAAGACCCTTTCCACGGACATGACTTGTTGTAAATTCAAAGCTCAAAGTCTATGAAGAAAGACTTTGAAGGGTGACCGGATTTATATTGAGAGGAAGAACACACTGTAAACTTTGTATTCATTTGAACCTCGTTTGCTATAGAAGGTGACTCTCATCCTTTGTAAGTTGTAACAGCAGCGACAGTGAATACAAAAGAAGAAAGTCCACCTTCCGCTCTGCATCTCTGTGTTCTGGTGTTCTTGTTCTTATGTGCACCAACGAAACTGATTTCCTTGTAGACTGCCTGCACATGCACCAGCACGCGCTAGTCCTCCTTGTCGCTTGGATGATTTGGAAGGAGCAGAACCGCCGGATCTTTGATGGCATCGCCAAGGCTCCCGCTCAGACATGCTCCCTGATCCTTGATGAAGCCGGCAGCTGGATTGAGGCAGGTTTCAAGCCCCTTGCCTCTCTGATTGCAAGCGTCGCCCTGGAAGCCCCTGCTGCGGCCGTCCTCCCACCTTAGTTTCGTTTTCGTTTTGGCTTTCTTCCTTTTTCTTTGTTCATTTCTTGCTCGCTCCTATCATGACACCTTAATGAAGCACGTGCAAAGCACGCTTTCAAAAAGAGATGCAATACGTATCAGTCCAGCGCGCCCCTTTGATTGGTCAAGTGAGCCTTGGTTGCCATGTAGGACACTAGTTACATAACTTATTTAGTCGATAGGTTAGTTTATAAATTATAAGATTAGAACACTAGTTACATAACTTCTTTATAGTAGAGATAGCAATACACCTAACTAATCTTAGATGCACATCTAAATAGATTATCTGCTGCATAGATTTTGACTGGGTTGGTACTTAGAGGCCTTAGCTAGAAGTAGAATTTTGAGTCACCTCATTCACCCCGATGTTGCATGGTTCATACAGGCATATGGGTCCCTTCGGACCTCCCGGGGCTTTGCATTCTCACTTAAGTCTTGATGCCTTCAAAACCATACGGATTACAGAAACTATGTGCTGATATATACAGTAATAATACCATATTGCATTATGTTCTCGTGTTTATCAGATCTCATCCATAATGTAGGAATAGATCAGATCTCAAGGCATTCTACAGTTATGCATAATGAAGAAACAGTAGCCGGCCTGACCATGCTCTCGGTATGTGTGTCAGTAAATGTCGTTGTCAAACACCCAGGGCTCATGTTGGAACAGCTCGCGGCCGTTCATCTGCACCGCTCCTGAAGCGATATCAGCAGCTCGCTTCTGAGCTGCTTCAGCTTTCCTTGCGGCTTCCTCTGCATCCTGTTGTCAGGAACACCAACAAAACATGAGATAAATGTCTCCTCTAACAGAGAGTACTGCTGATCAGGAAGACCAACGAAACATCAGATAAATGCCTCCTCTAACAGACAGTACAACATTCCTCAGACGGACAACAAAAATTTAAACAACAAAGATTAATCCTGATATAAATCAGAGTATCGACTAACTAAAAAGAATGCTTCAAAATCACTATGTAATTAGTTATGCTGCATGGAACAAACAAATCATATTAAAAGAGCACGGGCGAACTTTCAGTAGCATCCAGTTTCAGTAAAGCATGAAATCTTCCCTGGCTTTGCACCTAATACATGACAGAATAACAGCTACCAAGGGCATAATTGATCTAAAATGGCGGGAATACATCTGTAGAGTACAGTATCGACATGTGGGTGTGGAAAAAAGTTTGCCAATGGAAGATATAGACTATGCATGGATAGAGACAATAAAAAAGATCACCACAGTCCAGTGCAACTGTGCAACCAAGTCAGCTCATTCGACTTTGTGCAATCACAAGGCAAGTTCAACAGATTTAGATTCCTAGGAGACGGGTGACTAGTGGTGATACATGTTCAAGAAAGATACTCCCCCAATCAAGACAAATTTGGAAGGTGCAAAAAAAATTGCAAATTCTTCTCTGGAGTGGCATTGCCAAACAAAATCCTAAGTAGCAGACATTCTAAGAGGTAGTTGATCTCTTGACCCACCCACTATGCAAGCTTTGCTATGCCAGCAGGAAACTGAAAGCATATCCTGCATTCATGCTCCAATTTTTACAAATGGGGGTGGAGCGGGTTGATCCATAGGATCATCGAACCGGACCAAAAAATAGAATCAAATGGGCCCCTAATAGGCTAATACAACCATGGCAAGGCAGAGGAGCGATGAATAAGAACCATGCGAACCAATGGATCGAGGGGGTCGAACCCTTCAACTTGCCGCCGCCGCCGCTACGGCCCCTTCGTTACCATGGAGACACGCAAGCTGCTCTGAGAGCTCGGGATCTTGCGACGGCGCGCTGGTCCAGGCGGGGCTTTGCATCGCTGCCTGCTGCTGGCAATGGCGTCCACATACTGCTACTGGCAATGGCATCCGTCCATCGTACCAGCCGGGAAGGAATCGATATGCCTTCAACGGTTCCAGCGCTACAGGGCACAGTTACCAACTACGAACACGAGCCTAATCTCAAAAAATAAAAAACTACGAACATTAGCCACACACGTGACGTTCCCTAGTAACGCAGTATGACACCTCCAGTCCTCGCGAGACTCAATTGGTCCAAAGTGGAGCGATCCATAATATCCATTGGGCCCCATTGGTTCATCAGCTAATGAAAAGGGATCATCCGGTGCTCCTGCTCTAATCAAATGGATCTCTGGGTCACTTGCTGTTCGCTCCATGGAGCAAACACCCCCCAACTTTACCAATTTTGTTTTTTGTTTACCTAAAGAGGTTCTATGCAACTTGCTTACTTGGAATGGGATGCAAAAATGCAGTGTTATTTCTATCTTCCAATGGATACAGTTTCCATAGTGGATGGTGGGAGACAAACAGCAATTTGTCCCTAAAGGAAAAGGATGAAAGATTTAAACACACCGACCATTTATACATGCTAGAATCTGGGAAAGATAGGAAACAATGAAGTCTTCATTTTGAGAGAGAGAGAGAGAGAGAGAGAGAGAGAGAGAGAGAGATTCTCAAGGTAAACAACAGATCATTAACTATCACCAGCCTTTTCAAATGAGTTACAAAAGACAATGACGATTTGAGTTCTCTGTGATTCTATCACATCAGAAAGCAAAAAAATTTAGATGCATTCTGCAAGACAAAGGTTTCCGTGAGACACGATGAAAATCGAGGAAAAAAAAAACAGGAAGATGAATGTCTAGCAAGAATCAAGAAACAAAGACCTATAATGTCAATACAACCTTTTCATATATGCACCCTGCAAGTTTGTTTGACAGGTCCGTGGAAAAGGGTGAATTGGAGATCATCGCAAATCATATATATTTGTTCACTGAATCACTCTAATAGAGACTATTGACTCGTATTTTAAGGGGTGCCTCAATACAATTTCATATCAGCATTACTGTCGACAACCGATAGCACCTCTAAACATCTATGTCTTATCAAGTACTCCATCTGTCCTGAATAAAAGGAATTCAGGTTTGTCCTAATTCAAACTATAGTAACTGACTAAATTTATAGGAAATAAGAAAAAATAAGTAGAACTTCAAATTAGCTTAATTAGATACATTATGAAATATATTTTTATAATATACCTGTTTGATGTGGTAGATGCTAATATTCTTTTCAATAAACTAGGCTAAAGTTGCTATAGTATAGTTTGACTTACGACAAAACTGGATTCCTTATATCCCAGGACGGAAATAGTATTTCACTTCACTTTAATGCACTTGGAATAGCAGAATAAAATAAGCATATCCGACTTTTGGATAGGAGTGCTTGGAAAGCAGCTATTGACGTGCCTGAACCGTGACTAGGGATCCTGTTAGGTTTCAATTCCAGCCTACCCCAACTTGCTTGGGACAGAAAGGCTGTATTGTTGCTTGTTAATACATAACGCAGCACTCTCTAGATTTGATTGCTTTAGATATGATTTGCAGAAACATCCGACAGAAAAAGAAAATAAAAACGAAGATGAAAGAGAACATGGTAATGGCAACTGGCAAGTGGCAACAAATAACAATGTGTCATGGAAATTGTAACTTCCTAGATACTTGATAATCACACAGAGAAATGTCACAGCTCAAGCAGTGAATAGCCACAAGACAACATAACCTCAGGGTATGGCAGCAAGTCAGCAACAAAATTCTGCCTACACTTAGCATGGACACCAACAGCCAGAGCTAGAAAAGACTATAAGAACTGCGTACAGCAATATACATGATTCGTGAATTGTATGCTTCACGCACAAATAGAGACAAAGTGTGCGAATTTTTGGCAAACCCATTTGGTGCCCGTGCAATAAGAATGTGAATTGTGAAGATCAAGATAAGGATGAAACAATAATACCTCCCTAGTCTTGGTAAGGTTACTGATAAAACAGTAATACTGCCTCACTTAAAGATGACCACATAGATTAGAATATATAATCAAAACAAAAAATAGATTAATCAAAAAGAAACTGCAATTATTCAACAACTGAAAAACCAACAAGCTCAAACTAGGGATAGCAATCTAGATACTTGCGTTCATTTGTTACAAATAGGAGTATGATATAGGTTTCCCATTTCAAGCAGTGTCCCTCTATCTGTACTTGTATTCATATCTTGTACTCACAAGAAACAAAACGATGAATTATTCTGTGTATTCACAATATTTCACGCATATTTAGGCAACCTAAATGGCTAAATGAAATGGAACGATTCTATAATGATGAACTGTCAGTTAATAACACCTAAGTAAATTCACTGGCGTCGTCGTAAAGGTGTCGCATCTTTGCCAAGGGAATGAAGCTTAATCCAGCGAATCAAAATCACCTCTACCAGTTTAGCTTAGTAAACGGCAAATACCTAGAGATCGCAAACCTAATTCAGCAACTGGCCCGACGGACAGGAAACTAGATCGAACCCTAAATTGATGGTAATAGAAGCAGACGAAGCTTTGTTGGTGGTAAGAGAGGAAGGAAGGACTACCTTGCGCTGCTTCCAGGAGAGGAACTGTGCTGCTGAGATGGGCTGCGCCCTTGCCGTGGTCGCGGGCTCGCCGGCGGCGGGCTGCGGCGGGGGAGTACCCTCGGCTTCCGCTCCCATCGCGAGAATATGCGAATCTCTGGTGAAAGGGGTGGTGGCTGGAATACCGAGAAAAGGAACGACGAAACGCGAGAATATGCAGTCCTATAATTGCAAATTTCTCGAACGGATCGGGTGCGTTAGATCAAATCAAACCGGAACCCGTTCTTTTGAGTTGTTCTCTCATACTGTAGCCTCGTAGTCGTAGGAAATGTTTTTTTTTTTTTGAGTAATAGTCGTAGGAAATGGTAGGGTCTTTGGTTTTCCACGTACTGTACGGTTTTTAACCTAATTTGAGTGTGCCACCGAATTTTGGCAAGCATTTGCTTATTTGAAACCACAATTCCACATTCATACATGGCGTCCAGTGTCAAACATAAAGGGCCTATTTGAAACACGTGGAAATTTTCCTGTTTTTTGCATTTTTTTCTGTAGAATTAAACTGATTTTTGTGGAACTCTTATGCCCTTTCTGTAAAATTCCTACTTTTCAAATAGGCTCTAAACCTAAGTTGAATGAATGCTAGTGCAAATATTGCAAGAAAAAGAGCACTACCCTAAGCTCTAGGAGTATTTAGTGGAGAAGGAGAACTCCTCTTGATTAATTGCTATATTCTCTACTTAATTAATATAAGAGGCCGTTTGGATCATTTCATTTGTTGGAATTGAAATCTAATTAATAACTTAGGCTACTTCACTTAAAATGTGACATTCCACCATTTTTCTCATATTCACATATTAACTATCTCAAATTCATAGGATGAGAGATGAAATCTGATTATATAGGTCACCATGTTATATTTCTACTTTACAATTTATAGCACTCTCTTTAACTCGCTCTCATAAAGTAAAAAATATAATATATAAGTATCTCTCGTATAGCAAATAATAATATACAAATATAATCTATATATAATCATATTAAGTTAATTAATATATGTGTAAATTATAATTCTTAAAATGGATTTAATTTCAAGGATCTAAATGGGGCCTAATATTATAGTTGTAGTTGTACAAACAAAGCCGCAATCAACACACGATGTGTGCCTTGGCGACATCTTTCTTCTGATCATGATGACAACGAATGGTTGCAAGATGGTGCGATTCGGCAACGCACATAGATTGCGGCTTAACGTGTCAGCAATAACCATGTACATGTACAATACGACGAGCATAGCGGGCTAGCGGCAGTAAGGCTATCAGCACCCGTCCGGTAAATCAATCTGTAAAACCTGCTGGCCCACGTGTCAGAACCCATTTGCAGTTAGTAAAACAAGGAGCGCTGCTCCCACCGCTCTGTATAGGAAGCGCTAAAACATAAAGCACCAACGGCCGTAGTCGCCATGGAGGCCGCCGTGCGCCGCCGTCTTCCTGTCCGATGAGCAGCTCTTCGATTCCTTGCAGCCATGGCCTAGAAACATTCATCTGAGCTCTCATCTGCCCCATCTAGCCGCCCAAGTAGCCCGATTTGATCTCGCCATGGCCGCCTGGTAGCTAGGGTTCGTCGCCTGTTCCCTCCAGTCCATCGAGATTCTATACTGTCAATGCGCGGCTGCATCTTCTTGTTCTCCTACGCCGATAGGCTCTGTGCCACCCGGCGGCTTCCTGTTTTCATGGGCATGGCAGGCTATTTTGGTTCTTCAATGTGTAGGACCTGGTTCATACATGAAGAGGAGGATGAAGATGATTTTTATTTGATTCATGGTGACGAGTACCTAGACGCAGTGCAGTTGTTCGAGCTCGAGAATGTTGGCCCTTGTCGTCGTCTCCATCGCTCGGATGCTCCACCAAAGCAGATACGACAGAGGGATCATGCTTACGGGGATGCGAGGATCTGTGCTGACTACTTTGGTTCCAATCCTGTTTACTCAGCGTTCCAGTTCCGTCGACGGTGCGCTTGTAGAATTTGATACTCATGGATTACATTATTCATGCGTTTGTAGAATTTGGTACTCATGGATTACATTATTCATATATTTGCACCAAATTGAGAAACCTTATCTGTTTGTGCAGATTTCGAATGCGCGCCCATGTGTTTGAGCGGCTTGTCGAAGCGATTGAAGCTGCAGATTCCTACTTCAAGCAAAAGGAGGATGCTATTGGCCGTCTTGGACTCACTGGTTTGCAAAAGGCAGTTGCAGCTATTCGGATTCTTGCATATGGTCTACCTGCTGATGCTGTTGATGAGTACGTCCGTGTTGGTGAGTCTACTGCTCGTAAGGCTCTCCACCATTTTTGTCGGGCTATCATTTCTGTATTCGGGGAGTACTACCTACGTGCTCCGAACGCAGAAGATGTAGCAAGGCTGCTGAAAATTGGAGACGAACGTGGGTTTCCAGGAATGTTGGGAAGCATTAATTGTATGCACTGGGAGTGGCGCAATTGCCCATCGGCATATAAAGGCATGTTCACAGGGCGTGGGAAGCATCCATCCATGATACTTGAAGCGGTAGCTTCGCATGACCTTTGGATATGGCATGCCTATTTCGGCATGCCAGGCAGCTGCAACGACATTAATGTGCTTCAAAAGTCGCCCGTCTTCTCTGCATATTTGAAAGGCAAAGCAGCTCCGGTAGCATTCACCGTTAATGGTCACACGTATGACATGGGTTATTATCTTGCTGATGGTATTTACCCCAATTGGACGGCTTTTGTGAAGACCATTTCCCATCCTTTGGATATGAAGGCATCACACTTTGCTATGGAGCAGGAATCAGCTCGTAAAGATATTGAGCGCACTTTTGGTGTCCTTCAGTCTAGGTGGGCTATTGTTCGAGGCCCTGCATATGGTTGGAATCGTGAATAGATTAGGGACATTTTGACAGCGTGCATAATTATGCATAATATGATTATTGAGGATGAAGGGAAACTTGCGGAGAACACGGTCTATGACAATGTTGGGGTTCATGCTACTCCGTACCAGAGCATAACCCAAGAGAGATCAGAGTATATCAATAAGCATCATAAGTTGAAGAATACTGCCCCCCATGGACAGTTACAGATGGACCTCATCGAACACCAATGGATGAGGCATGGTTCATCTTAATCTAGGTACTGCAACATGGGTTCAGCATTCTTGTTAAGCACATCACTTCAATATTTAACTAGCTGAACTCATTCTTGTTTCAGGAACTGGTGAAGGGGACTACATAATCTCAATAGGGATTCTCACTCATTGCTGTTTTTCAACTTTTGCGGGCCTGCTTTTGAGTTGGTTTCATTAGTTGACATCAGAATAGGTGTGCAATTAGTGTTATTTTATGGAACTTTATAAAGTTCAGAAACTTAGTTGATTGTAGGGTATTTCTATGTACAATGATTTAGGTGCCGCTACTGTATCTTAAATGAAATGAAACAATATGCCAGGGATTTATATTGCATATATCAATCTTGTTTTAGTCATGTAGTTCAACATATAACTGCTGGCACTCTATTACACTGATTTATACTAGTGTCCACTTTTAACTTTTATAAAGTTTGTGAATCTTGGGCTCTTGAAAATAGACTATCTAGCTTATGCATTCAGAGCAGGTGAATACTTGATTTCATAGGGTGTTTGTTTGTTTCCTCTCTTTTTGTGTAGTGTACATTTAATTACTAATTTAATATTATAAACGCCATCTTTTGTACGTTCTTAGAATTAGGGTGATACATTGTAATATTACCACATCCTCGACCTTTTACAGTGTGTGTGAGTATTGTACCAATTTAATTTTGGCAGATGCCTGGGGCTTGTGTGTATAGTTGGCCCTTCTATCTGCAGAAGGTTGTCTTTCCAGAATTCAGTTCTAATCGAAGTTGTTTCATACTTCTTGTGATTTGGGAATCATTTGTGATTTACTTACAATTTCTTGTTTGCCCACACTGGTTTTCGTTTGCAGGGTGAGGCCATGGGGAGTGGAGCGAACGCTGGTGGTGGTAGGGAGTTGCAACCTCAGACCGTGGAGGTGTTGAAGAATATAACCTGAGACTCCCTCACGTGAGGCCCCATCGCAGCTGACCCCTCGCAAGAGGAGGTTACTCTTCTGCTTGCTCAAGATGGAACTCCAAAGCGTCGTGCTGTGTGCTTTTGGCGTGAGTGTATTGTAAATGTAGATTGGACATGGGTGCTTGTGCCTTGGAAGTGGCCCCCGGTGGACCAATTTAGTAGAATGGATAATGGATTTTATGCTTATGTAAAGCTCGTAATTTAATGTAATGCAATCCTGATCCTCTCTTCATGCACAATTGTACAGAAATGCAGTCACTCCACTCTTCATGCATGAATGCACAATTGTACAGAAATGCAGTCACTCCACTATTCAGGTAACCTCCACAATGCTGCCATCTACGGCTGGGCAGCCTATGTAGGTAATCAATGTTGGCGGTCCTTATAGATCATTTTTAACCGCCAACTTATGTCTAAAGGGAGAGAAACTATCATACTTTAACACATAGACATATGCTATTAACAGAGTTCCACTTGTACCCCTAGTGTTTATGTTTTTGCAGGATTTATGGTGAAACAAGTGGAAGTGCACAACACTAATTGGAAAGCGTAAAGGAGAAATGTGAATTCAGAGAATGCGCAACCAAGAATAACAAAGAAGCCCACCTTTATTACAAATCTGGGCCCATTCGTAACCATAGGAGGGGTCTAGGCCCAGAGGAGAACCAACCACGCGAAGGCGACGGCCAAACGGGCCCACCAGGGGACCGACCGGTACCGGGGGCGGCCGCCCCCCTGGTGGGGCCTCTCGGGCCCCGTTTTCTTCTGGCGGTTGTAGGCCGGTTCCCCAAGGACGGTCCCACCTACGATCAACACAGATGGAAAGTGGAAACCGCCCTTTGGAGGTCGGTTTGGGTCTTTCCATGTGGGGATGAACCTTTTGCATAGAACCCCCTCCTCTCAAGCTATAAAAGGAGGCCTCCTCTCTACACCTATTCAAGGAATAAAAAGGGATCAATTGATTCACCAACACAAGAGGTCACAATGTAGAGAGAAAGAGCAAAGCTCCATTCCATTAGCTTCTAGCTAATTTAGTATAGGGAGTGAGAGAGGGACAAGAGCTGGAGAAAGAGCGGAGTCGAAGCAGTTCTGCCTTCGGGTGGACGAAGTTCTGCCTTCGGGTGGACGAAGTGTCAGGCTTGTCGGCTCTCGATCCAACTTGTACCTCTACGATCGTCTTGCTACTTGAAATAAGAAGTTCGTGTTCAACTTTGGTTTGATTTATTAAGCATGTTACTTTCATAAACCTACTTCTTTGTGGGATCGTCGTTCGTCCTTTGGACGGATGCTCTAGTAAGAGGACTCCTGATAGAGACGGATGTTCCTGTACGCTGCTAGAGTAGTAGTCGCCTTCGTAGACATGGTGTCTAGGTCGGAGTCTACCTTCGTATGTTGCGCGCGCCCACGGGCAGAGGGGTAGGTGGCAGGTGGTGACAGCCCTGTCCACTCGTATCTGAATTTCCCCACGTTTGGCCGCGGAGTAGCGCTGATACTGGTATCGGCTGGCAGACCAGCTGCGTCAGTGGGCCTGAAGCAGAAAAGTATTGGGGAAGTTACCATCGCTTATATGCGTTTGACCTTAGAAGAACCTCTCTACCCAAGCTATCCCTTCCGTCTCTTCTGAGTAAAATAGTTTAAGAGACTAAGTACAAAGACCGTTCCTCTGGGAAATTACGATACCCTGAATACTTCGGGTGAAGGCTACAACGGTACTTCCGTGCGCTTGCGGACTTTCTGCTGACGCTAAAAAGCGCCAACAATCAACATCTCAAGCAACCAGATGAGCTGTACAATGATACCTCTCTAGACACCTGTGTGGCATCTCATTAGCATTGCAGAGCAAAATGAACACGTGGCTAGCATAGGTCCAAACATATTAAACATTTAAGTTATGGCATGGGTTCACAATTATTAGTAGTACAACACAGACAGTGCAAGGTAGTACAACACAAGTTTAGTGGTCCACTATTACAACAAATGAGTTCGGATTATTACAACACCAGATCAAGGGTCTACATTCTCATCTTCATCTTCATCGGCACCAATGTCCTGCAGTATCAGTTGTAGTTTCCTTGCATAGTACTTGAGGAGTTTCGGAACACACGTTTTCAGATCAATCCCGAGGATGCGCTCTTCCTCGCGTTCTTGAATCATGTCAGATTTCTTACGCATAAGCCGCAGTTTCTCTTCCTCAATTGCCGCCATGTGCTGATTGTGTTGGCGCAACTCATCGTATCTCTGTGACTCAAGGGCTGCCATTTGCTCATAGCGAGAGATTTTCTTCGCGTTTTCTTCTTGCCATATCGATAGCTTTTTATCGGTGTTAGTTTTAGCGGGTGCTAACACCGGCTAGTGAATTTGTGTTTCGCGGTTGAGGCTTCGGATGGTGTGCAAGGGGAAACACAGAGTTTATACTGGTTCAGGCCAAGAGAGCCCTACGTCTAGTGGAGAGGTGAATTCGTGTTGCCTTGCACCAGGATGCTTGTAGTAGGGGTTACAAGCTAAGCGAGAGAGGGAAGTGCTCCCAAGTCTCTTGTGAGCGTGTAAGTGTGTACAAGTTTGTGACAGTGGCTTGAAGTTGCGTGTGGTGAAGTGGGGTTTGTGAGCACTTGTCCTAAGGCTGACCTCTGCTCTCCCTTTTATAGTCACAAGGGAGGGGCGAGGGCAGCGCGTACATTGCTATGCATGTTACTCTTGGCAGTAGTGGCCACTGTTGATTGTCGTCAGCCACAGTCTTGTCTCCGCGTTCTAGGGGTATGGCCATAGTGGTTTGTACGATCTTGGTGAGTTCCAAGACGGCAATAGTCGTCGTGATTACGGCGTGGCGTGGTGTCACTCCTGATGGCTGTTCATCTCCACGATGTGACAAGGTGGGTCGCCTCGAAGCGTTGTCTCCCGAGGCTCAGGACTCCTGGAGGTGTGGTGGAGCGGAGCAGGGCGACACCTTCCCTCGGGCGCATTTCCGGCTTTCGGACAGTGTTTCCCGAGGGTCAGGTGGGCCCGGATGGAAGGCGTGCCCGTCTTTTCAAGCGGACAGTGCAGTAGGTGCTTTTCCCGTTCTTGCGTAGCCCGTTCGTCAGGCACTTGGACTGTCGTATTCGTAGTTGGTAGATCCCAGCGCAAAACGGGACGGAGCACCATAGACCATACTGGGGAGGATATGGCCGTAGTGGGTCCATCAAATCCGTCGCCAGGGAAGTCCTGACAGGTGGTATGGCCGTCGTGCGCGTGCGAAGCACAGTCGCGTCGAGAATCTTCGCCTGACGGGACAGTACTTGTAAAGTGGTCAGAGAGGTCCCTTGTGGTCCAAGATTGTTCCGCTGACGTCAATTGTGCATTGGATGCTTCAGAAAGATTGCGCCCGAGGGGATGGGGAAGCCCGGGCGAATCGGAAAATCAGCGCCCGAGGGTGCCGCTTTCCCGAGCTCTCTCGGGGAGGCTCGGGCGAATCGGAAAATTGGCGCCCGAGGGTGCCGCTTTCCCGAGCTCTCTCGGGGAGGCTCGGGCCAATCGGAAAATTGGCGCCCGAGGGTGCCGCTTTCCCGAGCTCTTTCGGGGAGGCTCGGGCGAATCAGAAAATTGGCGCCCAAGGGTCCCATACGCTCGAGGGTAGGCTGGTGTTGATGCGTCGTCGTCATGGGCCTCCGTAAGGGCGGCCTCCACGGGCTTCCACCGGCTTTGCCTGGGCTGGGCCATGTTGGGAATATGTGTTTTTACATAGAAGTTGGGTACCCGATACTTTGGTACCCGACACTTTTGTATCGACAGGTCCTGCAACTTAGAAACATATTGAGATGAATCTGACGCAGATGAAGAGGTAGATTTCTTAGTTGCTCTTTTAGCTGCATCCCTCCCCATAGGCCTCTTGCTCCCTGATTGGTGAGAGGACGGTGTCCCTGGGTCATCATCGTTGATGTTGGAGGCTGTGGGAATGTGATCAGCTATGGCATCGTCGTCTCCATGTCATGCCCCTCCGAGTTTGAGGTCCATCCACTTAGGCTCGTTCTTCATTAAATCCCAACAATGCATGAAAATGAATGGGCATTTTTCGATGGATACAAAGTTAGCTAGAGCTAAAGAGGTCTGCAAAAAGGGGACACATTGTTAGAATTCTGAACCAAACTCTAGTTCAAACCAAATGACAATAACAGATCAGATTTTTTTAATAAAAGGGTGGTTTCATACTTCACCTTATCTGCATCAGTCATTCCGCTCGGATTATCTCGAAGAACATTAGTCATGTAGCCAGCAAATTTATTCGCTTCAGCCTTGATAGTTTCCCAGCGACTTTGCAGTGATCTCGAAGTTCTCTCAGGGTAGGAACCCCTCCTGTTATTGTACTGTCTTGCAATCCTAGTCCAGAACCCGTCCTTCTTCTGCCCTGTGTTAATAATGGGGTCACAACTAATTTCCACCCATGACTTCATAAGGAACTTATCTTCTGGTGGGCACAAGTTGGGTAACTTGCTACGACTAGGGACAACCTTGCGTCGTCGACCAGCTGGCAACGATGCTCCTTCACCACCCTGACTCTCAACCATTGCAGCGATCGACTGATTTTGATCAGGTGTTGCAGGAGATGGTGCAGGATTTGGGAGTGGCATGAGCCCTTGGTTCAGAGCTGCGGTCCACCCTCGAGGAAAATATGGGTACTGCTGAGCATATGGTTGCATCGCTGGGCTCCACCCTCCATAGAAGCCTTGCATTGGAACACCCCCACCGAAAACAGTAATGTCGTCACCAGTCTGATTAGAATCATTAGGATTCATCCTGCAAAAGAAGGAAGTAAATGGTATAGTGAGTAGCAGAATTTGGTACGTACACTACTTGCAATAGATCTGTAATACAACTTTGATATGACTCATACATATTTCAATACATTATTCAAGATCATTGCAAAAATAATTACACGTAGAAAACCATGTTGAAAAAATAAACAAAAAACGAGCTGGGGTAAGTGTTGGAGTGTGTATTCAGCCCATGAGGCTTAGGCCCATGAGGCCCATGTATCCTAGTATGTATATCCCTAATCTGGGGTTTGTAAGGTATGGAAAATCAAATTCTAACATGGTATCAAGCCTAGGTCCCTCTTCTCCCTCCCACCTCCCTCCAGTCGCCGCCGCCGCTTCCTGGCGAGCCGCCGCCGGCACCATGGCCGCCGGCGACCCTCCTCCTCCCTCCTCCTCCTCCTTCCCTTCCCTTCCCACCCTCCTGCAGTAGGCCCGAGCGGCCTCTGCAGCCTAGGCCACCGCCGCCGCCGAGCCGGCCGCCGCCACCCTGCAGCAGGCTAGAGCGGCCCCTGCAGCCCAGGCCGCCGAGCCGGCCGCCACCGAGCTGCAGCAGGCCCGAGCGGCCCCTGCAGCCCAGGCCGCCGCCGCCACCGAGCTGGCCGCCGCCCCCCTGCAGTAGGCCCGAGCGGCCCCTGCAGCCCAGGCCGCCGTCGCCGCCGAGCCGGCCGCCGCCGCCCTGCAGCAGGCCCGAGCGGCCCCTGTAGCCCAGGCCGCCGCCGCCGCCCTGCAGCAGGCCCGAGCGGCCTCTGCAGCCTAGGCCGCCACCGCCGCCGAGCCGGCCGCCGACAACTCTTGTTCGGTCGAGTTTGACCCCTCTGGCCTCACCGTGCGGGACTTGGCCTCCCGCCGTCCCCTTCTCCGGTGTGACAGCACAGGGCCCCTCTACACCCTTCAGTTCCCCCCTTCCGCTGCATCTTCTTCGCCCTCTCCCTCCCCTACCTCGACCGCTACTTTCACCGCCACCACCTCCTACACTACCTGGCACCGCCGCCTCGGGCACCCTGGCCGTGATGTTTTGACACAGCTCCGTCACACTTCCGCTCTGCCTTGCACTCGGACTCCTGATGAGCACCTGTGTCACGCGTGCCAGCTTGGCCGTCACGTCCGTCTTCCTTTCCATTCTTCTTCCTCCCGTGCCCCTCATCCCTTCGACCTTGTCCATTGCGATATGTGGACCTCTCCTATTCTCAGTTGCTCTGGCTACAAGTACTATCTGGTGGTGGTGGATGACTTCTCTCACTACTCCTGGACTGTCCCTTTGCGCGCTAAGTCTGACGCGTTCCCATCTCTCCTTCACTTCTTCGCCTGGGTGTCTACTCAGTTCGGCCGCACTGTCAAGGCCATCCAGTGTGACAATGGGCATGAGTTCGATAACTCTACTTCTCGCTCCTTTTTTCTCTCTCATGGTGTTCAGCTGCGCATGTCTTGCCCTTACACTTCTCCTCAGAACGGCAAGGCTGAGCGCATGATTCGCACCACGAACGATATCATGCGCACACTTCTATTCCAGGCTTCTCTCCCTGCTCGCTTCTGGGCCAAGAGTCTCTGCACAGCCACCTACCTTCACAACCGTCTGCCTTCCACTGCTTCTCCCGCCCTTACACCTCACCATGCTCTCTTCGGTACCCCTCCCAGCTACGATCACCTCCGAGTCTTTGGGTGCGCGTGTTATCCTAACACCGCCGCCACCGCTCCCTACAAGCTCGCGCCCCGCTCGACTCGGTGTGTGTTCCTCGGCTATTCCCCCGACCACAAGGGGTACCACTGCTATGACCTCACTTCTCGCCGGATCCACATCTCTCGACACGTCATGTTCGATGAGATGGATTTTCCTTTCTCCACCACCTCCACACCTGCTTCCGACCGTGAGCTGGCCTCCTTGTTTCCTGCTGATCCGGAGGTCCCGCCACCCTTCTCTCCGTTTCCCGCTGCACCGCGTGCGGCCCCGGAGCCCCTGGCTGGGCCACACGCGGCCCCGGACTTCTCTTCGGAGCCCTGCGAGGTCCCGGAGCTCCCTGCCGTGCCCTACGCGACACCGGCGGTCCCTGTTGCACCGCGTGCGGCCCCGGAGTTCCCGGCCGTGCCTCGAGCGGCCCCCGACTTCCCTACCGCGCCGCCCGTGGCTCCGGAAGTCCCTGCTGCCCCACGTGCGGCCTCGAAGCTCCCGACTGCGCCAGACGCAGCCCCGGACTTCCCTTCCACGCCCTGCGAGGTCCCGGAGCGCCCTGTCGCGCCACACGCGACCTTGTCGTCCCCTGCTCGACTGCCACCGGAGACGGCACCAGTGGCCCCCGGCCGCTTTGCGCACCTCGTGTGTGTCTACCAGTGCCGTTCGAAGCCACCACCTGTCCCGACACCGCCGGTGGTGCCTTCTTCTCCGGTACCTGCTCCGCCGTCGCCACCGACGCCTCCGGTAGGGCCTCCGTCACCGGCACCCGCTGGCCGTGCCCCCCGGCGCTCACACGACGAGCCGGTGTACCACCCGCCCCTCCTGTATCGGGACCCTCGCCACGTTCACCCCATGGTGACACGGCAGGCGTCTCGGCCCCGGGCCCTCTCCGCCGTCACCTGCGAGCCGGGGGTCTCTCCTCTATCCTCCTCTGTCCGTGAGGCCTTGGTGGATCCTCCCTGGCGTTGAGCGATGGAGGAGGAGTACGAGGCCCTGATCGCCAACCAAACGTGGGACTTGGTGCCGCGTCCGTCTGGTGGCAATGTGGTCATGGGCATGTGGATCTAGACACACAAGCGTCGGGCTGATGGGTCCTTGGAGTGCTACAAGGCCCGCTGGGTGCTCTGCGGCTTCACTCAGCGGCCCGGAGTGGACTACGACGAGACAGCCCAGTGGTGAAGCCTGCGACAGTCCGTACTGTCCTCTCCCTGGCACTTGAGCGCTCCTGGCCCGTGCACCAGCTGGATGTCAAGAATGCCTTCCTCCATGGCACTCTGACAGAGACTGTGTACTGCAGCCAGCCGGCAGGCTTCGTGGATCCTTCCCGTCCTGCGATGGTCTGCAAGCTCAACAAGTTCCTGTATGGTCTGAAGCAGGCACCTCAGGCATGGTACTCCACCTTTGCTTCCTACCTGTTGACTCTTGGGTTTCTGGAGGCCAAGTCGGACACCTCGCTCTTCATCTACAGCTATGGGGGTGAGACTGCCTATCTGCTGCTCTATGTGGATGACATTGTCCTCACCGCCTCCAGTGAGTCCCTGCTCCGTCGGATCATCTCCTCTCTGCAGAAGGAGTTTGCTATGAAGGATCTCGGTGTGCTCCATCACTTCCTTGGCGTTACTGTCGAGCCCCGACCTTCAGGCTTGTTCCTCCACCAGAGGCAGTTCGCTCTGGACATCCTAGAGAGGGCTGGGATGACTGACTGCAAGCCCTGCTCTACGCCGGTCGACACTCAGGGCAAGCTGTCAGGGGCAGGTGGCTCGGCTCTTGGACCAGAGGACTCCACCACTTACAGGAGCCTTGCTGGTGCGCTCCAGTACCTCAACTTCACACGGCCTGACATCACCTACGTCGTGCAGCAGCTGTGTCTGTACATGCATGCTCCACGAGAGCCCCACTTTGCTGCTATGAAACGGCTCCTCCGGTACTTTCGCGGCACCCTCAGCTACGGGCTGCTCCTCCGTCGGTCCTCCTTGGCCGAGCTGGTTGTCTACACCGACGCTGACTGGGCGGGATGCCCGGACACCCGCCGGTCCACCTCCGGCTACGCTATCTTCCTAGGCGGCAACCTTGTCTCTTGGTCGTCCAAGCGTCAGCCGGTAGTCTCGCGCTCTAGTGCCGAGGCAGAGTACCGCGCCGTCGCAAACGGCGTGGCCGAGGCCGCCTGGCTCCGCCAGCTCCTGGCTGAGCTTCACCGCCCCCTCGCCAGGAGCACGCTCGTCTACTGCGACAATATCAGCGCCGTCTACCTCTCCACAAACCCTGTGCAGCACCAGCGGACCAAGCATGTGGAGATCGACTTCGTCTGCGACCGTGTGGCCATCGGCGACGTTCGAGTCCTCCACGTCCCGACCACCTCACAGTTCGCGGACATCTTCACCAAAGGCCTTCCCTCGTCGACCTTCTCCGAGTTTCACTCCAGCCTCAACATCACTAGTGGTTAGTTGTGGCTGCGGGGGTTCCTGTACTTGGTGTTTTTCTTTCTTGGTGTTTTTCTTTCTTCTTGCCCAGTCTTTGACTCCGCTGCGCCGGTAGTCCAGACTGCGGGGGGTGTTGGAGTGTGTATTCAGCCCATGAGGCTTAGGCCCATGAGGCCCATGTATCCTAGTATGTATATCCCTAATGTAGGGTTTGTAAGGTATGGAAAATCAGATTCTAACAGTAAGTTGGAGTCCAAACTGCCACAACATTAGTATGGAAATGCAGGTGGGATCAATAGGAATTAATTTCCTGGCGATAAAAATAGAATTTTGCTCAAACATCGGTATTTTGGTTTGATGGGCTCGAGAAAAATAGAATTTCTTGTCAAATGGCTGGGAATAAAATGACATGGTTCCCGTTCAAAATTGTAACCTTTAACTGACAAACCAATAGCTTTCATACTAGACTGAAGTTTCAAACAAAATAAAGATAATTGATAGAATCTGATCCAAACAGTTTGTTGGGAGAGTGGCATCCAGGAGCAGGACATGATCCAAATTCCTGTTATCCAACCAGATCTCGTAACCAAAGTACTGAATGACAGGTAATGTGCAGTGCCTGCTTTCAAGTGTCAGTTCAGAGGTCAAATCAAAATAAAATACTAATACTATTTTTTGAAACTAAAGTTTTTTAACTAAAGTTTCAAGAGGTCCAAGCAAGAAGACTTGTTCTTGCATTTCAGGTGCAGTAATAGTTGATTTTACTTGCCTTCGAAATTGAATTTGCTTACATTAATTCAACAAGAATGATATATCAAACTCTGTTGGTTGAGTGCTTTCACTTACATCTCATTCAAAGCAAAGTTCACTCAGTTCAGGAAAATAAATGAAATCATTCTCTTACTGATATAAATCATACGTGAACTCACTCCAAATAAAAGAAGCAACATCTCTGCTAACAATGTATGCTCATTTTTTTTATCCAACAATGTATGCTCTTAATATCATCTAATTCGATCAGCCCATACAAAAAATTGGTGCATTGTATTAGCCAGAAACCTAGAAAAATAAAGTAGTCCTTAGAACATTTTAAGGCAACAACAATAAAAGTTTCTATATATATATAAATAAAAGAATGCAACGTAGTGGGGTGGGGTGCTGGCCTCCTCCAAGCTCGTCGTCGTGCAGGTCTTCCTACGGCATGGAGAAAGGCAGTTGCAGACAGCTACTCAGCTGGGGGCAATGCGGCAGCAGTGGCAAGGGCTGAACGCCGCGGCAGATCCAGGCTGGCAGCGCCGCTGCACAAGCGCGCGGAGCTTGGCTGGCGACGGGGCCGCGTGGCGAGCGCGGCGGCGGGCCGAGGCGAGTGCGGCGATTGGGCAAGCAGCCGAGCGCGCCGGGGCTGCGTGGCGAGGGTAGCAGCTCGCAGCGCGACAGCAGGGACGGCGGGCCGACTGCGGCGGGGGGCCACCGCAGCTGGTCGCCGCGGCGATAGCAGGCAAGCGCCTCCACATCTAGACGCTGTAGACTGATGTACAGCTAGGGAGTACCTTATCCGTCGATGGCGAATCGCCGACCGCGCTGTAGAGCTCTCCTCCGAGTCTGTCCGTGCCCGGATCCGCTCTATCCGCCGCCGTTTCACAGCTCCACACTTGGATCGACGACGGCGTCGGTAAGGCTTGTTGCCCCCCTTTGCTGCTCCGCCAGCCACTGCCTCCTCCTCCCTTCTCTCCCCAATGCCCGCCGATTTGAGGGAGAACGCCCGCTTCTCCAGGATGCCGGTGGCGAGGTCGCCGGCCACTTCACAGGAACGGCGCGAGAGGGTGGGGGTCGTTGGTGTGGAGAGGATAGCATTCGTCTCCAGGAGCGCTAGCTGTGGAGGTGAACTATAGCGAACGGAAGGATAGGTGACGAGATAGATCAGCGGTGCGGGACCTTACCTGTATATTTACCGTCTAGGTGCAAATAGGGGTCACGGGTGCACATAGCCTAAGGCTCTCCGCACCTGTTCTATCTCCAAACCGCACGCTAAAGGACCTGGGACCCACTAGACAGCATCGATACAGAGAGGCCGTCCGCCACGCATGAATCTGTAAAGCTCCCCCAACAGAAAAAAAAAGAAACAAGAACCACGCGGCCCGTCCTCCTCGACGCGGTCGCCCGCCGCCCTCCTCCCGTCGTCCACCTGGGCGCAGAGCTTGCCCATCGCCCCCGCGGAAGTCGCCCGCCGCCGGCACGGAGGTTGCCCCGGCGCTCCTCCTCCGCACGACTCCTCGGCGCTACTCCTCCAGCGCGCGGATCCCGGCGAGGCCCCTCCTCCAGTGGCTCCTCCAACACGCGCGGCTCCGGCACGGCGCTACTCCACCGGCCCGGCGTGGCCTCGCCGGTGCAGCTCACACCTCCTCCCTCCGGCCCTCCCCGTTTCCCACCGACACTCCTCCACGCGGCTCCCCGGCGCTACGGTGGCACGGCCTCCCTGGTGCGGCTCCTCCAGCGCGAGCGGCTCCCCGGCGAAGCGCTCCTCCGGCGGCTCCTCCAGCGCGCGCGGCTCCCCGGCGAGGCGCTCCTTCGGCGCGCCGCTGCTCCTCGGCTCGACTCTTCCAGCGCGGCGCAGCCTCGCCAGCGCGACTCTCCAGCGAAGCGATGCTGCGGCGGCTCGTCGGCGCTACTCCTCCGGCGCGGCGAGGCCTCCCCGGCGGCTCCCCTGCACTATCCACGTGGCATCTCCCCTCGCCCTCCCTTGCTCGCCTGTCGATAGCGAGATGAGAAAGAAAACAGGGACTGTGGCGTAACCCTGTAGCGACCTGTAGGGTAGAGGTCCGTTTACCGTCTAGCGGTGCAGCCGTTTGACCTCTGAGTTTAGCGTACAGGCGGGTTTGGCGATCCGTGGTGCATATAGCCTAAGATGCCACCCAGAGATTTCTACTCACAGTGGTCGCGTGGTGTCAAGTGGCGGTGCACGCGACGAGAACGGCGCAATAAGGATGTGATCATCTCATGAAACTATATAGGGTGCGTTTAGTTAGAAAAAAAAATTTAGATTCTGGTACCGTAATATTTTCGTTTCTATTTGATAACGTTTGTTCATAATGGACTAACTAGACTCAAAATTCGTATCGATATACATACAAACTGTGCAATTAATTTTTTTATCTATATTTGATGTTCCATGCATACGTCTAAATATTTGATAAGTTTGGAAACTAAACCCATAAAACCCAAAGGAAAAAGACGAAATCAAAGGAGAGAGAAACAAAAACCTAGAGAAATCATCGATTAGATGAGGTTTTTTTTATCGTGCACATAAACAAATCTTTTAACACTTTGCACATACAGTATATCGTAGATAGAGAGAAGAGATAATTGAATACTCCCTCCCTACTCATTTAAGATAACGATACAGTCTCCAAAGTATCACTTTGACTTTATATTTTTATAAAATATTTATTAAAAAGTAATATATGAATATTATTATGAAAGTATATTTAAAGATAAATCTATTTATATAGTTTTTTTATTTTTAAACTCAATAATTTAGGCCTCGTTTAGAAAAAAATTAAAATCTGGACACTGTAGCAGCAGAGAATTTTTTGCAATAAGTGTCCAATTATGGTCTAAATAGGCTCAAAAGATTCGTCTGCAAACATATAAAAGATTCATCTACATTTAATGTTCTATGCATGTGTTAAAAATTGATGTGACTTTTTTATTTAAAATTTAATAAAAGGGATCTAAATAGGATGTTAGTCACTTTGTTCGGTTGAACTGAAATACGGTTAGGTTGAATTCTATACCTGAATTATTATAAAAAAGTATTGTTCTATGACTATAAGGGTGCGTTTAGTTTGGAAACTTTGGGAAATTTTGCAACTGTAACATTTTCGTTTGTATTTGATAACTTTTGTCTAATCATGACCCAAGTAGATTCAAAAGATTCGTCTCGAGAAAACCAAGTAAACTGTGTAAATATGCAACACCTGTTACTTTATTTAATGCTCCATAACAATCGATGTGACGAGAAATCTGAAAACTTTTTGGAACTAAACAGCTAAGCTCAACTACAGAGCCTGATAATGGGAAAAAATAAACACGGCAAAGCAAACCACCCATGATTCCAGTCATGCCAACCTCGCCGCCGCGGACCGTTGCCATCTGTGCAGTGCTTCATAAAAAGGGCATCTGCCGTGCCGCATGCTCTGACCTCTCACCTCTCCACTGCCACCGTCCCACTCCCACCAGAGCAGTCCATTCCCCCACCCCACCGGCCCGCCACCCGCCCACCCCACTCCACCCCGCTCCTCCCATCATGGCCCTCGCCCCCCGTGCCGCCACCACCTCCGCCGCCACCGCCGCCGCCGTGGCGTGCGTCCTCCTGGCGCTCGCCGCCTCCGCCGCGGGTGCGGGCTCCGGCTCCCGCTCCCACTCCCCTGCCCCGGCGCCCGCCGTGGACTGCGTCGCCCAGGCCACCACCCTCATCGACTGCCTCGACTACGTCCAGCAGGGGAGCACCGCGCGCCGGCCGTCCGCCGCCTGCTGCGGGGA
The DNA here is from genome assembly GCA_038502445.1 of Eremochloa ophiuroides. Classification (NCBI taxonomy): domain Eukaryota; kingdom Viridiplantae; phylum Streptophyta; class Magnoliopsida; order Poales; family Poaceae; genus Eremochloa; species Eremochloa ophiuroides. The sequence continues at coordinate 88,773,735 of JAHLJS010000002.1, read as the reverse complement.
GGTCAAGACCGCCGTGGCCAGCCCCACCATCGTCGCCTGCCTCTGCTCCCTCGCCGGCCCCGGCTCCAAGAACCTCGGCTTCCCCATCGACATGAAGCGCGTGCTGGCGCTCCCCGGCGAGTGCGGCGCCTCCAACGCCGCCTTCAGCAAGTGCAACAGTGAGCACCGCCCGAGCCTTGCCTCCTCCCTGCTTTTCTCCCTTTAAGCTTGTTTCCTCCTTAAATCTCGTCATATCTCTTCATGTGTACAAGAAACTTAGAAATACTACCGTTTTTTTTTTAAAAAAAAAAGACTCTTCGTACTCACCATCTCCTCCAAAATTTCCCCTTCCCCGCCGAGAATTGGTGCCTAAATTATGGGTTTTTCTTTTCTTTTCTTGAGATTTCACCGTTCCTTTGATTTCTCCTAAGGATTTTATGTAGTGTAGATAAATGTCCTTTTTTTTATTATTATTAAGTTAGTTTGGTTATCCGTTATCCTCTGCTACTATAAGCAATTTTAACAGTTTCATTCTTTTGCTTTTGCTTGCAGTTTCCGCGCTTTCCCCATCCCCAACCCCAACCGAAGGTAACTCTACTCCTTACTTATCTTTTTCGGTGTCTTACTTTTTTTTACGCCCGACTAATCTCTGCGTAACGACATGCGCCTTTATTATACCACGGATGAAGTGTAGGATTGTAGAACAATTGACACATATTAAAATTTTGTTGTGTTAGGCTTGTTTATTTAGATCTTCAAGTATGAACATAACAGATATATCTTACTACTGTATAACAACTTCAACTGGAAAAATAGTGTATCTGAATTTTTAGCTGTCGGTTTTTCAAGAATAGAGAGTTTTTTTAATGGAAAGAATATAATTTTAGCTGTCACAGAGTACTGTACTACAGACACATCAAATGCCAACAAAAATGAGTTGTCGTTCTGCTAGAAGAAGGTGAGCTGTGGCACGCTCAAACATCTTCACATGCATGTGTGGTGTTCCGTTCCTTTGGCATAAATATGGGTCCGCAACACTGTTCTTTGCCCGCAAACAATTCTCAGCTTTTTTCCCCCCTTTCTCAATCGTCTTTGTATCTTTGCGAGTGATTGGATCGCATGTGCACTACAAAACGATTTATCATTTATGCATGGCTCAACTCACTGCACGTCTGTACCCCACGCAGCCATGCTTGCCAAAGACAAACTATCGGGTAAAAATGTTATGGTTGTAGCATTCAGTTAACTTTGTATGTTAGCGAATGGTTCAGTTCTTTAACCATCGCCTGACTCCGTTGAGCTGCTGAAAGCAATCCGTAAGCTACGTTGTTGCACCGAATGTGTGAGGTGACTGTGCAGCTCATCTGAATCCCGCATGACACGATTTTAGCAGAAGAGTAGTGACTGATGGTATTGTTAGTACTAATATATTCGTAGGTTAGCATTCCAACTTGGAACATTTTCATTGTCTGTCCTTAATCTAGCACAAAATCCTTAGTGCCCGTGCAAAAGGACCATTACTTAATTCCTGGAGATCTGCACAGTGGTCACGGGCACAGTCTGAGTGGCAAGTCACGGGAGTACTCGGGCTTCAATCAAAGTAGGCGTAGTCACCATTTCTCTTAATGGCATATGTTTGACTAGATCTGTGGCTAAACTGGATTGATGATGTTCATTCATGATGAAACCGTCCTGAAGTGAAAGCAACCACGGGAGGACTGAATCGCCCATCCTGCCAAGTGCCAGGGCCCTAGGCGTCTGGTGCTTGCTCCCTCCAGTAGTTTCTTCATAGTTCCTTCCCCTAGAAAGTCTCGTGTGTATACACATACTACACATGTTGGCGAGCCTAGGAAACTGACAACACTCACGTTTTCTCACCATGTTCCTTTGTTACAGTAGCTCTGAAGTCTGAAGCAGGACCAAACATTTAGTACTTGGAGTAGTTTTTTGTCGAAAAAAACCCCCAAGATAGTAATGGTCTTTAGTAGCTTTTGTGGTAAGAAACACGGCGGCATAACCCTTGTGAAACTCAGGTAAAAAATGGTCGCATAGCCTGTTCGCCTGAGCTTCCCTGCCAAGATCAGCGTTTCTTTTCGGCCATGGAATAACGTTCCTCTCATAACAAATCTGCATTAGTTAAAATCAGCGCTTATTTTCTGCCGGTCGAACCAGTTTTCTTGCTATATTTGCTATATATTGGCTTGCGTTATCTGACTAGAAGTACACGTATATGGATTCAAGCTGTATAACTGTTGGTTCTGACCAGCTGTTGTCATTGCAGCGCCTGCACCATCCGCGGGGGGTTCGAGCGGCGGGGCGGCACCAGCACCGCATGCCGCGGCGGCCAGTTCTCCTCCAATGACGGCGACCGCTCTGGTGGCTGCCGTGGCGGCTCCGCTGCTCGCCTACTGCTACCTCTTCTGAGGGATTTCTGCTGCCTCGCATGCCATGCCGTCCAGGCTGAGTGACTATCTATGACGATTAAATTACCTTTGTGGAGCTGCGCGTTGTTAGTTCAGTTACCCTGTTCCTGAGGTACTGTTGTTGATTGAGGTGGTGTTCCATATTTTAACCGACTTCCCGTGCTTCCATTGATCCGGTTATAGTTATAGTATCAGTATCAGTGTATCACGGTGGTGCAGAATCGCTGAATTCTGGTCCTGCTGCCTCGTATTCGCGCTTTGGCCTTTTGCCGCCACGGCCGTACATAACATGATTGGACAGCGGGCCGACAAACCCAATCGATGAAAACCGTCTTGCTTTCGCCCTTGGAACCTCGTTGTGGGAAAAAGCTAGACTCAATTTATTTTCAGCTATAGAACAATATTTTCTCTTAACAAAAGCGATGTAATCATAAGAGGAAATTATTTTTTGGTCTTGAAAAAAATTGGACTTAGTTTTTTGACCCTGTTTTTGTCGAACTTTGTTATTTAACGCTAAAATGAAATTCACTTAGCTTCTTGGCTTTTCCAACTAGACCAAATAACTTCAAAAAATTATAACTCTTCTATACGATATCGGACGAAGATAATTTTTATATAAAAACTATAGATCTCGACGATATCTATAATTTTATAGTTTTAAGTATTTCATTGAGAAAATTCAGATGCTCAAAAAATTAAAATAATATATAATTTTTTGAGCATCTAAACTTATTTAAAAAAAATTAAAACTATAAAGTTGTAGATCTCATCGAGATCTACAATTTTTATATAAAAATCATTTCCATCCGATATCGTTACGAAGAGTTATGTATTTTCAAAGTATTTTTGTCTAGCCAAAAGGAAAAAAAACTAAGAGAATTTCGTTTTAGGGCCAAATAACTAAGTTAGATGAAAACAAGACCAAGAAACTAAATTGAACTCTTTTCAGTGCCAAAAAAAATTCCTCCAATTATAAACGCGCACACAAAACGGCAGGGTTTGTATGACGAGCAACGAATTGCGGTTCGAAATCCATAAGGCAGCGCGGGCCGAAATCTACTTGTGGGCTTGATTATTTCAGCAGCCCTTCACGGCACTTGAAAAGAAGAAATAAAGGGCTGCTTCTCTCCTCTAACTCTCCCTGTGGGCTGTTGTGGCCCTGCGCGTGCGGCAAATCGACCGGATTACTACTACAGCTGCATCCGCCATCCGGTTTTACAATATCCTTACTGTCTCTTCTACTCCTGGCATGACAACTACCTGCTTGATCTTTTACAAAAAGCAGCACCGCCATGGTATTGGTACAAATTCTACGACAGTTGGGATCATAGAAGAGGAGAAGAAAAAGGGGCTGGAGAAATTCTGGTGACAGTCGACGTGACAGGCTAGGAGGAGGACCTAGCACCTGGTTACGTGCGCACGATCTGGGATCCAGTTGGCAGAACGCTGTGTGTCGCGCTGTACTGGTCGGTCATCATGTAGCGACACACGTACGACGTACTGCTAGTACGCTGGGCAAAAGAATTTGCAGTTTTCGTAAGCCTCCTGTTATCCATCCATCCCCTCCATCCATAAACAACGGTCTCTATCATGATTCATCAAGCCGCGCGTTACGCCAATACTCCGTGGTACAAGTAGAACCGACCGACCACCTGTGTGTGGTCATTGGTCAAGCCGACCAAGCTTAATTTAGATTAGATTTGATTATTCTGAGCAGCTACCAGGCCGGGTCGCGGTCCGCCGCCGCGCGCTTACGCGACGACGACGGCGACGCGAATTAATTGATTGGATTTAGCACGGAGAGAGAAGGCGCGGACAAACCGTCGGTTAATCAGGGATGGATCCGCCACCTAAACACGTCCCGATCCGGCCCATACCCGTGTGGGGCCCCGCCGCACCTTTCGCTGCCTGGACGGACGTCTCTATGGGCCATGGCTCGCGCACCTGCACCGGGCACGTTGCCTTGCCTTGCCGACGACGGCGTCGTCAGGTACTGTACGTGCGACGGGTTACTCCGCCTGCGACGTCCAGGAGAGACGCTGGCAGCCGCGCGTCCGGGAAGCTTTGCTGAGTCGCCTTCCAGCGACCGCGGGCTGCGGCGGCATGTGCCGACACACACACGAAAGGAAACCGCAACCAAGCGATGCGAGGCAGGGGAAACGAATCGGGTTTGGTGCGCTTGCAAATTATCTGTTCCGTGAAGGCCATCAACGAATAATCTGTGCAGTGCGACGTACCGGCTGTCGTTCTCAGTCCGTTAAGGCAAACGTAGCCCGGCGTGGACACGCGGCACCGGGATCTGACGGGTGTCATGTCGGGGAGACGGCCGGCAGGCAGAGGAGGCCGCGTGGGCGTGCACGGTGCACCGCGGCCGCGGCAGCTGTAACGACGAACCGAACCCATGCAAACGGAACGGGACCCCCACGTGAGGACCGAGATCAGGAGCGCGCGCGCCCCCCGCGGCAGGCGCGGTGTGCGGTGACACTGACACGATCCGACTCCACGACGGCAACAACAAGCGACTTGCCAACGGCAGCCACGTCGCCCGGCCGGCCCCCACGCATCACTACTACGAGTACACAGCAGACCGGACCGCGCGTATATATTGGCCAGATCAGCGAAGGCAGAGCAGAGGCCCCCTCCTCTGCAACGCTGAACTCTCCTCGCTCTTCCTAATCCTTTTCTACTCGCAAGTCGCAGCGCTAGTGCACAACACAAAACATAATAGATCGATCGCCGCGGGCACGGGAGCTCCGCGCTCGCTCGCCTCGCCTCAGATTCAGAGCAGACGAGTATGGCGCACGACCTGAGCGATGACTTGGAGCTCGTCGCCGACTGCGGCTACTTGGACGACTTCCATTTCCATGTCCATGACGGCTTCCCCTCCCCATCCCCTGCCTCCAGCGGTGCAGGTGCTGCGCCCGGCCTTCAGGTAACGCCCTCAGTACCCTCACCTCTTTCTTTTTCCTTACGGTTTATGGCGATTAAGTAACCTCTGTACTGGTCTCCGTGTTCGCTCAGCGCTCATATCAAACACAATCATCGTCATCAGTCAAAATCAGCAGCTTTTTCTTCTGCCATTGAACAAAAAATTTAGTGCAACATAAGATAGTATAAATAAACTAGAATACTGTTCTTCCTTTTTCAATGAGGGAGTATTAAAAAAAAAAACATAGACACACACACATCCGTGATGTACGACATAAAACCTATAGTTTCATCTCCTTGAGAGCAGAAGTACAACTACCTACTCTTAACCATTCAGGTTAAACTGCTCGATATTGTATTAATTGTTGTGGTTATTAATCACGATGGATGTTGTCTACCTAACTCTCTCTATCGAAATAAACTAGTAATATCAAATTCACAAGAAACCTGTGGCGATCGATCTAGTCCTACTCTCTATGCACTTGTTCTTTCTTAAGGCAATCTAGAATGGGTTGGTGCCATGGCCTTAAGGTCAATTTTAAGGATCATGGGTCCATCCGTAGGTCCCTCTAGTCCAACAGGTAACATGGATTAGTCCAAATATTTCACCTTTATTGAAAAGCATTATGATAAAAGCTTGCATTGAATTAAATAAGTTTGCAAGAACCATGATTTTAATTTTATCCATTTTCACTTCGACAATATGATAATCCAAACTATTTCTAAGTATAGACACGCTTACGAGTTGTACTCCTAGTGTCTTCCATAATAAACACCAATATATATATATTAGCTAGTGTACTAGCTAGTAGTAGTAAGTTTTTATTTTGGGTTCCACATCCCTATCCGAAGGAATCTTATTCTTGTGGCTGTTTCTAGATATACCAGAAGAGAGTTCCAGCCCCGATGACCATAGGTTGGCCCCCCTCTTATTTATCTTTCTCTTGAGGGGGAGAAGTCCAATTTAATTCTCTCACATGAACGTTGCGTGGATGACCTGTGAACTAATTCTGTGCCAAGTTTACTTTTTGAACTAGTTTGTTTGTATTTAAGTTCAGCTTTTGTGGTATGATATTAGACATCATAGCCTATGTTATAAAAACATAATATGTTTTTTCATCATTATTTTGATAAGTTAAGGAGCCTAATAAACATATAAAATAGTGATAGAATTCATGATTTTTTATTCTAACTTAAGATATGCTATATGTTACACTTCTCAAAATATGAACTTGTAATTCATTTTTTATGAATATAAACAGAAAGAAAAGTCAAATGGAAGTTTTATTAAAGGGTACAAGTAGATGAACAAACTAAATCAGGGGAGGAGGTTAAACTAAATAGAAATTCAGTTTAGGGGGTTATCAAGACAACCCAATAGGTTGGTAGAAATTTGGACATCTTCCTTTTCTAAAAAAAAAAAAAGTTCAGTTCTTCCCTGCGAAAAAAAGGAAGTTCAGTTCTAACTTATTGCCTAGGGTAATGAGAATTAAATACTTGAATTGCATGTCCTCATAGCTCAGGTCTATCAGATTGACCGACTACCCAAAAAAAAAATCATAAGGGTCAAGGTATTACTTATTACACTATACTTACACTATACTAGACTGGACGAGTCTACAGAAGACAAATTGACTGAGACAAGGTGTTGTCATCCAAACAGTTTAATTGAAAAATTAACGTTCTACCTACATGAATATTCTAAAATTGCCCATTCAGTCTCATGTGATAGAACTCCACTCGATCTTTCAAAATATTCAAGCCAATATGTAGTTGTGTGGTTCATTAACTGGCCGTATTTGAAGTGCAATTTCTATTCCACAACACACAATGAAGATGAGAAACTGGGAACGACATGTCTTGTTTGCTCTAGGACTTATGGGTATGATAAAAAGATTCATATCTAAACAAGTAATACATATTTTTTTCTACAGCAGCATGAGCAGATGGGTGATATTTCAGCCTTGGATTATAAAGAAGGGAAAGACATGCAAGGGATACCCTGGGAAAGACTGAATTACACTAGGGACCAGTATCGTCGGATGAGGTTGAAAGAATACAAGAGCTATCAGAACCTCACGAGGTCGCACAGCGGACTAGAACAGGTTATATCCGTTGTCACATTTTCATGCTCACTCTCTGGAGTTCTTGTTAAATACAGTTATCTTTACTTTGTGTATACATAATACCTGATATGTTTGTTTTGTTTACAAAAGGAATGCAATCAAGTGGAGAGGAAGGATACTTTCTATGATTTCCATTTTAACACGAGAGCTGTCAAATCAACAATAGTGCATTTTCAGGTACAATTTTTTACTCTACTAGTTTTCCATTCACAGTCTGCATGCTTACCAAGCTGCCACTAGCATAAAGATATATTTGGGCGAGGATTTGAAGGTCTAATTTGATTAACGCACTCAAATTTACCATCTTTTCGCCCCATATTATCCAAGTCTGCACTGACAAAAATACTGTCATGATATTAGTCATTCCGTTGGTCATGGGCTCAGTGGGGTTACACAATACATTAACTTAAGAGTTGTCATGTTAAGTTGCATAACGCCGTGTTGATTTTGGGTTGCTTCGCAGTTGATTAGTTCAGTTTGCATCATGATTCATGAAGCACAGTGCTATTTTGCTCTTGTGTGTTTGCTGAATCAGAATTCAAAGGGCGCACAGGTTTAGAAGTTAGAACATGGTGTGCATTGGTTGCCCCCTATACCTTCTCCTTTTCCTAAAATATTAAATCTAACTTGTCGATGGGACCATGTAGTTTTTTTTTCCTACTGCTGTGCATACCAACTTATACGAATCATTAAACATATTTTATCTGCATTGAATGATGTTGCTATTGTTATGCTTCTATGTATGGACATAACACTGATTGCAGGTCATGTGAAGAATTGGGTTGCACTGTTTTCAATTAGTCTTATGATACTAGCTAGGACATCTGCAGTATCCTGTTTCATGAGGTCCATAAGCAGGTGGATGAGCATCCTCAGCAGCCGGGAGAAGTGACTACAGGGGTTGGAAACTTGCAATATGGTATGATAGGACGTTTTAAGATGGGAGAATCTGTTAAATGGATCACCTTGAGTTTCTTTTTTTGCAGGTTGTACGGGGAGAGATGGAGTTCACAAAAGTTTTTTTGCTGCATGCTTATTTGTTATTTGTGTCTGATATGCTTTTTATGTTAATGGAAGTTGTGCTCAAACTAATGATGTTTGTTAAAGATTATGGGGTTTATATTGTCGAATATCATGTCCTCCGTTGGGGTGATACGGTGTGGCTAACCGTTCTGAATGGCAATGTTAACACTGACTAGATTGTAGAAACTGAATTTCGAACACCGAAAGTTCAGTTTTGAGTCTATGTATGGCCATGATTACAGTGCTAGCTACCAAGACTAATTAACATCACTGTAAGACTTAACCTTGAAAGTTGTCACAAGGGGGTGATGGTTGAAACTGTTTTATGTGCATCTGGATTTTTTTTCTTCCCGTTTGTCTGTGTACGAGCCTGGTCAGTGCTTGTGAATTGTAAGGTGTGGTGTACATTAGTGGAATCACACGCAATGCCGTGGGGGCGTGGGAGGAGGGGAAATTTTCTTGTCTCCATGAAAGGTCACTCCGAAGTTGTTGAGATCCACCAGCATCATCAGCATCTGCTGTTGAATAATTGAATGGATGGGGGAAGAATCACAATATTACATGTTCTTGTTACCACTGTGAAAAACAATTGCTATTGCATCATCACATCCTGCAGCTCTCTTAATTTGTATCCATTGCATTCTCTGAAGCATGTACTTCCAAGTGCAATAACCGTCCTCCAAACATCTGCAGCTGAGGAACCTCCTGTGGCCTACTTCGAAGCACGACGTGTACCTGGTGCAGAACTACTCTGTAATGCACTGGTCTGCCCTCCTCCAGAGAGGAAGAGAGGTGCTCAATGTGGCCGGCCGATTGGCCCCGACACAGGTCTGCGTCCTTTGCCGTCGGCGTTGCATGTATATATATTTCTGCTCCTTTAGCTTCTAACCTGCAAATATAATGCTACCTGCTGTTCAGAATGTGAAGGGGGCTAGACCGTTGTCGAGGGTTCAGATCAGCACCATGGCTGTGAAGGACAACCTCATGGTGGCCGGTGGCTTCCAGGGAGAACTCATCTGCAAGGTAGGATGGGTGGCCTGCAGACTATGTGTTTTCTTTAGTTCTGCACTTGTGTTCTGTCAGCTTACAGGCCTCTCATGTCTCATTCATTAGAACGTTGATAATCCCGGGGTGGCATTCTGCACGAACCTGACCGGCGACGACAACTCCATCACGAACGCCGTGGACATCTACCAGGCACCCAGGTAAGCGAGTGCCTCTGATTCTCTGAATACGAGCAATGTTTCTGTTCTATTATATACATGTTCTGATGACGAACCACGACGCTCTGCAGCGGTGCCACTCGAGTGATGGCGGCGAACAACGACTGCGTCGTCAGAACATTCGACGCCGAGAGATACAGCCTGCTCACGCAGTTCACCTTCCCGTGGTCTGTCAACGTGAGTGCCCTGCTGCCTGCCGGTGCTCTGGAGCAGTTTAGTTATCGTCTCATGGTGTGGTGTGGTGTGGTGTGGTGTACTGAATCCTTGAATCGCTGACACTGGCAATGCAGAGCACGTCGGTGAGCCCCGACGGCAAGCTGCTGGCGGTGGTGGGCGACAGCACGGAGTGCGTGATCGCGGACCCGCAGTCGGGCAAGGCGACGGCGACGCTGCGCGGGCACCGGGACTACTCCTTCGCGTCGGCGTGGCACCCCGACGGGCGCGTCCTGGCGACGGGGAACCAGGACGCGACGTGCCGGCTGTGGGACGCGCGCAGCCTGAAGGAGCCGTTCGCGGCGCTCAGGGGCCGGATCGGCGCCGTCCGGGGCCTCCGGTTCTCCGCCGACGGCAGGTTCCTGGCCGCGGCCGAGGCCGCCGACTTCGTGCACGTGTACGACGCCGCCGCCGGGTACGCCGGCACCGAGCAGGAGGTGGAGCTGTTCGGGGAGGTGGGCGGCGCCGCGTTCAGCCCCGACGGCGAGGCGCTCTTCGTCAGCGTCGCCGACCGCACCTACGGTGGCCTGCTCGAGTTCCGCCGCCGCCGGGCCTACGGCTACCTCGACTCGTGTTTCTTCTGAGTTCTGAGGGAGGCGACTGTGTACTGTGCATGTGCCGGCCGGCCGGCCGGCCGGCGGCGGGCACGTATGCATACTTGTGTGTAGAGTGTAGTGTAAAGGGCAGAGTTTTGGTGGTGTTGCGGCCTGCATTCGCTCTTTTTAGAACTGCGTAATGCATGGCAGGTGCTCGATCAGGGGCGCTAGCGCCCCTTTCTTTTTTGTTTCGAACTTCTTCCTATAGAGGTGCTGTGTATGCCACTTAACTCTCGGTAATGTAAGAACTGTAAATTAGTACGTTTGGTAGTGTAAGTATAAAATTATTAATAATATTGCTCAGTGTTTTTCTTACAAATATCCAGAGGGATGAAACGGCCTGGATATTTTTCAATCGTATTCGAGTCCAAATCCATTCAGAGGAGTTTTTATCCATCCGTATCCGAGTTGAGATATCCAACATTCGATACCCTATCCGTATCCGAATGCTCAGATCACATATTTATGCTATTGATATCTAATCGTATCATATCCGACATAATTGATACTATCCGTATTCGAATTCGATCGCGAGTAGTAAAATGAATGTAATATTAGTGATATTTTATCCATATCCTATCCGTTTTTATCCCTACAAATATCAGGTCTGAAGGTTTAGTTACTGGATTTTATATACTTAATTCTTTTTCTTTCTTGGAAAAAGTTAAACTCTCTGGTTTTGTAAAAAGCAACTTTTCTTTCGGAAATATGGTTTACGTGTAATGATATTGCTTATTTGTTTTTAAGCAGCAACATTATTTAATTTTTACATGAGGAGAAATATGATTACTATTTATGCAGGCTACATTCGAAGAAACATAATATATGGTTTTGACATTGCTCCAGCGTGAAGATGCAAGGGAGAGACTATCCAATATCCATCCACTTGGAGACGCAAGAAAAAGAGAGTTTGCATATGATCATCTCCTTTTGGCTTTTGTGTTTATGACTCTTTTCCCGTTTTATTTGCCCAGCTCATTAATTGAAACCATTGTAGATATAGGCCCAAAACAAATCGTTTTCTCGAAGAAATCCTACTTGTGTGCTGCATTGGTACTGGCAGTGGCAGATTGATAAAGACGGGAGTGGAAGTTGGGCCCTATTTGGGCCGAGAAAGCCCGATGGACTAGCACACAAACTGGAGGCAGCACACCAAACTCGGTCCCAATCCAGCTGGGTTAATTCATCTTAACTAGCAGTGAGGACGGGAAAAAGACCCAAATTTCATGCGATTCCTCCTAACCAGCAGTCGCTGCATGTGATCTGCCGATCTGGTAGTGGTTCGGTGAAAGCAAAGCGGGCCTGTTTCTTGACTCGGCGATGAGTTGTGTGTGGGCCGTGCGTGTGCCTGCATCTGCATGCCTCTTGCACAGGTACTAGAGGCCTCTTGCATGCAGCCATCAGTTCTCCATGGATCCGCAACGGGATCGATTGATTAATGTCGTGCCGATGCTGTTCCTGAGAGTCCTGACTATGTCCGATCCCTGGGGGAATCCTGTTCCGGTCTTCTGGAGCGCGACCGACCTAGCTATAGGGTACGCACCTTTAATTTATACCGATCGATGGATCATTCGGGCAAATTGAAAAGCTAGCGACGACGCCAGGTTCGGATTCGATCGGTCATGGATGCACACTGCTTTGTGCTTTCTGACGAACCCAACAACTGCAGTGCAGCTGCAGAGCAAACCGAGCGTGGCGTCGGCAGGCGGCCGTCACCATGTTGTTCCATACTGTATGCCCGAGGGCTAAGCGACTGCATCTGTCGGTGTAACCAACCGGGGTCACCGCGCAGCGCCTCCACTTGTTCGCCGGAGAGAACCACGACGATGCGCATTTTGACCTCGCGTGCGTGCGTGAATCTCTTCTATCGTCGGCAGCGTGCTCAGGGTTGGTCGTCAACAGATTCCGTGGTTGCTACTGTGTTAATTTTCTTCAGAAAAAAAAAAATCTACATCTCCACGTGTCGTCTGCACTGCACGCATCCTGATAGTAATCAGCCTAGGATGATATATAGCTTCCTCATTCTCAATGAATCTTTCTCTTCTATAATGTCAAGACTAATTGATCATGTGTCTCAACAATCTGGACGTTGTTTACCTTATAATGTGAGCGATCAACATCTTCTACTCTCTTGCTATTCTATGTTTAGTAGTGAAGAGAGACAAGGGAAATCTACAACGTCTCAGTGTCTGTTAATTTTTATTTTTTTTTGAAACGAACCTCAGTGTCTGTTAATTACAGCTTTTCTAAAACTATTTCATCAACAGCTCATGCTTAACCTAATATCTTATTAGACACAAGTATTACTTCAAGTTCGTAAATCATCAATTTAGCAATGGAACTAACCAAAATGGTTTATTCTTGCTTTGTCTCCTCTCTATGCGTTCATTTTCCTGAAGGAATACTATATGGATGCTCTGTGATCTCTTTAAGGCTTCGTTTGGTTGATTTAGGAAGTAATCCTGGCCAGTCTCCTCTTCGTTAATTAACATAACGTGGGAACGGTTCCGGGTCCAAAATGGCCGGGAATTAACGGCGGGGAACCGTACCAACCGAAATGCCCCTAAGGGCTGTCTTGTAGATTATCATCCATATCTGTACACACATCTGCATATGAAAAAATATAAATAAATACAATGACTATATATTATCGTCCAATGACAATTAGAGTCTATTGGGTTGATGTCTAGATGCCTTTCGGTTAGTTTTTTTAATGATTTGGACGATTTTTTTTTTCTTCTAGCCCGTATCATTGACACGGAGATTCCGTTGAGACTTTCAGTTAGTAATAGTACATTGGTCATGCTTATTTGTATTGTCAGTAATGTATGCACCCATGATTCTCAATGCAGACACCACTTTCAGACCCACTTCCCCTGATCCCTGGTCAAAAGTTTTAGGTCAGGAGCACACGCTAATGATGGCACTATTAAGTTTATTTAACTATAAAAGATACAAACTAAAACTTGGGACCATTTTGATGCCCTTCATCGATTCGTTACTGCCAACGTTTTAATACACTACTGTCGCTAAAAGCACCGAGACTTTCTTTCCTCCTTTCTTTTTTTTTTTTCGTTTTTTTTTTTGACAAAAAGGTACCTGGACTTCCAGAATGTGAGCTACGGAAAAGACGCTGAAGAAGTGGACACACGGGTGGCGTGTAAAGACTTGGCCTGGCACGCATGGCAGCTGAATGCATGGCGTGCCAGAAATTGTATATCACCATGGTCCATGCCCTGTCCATGCCCAAAGGAATATGAGATCTCATCTAAAGCTTCATCCTGCACGAAGCTTTGGGAGTTTGATATGTAGTTTGCGACTTGGGCGTATCATTTTAGAGTAAATATGATTTTTGACATGGGTATATGACAATAGTAAAAAAAAAACTTCTCTCCATGTTTTTTTTTTCCACATGAGGTTTCAATAGAAAGCAAATGGTCCCGAGCGGCCGAGCCGTCACTAAAAAATACAGGTGGTTTTCTTAATAAACCGTCACTAAAAATCATGTATTTTTAGTAGCAGCTTCTTAAGAAAACCGTCGCTAATCCATTTTTAGTTACAGTTTTCTTAAAAAATCGGCACTGCAAATAATTTGAAATTGACTTTTTAAGTTTTTCAAATGACATCGTATGAAAAGCCCACCAAAATAAAAGTTGTAGACCTCAAAAGTTATAAAACTTTGTAGTTGACAACCTTTTCATTTGAAATCATCTTGTCATGGAAAACTACATTTAAATTAGTCAAATTTGAAATTTAAATTTTGTAAACAACCCGGATGAAAAAACTACCAAAATAAAAGTTATAGATTTTGAAAAGTTATGAAACTTTGTAGTTAACAACTTTTCATTTAAATTCGTTTATAGCCTCAAACAATCAAAACATACTCAGTTTAAGATAATATGTGGGGAACCAAACTTTAATGTAGACACAAGTTATTAGTGATGGGTGAAGTCCTAGAGGACGCCTGTGCTCACACTTTGGGTCAAATACAATCCTTTCAATCATACTTGATGCCACTGATTTTACTATTTTGGACTCATAACGATCATGTGTATATTAGCCATGAATATATGGCATTGTTTTACTGTGTAACATCAAGACATAGTATATAGCAAAAACTATATATGAACAAAAAAACAACTCTTATAATTTGGAATGGGGGTAGCGTTTCCAAATCTTACAATGTCATTAAATTTGTGAATAATTGATATAAATATTTGTCAATGCAAGTGGCATCTCGAAGACTGTAAAAGATTACTAATGTGCCAAAGAGAGAACATATGCATGACAAGACGCTTCTTCTATTGCAAAGATTTTATTTGGCATGATTTCATTCCACTGTTTGTCTCAGCATATTTAATTTTTCCGAGATGCATTACAATCTGCATCAATGGGATGCACTACAGACGAGGGATCAGATGCGGAGCTGCCGCGCTGCATGGCGATCTGCCGAAATCGAGTTGCTCCAGTTGCTGTCATCAGAACGTAATCGTCAGAGCAGAATGCACTAGCCGCAAAATGATAGTCAAACTCGAATACGGATTCAAAGGATCCTGTTTGTCTTTATACATGAACTTGAGGATATTTGGTTAGAACTCGGATACAGATTCAAAGGATCCTGTTTGTCTTTATACAAGAACTTGAGGATATTTGGTTAGAACTCGGATACAGATTCAAAGGATCCTGTTTGTCTTTATACATGAACTTGAGGTCCTGCGTTATATTCTCCGTGAGAACGAATTTTAGACTAGGGTTAAAAAAATTCTCTCGTTTATCCCATGACCAAAGTACAAGCCTAAGACTTGGCCCTAGTCGTGGTTGTCTCATATGGGCTATGGTGCCATTGTGTATATATAGGTGGGACAAGGGTTCGGAGGTTTTTCTGACCCGCGTGAGTGCAATGTCCGGGGATGTCTTACCTCTGCTCGATTTTTTTTTTTAAAAATATTGATATAAACGTGGGGAATGTGCTATCCGATCCGATTTCGTAGACGAGGAAGACGCTAGAGACACTATGATAACCATCAATCTCCAATCAAGTGTACCTGACCAGGTTCCATAGCCTGTCGTTTCATGTCGGGGTGGGCCAAGTGACGAAGTAGAATTGAAAAGAAAAGAAAATTTGAGGACAAGATAAAATGCATTTTGATAGGTATTGGAAAAAATGAGCTCAAGATACAAGTTAAAAAGAGCATCTCTAAGAGATTTTCTAATTCTAAATCTCTATTTAGAGAGCCAATCTTAGGAATATTCACTGTGTATATCTAGCTACCTCGCTTCCACCAGACTATGTAAATTTTGATAGATGTACTCGAGGTCGGCAATGCAGTGGTCGTCGTCTCGTCGAGCCTGGCCGTGTTCACTTATGAACGTAGAGGGAGTAAGTCTAATCTAAAAGTATAAACAAAAGTTTGAGGACTATCTCGCCTTATGGAATTTCGAAATATGTACATTAGAATTACATGTACTCCTGGCGCCATATTATCTGGGCTCGAAAGCCCAGCAAGATGCCCAATGGGTTTGAGATCCGTATAAAGACTGGCTCCCATTCTCTTGGCCCAGCAGCGTGCACCGGAGACGGCGGTTTCTCTCACGAATCATCATTCTCTGTTTCTTCTCCCACCTTGGTTTCGCACTCCCCCGGCCGTGTGTGTGTGAATGGTGGATGCATGCATCATGCATGACACAGACGGAAGGCAAAGGTCAAAGCTAGCATCTGTCTCGTCCTGCGTCTGCCTGACCAGACGGAGTCCATTTCTCGATCCCCGAAACGCCGCTCTGAATCCGGTCAAAGAAAGAAAGGCCGCAAACAGCCATGCAGATCTGCGCATCAGCCATGGACCGACGCATACGGCATGAAGGCGATTCGCCTTTCCGCGTCGGTTTCTTCCTTGCTGTTTCGTGCTGCTGTTTCTGCCTACGATTACGATCAATGCAATGCAAGCGACGGAGAAAACAATACGACTACAACATTGACGGTGGATGGTCCCCTCGATATTCTAGCCACGTTGGCCGCGGTGGCTGGCAATGACAATGGCAACGGCAAAATGGCATCCAGTTCCCGAGCCGAGCCACCGTCTGCTGCTTTTCTGCCTTTCCAATTCCAACGCATCCAACATGTGCGCAATACCGCCCCGTTGTCGTCCACTGGTGCCGACGGCATGCATGCCCAACCAGGAGAGGAGGCAGGCCTCAACTGAATGAATGAAAGAATCTCTAGTCAGAAGGGGGGAAAAAAAACTGAAGGAGGAAGGAATCGGGAAAAGTGACACCAGGTTCAGTTCGGATCACACTCTGCCACCTCCCGGCCTCACACTTGTGCCACCTTTCCCTGCAAGAACGATAGTATACTAGTACTGCAAGTCTGCGACACCTACTCCTGCATGCTGATTTGTTGGCCGTGGACGCACGCACACGGGTTCGGGGTTCCTGCTCCTCCAACCACGCTTGCATTGCATTGTCTGCAGCCCCAAGCAAAGCAAGCGTTCCAGTCAGTTGAGTCAAGCGTTCCAGTCAGCTGAGTTGCTGGTCAAACGAAGCAAGCATCTGCATCCACCTCCACCGGCCGGCGCTCGGTCGAATGTTCCCGCGCTGTCCTGTCTTTGCCTGACGACCAGAGCAGAGATGCCGCAAGCGTGCGTGCAGTGTGATTTGCGAGCGTGCGCCTTTCCTTTCGACGTCCATGTGATGCCAATCCTGTCCGCATCCGCATCCGCATCCGCATCTGCCTACCCGAGCAGAGAGATTCCAGGGCAGGCCTCAGGGCGAAGCAATCGCATTCGCAATTTCGCTCGTCAGGCTTCATCAGCTCGATCGACAGACAGCAACAATGTCGCTTGGATCGCCAAGAAACTGAAGCCCTTTCCTGCTTTTGCCTTCTAGCTCTAGCTCTAGGCGTGCTTGCTTCTTTGGCGTCCTCCTGGCTTGCTGTGCCTGCAGCTTCTCTTCATATTCTTACATCGCCGCTAATAATATAGTATACTAGTACGTAATACGGTATACCAAGTTCGAGTTGTTCTTCGATGACGTATACGACAACGTGAAGAAATATCGAAGCCAAATGCTGTTAGATGTTCGTCGGTACATATAGCAACAGATGATCCTTTACATAGCGCGGTCAGAGTCAGAGAGGTTCCCCCCACCGTTACTATATACTACTGTATTATATTCGTTTTCCACAAACAAGAATCGCCGTATGGTTAGACAGGTTCATCGTTCGTCTCAAGAATCTAATCTGCCTGTTTCTTTGGCTTCTGGCATCTACCTTCCCTCCGATCCGTCCTGAAATATAGCACGTTCTACCATTTCTGAGACGACGAAATAACAGAGTGCAACTCACTTCAACTTACTGAAATAAAATCTTGTTCTATTTCTCACAGTTATTGAAGGGTGAACTCACAGTTTCTTCATACTAAAATATGGCGTACTGAATGCCGTACTACTATTTAATAAGAAAAATTACCGTTTCTGTTACCCGAGTATATCTTACAAATATCAAATGTCAGAATGCGCTATTACATGATGGGGTACTATCTCTGTTTCAAAAAGATTAATTTAGGGGTCTGTTTGAAAATAAAAATGTTACAAATAGGTAAACCATATAAATATATTCTATGATTAATCTAATATTACTTATGTTGTATTATACTGTAAATGTTAGTGCTAAATTTTTAAATATATTTACTTTATTTTGGAGCGAATTGCATCGCACATACCTTGTGCCTTTGATTGCGACAAGAAATCAGCAACACATGCTAACCGTACCATTCTAGTAATTAATCAAATGTGAGCAACCAAAAGCTACTCCATGTGATGTGTACATTCTCTGGGACACGGTATATGTGCATCCATAATCTATGCCTCTGCATGATACTCGATGCAAAATGGCCGGTTTCTCATCTAGCTAGAGTACTTCTTTCTCTGATCCAAATGTCAAAAGTTTTAGGTCATCAGGAACAGACTAGTAGCGAAAACATGTTTAAATTAAACTAATAAAGCTACAAAGCTACGCCATGCACGGGACCATTTGACGCCCTGCATCAAAATCGGTGGTTCCGACTCTTTAACAACCCTGTGGCTTGGAAGTACTGACAACAAGTACTTTGACAATAAGTATGAACGTGATGTGATCAGGAAATCCAAGTTGGGTTCTTTTCTAACAACAATTGAAGTTGGCAAACTGACTGAAACACTCCTTTTGTTTTATCCCTGAAGAAACCATTTTATAGCGCATTTACTATGACATTCCTCTTTTAGACAAGACACACTTCTTTAGATATACCGTAAGTAATATGATAGTTACATTGACCAAATATGCTCATTTAAGCACAGCTCGTTTGTCAAGATAGAATATTTTCTCCCTAGATCGTCATTGTATCTGATGAAGTGATTTAGGACAGAAAATCTCGTCCTTTAGAGATATAATGAATCCCAACACATGCACAACTTCACTTTCTTCAGCTCCATATATTCTTCTAACAAAGACGACAGAAGCGATCTTTATACAGCGCACGTATATTCAGCTCCATATATTCTTCCCTTTTTTTTGTTTATTTTTTTGCGAAAAGCTCCATATATTCTTCTAACAAAGACCATTCCGTGTCTAGTAATGCACGGTTATTGAGTCTTCTAACTATTTAGCGCCCTTGCATAGTTGATTTTACTGTTCATTTCTGATTTCTTCCATGAATAATTTCTCTCTCCTTTATTTGCATGCCAGCTTCTTAACATCTTTTTTTCCTTGCATATATGCCTATAAATATCTCTGATTAATTTTTTCTCTTACTTAGTTTTCTTGCATCGCTGATCACTTTGTCTGCTGTTAGCCTTAGCAACGAACCAACGAGCGAGCGAAGGTGTGCAGAGCATATGTGCCACATCGGATAGAAAAGCTTCACTCTACAAGAGGGCCAATTAAGCAGGGCCGTCGCATTCCCCGGGCAGCGAGATCATCTTGCACTAGCTTGATGACCTATTGTGGCCAATCTTTACAATTTTGGCCCCAACAAGTCATTATTTGGATTTTTTTTGAAAGATTCATTATTTTGTTTAATTCAGTAGACGGCAAAAACTTGCAAGTTGGGAAACAGCAGATATTCTCTCTTTCCACTTGTTCGATGCATTCCCAAATTAGCCTACACAACAACAGAAGAAGAAAACTTTGTTCTCTCGTGTATCATATATAATCATATTATGCCACCAGCTACATTTTGATGGTACTTATTGCTTCTCACGTGTCGTTGGGACATTATGGGACTGTTTTGTAGAACCCCACTTCTCTCCAAATTCACCAAAATCATATTTGGATAAGTTGTAGCCAAATGCTTTTGGATTCAACAACTCTGTTGTGGATCTGTTCCACCAAAACAGTAGATATGGCCCCAAATCCACCATATTGGAGGTGCTCCACAAAATCTAAGTTTGAAAGAATTGAAGAAAATTATCCACCATACCACTTAATATCTTTTTTTCCTTTGCATAAATGCCTCAAATATCTTTGATTAATTACACTAATTTTTTACAGACGGCTCCTAATTTTAATAGATGCGATTGACTTGGCAAACTGTTTCCAACCTTGGCACTAGGCATTGTAGTACACAAATGGGAATCAATTTTCAACAGCGGTTCCCATTAAAAACATCCCCTAGAAAACTATCCATTTCTAGGGTGGTTTTTTCGTACGAGTACCACCCCTGAAAATAGAATTTTTGGGGACGAACATCTTTACCTAGTTGTCTCTAAAAGAACTCGATTATTAGGAATAGTTGTGTTAAGAGAACCACGTGTGATATGCATTTACAAGGACAGTTCTCGTAGTTAACCAGACCTAAAAATAACCACGTACAAGTACTATTCTTCCTCCTGTGACTCTAGCAGGTCATCCTCGACTGTAGTGGTTCATGTTATTATTTAGCTCACTTGGAGGTGAGAAATTGCAAGAAAAAGAGGTGTGTGTGGGGGGGGGGGGGGGTGTTTGCCTTTGAAACCTTAATGGGGTTAGGTTTGAGAGGTGAGTTTGTACATCCCTAAACTCTTTTCAAATTTTACCAATACATTTCTTTGAATAATTTTTTTGTTATCACATAGATACATATAGAGAGACATGCATGATGTTTGATATATTTTTAGCAATTTAGACTGATTTTTTTTTGCCCAAGTTACTTAATTGGCTCACATGGACTCTAGTTAATTTGTATATTTACTTTGTCATTTTTGTTCACAACATTTTATATTATTTTAAGTTCTGAATCTAGAATTTAGATAATTTCTTCACCAGTTATATGCGAATAATATCTTGATGCAAATATACCTTTTCTTTTCAAGATTAGTGCATTGCGTTGATACACATCCTTGGAACAAGCTCCTAGCCTCTGCCTTAGTGATAGGCACTCAACTTAAGATTAAAAGTCTTTTGAGCATGCTCTAGTGACATTAATCCCTTAGACAGTTTGACACCCATTTGCCCATATAAGATATGCATTATATTTAGATGCATAGCTTGTATAGAAAAGACAGAACGAACTTATAATGTGTAACAGACATAGTAGTCTAAAGTACACTATGTTTGTCATGGAGTTCTAACATTAACCAATATCTGATTGAATTTGAAATCATTTTTATCTAAAGCTAGCACACACTATTTTGTTCCCACTAGTATTGGGAACCTAGAATTTTTCTTAATTGCGCACTGCATCTATCTTGTTCACTTAACGATAAAATTACCAGCAAGCATGCTACCAGTGCTTCAATATACATATATGTGACCAATATAATAGCTTTATATGGTGAACAATATATGATTAAAGAAATAAAAATTGTGCCTTCTTGATTTAGTGCATCATGACACTTTTATTCTCAACACACATGCACTTACTTTTCATTTACTTTCTCACGTGCATACAATTCTGTGTAAAAAAAATCATTCTCATTCTCAAAAGCACTCAGAAACCCGGGGGGGGGGGGGGGGGGGGGGTTTAAAAGTGGCTTAATAAGGTCCCAATTAAAATTCCAGATTGCATGGAAAGCTGTTTCTCCCATTCAAAATGGTAATACCAATACTGGCATTTGAGCCTATGTATAGTATTGGCAAGTAGCGCACGATCTGTGCTAACAATGGTATTAGGAGTTCTTGAGGACCTAATTCATGCTGTATCGTCATTAGTCAGTAATGCAATCATTGAGGTCAGAAAGTGGAGCAAATAATGGCCGAATCACTTATATGAGGATGCTCTACGTTTAATTGTCAATTATTTGGAGTATCTCAATGATGGTTTTATGATGCTTGCAAGATGAAAAGAAGCATACATACACGACTAGTATAATTCTTTTAAGATTAAAAACTATATAAATGCTGGAAGCATAAATGATGGAGTTCATGACGCTTATGAGCACTAAATAAAAAAAAATCTTGGATTATCCAATGATATTATATTGTAAAATATGGAGCTCTTTGAAACCAACAAATAAATTCTAGAGCCATATGGATGAATTAAACCCAATAAGAGATGATCAGTTAAGTACTACTTGAATCAATGGATGCCACGATGATATTTAATAGATAGGAAAACCTTTCTGCATTTGAAAAAATTTTAATAAATGGTATACCACCTTTGTTAACACATTATTCAGAACGTAAAATAAAATCATAATTCAAGACTTGATTATTTGAAAACTAATTTGATAATCCTGTACTTTTTCTAGGTTTACATATATAAAAATTAGTGGTCAGCTTGCTAGTAGTTCATAGACCACCATAACACACCTTAAATTTCAGCTAATGAATGCCACTGACAGCACAACGCCGTTAAATTTTAGAATAAATCCAAAAACGGTGCAATAACTAGAATTTGAACCCTGCTGGGTAGCGCCCCACTGGACAATTCTACCATTGGACCATATGCCCATTCGCCACTCAATTAGATATTGATTTAAATGTTCAAGCTTTACATTGGTAAAAAAATCCATCTTCAAAAATTTAAATAAAAGTTAATCATCATGAAGATTCCAATTTGAAGTTTGTAGCTAGATTTGACCTTGATAATGCTACAAATTTAAGCATATTTGTTCGCTAATTTCAAATTAAAGCTTGGTAGTTCATAGTTAATGTATTATAAAGCTATTATTTGTTAAATTAGGGTCTCGCACAGAGGTCACCAAAAACAAGATCTGCAACATCCAAATCAACATGCCCAAATCTAAAGCAAGAGAATTCGAACCATATACATGGACCTTACAGTCACGAATAATATATACATATATGTATGCCGCACAAGCAATAAGAATATGGAGTACTGATCATAAGATACGATCATAATGTATATATGACGAGACAGAAAGAGACAGAACTAACTTGAAATAGGAGGTTTATACATATATAATCGATCCTAACAGGATGCCCCGAAAAGGGAAGAATAGTCTACTTGTGTCATTGAAAAATAATACAAAACGATGTTTGTGTTTTCAGATATATGCTGGCTAGAACATATCAAGGAATCTCATGCCACGTCGTCCGTTCATGTTTGTCTACGTATTGAAAAGGCAGAAGAGCACTACTAATATAATAATGCTGATACAATCATGTACTACATAGTATTTTTCATGGGTGTTCATTTATGCCGTCATCTCTCTAGCGCTTTAAATTTGGTATTGTTCTCCTTTACATCTCATGTTGTTAGGGTCTCTCATAAAGTTCTAGATTGAGTTAATAAGGAGATTTTTGCGACGGTGCAATAAGGACTTCCAATTTGACTCTTGATATCCTATAAGAGCAAAAAAGTGAAAAATTTAAGGACATTATGTTTAATTAGGGCATGTTTAGGACTATTTCATAAACTCTGATGCTCCTATCCACAACCTCCACCGTAGAGCAACTCCATGAAAACTTTGGAGCACCTCTTTATATGCTCTCACAAGTTCACCTTCTTTTTCTTAGAGCGATGTTTATAGAGCTACTTTTTATTTGGCTAAAAAATATGGAGGAAAGTTGAAAAATATGGAGTCGAGGAGTCCTAAACATGCCCCTAGATTCATTCAAATTGTGTTTTTATAACACAAAAGTATTTGTATGTTTTATAATAAGTAGTCACAATAGAAGAATAATAGTGACACTAGTATATAAACTATTTGTAGTGGCGGCTGTAGAGATATTTTTACTAGTGATTTTCACGTTCGCTAATGGGAGAGGCCAGTGAAAATATTTTTTTTTTGTAGGCGGTGGCTTGAGAACCGGCAATACAAATCGATTTGTATTGGTGATTTTTTTAACAAATCGACACTACTATTTTTTAAAAAAATTGGGTTTTAAAATTGCAAAAAATTATTTAATCTTGGGAGAGGCCCACTGGTCAGGCAACTACCCACTTCGCCGAACTCACAAGTAAAGACATTTTTCGCGCAAAATCTGCGTGGTACATGGCCACAAGGATTCAAACCCGCAACCTCGCTCTCGCTTGCAACCTCCTCTAACCGCTCCATTCATCACTCATTTGTGTCAATATTACTGTTTCGCTCCCCACATATTATTCCAAGCCGAACTGATTGTTTGATGCCAAAATGAATTTAAATAAAAAATTATCAACTACAAAGATGCATAACGTTTCAAGGTCTATGACTTTATTTTGGTGGTTTCTCCATCCCAGGTTGATTATGAAATTTAATTTTCAAATTTGACAAATTCAATCGCATTTTTCGTTGATGAACTGATTTCAAATGAAAAAGTTATCAACTATAAAGTTTCATAACTTTTCGAGATTCGCAACTTTATTTTGATTGGTTTTTTATACGAGGTAATTTAGAGAATTCAAAAAATCAATTTTAGATTATTTGTACCGATGGTTCCTTAAAAAATATTTTTACTGACGGTTTTTTGAAGGAACCGCCTATAAAATAGATTTCTACTTGCAGTTCAGAACCGTTTATTTTCTACTGGCCAATGTCACGAGCAACCATCATTAAAAATAGAAGGCCGGTGTCAAGAGAAATGATTTCTTGTACTAGTGTGAGCTGAGAGCGGATTAGTTGGTT
Organism: Eremochloa ophiuroides; assembly: GCA_038502445.1. Classification (NCBI taxonomy): domain Eukaryota; kingdom Viridiplantae; phylum Streptophyta; class Magnoliopsida; order Poales; family Poaceae; genus Eremochloa; species Eremochloa ophiuroides. The sequence goes on along the minus strand of JAHLJS010000002.1, from coordinate 88,749,202 downwards.
AGGTTTTTGGGAACTTGCTAATCTTTATTTTTAGTGGTAGGCAACAATGCCCATCTATGGTTAGGGACCTATAGTGGATGATTTTGTTAATCCCATGATATATTGGTTCATAGTCTCTGAAGGTGCTCATACTGACATAGGGTGTGAATGGGCATATTATTCATGCATGGATATGTGTGTCTATGTGCGTGCGTGCAAACTTATAGTCAGCAGATGCATGGCTTCCAATAAATTTTGTTAGGGCACTCCCAATACTAGAAATGTAGTTTATATCCCTATTAATTATCATAGACTCTATTTATAGAAATCGTGGTTCTAATGGATAGTATCTACAGAACAAGTTTTTATTTAATCATATACATTCTCTCTCCATTCTCCACCAATCATATCCCTTCGTATCTTGGTTTTCGGTTTTCATGTAGATTTGGTTTCCAAGTTAAATCCGGTTTCTATGATTTTTGCTCTCTCTCTTGTCTCTTCCCACGTTAGCAAAACACTTAGGTGACAATATAATTAATGTCTATAGAAACCATGGTGGTTACTGCATTGTGAGTGCTCTTAGAGAACAGGGTGGCATTTAGTTGACTTTATTATCAGCAATGTTTTACATAGATTGCATTTGGTTCATAAGCAAAAATGTGATATAATCAAAGTTTCTCGGTCCTCCTATCTCTGCGCCACCTTCTAAAGCTTTGTACCAATAAGTATTGCGATTATTCATAGCCACGAGAAAATCGAAATGCCTTTTTGTGACTGATCAGTTGATAAATAAATCCGTTGTATATCATTACTACAAAACTGTTTTGAACGACTAGGTACCTTTTTTATCGAGGAGGCTTGGTTTGTAGGCCACTGCAGAGACGGCTAAAAATTAAACCAGCTCTACAATGGCATCCAAATCGAGCCACGTATAGAAAGCATTTGTAGAGGCGAATGCTATTTCAATAATCTCTATAAATGCCTTTATTTTTGGAGGTGCTCTATTTTCTATGGTCTCTAAAAATCATTCTCTAGAGGCGGTTCTATTTCTAGCCGCTCCTAGAAATCGATTTCTAGAGAAAACTGTAAATAGAGTCTCCTCTAAAAATAGAGAACGCACAATAAAATTTGATTTTTTTAAGCGATCTCAAATGAAAAATAACAAAACCAAAATTTTTAGATCTTCAAAATTTATGCCACTTTATAGTTTACAACTTTTTCCTTTGAAATCATCTATGCAAATAAAATTACATTAGAATTTCTCACATTTGAAATTTATTTTTTTTACGGATGGAGAAACGACTAAAATCAAAGTTATAAAACTTTGTAGTCGACAGCTCTTTCATTCAAATCCATTTAAAGTCATAAATACTCATTTTAAAATCAGATGAAGATAAAATAAGGAAGACAATTGTCTTAAATAGACACAAGTGTTCTGTGGGTGGAATGGTTGGGACGAACATTGTACTGAGGTCGTGAGTTTGAACCCCGTGGCCACGAAGTTCCCTGGGTTTGAATTTTTGTTTTTTTTTCTATTTTTTTAGCTTGAATTTGAGATTTCTTGTAACAATTTATAGAGGCGGCTCAAAATACAACGTCTCTACGTGAGGAGTATCTACAAATCGATTTCTAGAGATGGTTCCTATTCTCAACCGTCTTAAAAACCGATTTTAGAGACAATTGGTCTCTATAAATCATTGTTCCTAGAGACACAAGCAAAGGCGGCCAGTCCAACGCCCCTGTAGAGGCATCTCAACCCTCTAAAGTTCAAACATGTAGTAGTGTATAGACTATAGTCAACTTGAACATATGCTAGAAAGGCGCTAGAACTATAGGAAATCAAATGGACAAGGAGAGGATTTAGCAACGGAATGGGATGAGCTCGAGCGCTTGCTACCGCTATGTGCTATCAACACAAAGAACCTCTGCTAGACTAACTCCAACAGGTGACCTATATGAGACCCAAACTCAAAATGTGTCTGCAACAGTACTGCTTCAACCTCATATCCCAAATGTGCTGCACAGGGGGCTCAAACTTGGGCTGCGGGGGTGCCAACGAGAGTGCTAAACCAGCCGGTCTAGCACCTCTTGGCATGAAATGAGTTGCATTTTAGGTATTGTTATTGGAGATAGTCTCGCCCCCAAACAAATTAGTACTCATGAAAGCTTAAAAAAAAGAACTAAACATGGAAGATAATAGAAGAAACCCCTCCTGATATTTTTTTCCTATAGACCTATTAGCCGACAAAACTGAGAGGTGTCAAAAAGCTGTCATCGTGTAGGATAAAAAATAGCGTTCTATAGATGCAGATTTTGTTTAAGACTGAAGCAGTTTTTAATTTAACCGATCAATCGTGGGCGTTGGGATTGCATTACTGTTTTGTTCAGGTTCTGAAAAGCTACTTTTGTATGCAAAAGCACCACAACATGGTCGTATTTATAAATAGGTGGAGGCTGTCGAAGGAATCAGATACAAATCTTAATTATTTCGGTAGCAATTACAAGGGCATCGAAAAAGATCAATCAATATTAGAAAATATTGTTGGCATGGCATACGAAGGACTTTGTTGCGGTATTGGCTCTGAAGTGGCCTTTTATGCAGGAGGGGCTTGCAATGTTGTAGAAGTAGACAAAATAGTTCCTTAGGATTTTGACAAATTAATGGACCCACAATAAGCCTCTCACAGTCATCTTGCATTGGCACTGGCAGATACTACATGAGATGGAGACAGTGATAAGCCAGAAGCTTTAGCTAAAGAGAAGATAAACAAGGTATCGAATGCAATCACCCTTTAGGAAAATATTGTAGAATATAACTGATGGTTTTTAAAAAGAAAAGATCAGCTTTAATAGCCGATTCGTTCTCTGAAAAAAAAAACCAATAGTGGCTTCAGTGCTATTCCTTTGGTTGCTAGTTTAATTCGGAAAATACTAAGTGTTTGTCAGTTGTCTGAATATATGTACTTAATGTCAAATCATAATATCCGTTAGACCTATAATTATCTTTACCGCTTAAGAACTAGTGCAGATGTAGGGAAGAGAGACGAGAGAGAGAGAGAGAGAGAGAGAGAGAGAGAGAGAGAGACTAAAGGAGGAGGGGGTGCGTGTACATACTTTGCCAACAAATCACCTCGCCTTTCCATATCACCTGATCATAAACTCCAGTCATCTCTCCCATTACTTTCCTCCACAGCAATTGCTCTTACCTTTCTATCTTCTGGAACCTTTTTATCCCACATAATCCCCTTCCTCCTGCTCACTAATGATCAATCAACACGCTAACGACGCGCTCTCAGGTCGCTACCGGCAGCCGCGTCAAATCCATCCAGGCATGACTCACAGCTTTGCGTATATATAAATTGGATTTAGTTGTGGGCGCCTTTGCTTGCTGAAACGATCTCCTGCAGGCCGCAGCCGAAAATAAACGAGGTGGTTCGGTTCGCCGACCTAACACCAGGCTCGCTTTGGACTGTAACAGTAAGGCACACGTACTTGGAGTTCTATTTCATTATCTAATCTAAAAAGAACGCATAGGATTAAGTAAATGTCTATATGTGCTAGTGTTGATTGTTGAGGTGGCAAAAACCAGACAGTATAGTTTCTTCTTAGTTATGTATGGCACAAAAATGCGCATTAACAACAGAAGTCATATATGGGCGGCTGGGTCAGCGCCTTCATTTGTAGCGAATATGGCCATATATGTCGTGTCTTTGGGCTATGTTTGAACGTAAATATTGAGGGTGCTAGAATTGAAATAGATGCCATGATCAAATCATCCTTATATTGGAAATATCACGATGTCAAATCTACCGTTTGCATTACCTAGAAATAACACATCTTTTCCACCGCCTCTATGAGCCAGCCCCTCCTATCAATTGAAGCAGCCGCACCTCTAGAGCTGCCAAGAAGGCAGAGCTGTGAATAAAATGATTTGGCAGAAGGAGACATTCATGTTAGAGCTGCCAATGGCAGCGGACGGACCTTCATAGCTAGAAAGAATACGGAGGTGCGAAGGAGAGGATTCGAGAAGGAAAGGATCCCGCATGAGTTGGGCGGATTTGAGAAACACCTACTAGATCTAGAGTAAGAGGAACTCTCCTACCGACGTTGGGGAAGAAGCCTACCGGAACTAATGTAGAGAGGATCAGGGGAGTGGAGATGGATAGCCAGAGAGTGGCGTTGGGGATCACATAAAGGGGGAGGCAACAAGGGTTGGGGTGCCGAGCTTTGAGGGAATCATTGGGGGTTTGTGCGCGGATCAGGAGGGTGACGAGCGAAGGAGAGGCACATGGATTATGGGCTTTGAGGGAGGCGTTAGAAGCTACAAGGTACCAACAACAAGGCAAATGGGGGCACACATGGACAGGGAGGCAGCGCAAAGGTGTTCGTCACCCAATACAGAGGGGTGAGACTCTGTATTTGGACAGACCCTTCTACTTGAAAGTCAAATACTAAGATATCATGGTGTAGTTCCAAAACTCAATTCTATGTACATCCAAACAACAAAATTCGAGATTCTGTTACCCAATTCCAGGCTCCAATATCTAAATCCAAATGGGGTCTTATCACGGCTAGGAGGCATGCCCCATAAGGAGGGCCGCCTCTGTTAATCGATTAATGGAGGTTGTCAGATAAAAGGAACCACCTCCGTTAATTCATTAACCAAGGCGGTTGCTCTAAGCTGACCCTCTCGGTTAACTAAACATTAATGGTGGTGGTTATCTTATGCAGCCCACCTCCATTAATGTTTAATCGAGGCAATTGCTGGGTTGATGGCTCAACCACCATTTAACAAAGGCGGCCACCAAGCTTGTCCGTCTCAGTTAATAAAAGTACACACAGCCTTGCAGAATCATTTGTGTAGTAGTGCAGGATATTGTGCGAGAGAGGGAAAGTGTTTGTGAGAGAGAAGAAAGGGATGTAGTCGTATGGATGTGCGGTCATTTTAATTGTGTTGATGAAGTAAGGGAATCATTGTCGATTGGTTGGTAATAACAACCGTTAATGATTACCTATCATGTTTTAGGTCGTATTACCAATCGATGGTGATAATTATGTATCACCGATAGTTAATTTAAAAATCCGACTATGATGGACCAATAGGGATTGTGTGTTCTATAGTAGTGTGATCAAGCTCATTGGATCATCCTATGATATGCAAAGAAGCAACTAGAAGCCAATAGTCACCTGAAGATCTGTTGAGAAGGATCAAGCATAGGACCATACTACAGAGAGTGGGAAATGAAGAAAAAAACTAATACATAGTGTCAATGGATGATATATATGATGAATGGAAAATGTCACAAAATCATCCAATAATGATGACTAGAAACGCGTATAGTCAGGAAGATGGAGCCACCGATGATATGGTGAAGGAGATTGGACCGACCATTGCCAGATCATCTGATGATGTTGTTCCTAGTGGGATTCCATTCTTAGTCACATTTTGTAACCAAAGATTGCTCTATAAGTTCCTCAAATACATGGACATGGAAACTAAGGTATTCCACTATGCTAGGTACTGCCAATTGCCTTGGTAGTGAAACCTTAAATGCATCATGATCAAGGCCCCATCTTTGCTTTCGATGATGAATGAGCACAAGGTTATGTGACTAACATTGTGTAATCGTATTCACAATGGGTTAGTCACATTGAAACCACATGGTTATCATGGCCACCTAGATTTTGAAATTGAAGTATTAGTGCAAGGATACTCTTGAAGACCGAGGATACACTAGTGTGTAGTATCTAAGTGGATGACTTGGAGTTGGGAGGCACTTAGACATAGTGTTAGGTCTTTGTTCATTTTTAGCCATACAATTAGGGAAGGTTGATACTATAGTAGCTTGACCAAAGTTTGAGCAGAGAGTGGGATGCACATATTTGTGGCTCATTTACTAAGCTTCAGAGTAGCTTAATGTAGATTATACGTTAACGATCTCAAAAAATGGAATAGACGAGATAAAACATCAAATGGAATATAAATAAAGTTTAAAGGGCAATCATGCAGTTGATCAAGGCCAATGGAACGTTTAGTGAAATTGGTGGGCACTGTGTGTTCCTTACTAATGTTCACCATATGATCCGGTAATGGAGACTTGTGTCTACAATTTATTCTTTGGCACTATTGGAACTTAAACTGGGAAGTGACCATGCTATTAGTATGCATTGTACTAGTCCTATAGTGCCTACTAGTGGATCATGAAGTGACATTGTTCATGGACCAAGTTCAAGCTGTCCAAGTTAATGATATGCACCATAGAACCGGTGATGTATCTATATCTATCATCATAGTAGGTAATCTGTGGTACTATGTATAACTTGGGCACAATGTGTACATGCTTATCGATGTTCACATATAATCCGATAATGTGGCTTAATGGCCATAGAGGATCATCCGATCAAGTATCTTGGAAGCTAACTGGTGGGATTGAAAGTAGATTTAATAGGGTGACAATTTGATATAGTTGGTGGCCTTTATGGTCGGTAGTTTATATAGAGTTCTCTATATTTGCAAAAAAAAAAAAATCCAACTGCTAGGAGCCCTCCATGGAGAATACATGTGTTCCCCATCTCCTTTGGAGCTCTCTTCAACCCTTGGTTTGGCAATAAATATCACGAACCTATTATGAGCTTTTGGGTGCATTCGCAAGTCAAGACCGGAGATATCTTTGTGTGCATCTTTGGCTCTTGGCTTGGAGTTTGTTTATGTGAAATTGAAAACTTGTTACGCTCGTGTTTGCCACCAGGCTTGTAATTCTGTAATTGATTTGAGATCTGCCAATTTGGAGTGGAAATGAACAACACACCTAGTGGATCTTGAACCTTGGTGACTCAAGAAAGCTTAACTCTTAGTCGATTCTCCAACGTGGATTAGTGAGGTTTGTGGCTTGATCTTGTTGTGTGACAAACATTACTTGATATCTTACAGTGATTAGCAGGTTTACATTCCGCAATCCCAAGGACATATTGATAGTTTGCTTCTTCAAGGGCATGGCCTTTTGTGATGGCCCCAAAGGGCATTCTTTCGTATGATCTTGCTTAGTTCTAACCTTCAAGGCCTTCAACATGCAAGTGGTGTTTTACATAGGTTAAGACTATTAACAAGCTTTATTTTTTTTGAAAAAACTAATTCGCCTTTCTCTTGAATTTCATGGTGTGGCTTCTCTTCATTTCTCATCCATGTCGCGTTAGATGCCAGCAATGTCCTTGCTTCTTTCTGGCTCTGTGTCAAGTAATGATCGAGTAGGATGGAAATCCTAGCTTGTTTGGAAGGCAAGGGTTTCATAGGATTTGTATAGGAATTTCACATGTACCAGTCTAATTTCATAGAAAAACATATCAACATGAAAAAAAAAATTCCCAATGACCCAAACACCACCTTCGCCACTTCGGGATAGCTAATTGTTGGAAAAGAAATAAGTCGAAAGCAACATCAGAGTTTATATTTTTCTCATGAGATAAGAAAAGAAACCATAGTGATCGCGCGCTACCACTGTTGTCATCACTTGTCAGCTGTCAAACACTCAGACCCTGTTAATAAACCAACCAATCAACGTGATTACAATACTCCCTCCGTGTCAAAATAAGTGTCGTTTTTGACTTTTTGAACAGCGTTTGACCATTCGTCTTATTTAAAAAATTTACGAAAATATAAAAATAAACAAATCAAGATTAAAGTACTTTTAGTAATGAATCATTTCATAATAATATAATTATTTTTTCATAAATTTTTTTAATAAAACGAATGATGAAAAGAACTGAAACTTTTGGGACGGAGTGAGTACTCCGTAGCTGGTCCCGTCGTAGGAGGGCCGATCGACACTGCTGGCCCCACACGCGAGACCGGCCAGGTGGGGCCCAGCCATCAACGTACAAGATGCGCCCAACAGGTAGGGCCACCGCTGGTCGATCCGCCGACCACGCCATGCAGCTAGCGGACGTGGCCGACGGTGACTCCCTTTAATTTTTGGTTGCATTCAGCATTCAGGGCTCGTGTCGTCCTACAGCGACGACGACAAGTCTCCTCGGCGTGCATGCATGTGTACCAAGTAACCGCTGACATATGTACAATTATGTATACACGCTGGGACTACCTTTTAATATATGATGATCACCCACCTTATTAAGTTACCTTAGCTTAATCGTATCTGTTGTATCTGTTCAGAGAGAAGCTTTGAATTAAGTATCGATCACCACCGGCACTACAAGACTCAGGTGAAAACGAATGAAGGATAAACAAGAACAGTATACCGGATCGGAGAGTACATATGGTTAATTAGCTTCTACTAATTAACTCTGATCATAACTAGGTGACGTTTTTGGACAGAAAACCGTGCACCAACGTTGCAACTTTTTTTTCGAAGAAAAAACATATCCTCATGCATGCCACACCTATATTAACATATCCATGTGGCCAGTATTTGTTTTACTCCATTTAAGAATTTTTTATAAAGGAATTTTAAGCTGTAAAAACTATCCTAAGTACAACAGAGATACCATTAACCATTTGGAACAAAAAAAAATCTAGAGAAAACCAACTAATCGTCAGCTATTAAACTCGATCATCCTACTTGATCGCAGGTGGTAGCAAAAACCTTTTCTCACTATAGACAAGCAACTATGTTTCTGGATTCTTGACTAATTTATATGTTATTTAGATTTTTTTCTAGATACACAACTATTATATTATATAGACATCGTATATTCAGGTGCATAATGAAAACAATATCTTTAAATAGAAAAACTTAAACGGTCTATAATTTTGAGACAAATGGTATGGTATATATTTTATTTGTTGAGATGTGCTTCTACTATTCTGGATGCGTGACTTCCAAGTTTTTTTTTTAATTGTTTGAAAGGAAAATATGGCCGGTGAGGTAGCCACACAAGTCACTAAATTAAATGAAACCATAGTAGTACATGCGTCAAGCAGGGCTGCCCCTGCACAAAAAGTTGGTTCAGGTGTCAACCAAGTGACACGGGACATAATAGGACCTTGCGAAAAAGTCAAGCCTGGGCTAATTAAAAGGAGGGCGCGACTTCTCGGTGAAGACTGAAGAGGGAATTGGTCGGCTACTAGGCTCGCGACAAGGTCCATTTAACCTTCATAAGTCACTGTCTGTTAATTTGCCGCTTACCAGGCCAATTTGTTTAGTGTATACCTCGACCAGTGCTTAAGGTCTTGTTTTTTTTTTCATCAAACTTCCAACTTTCCTATCACATCATGGCACATCGAATGTTTGGGCACATAAATGAAGTATTAAATGTAGATGAATCTTTTGCATATTTACCAGTTTACATGTAAATCGTGACACGAGTCTTTTGAGCCTACTTAGACTATAATTGGACACTTATTGCAAAAGTTAGCAAGCGTGGTACTGACATACAGTATCAAACTTCCAACTAAAATGGATGGAAACGGGCCCTAAATCTGTTTAATCAGTAAATTGGTCTCCAAAATACACAGTTTAGTGTAATTTTTACTCTACTTATCAATAAAGAGAGAAGAATTTGTAGGTAGAGAACCGTCACCCGAGAGAGAAATGTGCCTGCGTACAGTCTATCACCAGAATCAGAAACGTCAGGTTCCTTGCAAATACAGACCACGGCAAATTAACATTCATAAACGCACGCATAAACAGGTGCGTACAAAGTCTACCCTTTAAAGATCTGTTTGGAACAGAATCAGTTCAGTTCCCGCAGGAATGGGAGGAAAATTCCCCATTCAAACAGGGCCTAAACATCTTTAAAGACTGGGTCAGCAAATAAATTCTCGAGATTGACGAAGTCATCATAAGTGTTTCGTTAGTGCTCTCACATAGAGTCGAACCTAGAACCGACCTAAGATACTAAGGGCGTCCACAATGGCTAGCTATTTAGTTAACTATTATGACGTGGACAGGCAAAAAGTAGAAGAGAGAGTACAAACAAATAGCCTATCTATTTCACGTGGTTCAAGAAACTGAGAGACAGACATGTATGTCCTCTGTGTAAAAGATATATAAAATAGTCTTTACTTTTATCTCATCTCCATATCAGGTAGTTACATAGCTATCACCGTTGCGGATGCCCCAAGACCAAGGTCCTTTAAAAGGATCCTGGAGGATTGTTTTTGCGGAAAGAGCTCTGCAGCGCATGCTGTATCAGGTCTGCTATGGGCCAGTAGTCTGGTATTCCCAGCAGCGCGGAACCACAAAACCAAATTAAATTTTGATTGCACCATTAAATTCGTTTTAATAAATCCTTCAAAACAAGATTTCATATGGATATATTTAGATACAATTTATAGAGAATGACAAGTGGGGTCATTGTTGGTAGTTAGTATAGAGTATGAGATATAGAGGATGGATGGCTACGGAATAAAGTGATATAGAGGAGAGAATCTTACTAACCAGGATAAAATATTTCTTTTAGAGGAGAAATATAGAGGATAAAGAGTGTGGATAGTCTAATGAGACTCTTGTAATCACTAGGCCTCAGGTTCTTCACAACTAGGAGATACCATGCATGCATGATTCAAAAAGTTCATAATCCGCGCGGCGGCTGCTGCTGCTAAAACCAGTATTTATGTAATGTCGATTATGTTATTATGTATTCAATCAGTCAAGTACTGACTTGATACCCCAGCAGTAGTATAATACAGGAGGCTGGATCATCAGTGAAGTAAGCAAGCGTGTTGTATGTAATTTCTAATAATAATAATAAACAAAACGGTTGTGTTAACGTCTAGGTATCATGTATCCTACGAACTGCCACAACTAACCACCACGCATGTGACGATGCAGCTGAGGTCAAGCGTGAACGGCGGCATGCAGCATGCAGGAGTGGTAAAAATTTTGTGCGTCGACTCATGAGGAGACCGCTAAGCAAGTGTGGAGGATTGAGCGCTTGTTAGTTGTTTTTCTCCGTTTCTTTTTCGAACGAGTTGGGTTTTCGCCTTACGGTAAATCTCAGCTGTGTACCATCTCAAGATGGTAGAGGTTATAACTCTTACTCTGTTATCTTAAAAAAATGAGGAGACCGCTAAGCAAGTTTGTTTCTATTTATGGATATTTTTTTCGGTCATAAAATAATTTTTTTCTTATAACAAATCATCATCGTTTAAAATCAGCCGTTTTTTTAGCCAGCCCTCGAATGAAAGAATGGACTCTTGTGTTCGCAAGAATCAGCTACACGTCGAGAGATGAATACTAGGCAAACAGGCAGGCGACAGGTGAGAAGGAAGTTTCGTGTATTTTTACCACTCCTGTCTTGTCTCTGGCGTGCAGAGTTGGACAAAGATCGACCGTCGAGTTCACCTCTCTTTCGCACACACATACATACGTGTATGGTGTGGCCTTTCTATATCCTAGAAATAGAAGATCCCTTCATCCTAAACAAATTATCTTTGTCCTAAACAACATTAGAGGGAAATCATTTTTTTTTGCATCTTCAATCTTGTCAAACAATGGCGTGATAACTGTCACCCTATTACAATAGTATTAAAAAAAAACACACCGTGTTTGCCGATCGAGATAGTCTAAACAAACATATTAACTAGAAAAAAAACCACATCATGGAAGTCGATACGACGGGGACGTAACGTACCGGCAAGCACGTAAATCCCGGAGATAAATCCTGGTGTTCATATTGATTTCCTCACCTTCGAATGAATGACTTAGTATTTATCCCGACGATTGGCTTCATTTCAAGGGCAAAGGTATAATCATCCAAGGCTGATTCCCTTTATCTCTGTGCAAAGTAGCTAGCTCTCTTATTATTGTTAGTTTTGTGTAGTTGCATAGGTAGCTAGCTAGCTTGTTGAGTGGATTAGTGTTTAGTTGAACTAGAATCGTGTAGGTGGCTTGCCTAGGTTATTAGTCGCTTTAGCATTGCAATTATCGCTTTTTGTTGTACTAATTTTTAGGTGAAGTGATTTGTAGAATTTTAATTTAGATTATTCACGCCCCTCTAGCCAACTCGGACCTTTTATCGGCGCCGGCCTTCGCTCCATCAAAGTCCCGGGCCAAAGGGTGTCTTCAGAGATATCCTTCGCCCCTCCCGGTGGACCTTGATGAAGGCTGTTCCCAGCCTCAGGGCGAGCCTTCGCGAGAAGGTCACCCATCTAGGACCCCTTCCCCGGGAGAAGCTCCGCCTTTATCTGGAGGTGTGTGCCTCCGCCTTTGCGGCGGGGCGGAGGTTGCTAGAGCAAGGTAGTGGCATGCCTTTGGCAATGGCGATTTCCTCATGCTCTTCGCAATCATGGTAACATTGTTATAACACCTTTAATTAGTAGATTTTGGTGGACTAAATGACAACACGAGTGAGAGACTAGCCATTTTGATGAGAGTATATGCAAGTGTTTAATTCCATGACAGTCTCTGAGCGTGGAATTAAGAAACACAAATGACATATAAATGAGAATTAAGTCCAAAAGAAATCAAATTCTATGAAAAAAATGATAAGCAAAGATGAATGAAAAAATAGGCAAAAATATTGCATAAGTGTTTGTCTCAAAGGATGAGCTTTGTTTATAAATTGAGGAATATTAACACTGTGATTTCGTGTATTGGCCGAGTGGTTACATTAAGAGAAATGTATGCCATGACGAATCAAGTGACAAAAATTGATTTCAAATTAATGCCTATTGTTAATACAAGATATTGCTTCATGATGCCTAGATAAGGTGAAGGTTTAAGCAAGGAAATAGCATCATGGTTCTGAAGGAAAGTGAATGGCAAGAGAGATGTCTTAACGACTGAGTTGGTACAAGGGCTAAGGTGAAAATTAAGTATTTGTGTTGATCAAGGAATATAATTAATCAAGTCATGAGAAGTCATGCATCGTGGAATATCGAATTTTGTTCAATCATATGTTGTTGCGCCTTATGGATGAAAAGTGAAGTCTTGATCACATGGTGTGAAGATCCTAAGTCACTAAAGAAATGAATATATGCTCACATTTATGCAATATTGAAAGCCCTCAAGTAGAGAATAAATAAGTAATGACATTGGTTGAAAATCTAGAATCTCAAGTGTGATTTTAGTGTATTTCTAAATCTTGAGTATAGGTTTGTGAAAGTGCATCTAGCCATTTGGTGGGTTTTGGATGAATTGATGACAATGTTGATTAAAGGTCTAACCCGTGTGCTAAGTGTGAAACAAGGAATGATTTATCTCATTTGTGCTTGAAATGCTATTTAGAGCCAAAATGATGGGTTGTTGTATGTTTCAATCAAGCTCAAACACAAGACAACAATGAAAATGAGGTTATAGCAAAGGCTCATTTATTATGAGGTATCATTGATTCACTTGGAATCAAAACAATCAAAGTGAAGATGACAACACATTTGAATGTATGATTTAAAGCTAGTTGTGACTAAAGTGTTTGAGTTGGTGAAGATAGCAAGGAAAAGTCTTTGATGTACTAAGCAAGGGTGAAGGGCAAGCAAGGGCTTGGCGGCCGAAAAACCTAGCTAGGGTGAAGAAGAGAAGTACTTGCATTTAGTCGATGGACTAATCAAGCATGAAGGACATGACGTGGTGGAGAATCTAATTTGCTTATTCGAGAAGAAGCAATCAAAGTAACTTGATGCATTGAGATCATCCCACAAATCAAATGTTGCAATCAAGTTACATGCTCAAGATGGTTTTTGCTCAAGATGAATTTCAAAATCACTCATGACATCCCATTGTTACAAGGTTGAAGAAAAACGGTTTGGTTCACTTGAAGATCAACTCCAAGATTTAAATTCGTTTTATATTTAAATTTGAATTGATAGGAAAGCCGTACTATTAAGAAGCATGCATCATGATGATAGATGGTGATACATAAGTGTTCAAACCAACCCATGTGAGATATGAGAGAGGTAAGACACTTCAACTAGTTGAGAGCTCTCAGGCTGAGCATACCGGACATGTTCGGTATTCATACCGGACGCGTCCGGTATTGGCTGGTTCAGCAGGTTTTACTTCAGCTTCGGGTTGTTCGTTTATCGGAAGTTCCGGCGTTGGTCGTGTCGGAACTTCCGAGGAAAATATGAGCTTTGACAAGTGACCGTTGGGGAATACCGGACGTGTCCGGTATTCCAACGGCTAGTTAACGGCTAGTTTCGGGGAGTGGCTTATAAAAGGCCCCAAGCCTCCACCTTTGGAGGCTGCTGATTTTACCGACTTTCCTGACTTTCTCTGAGCTCTAGCAACACTCTCTAACCCTCTCTAAGTGAGTGATTGATCCTAAAGTGCCAAATCTATTTGTGGGTTTAGAGAGAATTCAAAATAGAGAGCAAGCCATCACTTGAGCACTTGTGCAAATCGTCGATCTCGTGGTTCGTATTTGTTACTCTTGGACTCTTCGGCCCTAGACGGTTAGGCGTCGCCGGAGAGCACCCAAGAACTTGTGGTGTGCCTCGGAAAGTTTGTAACGGTTCGATCTCTCCGCAAAAGAGATCACTTAGTGAAAGGAGCATAGCGAGTGAAATAGACCGTGGCTAGAGTTGACCTGTGGTGTCCTATACAGCTAACCCTTGTGGTTGCTCGCAGCCGGCTCAACGGAGAGTAGGACCCGAGGGGGTGCCGAACTTCGGTAAAACAAATATCGTGTCTCACTTTGCATTCCTTTAATATTTGTGATTGTCTCCGTTGTGCAAGTTGCTATGCACATGCATATATACATCACCGGGGGACTGTGTGAGAGATTGGAGAAGAGCAGCAAGAGTTTTGGAGCAAAACTGCACAGCCCGTGCATACCGGACACGTCCGGTATTAATATCGCACGCGTCCGGTATTAGCTCTCTGTGCGGAATTTTGTACCATTTGTTCTAATCCTTTGTGGTGCAGGTGTTAGGCTCTTAGGTGTTTCATATTCAGTTTATATACTCTGTTTACTCCTTTGGGGAGTTTGTTTCTTTGTAGAAACTCTGGTTCTAATCGTTTCCGCATTTGAAAGTGTAAATTTTCAGAAAGGCCTATTCACCCCCCCTCTAGGCGGCATCCTAGGTCCTTTCAGTTTGTTGCACTATCAAGAAGGATACAACATTGGTCACTGTACAATGTCTAAAAGTGCTAATTGAAGAAACTCTCTTTGAGAAGCCAAGTGAAGTTCTCGTTCTAACTTGTAAGAGTGAGCTATTTCTGGTGACACCTACCAATTTTGCCATTTAACCGAGGGGTTCAAGATGTAACACTTATATTTGAGGAAACCCCAAAAAAAAAAAAGGTTTGACTCAAATCTTCCTAATGGCTAGTTTTTTGGGATATGAGTATTTCTACCTCCCTATGCCACGTTGGTTGGCCACTGATTCCATTCACGTCCATAAGATGGAAAAGCTATAAGATCTCTCATCATCATCCTTTTGTGGGATTTTGGTATAGATACTTTGGATAAAGTTGAGAATTTTGGATTCCGTTTGGTACAACTCCGCCTCACTAGTGGAGCAAAGAAAATTTTTGCTTCGGATCTACAAGCATCTCCACTATCTCCACTAGTTGAGCTAAAGTTGTTTAGGTAAGACATTTGATTGAAAAACTTCTAATATGCTGCCATGAATGGTTGAGAGAGGACAAATTTCCATGGAGCTACAGTAGGAACTTGTGTTTCCAGCTTCATGTGAGGCGCACCCCTATGAGAGCACCTAGGAGCTTCGCATGAGGAGCTACTAAAAATTTGCCTATTCAACAGAAAAGTGTATTGAACTGCTCCAAGAGCTAGAGAAGAATATGCATCAAACAGGGCCTTGAAGTGTATGACCTTGTGATAGCACTTGTGAGGGATCCTAAGCCTTGAGCAATTTGTGGTTGCATCAAGCAACACATGAAGCATATGTTACTTATGGAGGATAAAGCCTCCTTAATGGCTAAGGGAGCAACCAAGCTAGTGAAATGGAAGTGGTTGAAATATCAAGCTAGTGAAATGGAAATGGTTGAAATAGGTGACTGGTGGTTGACCTTTGGCAATCGCTCATGGTCTCCTCAACTGAGGCACATAGGGTTCAAGTAGTGAACTTGAATTTCAGGAAACAAAATCTTGTCTCTCCAATTTGTCTTGCCCATTTGTACTTCCACTTATATATACTTGAGTGTACTTGTTTGTGGGTGCAGAGGCTACGTGAACTCCTGAAGAACATCTATAGAAAGCATCTCTGCAAATTTAGTTTAAGATAAAAATCATTTGGGTTGTTTTATTTGCAGGATTTCTTTCTAAACTAGTCATGCTCTAATTATATGTCAAGTTTTTTAACCGCAGAACTTGCTAATTCACCCTCTCTCTAGATGACATTTAGGTCCTTATATAAATAACAATTAGTAATTGCAAAATTAAAATTTTAAAATTACTGTAGGCTACATCGTCCTTGTAGCGTGGATTGCACCAATTACACAGCAACACGTTCATTTTAGAATGTACTGCATATAGAAAATATGAACCCAGGAGCTTGTCCTGTTGTTAATGGCAGCATTAGAGACTTGGACTGTAGTTTTCATGAATCATAGTACGTCAGTTTAACCTTTTGTATTCCGTTACATATCTTTCGTGCTCCGGCCCGACCGTCGACGTCGAGATGCAGTACGCATGCTGTCCAGAATCTTACAGGCAAAGGGTAGGAGTAGGACTGTAGGAGAGTCCAGTCCACACCCATCTGTGTCGCTCCTTGCATTCGGAGTATTCATTTTCAGATTTATATAACGCCATTTAGTTATTTATTTCTTTATTTATTTTGTCATATGCCGCTGACAGCCTCACATAACCACCGGACTTGAGGCACATGTATCCTAGCCAGTGTTGGGGTGAATGCTGCCAATTGAGAACCTTTCAAATTTCAGGGTCTGTTTGGAACGCGAGAAATTTTTTCTATTCCTGCATCTTTCTTGTGAAATTTGAACTGATACTTGTGAAATTACTGTGTCATTTCTGTGAAATTTCTACGTTCCAAACAGGACCTGAAATCGTCTTAAACTTAGGAGTGAAAAGGGTACTAGCACTTTTATATCTCTTTATTTATAATGCAAGATTTTTTGTTTCCAGCGTTTTTTTAAATAAAAATGATTTGTGTGAAATTTCTAAGTGGTTCGTGGTCGGAGAAAAACAGCAAGGCCGTATGGAAGATGCATGTAAAATTGCTGTCCAAATTACAGAATGACAGCGGGCGCAGAAGGAAGCTGCGAGGAACATTTGGGTCGTCCCCGACACTTTTCAGTCATGGCTCATGCGTGCAGATGCAGCAGCGGCAACGGCAACCTTTCTGTCCAGAGTCAAAGTCAGGTAGACAGGAGACTTGGACTTCTTCTCCCAAGTTGCATCCTTGCAGATCCAAAAAAAAAAAAAAAAAAGCATCCTACAGTAGAATACTGTGGGACAGAATCAGTGCAGTAGCGTCACATACAATTGAAATAGCTCGCAATCGCAGCACAGGTCTAAAGTTGAGGCAAACACACCGGACTTGTGTGCATATGCGTACAATTATGCGTGCATAAAACTAACGATAAAAAAAGCTAGAAGGTTAGCGTGAAGGCGCCACTACTACATTAACAATGATGCTGGTCTGGGGGGAGTGACCTAGAAACTGTGACTTTGACGGTCCAGCTCCATTAATTATGGAATCTTCCAAGCTGCATGCATTTGAATAATATTTTGCATGCATATGCGGCCCCGGGAGACAGCAGCCTAGATGCGTACGTGATGCCTCTGAAACTTCTACGTCCGTGAAGTTTGCAGTGTTCGAGACACTGGAATTGGAATGGAAATATGGAATGGATCTTCCGGTCTTCCCTCCCTCGACAAGCAACCAATCGAGACAGATCCACCTTATGGACAAGCTACCAGCATGACGTCAGGGGCCCAGGCCACGCACACAAGCTAGGCAGACCGTAGAGAATGGAAGGCCATGCCACCATTTTGTGCCTATAATAAATTGAAGCAATTCTGAAAAGAAGTTGCTGATTTTAGCAGATGTTGATTTATTGTGATAGAAAAATACTATTTTATAGCTAAAAAAAGCGCTGGTAAGCACAAACAAACATGTTGATTAACAATGACATGTGGGTATAAACCCATGTGTTATATGGACAATGAGTATCTTCGCAAATAACCTCTTTAGCAAAAAAAAAAACTTCTTGGAGAATGAAAGCATCTCAAGTTTAACCAAAATTATAGAGAAAAATATAATGACACCAAATAAGTGTACTATGAAAATGTATTTGGAAAATAATTTAATAATACTTAGTTAATAATGTAAATATCATTATCGTATCATATAATGTATTGGTCTTTCTTGTTGCGATATTTTGAGAATGAAAGGGTTTTCTCCGATTTGGTGCAAATGGATTGAGATGGATATTGGGAAAGTAAGAGTGTGAGTTGAAGAACATAATGAGATAGGTCATTATTTTCTGTCTCAAAATGTCTACAACAAAAATTATGTTCAATCCTATTTCAAAAGTACATGATGGGATATATTGTTTACGAGAGTCTTCTGATATGGCATGGTCTTCTAAATTATACTTTGACCATTCATTTTTTCTATTATATTGTTTACTATTTTAGGCTTTTGATTATTAGATAGTACACTGTTAAATATATAATACTATCAAGTTTGCATTAACAATTGTTAGAATTTGTTAGCCAAATCACTAATAGAAATTATAAAGTTTGACTCTTGAAATAAGCGAAGTGTGTTATAACAAGGCTGGAGGGAGTACTATCCAATAAGCATAAACATATAATACAAAATAAAAAATAACGAAAGTGTAATTTAAACGACCGTATCATGTTAGATTATGTCTTGCTTATAATAAACTGAACCGGATGAAGTATTCTTTAATTTATAAAATTATAAATCACTAACCTTAATTAAAGCAGCATCTCATAATTTCTCTTAGTACATAAAGTAATGAAACTAGTTCTAGAAGCAAATGTACAATAAGGATCAACTTTTGGAACGGTGCCATGGCCACGAAAGGTGAAACAGCCGCCCACGGTCGCACAAGGTTATTCCAATGGGCGTTAGGTAGAGTAGGGCTGTCTTTACGAGAGCCTCTCCTATATGATCCAGTGGAATACTGAATGCCGCTCACGGTTTTCCCTCTCAAAATGTTAGATTTCCTCGTGCCTTGGGAAACGAAAAAAACACACTATTAGCAAGGACAATTTATTAGAGAAAATTAAAGAGACGAGAGCGTGAACGCCAAACACTTCTGTCGTTTTTTGCTTACAAGTAGAAACTAATTCAAAAGTTATTTGCAAGGCAAATTTATTAGAGAAATTTAAAGAGAGGAGAGCGTGACCGCCAAACTTCTGTCAAATAACACTTCTCTTGCTTTTCTAATAAGTTTATATATATATATATATATATATATATATATATATATATATATATATATATATATATATATATATATATATATATATATATATATATAATGGTACATGGTTTAAGAGCAAGGTCAATAATACAACCAAGTTGCTTGGCTATAAGCCAAGTTGTAAGAGTCAATACAAGTCATACAATATATGGCTCTAATTTGCCTTGAAAAGGTTTCTCTCTCCTATTTCTGCTCACAACACTTTCTATTTGAACCCACTTATATCTATGCTTCCGTATCTAGTTTGGTACTTGCATGGGAGCCAAACTCTCTTCTTTCTCTCCTCCATATCAGCATTTTCTTAGCTATAAGCTCATTATTATATCTATCCTAATAAGTCCTAAATCTGTATGTCATATACTGCTTCCTATTCAAACCAATCATTGTTTTATATTATTGCCAAGTTAATCAGTAATATATGAAACCACTCGAGTAAAAAAAATCTCTATAGGTTGATAAACTTGTCATGAGTTCATCATGAACCTTGCATTTGACAACAAAATATGCCAACAACAACACTAATGTGCTCTGTTATCCCAGTTCCTGGAGCTAATTCGATAAAAAAGCATTTCAAACAACAAAGTCGGAGCTCAAATGAAGAAAAGAAGGGTTTTGTGTTGAATCTTACAAAACCGGCCTAACCAGGTTTCCAAACTGGCTAGATGGTTTTAGGCCTTGTTTGGGTGAACTATGGCTTTAAAAAAACTGATATGAGTTGTAGACTATGGAAGCACAAGGGCGTTTGATTAGAACAGTTATAAAACTATAGGCTTTGGATGAAATACCTATAATACCGTCAAGACCTGCCTGGGAGACTGTTTATATGCAAATTGTTTATAAAACTAATATGTTTACTTATTCGCATGTAAATGAATATTTAAGAAAGGAAAGTTTGAAAAAAAATTATTTTTGCATACATCTTGTCGCGCGGGAGTGCATGGTGAAGGGGTAGATTGCTAGGTGATCCTGGCCACACATCCAGAGATGGATGGTTCACACTTTTTCTTTATCGAATTATGTGGTTCTAAAGTTTAAGGACTGCATATGCATTTTACTTAAGAACATTATGTACATTGGCAACAAAATGTAGGGTTCAATTACTATATTCATCATAAAAGATGCCGCAACTTTTCGTCGCCACCACCGTCGACACCCGCGCTTAGGATCCCTTTTCTTCTTCCTCCTCCTCTCCAGTGCATGTACCGAGGACAAGAAGGGGAGAGACCCATCCTTTTTCCCCATAATTTTATATCTAGTTGCTTAGGGTTTAGTCAAATAAATCTTCTGGCAAAATCAGATGATTTCAACCGAGATCGTAATTCCTGTATTGCCTTTGGTGATTGCTACGATGAGAACGTTGCGGACATCGATTCCATCGACACGCAACCAATTAGTGGTCTTTAACTTTAAGGGGAGGGGTGCTTCTGGTGCTCCAGTGAAGTTATAGCTACTCCGATCGAGTCACCGATCTCATCGTCAATGAGCACGGAGAGATCAAGGTCTGGAGGTGATAAATCTGCATCATATATTGTATCCAATGATGCAACTGCCGATATTCGATTTGCCTTGGATCTTGGCATGTCTAATATTTTGGGGTTAGTTATTGGACTCAGGATAAAGACTACACTTTAGCTCCAATGTTCGTGGGAAGTCATTGTAAAAGAAGATGATGAAAAAAATGGGTAGAAATTATGTATTCTTTTAATTTTTAGATTTTTTCATTTGTAATTTCGGGATGTATTGTGGGGAGTTTTAATATAATCCCCTTCCTTTAAAAAAACATCGTAAAAACTATCTAGAAAATTAATCATCTTAGGATGACATAGTGACAAAAAATATATACAATTTGACATAATACTATGTCGATGCAAACATATTTGGATTTGATACAGTACTATGTTTCAAAATTATTTAAAAGACATGCTGGTCAATCATGCTCCATTTCCAGAGTAGCTATACTCGAAGTACTACATTTTGTATGAACTAATCATATGTTCTCTTACTAGTAAGAAATAAATGGCACATCGTGTTCATTTCCAAGCCATGATCGTGTTTTTTATTACTTGGGAGCATGGATCGTATTCTAGGGAAAGAATAATTAAATTGTACTAAGGTAGGTTTTATTTTAGAGTTTCATGATACAATTACCCATACTGTCATCAGCTTTCGTAATAACAATGACAGCGGATATTCTATTAATTAAAATGAATCTATATGAAACACTTTACGTCTTTTTTTAATTAACCTATCAACAAGGCAGTAAATTTGATGATGTATCACACCCTCAAATGAAAAATAGAAGTCCATTGGGACTGGCTGGCGTACAAGTGAACACGCAAGACAGATTCTTTTCTGTTATAAATCTTTATTACAAAACTCGTATTTGTCGCACGAATTAAAATATTTGATCGTGCATCGTGGAGACGAGTCTTGGAAAAAGAATACACTTGCACTGCTGCACAAAAGCTTAGCTGGACGAAGAGCTCGTTGAGCCAGATCGGTGACTCCATAAAAAATACTTGGATTGAACTTGTTTTTGTTTTAAAATAAAAATGAATTGATTTTGAATGACTTTCGACTTCGGCTCGGCTCGTTAGGCTCTGCTCATCAAGGCTCTGTTCAGATTTACCACAAAATATAAAAAGATTCATCACATCAATTTTGAATACATATATAGAGCATTAAATGTTGATGAAAACTGAAACTATTTTAACATCTTCGCAAAATATTGTCTCACGAATCTTTTGAGTCTATTTAGACCATGATTTGGACACTTATTGTAAAAGTTAGCACGTTGCTACAGTAACTCATTTTACAAAATGAACGTAACTAAATAGGTCCTAAGCTCGGTTTAAAGTTGGGTCTCAAACAATTCAGAAGACCATAATAAATAAGATTATGTTAATTTTAGAAAGAAGAAACTCGAAAACAAAAGTATTGGCACAACACTAGCTGAGTAATTAAGACGCGCAATGCGGGATACTGTGGGGCCGTCCATGTCGACGTGCGGTCCCACCACCCACTAGCTGCTCCCGGAGGAACACGTGGACACAAGCCTGCGCGGTGGGCCCGGTGGAAACTTGTCCGAGCTGGCGCCGCTGCGGGGACGCGTGGAGGGCGACAGCGCAACGGTGACGAGATCTGACGTGGACCGTCCGTGCCTTGGGGCCCCCTCGTGGGCACCGTCCTGTGCCTCTTCTTCTTTCCGCTTGGTCTCGCGAGAAATTTGCCGTGTCGGGTTAGTTAAAGCGGTTGTTGCGTTGGTTAACGCAAGGTTTTTGTTAGTTTATTAGTGTATAAAACAAATATAGCTGCCTAGACTTTGGATCCAACCTCTGCGTCTGCCAACCTGCCTGTCTCAGTTGCAAACGTTGACTCCAACAACGGCTGACTAGTAACTACTAGTGTTTCTCTCTTGAGGAAGCTGCTTCATCATAAAGTTAAGTGCATCAAAACCTAAAAAACATGGATCTAATATATGCTCTTCCGGTTTCAGATCATAAGTTATTTCAATTTTTATCTAAAGACAAATTTATCAAAACTTCATAAAAAACTGTCTAATTTTAAGCATTAAATAAATGCACATAGGCTTTCCAAAAGAATCCTGTAGAAATTGAATTAAATAATTTGACAGAAAAAAGTAATTTACAGAAAATTTTTCTCGCACCGTAAACGTAACCTCCCTGCGCCCCAATTTGTGCCAAAAAAAAAAGAAAAGAAAAATGCCCACATATATTAAGAGAGAAACAGCGAAGTGATCCATGGATAAACAGAAAAAAGACGACGGAAATGGCCCCACGCACACAGTACCACTTGTGCGTCCCTGAGGTAGATTTTCTCAACAACCCAAGGTGCAAGAAAATTCTCAGTTTTTTTTAAAAAAGAAAATAAACAAAGAGAGAGGGGCAAAAGCTAAAGCAGCAGGCACCAGAAAAGGTTGGTCACTCGCTGCCCTCTTCCGGTCTTCCCCTACCTATAAATACGCTCCACCAGGCCCCGAGACTCCCCACACCGGCAAACAAAGCTCCGAGCAACAACCAAGCCAATCTCTGATCTCTCCCTCCCTCTTCCTGTGCATCCGTCTACCGTTCAGTTCTTCACAGAACGGTGGTTGCGATCGCGCTGCCGGTGGTGCGCCACTAGTGAGCTGAGTAAGTAGCGAGCCGTGAGCATGACGAAGCATGGCGTGGTTCTGGGCCCCGAGGACGTGGCGGCGGCGCGGCATTTCTCGTTCCCGCCGCCGAGGACGGCGTCTTTGGGCGCCGAGTCGTGCAGGAAGCTGGCCGCGCAGGTGGACCTCGGCGGCGCCGCCGTCGTGGGGTCCTGGCTCGACTCCATGAAGGCGTCGTCGCCCAGGCACCGGCTCATGGCGCCCCTGCCTGGCGCCGCCGCCGCCGACGCCGAGCACGACGACTGGATGGTACGTACTACACGGCACACGGCACACACACACACGCCGGCGGCCAGCGGAACGACAAAGCTGAGGAATCGTTGGCGTTTGTTTGATGCAGGAGCGGCACCCGTCGGCATTGGACCGGTTCGACGCGCTGGCGGCGGCGGCCCAGGGGAAGCAGGTCGCCGTGTTCCTGGACTACGACGGCACGCTGTCGCCGATCGTCGAGGACCCCGACCGCGCCGTCATGACGGACGAGGTGCGTGCCGTGCCGTGCGTGCTCGCTCTTCTTCTTAATTCTCTGTCTCTCTCTGCCTCTTTCCTTTCGCCGCCTCTGATCTAGTAATAAGATGGACATGGACGAGAAAGCAGAGCATGCTCTGCTTCCATGCCATGCTCCAACAAGAACAGCAGCAACAAGAGATGAGGATCCCTGATTCTGACGCCGCCGATGTTGTCTGCAGATGAGGGACGCGGTGCGCGGGGTGGCGGCGCGCTTCCCGACAGCGATCGTCAGCGGGCGGTGCCGGGACAAGGTACACATCTCGCACTCGCTCGCCGTCTTCTTCATCCTCTCGCCGCCACGCCACACAAGAGGCCTCCCTTGTAAAATCCAGCGGCCACCGCCCACCGGTAGATCCGCAGGCGAGCCAGCTAGAAGCTCCTCCACTTGACCAGTTGGCGTGGCGGGAGCTCTGTCTGTCCCGTGGCCCCGCGCTCTTGTCCCTTCTTCTCTCCCTCTATCTCTCTTTTGGTACTCTGGTGTGAAAGCGACGGCGACGACGGCGACGCTGACGTGCTCTCGGCTGGCTCTCTCGCGCAGGTGTTCGGCTTCGTGCGGCTGGCGGAGCTCTACTACGCCGGGAGCCACGGCATGGACATCCGCGGGCCCACCAACCACCTCGCCAAGGTACCACCCACCACGAGACGACCTTTCTTTTCCCTTTCTTTTTTCGTTCCATTCCATTCTCGCGAGTCTCGCAAGCAACGACGAGGTTTTGTTTTGTTTTCTTTAGTCTTTACCATACCATACCATACCATACCATGTGTGCCTGCCAACTGACTGACGAGTGTCATGGATCGATCGTTCAGGAGGCCGGCGGCGGTGAGGAGGAGGAGGAGGCGTCGTCGGTGCTGTGCCAGCCGGCGAGGGAGTTCCTGCCGGTGATGGAGGAGGTGTACGCGGCGCTGGTGACCAAGGTGGAGCGGTGCATCCAGGGCGCCAAGGTGGAGGACAACAAGTTCTGCCTGTCGGTGCACTTCCGCTGCGTGGAGGAGGCGGCCTGGCCGGCGCTCTTCGAGCAGGTCCGCGCCGTGCTCAAGGACTACCCGGGTCTGCGCCTCACGCAGGGCCGCAAGGTGCTCGAGGTCCGCCCCATGATCCGCTGGGACAAGGGCAAGGCCCTCGAGTTCCTGCTCCACGCACTCGGCTTCGATGCCTCCGCCGGCGGCGGCGACGGCGACGTCTTCCCCATCTACGTCGGGGACGACCGCACCGACGAGGACGCGTTCAGGGTGCTGCGCGCGCGCGGGCAGGGCGCCGGGATCCTCGTGTCCAGGTTCCCCAAGGACACCAGCGCGTCGTTCACGCTCAGGGACCCCAACGAGGTCAAGGAGTTCCTGCGCAAGCTCGCCGCCGTCAACGCCAGCAGCAGCTGATGAGTGATGATGATGATTCTGTGTGATTCGATGTGTATCAACCTAACTCAACCGAGCTACCGGCGATGCAGAGGACTTCTTTCTTGTTGCGGCTTTGCTTTGGGACAAGAACGGACCTAGCTGCTAGTACAGTAGTAGCATTTTTCATTCCCGGCCCAGCCCTTTTGTATCTTCATTTTTTTTTTCCCTTCAAATCTCTCCTGTCTGGTCTCCTGCCGGGTGTTGTTTACCATTTGCATGGGTCTGTAGGCCTCGATCGGCTGAAAAGGCCTGTATTTTCGCGGCCTTCCCGCGAGGCACTGTAACTAGTTGCTTTGTCTGTACCTGTAGTGTACTGTACCATGGAGTCAATTAATGGAATCCAATTTCAGAATTCGATGAACCAGATCCCCTGCCCATGCTAATTCTTGAGATGTTCGATTCGGAGACGACGATGATTCCGTGGTCGTCTCGTCCATCGGATCTTAAAACTTCTGGCATTTGTCGGTGCTGGACAGCGGGCACTGCAGCACAGTGCAGTGCAGCGTGCGTTTGTCAAAGGCTTTGACAACAGCAGGCCGAGCAAACATCGAACGCTGTGTGCTGCCCACGCGGACCCGTTGCTTTCTGACAGATCTCCCACGCCAGAAATGGTGGCGAAATTCACCCGAAGAAGCTTCCATCTTTCGTCGTCAGACACCCTGAATGCGAGAGAAACTGCACTTGAAATTCTTGCCAATTGCAGTTGCAGACCACCATCATCTCGTACGCTGATTCTCCTCGTTCATTCACGGAACATACAACAACGTGCGCGATTTTGGTTTTCGTTGATTACAAACAGCTAGTTTTATTCGCCTTTTGGGTTCTTTCCTTATGATCATTTTGGTTTGTCGCTGTGGTGACATGCATGCAGTACTCCATGAACGGGACATGCACTTGTCACAGTACTACTATCTTTCCGTCACCGAGGTGGTCAGAGGAGTAATTACAGGTCGCCTTCTATGGATTGAAGTATTGGAGGACCTTGCATATAAAAGTGGTCAGTTTCCAGAATCAATGCGGAAAAGGAGAAAGAAAAGCTGCTTTCCGTTTCGCATTCACAGGTGCAGGGTGCTTCTTAATGTTTCATTTCATCGTCAGTAACAAATCAAGTTCTTTACCGTGTTCCATTGCCTTTTCCTTTTTGAGAGCAACACGTACACGTTTAGGGGATGTATGAGACTACTTTACTTCATGATTTTCTTTTTCAGTTTCGCTTCACGTTTTGAGCCACACAGGTTAACCTCCACACACTCAACAAATGAGTTATACGAGCACCTAAAAGCATGCTCCACAAACTCTATTTTTTTAAGAAACGCAAAGGCTAAACAACACTCGGTTGTTTCTCTCCCTCTCTAACACTCGACTCCTCACCCTCATTCATCTCCGAATCCGACAACTCTCCATCTCTTCTTCTCAAATTTCGGTGGGTTTAGAAGGGCTTCGCGTAGAGGCAGGCCGCCTAGGAGGTGATGATGCTCGGATCCTAGTGGCGGAGGAGGCGGTCGAGCCAGGTCGAGGACAGGGGCGCCATGGTAAAAGCTCGTCGCGGCGGGATGAAAAGGTAGGCCGGGGGGGGGGGGGGGGGGGGAGGTGGCGGGTTGGCGCGCTGAGGAAGAAGAACAACGAAAATGAGATGCTTGACACTTGTCATTAGGTAGACGATTTGGAGCAGAGTGTTCCCAAAGGCACCCTTAACTTCCTCAGCACACAGTGCAGCTTAACCACAACAAAGCATAATACGGGCGTTTGCGTTCTTGCAGATCCCGGCCGCGCGGTGCGAGGCATCATCGGAGACGAATATGAAC
The DNA here is from genome assembly GCA_038502445.1 of Eremochloa ophiuroides. Lineage (NCBI taxonomy): Eukaryota > Viridiplantae > Streptophyta > Magnoliopsida > Poales > Poaceae > Eremochloa > Eremochloa ophiuroides. The sequence continues at coordinate 88,722,008 of JAHLJS010000002.1, read as the reverse complement.
AGGGCAGGCACAGACAGGCCATGCCCCCGTCGCCATCGCTCCGCTCGCCATTAACGAGAACGTGCATCTGAGGGGGCAGAAGCTAACGCGCGTCGGTACCGGCGACGTTGCCACGCTACCCGTTCCGATATGCCCCCCGGCGTGCGTGCGTGCTCTCGCTGACTCGCCACCATATGTACCAAGCGAGGCGGCCGGGAAACACAGGTCCCAATCCCATGGTGGGTAGCCCGGCGACGCCTGCACCTGGCTTGAGATAGATCGTGCTGAAAACAACACGTACTGGTATTGCCGCCTTCTTCCATTCCATTCCATTCCATCAGCAGGCGCAGGCAGCATCACGATCTAGAGCAATCACGCACGGTACGGGAGAACGGGATGGGACGCGGGCGTCGTACAGGCACACGTACCAGTGGGATCGGATGAATGAACAGATGAATACATACGGGCACGTCGCGCGGGAGACTCGGAGCCCATGCGGCGTCGCCATCGTACGACCGGCGCGCGCGCGCGCGGGGAAAAAGGAGCGGCGCAGCTCCATGGAGCGTGTCAATGTGTCATCAGCGCAGACTTCAGAGAGCACGAAGCTTGGTTGGTTGGCACCGTCAGCTACGGAGACCAAAAAACTGCTTTCCTAGAACAGGAGCTTACACGCACTCGAGCGTGACGTCATTCCTGCGCCATAGACTGATGCATGCATGCTTCAGCTATGAATGAAGTTAGCTGAGTAAAGAGTATGAGTATAGGATGACCAATCAATGCGTATGCCTATGCGTCCGTTTATTTGGTTATTTGGAATAATAATCGACCGGCCACGAGAGGAGTAATTACAGGTCGCCTTCTATGGATTGAAGTATTGGAGGACCTTGCATATAAAAAGTGGTCAGTTTCCAGAATCAATGCGGAAAAGGAGAAAGAAAAGCTGCTTTCCGTTTCGCATTCACAGGTGCAGGGTGCTTCTTAATTTTTCATATCATCGTCAGTAACAAATCAAGTTCTTTTCCGTGTTCCATTGCCTTTCCTTTTGGAGAGTAACACGTAAGGACTACTCTACATCATGGCCTTTTCAGTTCTCCACGTTTTTTAGCCAAACAGATTCAGCTTCACGCCTTCTAGAAATGAGTTATGTGAGCACTTAAAAAAGTGCTGCACAAACTCCACGTTTTTTAAGAAACACAAAGGCTAAATAACACTCGGTTGTTTCTCTCCCTATCTAGCACTCGATTCTTCTCACTCTCATTCATCTCTGAATCTTGCGACTCTCCATCTCTTCTTCTCCAATTACGACCGGCTTAGAAGGGGTTCACATTGGGGCAGGCCGCCCAGACGGTGGGAACGGTGTTCGGGCCCCTAGCGGCGGAGGAGGCGGCCAAGCCAGGTTGAGGATATATAGGATCGCCATAGACAAAGCTCGCCGCGGCGGGAAAGAAAGTGGGAGAAGGTGAGTGTGGGCGAAGAGGAAGAAGGAGAAGAACGAATAAATTGGGTTCTCGGCAGTCGGTTCTCGGCTGTCATCAATTAGATAGACCTGGAGCTACTTTACAATGGTGGAATTTGTAGATCAGAGTGTTCCAAAAGACACCCTTAATTTCCTCAGCCCACAGTGCAGCTTAACCAAAACGAAGGACCAAAACAAAGCATAATACGTTCTTGCAGATTTCGGCTCGTGCTGATTTGTTGTGAGAGAAAAATACTGTTTCGTGGCTGAAAATAAGCGCTGATTGGTCAAAAAAAAAACAAGCTGAACGAAAAGGCAGCATCTGAGGCGGCAGAAGCTAACGCGCGTCGGTGCCGGCCGGCGACGTTGCCGCGCTACCCGTTCCGATATGCTCCCGGAGGCCGTGCGTGCTCTCGGCACCATATGTACCGAGCGAGGCGGCCGGGAAACACAGGTCCCAATCCCATCGTGGGTCGATCGTCACCCCATCCCGGCGACGCCTGCGCCCTGGCTTGAGATAGATCGTGCTGAAAACAACACGTACTGGCCGTATTGCCGCTTCTTGGAGGAGGCTCTTCCATCCATTATTCCATCAGCAGGCTGCAGGCAGCATCACGATCTTGAGCATTCACGCACGGTACGGGAGAACGGGATGGGACGCGGGCGTCGTACAGGCACACCACTGGGATCGGGTTAATAATGAACAGATGAATACATACGGGCACGTTGCGCGGGAGACTCGGAGCCCATGCGGCGTCGCCATCGTACGACCGGGGCGCGGAAAAAGGAGCGGCCCAGCGCCATGGAGCGTGTCAATGTGTCATCAGAGCAGATTCCAGAGCACGAAGCTTGGTTGGTTGGCACCGTCAGCTACTACCTATAGGGTAGCGGCAAGCAAGCGTTCAGTTGCTTGCTTGAACGCTTCCCTGCCCCCCGATCGATCCACCGGCGGCGGCGGCCTAATTCAGAGAGAGAATGCGACGTCTCGCGTCGATCGCGTGCGGTGTTCCCTCTCCCCGCCACGGCCGCTCGTGTACCTAGCTAGCTACTGAACAACAGTTCTCGACGACTGCGCACCACAACACACGCAGTGAGCCAGTGATCGAACGAAAAAAATAAAAGGGCTCTCGACGAACCGTGCAACACAACACAACACAACACACGTGGTTACCTAGAGATCGAACTTATTAGTAGTTCTTTCTCTTGAGGGAATATGCCCTCCCACTGCGCACCGTGGTTCGCACTTAGATGCATACACAATGGGAGAGAATGGTATGTCGGTGTGAATCCACGGTATGGGGCCGGGAGAGCATGCGCTCTTAAGAACAAAGATTAATTACCTGTAATTTACACTAGTCGGTCATCATAAGCGGGGATCTTGTCAGGCATGCACTGCCATCTAGAAGGATCAGGGGTGAAAATGGTCATATATTTTGTTTCGAACGTATTCGAGACCGAATTCCAATAGTAAAGTTATTCGACATCTATATTTTTACAACGATCCGTGAGTTTTGTATATCGCTGCTGGATCTGCCCTTTGACCGGAAAGCTAGCCCAGGCGCATCGGCCCACAAAGCATACGCATATCTCGAGACTCTGCTTATGCCAAGTTAAAGTTTGCTTTGGGCATGCTTGCATTGCGTTGCATGCAGTAACTAACAATTAATCATCATGCATAGGAATATACCAGTACTTCTACCCCATGCATATATAAGTCGATGGATGCGGTCAATAATTCTGCCTGCGGGAGCTGGATTCCGGAACCGGATGCATCGTGTACCTTGCCTTCTTCACGACCACGTACCTCTCGTGGCCGGTCGATTATTATTCCAAATAACCAAATAAACGGACGCATAGGCATACGCATTGATTGGTCATCCTATACGGCTATACTCATACTCTTTACTCAGCTAACTTCATTCATAGCTGAAGCATGCATGCATCAGTCTATGGCGCAGGAATGACGTCACGCTCGAGTGCGTGTAAGCTCCTGTTCTAGGGCCCGGCTATATGGCTCGCTGCTCCCTCTGCCTGCACCGTAACGTAGAAGCATATATATATGGATATGGCGCGGCCGGCGCCGTCGTCTGTGTCTCTCTGATGACGAAGGAAGGAAAGACCGGCAAAGGCTAGCTACTAGCTACTAGTAGGCAAAACGCGAGGGCAAGTGGCGCGACGACCCATCTAGCCATGTTCCTTTGTCCAGATTTTTTTCATCTTTTCAAATATAAAATAATATTTTTCTCTCTTAAAAAATCAGCACCAGCTGAAATCAATATTTCTTTTTTATAAACGAACAACCATCATCAACGCCATTAGATCAGGCCTTGCTAGCTAGATCCAGCGCCGAGCTGAGATATACTAAGGGCCTGTTTGGATTGGATTCAGATTCACTGAATTCAGATTCACCAAAAATATTGCCAAACGGTTTGGATCACCTTGATTCAGATTCACCAAAATAGTGGATCTAGAGGCTGGATTCACAGTTTTGGTGGATCTCCTCAAGGGGTGGTTCACTTGGCTTGAGATAAGTGAATCCAACAAAATTACCTACAATGCCACCGATTACACAGGGTACCGTTTCGTTTGTTTCTTTCCGGCTCCTCTTCTTCCTAAATGCCCTATTTAGTTCCTAAACTTCCCCAAACTTTTTTCCAGATTCCCCATCACATTGAATCTTTAGACGCATACATGGAGCATTAAATGTAGGTAAAAAATAACTAATTGCACAGTTTATCTGTAGAAGTCAAAACGAATCTTTGAGTCTAGTGAGTTCATGATTGAACAAAAGTTTTCAAATACAAACGAAAGTGCTACGATACCAAAACCCTAATTTTTTCCCCATACTTCCCAACTAAATGCCGCCTAATAGCAGACGGCATGGGGGTAGCAGAGCTGACGGGGTGCTGACACTGCAAGCTGCATATTCCTAGTGGGTGCGTTGCGCATGCATGCATTGCATGCCTAGCTATGCGATGGACGGAGCATGCCAGCCTTCCTCCTCCCTTTGGGCGCTTGCATTGGCGGATGCGGGGGCTGTGGGTCGGAAAAATTGGGAATAGGTTTGCAGCCCAGCCCACCAATAGCACTTGCATATAGTAAAAACAAAACTCTGCATCCTCTCTTCTCGAGTCATCGCGGCCTCCGCTCCGCGTCGTGAGTCGCGACTTGTCTGCCTCTCGCGTGGCTGCCACCCAATCACCCGTTCGAGCTCCAGACTCCGGTGATTGGCGCCGCCTGTCCCCACTCGGCCGTTCCTTCTTTGCTCGATCGCTCGTCGCTCAGGTGTCAGCACCGCTGCCCCGGCTACGCCTCTCCAGCAAACTAAGGCACCGTCACTCGTCGTCCAGGCCGACTCGTCCAGTGCAGCGAGGCCCAAGAGGCAGACCCGGCCTAACTCCAGAGTGTCCGGTCCGATGTGGCAAGGCTAATTGGTATAAGTAGAAGAGAGGAAGAGAGAATCGGGCAGACTTGATGTTACGAATTACTGATACTATCGTTGCTGCACAATAGTTATCGTTCTACTCCTTCTCCTGTCCAAGTTATCGTATTGCTTACATTTGGTATCAGACTTCGTTCGATCCTGGACGGATCTAAAGCCGCCCCGCATCACCACTTCACTCGGCTCCGCCGTGCCCTCGGCGCCATGGATCCTAACCTGAAGACGGTGCTTGACGCCATCAACTCCCGCTTCGACGAGCAAGACGCCAAGTGGGAGCGCCGATTCTCCGATCTGGATCGCGATCGTGCCGATCGCGAGACGGCGGTCGATTCTCGCCTGGCGTCGCTCGAGTCTTCCTGCTCCGATCTCCAGACTCTACGCTTGGCGCACCTTCGCGACGAGCGTGACAGCCGGGTGGCGGCGCTCGAGGAGGCCGCGACGGACTTCAGTACCTGGCGACCCGAACTCGAGGCCCAGGTAGCGGATCTGCAGCAGGAGCTTCGGCAGATCTCTTCCATGCGGGACTCGCCGTACACCGGTCCCGCTCCGTCCTCTTCGTCGGCGGCCACGCACTCACCTGCCGGGTTCACCGCCGACGGGCCCAACGAGCATGGCTCTGCATCGATTACACGGGGTCATGGCTCTGGGGTCTTTCCGCCCTGGGGCCATATCCCGGCCAATGGTACGTCCGCCGCCCCTTGTCCCCCGATCTCCTCTGTTTCGGATGTTTCGCTGTTCGATCGCCCACCGTCGCTCTCGATCCCTCCCCGTCCTCCGTCGTGTTTCGGGCCTTCCGTCCCGTTTCCGCCGCCGCCGCTGTTTCCCTATCCCCACCCTCCTCCTCCGTCCCCAATTGCAACCCAGTTGCCCCAAATCCGTGCTCCATCTTCTGCCTTCCACTCCCCTGGTATTCATCCTCCACCTCTTCCTCATCCCAAACTGCCTGATACTCATCACAATCCCCATACTGGCCGCCTCCCCAAACTTCCCTTTCCCACCTTCAACGGTGAAAATCCGCGTTCCTGGCGCCGCCGCTGCGAAAAGTATTTCGCGATGTATGGTGTTGAGGAATCTGTCTGGATCAGCGTGGCCGAGCACTACATGGAGGGCCCTGCCGAACGCTGGTTTCAATCTGTCGAACCCCAACTGCGCAATGCTTCCTAGTCTACCTTCTGTCAGTTACTGCATGACCGTTTCGATCGCGATCAGCACGAGTTGTTGATTCGCCAGCTTTTCTCCATTCGTCAGCTCACCTCAGTTTCTGATTACATCGCCCGTTTTACTGAGCTCGTGGACCAGCTTTCTGCATATTCTAATTCCACCAATCCTGTTTACTATACTATGCATTTCATTGATGGCTTGTTTCCTGAAATCAAGGCTGTCGTCTTGGTTCAGCGCCCCACCAACTTGGATACTGCTTGTGTTATGGCATTATTGCAGGAAGAGGTGAGCTCGACGGTGCACTCACGGTCGCCCCGTGTTCCTGAGGGACGTTTTCTGCCCGCGCCCAAGACGCCACTGCCACTACCTCCTCCACCGCCTCGCACCGAGGCGGCCCCTCCGTCGTGGCCGCCACCTCCGACGGCGCCTGCGGCGTCTTCTGCGTCCACCACGGCTGCAGCCCTGAAGGCTCTGAAGGCTCATTGCCGCGCATTGGGCTTGTGTTTTAAGTGCGCCGGCAAATGGACCAAGGAACACAAATGCAACCCGGAGGTCCTGAACGCCGTTGCCGCGGTCTGGGATTCCTTCGCTGACGCTGAAGCCGGCCTAAGCACAGATCATCTCTCAGAATCTGATGAACAGTCGTTTGTGGCAATTTCCAAGGCTGCCACACAAGGTGCCCATGCTGCCCGGACAGTCCGCTTTCAGGGTCAAGTGGCGGGTCTTCCGGCTATGATCTTGATTGACTTCGGCTGTTCCACTTCGTTCTTGAGCTCCACCTTGTCTGCTCGCCTGGGTCATTTGCTCTCTCATCCTCAGCCGACCCAAGTTCAGATTGCTGGTGGTTCGTTTCTCCATAGCCCCGGTATTCTCAAGGATGTGCCATGGTCCATCAATGGGTACTCGTTTTCTTCGGATTTCAGAGTATTGCCCCTGTCTGCGTTTGACGCCATCGTTGGCATGGATTGGCTTGCTGCTTTCAGTCCAATGCACGTTCACTGGCAGCAAAAGTGGCTTTCTATTCCATATCAAGGCCAAATGGTGCTTCTGCAGGGTCTCTTGGATGACTTGCCGGACTGCCTAGTGTTGCAATTGTGTCACTTGCCTGCCCCAGAGCAAGACCGGTCTTCTGCTGAACAGCTGCTTCCAGAAATTCAGCATTTGGTGGACTCATACCCTAATCTGTTCTTACCTGCAGTCGAGCTGCCGCCTTCCAGAGCGTGTAACCATGTCATTCCGTTGGTTCCCGGCGCTCAACCGGTCTATATCCGCCTTTATCGGTACCCTCCACACCTTAAGGATGAGATCGAGAAGCTGGTCAATGACATGTTGTCCCAGGGCTTGATTCAACCCAGCACCAGCGCCTTTTCCTTGCCAGTCCTCTTGGTCAAGAAGAAAGACGACACATACCGTTTTTGTGTGGACTTCCGCCATTTGAATGCTTTGACTGCTAAGTCCAAGTTTCCAGTCCCGGTCTTCGAGCAGCTTATGGATGAATTGTCTCATGCCCGCTGGTTCACTAATCTTGACCTGCGCGCTGGCTTCCACCAGATCCGCTTGCAAGCAGGTGAGGAGCATAAGACGGCCTTTCAAACACATTTAGGACAATACGAATTCAAGGTTATGGCCTTCGGCCTTACCGGCGCGCCAGGCACTTTCCAAGGAGCGATGAATGCCACCTTAGCTCCTGGCCTGCGCCGTTTCGTGATTGTCTTTTTCGACGACATCTTGATCTACAGTCATACTTATGACGAGCATGTCCAGCATGTTGCCGCCGTATTTCGTTGGCTGGCTGCTGACAAATGGAAGATCAAACTGTCCAAATGCCATTTTGCCCAACAGTCCGTCGCTTATTTGGGGCATATCATCAGTGGCGAGGGCTTGGTGACGGATCCAACCAAGGTGAAAGCTATTCTGGACTGGCCCGTTCCTGCCTGTGTCCGCGATCTCCGAGGTTTTCTTGGCTTGGCCGGCTATTACCGTAAATTTGTGCGCCACTTCGGCGTCATTGCCCGTCCACTCAATGATCTGTTGAAGAAGGATTCGCTGTTCGTATGGACCTCCGTGCACGATACAGCGTTCCTCACACTGAAACAGGCCCTGTCTTCAGCCCCAGTGCTTGCATTGCCTGACTTTGCTCTGCCGTTTGAAGTTGAGACGGATGCTTCTGGGACAGGTGTCGGTGCCGTGTTACAACAGAATGGCCACCCTCTGGCATTCATCAGCAAGTCTCTTGGACCCAGAAATCAGGGCCTGTCCACGTATGAGAAGGAGTACTTGGCCATCCTCATGGCAGTCGACTCTTGGCGCCATTACTTGATGCATTCCGAATTCATTATCCACACTGATCAGAAGAGCCTTGTCCACCTCAACGAGCAACGGCTCCACACGCCCTGGCAACAGAAGGTCTTCACTCGGCTACTTGGTCTCCGTTACCGTATCATCTATCGTCGTGGTGCGGACAATCAGGTGGCCGACGCCCTTTCCCGCCGTCCGGTGGCTGAACAGTCAATGGCGCTTTCTTCCCCAACCCATGCTTGGCTGGAGTCCCTGCAAACATGGTATCGTTCTGATTCCGAGGCCTCTGCATTATTGTCGCAGTTATCTCTACAGCCTGAGTCTCGCTATCCGTTCGCCCTCCGCCGAGGAATCATCTTCTACAAGAATCGCATTTGGTTGGGTTCTAACTCCGAGCTGCAGTCTCGCGTCGTTTCTGCCTTGCATGACAGCCCTGTCGGAGGTCACTCTGGTATTCCTGCCACGCTGGCCAAGGTCCATCAACTGTTCTATTGGCCCGGCCTCCGTTCTTCAGTCGAACAGCATGTTCGCGCCTGTTCAGTTTGCGCCCAAGCCAAGCCAGACCGCAGCCGCTACCCCGGATTGCTTCAGCCGCTGCCTGTGCCCAAAGGGTCCTGGGACGTGGTCTCCATGGACTTTGTTGAGGGACTTCCCTTGTCCGCCTCCTTCGATGTCATCATGGTTGTTGTCGACAAGTTCTCCAGGTTTGCGCACTTTGTTCCGCTCAGGCATCCGTATACCGCTGCTTCCGTTGCCCGTGCCTTCTTGGATTCAGTTTACAGATTGCATGGGTTGCCCTCGCCCATCATCTCATATCGTGATCGGATCTTCACAAGCAAATTCTGGCAGCTGCTGTTTCAATTAGCCGGTACTGAACTCCGAATGAGCTCGTCTTACCACCCCCAGACGGACGGCCAAACGGAGCACGTAAACCAGTGCATGGAAACCTTCCTGCGCTGTTTTGTTCACGCGTGTCCTCGCCAATGGTCTCAGTGGCTGTCTCTAGCAGAATTCTGGTACAACACATCATTCCACTCTGCTCTTGGCCGCTCACCGTTCGAAGTCCTCTATGGCTATCCTCCTCGCCATCTGGGCATCGACATCTCGGCTGCTGCCCCTGTCCCGGAGCTGCAGCACTGGCTCGCTGATCGTGACCTCATGCACCGCTTGGTTCGCCTGCACCTTCACCGTGCCCAGCTCCGGATGAAGCGTCAGGCTGACAAGAACCGTTTGGAACGGTCCTTCCGCGTGGGTGATCTTGTTTATCCCAAGCTGCAACCCTATGTGCAAGCGTCCGTTGCTCCACGCTCCAACAACAAACTGAGCTTCAAGTTTTTTGGTCCGTTCAAGGTGCTCGAACGCGTTGGCTCTGTTGCTTACCGTTTGGACTTGCCGGCGGACGCTGCTCTTCATCCAGTGTTTCATGTCTCGCTGCTCAAGTCATCCCCAGGTTCGTAACCGGTGAGCTCTTCTGTGCCTTCATCTCTCACTCAGTTTCAGGTGCCGGAGCGCATTCTGCAACACCGCTGGACTCCAGGCGCCCGTCCGGTCGAACAGGTGTTGGTCAAATGGTCGCTCATGCCATCTTCCTTGGCGACCTGGGAGCCGGTGGAAGAGCTTCGTCGCCTCTTTCCTCGGGCCCCGGCATGGGGACACGCCGACGCTAAAGAAGGGGGGAATGTCAGCACCGCTGCCCCGGCTACGCCTCTCCAGCAAACTGAGGCACCGTCACTCGTCGTCCAGGCCGACTCGTCCAGTGCAGCGAGGCCCAAGAGGCAGACCCGGCCCAACTCCAGAGTGTCCGGTCCGATGTGGAAAGGCTAATTGGTATAAGTAGAAGAGAGGAAGAGAGAATCGGGCAGACTTGATGTAACGAATTACTGATACTATCGTTGCCGCACAATAGTTATCATTCTACTCCTTCTCCTGCCCAAGTTATCGCATTGCTTACATCAGGCCCTCCGCGGCTTCCGCCGCCGCCCTGCCCCACCCCAGTGCCCCGTCAAGCGTCACCGGCCAGCCGCCCAGGTCGTGTCGTCCAGCCCCGTCTATCCGGCCACTGGCCACCCCTAGGGTTAGGGTGCAAGGTGAGAATCTTTGAATCTTTGTTATCCTTATTATTATCATAATTGTATGAATCTTTGACTTTGAGCACTTTGAATCAATAGCAAATAATCAATCTTAGCTCTATCGATGAGAAAAAAAAATTTAGTCTATGTTATTTAGCCTCCTTGGTCCGTTTCTGGATCCGTCGCTGGGTGCTTGGGCAGAGAAGGAGGAGGAGGAGGAGGAGGAGGCAGGCAGCAGAAGTGTCGGCGTCGTCGCAGCCTCGCAGGCTACCTACTGTTGTGTTGTGTCAATGGGGTGGCGGTGGGCCTGTGGGCCGGGCACATGGCCTTGTTACGTTCCCGTGGAACAACTGGAGTACTAGCCCGTACATATACGAGCCAATGCCCATGCCATCATGCATTCATCATATGCGTGCACCGATCGATACATCTCATGCATAGATAGCACAGGCCACCAAAACCACCATAGGCCGGCTATACCCAAAGCTACAACTTCAAGAGGACACGTGATGCCAGCAGATTTGCATCTGAATTGGGGAAGAAGATGTGGGGGATCTTGCCTGTTGCCTCGACAACGCAATTCGCATGTGTCCATGTACATACGTCCAACAAGATACTAGCTATAATCTACTATATATTAGCGTAGCCGACGCAATATACTGTGTACACTAGCTACTCGACATACTATGGTAGTAGCATACAGTAGACACTGCGTGCATGGGTCGAGATCACCATAGTATTATTGGAGTCAAGCTATAGTAGAATAATAATGTAGCAGCACGACTATACATCTCAAGGGAATAATAATGCCGGCCAGCCGGCCGGGATTGAGAACTACCTAATTGCTTGCACTTGCAGTCAAATATGAATGCAACCACGCACGAGCAAAAAGGAGGGCCGCTTTTGCAGTTGCAGGGGTGGGTGCGCGCGATCATTCATCACTCCAGTACCAGATGAAACAACAAAACAAATGATTGGCCTGGCTCATTTGCTTGGCGCCATCATGCATGCACGCACGGTGCTTGGCTGCACACTACTGAGGATGACAGTGAATCTCTCTCTGTCTCCCTCTTTTCAAACGGTTGCTTAACAAGGGATCAGATCATATATAATCATAACCCAAGCATGACCCATTCATGGTGGACCTCCATCGATCGGTGCCAATAAACAAGGGCCTAGAATCTTTGTCTCTCGTCGGCCGTGGCTACATCAAGCGTCGATCGGAGCCAGCTAAGCTAGCCGTCACATGCCTGCGTATACTGCCCCTAATAAAGCAGCAGCCACCCAGCCGGCGAGGTCGGTTAAGCATCAGCTTCTTTATACCACGAAGGCACGCCGCCGCCGGCGCCGCCCGGCACGCGCACGTGATTGCTCCGGAGTCCAGAGGCGAGGTGGTCCTCGGCTACCGTGGTGGCGTGACCCAGCGGCCCGGCCGGCGTAGTGGCCACGCACGCCGGGGCGAAAAGCTAGGCGCCCGCGCGCCGGCCGCCGGACCGCGACTAAAGCGTCATCTCGACGAGCAAAGACAGCAGGAAATTAGGCCAAGGCGCATGCAAAAGCCCTCCTGTTTTGGTGTTGCTTCGACCTTCTTTCCTTCCTGCCAACGCGCGTCTGATCCAGACTGATAATGCTACTTGCTACTACCCCCAAGTGTTGCGACACATCATCAGTGACACACACACAGTTCGACTCATACATGCATTGCCGTTACCGTCCAAAAGAAAGATTCAAAAGGTGACGGCTACATACTGTTCTAGCTTTGTGACAACTGACAAGCCATGTTAAAGTTGACAACACTTGTCGATCGCGTAACCCCTTGCTTGCAGCCTCGTTCGAATTCGTTAATAGTCCAACAACCAGAGATTTATGCAAAATCTTTGGGGCGTTATGCAAAAATGGGCCAACTCTCTCGAATTTGATGTTGGAATAAAGTTTATATCAAGCTATATGGTTTACGTGGAAAACATCCAGGAAGAGCCACGGATCCACTGCACGGATTCTCTGGTGTAACTATGCAAGCGGAACCGAGTGGGTTTCAATAACCCTGATATTTAATGCCTACAACATACATTAATTTGTATGTTTTTTCTCTTTATATAAAAACTTAATAAGTTGCATCTAGCTATGGTTAAAAACTTAAGGATACACCTACGACACATGTATTAATTTGTATGTTTATTCTCTACAAATACATTTAATTCGTACACGCAGCTATTATTTTAAACCGCCCGTATAAAACTTATTGTAGAGGCAACTACGGTACCCAGCTGCCTCTAGTATTCGATGTGTAGAGGCAGTTGTTGTTCCCAGCCGCCTCTATGAATCCCATTTTTAGAGGTGACTATATATATTATCTATTTGTAGTAGTGTTAGGTGAATCATGGATGTTATATGGAACTGTTGGTCCTCGGTATGGGAGTAGTGGGCGGAGTTCCAGTCTATTTGTATGAACATGCAATGCAACGAAAATGATGAAGCATGCTTGATGCAATGATCGATAGAGAAGGTTTATAAGGAACCTAGTTGAATTTTGTTAAGATCAAGTCCGTTATACATTACTTGCCTAAGGCTATCCGCACTCGTTATACTTTAAATCCATCCTCTAAAAGAAATATTCTGTCCTGATCATCGAGATTCTCTCCTCTATATTCCTTTCTTCCGCATCCATCCATCCTCTATATCATCCTCTATCCACAGTGGACTTCATATGTCTATAACTTTTTTTATCTAAATATATCAATGTGACATCTTGTTTCGAAGAATTTATTGAGACGAATTTAATGGTGTAATCGGAATTTAATTTGGGATTTTGATTTGTGAGTTATAACATTTTTTAGTGAGTTAAAAATGTGGAGCCCACCCCTCCTACTCTCCTCTCTCTCCTCTCTCTCTCACGCTCTCTCTCCCTGGCCCCACGGTGCGCTAGGAAAAGGACGTTCTCTCAGGCGGTGAATTTGGCGTGTACGCTCGCGTCGAGTAGCATGTAGCAAACGGCGGTGCATGCTACTTTTACGCTAAATCTCTCCTCTAAATACTGTAGCATTTCTTTTACAGTACCCAGTGTGAACAGCCTGAGTTGTTGAGTTTTGGCTTATGCTAAGTGCTTTACACTCAATATCTGAGTTGTTACTTAACTTGACAACAAGGCTTCAGTAGGGGTATGTCAAGTGGTGTTTTTATATATACATTATTTGAGTTATGTGAAAGTTTTACTTTGGGCTATAGGATGATTTCATTCAACGATAGCTCGAGTGTCCATTTCATTTGACTTGATTTAGAAATCACAGAAATCACTTGATTTTCCTGGTTACGGTTTGGCTTGTGTGGACAATCAGCTTATTATACAATTTACTAGGGGGGGGGGGGGTTCTTAGGAATCAACTTGGAAACATGAGTAGTCTTGTTGTTCCTAGGCTACTGATTTTTCTCACGCATAGTGGGTGTTACAGAGTTTGACTTAGTTCTATAGGTTTGAACTAGGGTTTATTGTACTAAAGTCATCCACTTAATTATACTAGGTTTTGGGTTGGGGCATCGACATGGTATCAATAGTTATTCAACTTATTAGGCTTTTAGCTGGCAAGCCATACATGACTAGAAACTACTGTAAGGGCAATTGGCATACACAGAAAATGCACTTGGACTCAAAGCTACAAATTGGCTAAATGAAAAGGGCATACAACTTTTAGACGGAGATTATAGGAGGGTTGTTTGAGGTTGGTTGCATCGTACTTAGGCTTTAGTGGCTATGGCAATACTTGACAAACCTGCAAGTACAACACCACTATATCTTATTAGCCAGGGCAGATCAAAATGTCTAAGAGGAAGATAAAAGGCCCTTGTATAGTTTTTGTAAAAGGTCCTTGTTTGGTTTTTTTTAATTGAGTGACAACCTAAGTGGACTAATAAGTAATATGTGTTTATGAGAGATACACAGGAAAATAGTCCACATGTACATATGTGATGAAGGAGCTTATTTCATATGAGAGATGACAAGGAGTCACGTGACTAAGGTGGAGAAGATCAAGATGAAGCTTGCCTTGATGGACTGGTTGTAAGTGTGAAGGGCAAGTCAATGGCTTTGAAGCGTTGGACCGCATGGCTGGATATATACTTGAGCAATGACTTGATGCTAAGGGACCAATGCAACAGTGAAGAGAAAGTGAGGTCAAGATCAATGAACTAATAAGGTCACATGATGATATGAAGTGGATCATATCATTTGTTGGTCATGTTGGTGCATGTGTCATGTGTTGCATCAACATTAGAGATGAAAAGGAATGTTCAAGGCAAAGCTATAACCTATATATAGGGCATTTCATTTCATCGGTTTAAGCCAAGTAGAGAAATGCCTGACCAGGTTTAGGATAGATAGCCATACTATAAAGAGGAGAAATCTTTTAGTTGCACCGGTTATCTGCCACTAAGTGTGAGTTTCATTTCCATATATGCTTTGCGCTGACATGGTGAGATGCATGAGAAAGCCCTCAAAAAATCTGTGTAAAGCTAACTAATTTTAGCTTGTTGGGAAAAGTTAGCACTTGAAAAAGATCTTGTGGGGAGCTGCTTCTGGATTTTCTTGTTCGGCCATCTCAATTTTCATGCAGACCTTCTATGGTTGATGGCACTTATTTCCTGGAAATTCTTTTGGGCTGAACTAGAATTTCCAGTGTGGGAGGGCATGTAACAGTTGGGCCTTGGTCCATTCGACCGTTGGAAAAGAGAGCCATTGGGGCATTTGGGTTTGTCCTACACTGGAATTTCCACAACGCACCGGTTGGAATTTCCAGTGCAAGTGCTGGATGCTGAGGAGGGAGTGTGTGAGGGGATAAGGTTGTGCCTCCCCTCCTCTTTCTTCCTCGCCCTCCATTCCCTATTGTTGCAAGTTAGGGTTCTTCCTCTCCTCTCTCTTCTCCATTGCTATGTGCTAAAGCTTGAGAAGAGATTGAGGCTCTTGGGTGTGCATGAGAGGTTGACGATCCACCTCCTTCCTTTCCTCTCCCTCTCAAGCTTGGTGCTTATTTGAGTGGGGGATTGAGAGACCTAGTGTGTGCATTTGAGGATTGCATTTAGTGGCACTAGGAAATCTTTGTGATTTGCGGATTTCTTGTTATACTCTTGGTGATTGCTATCACCTAGATGGCTTGGTGGATTGTGGTCTCCATTGTGAAGCCTACGTGAAGGCCTAGACGGCTTGGTGGATTGTGGTCTCCATTGTGAAGCCCACGTGATGGTTGTGCATGGCTCTGGAGAAGGATTTGTGAGGGGTGTTGTGCTCGTCCCGCTGGAGAAACACAAAGAACAATACTAGTAGAGTGAGGTGTGAAGAGTGTCAAGTGGTATGACCGGGTCAAGTGCTAGATCTTGTGGTGAGCGCTCCATGTGGGAGAGACTGACTTGAGGGTCTAAAAGGTCCTTATTTGGTTTTGGTAATTGAGTGACAACTCAAATGGACTAATTGTGTTTAAAGTGAAATACACAGGTGCTTAGTCTATAGTTACACTTGTGCCAGGTGGAGAAGATCAAGACGAGACTTGACGTCGATGGACCGGTTGCAAGTGTGAAGGGCAAGCTTGTAGGCATGGCACCAATGGACCAACATAACGGTGAAGAGCAAGAAAGTCGAGGATGAATGAACCAAAAGCCATGTGACGATATGAAGTGAGACTTGACGTCGATGGACCGGTTGCAAGTGTGAAGGGCAAGCTTGTAGGCATGGCACCAATGGACCAACATAACGGTGAAGAGCAAGCAAGTCGAGGATGAATGAACCAAAAGCCATGTGACGATATGAAGTGGATCATATCATTCTTGATGTAGTTGGTGCATGTGTTGCATCAGCATAGATGGTGGTGATAGAGGTAGAATGGAAAGCGCAAGGCAAAGGTATAAATTAAGGCGCTTTCATTTCACCACTAACATCGCGATGGCCAATGGGCATTGACGAGGCGACGCTCGAGGCGTTCACACCATGGCTATATAGAAGTGACGTGGTCATGGGAGAAGGAGCCATCACCTTGTGCTGCCACCTCATCCTATTCCCACCACCCCTTAACTATCCATGCATGTTGCACTTGCTTTGCATTGTTGTTGTCACCGCCTTCACCACCTCCAAACAGTGGTGACAACATCTCCATATTTCCACAACGGATGGCATACAGAACATTGATATCCTATTCTCATCCATGGCTGGCATATATTGAAGGGCAGATATGGAGCTCACCTCACTATCTGGATTCACTCTTGTGGCGAGAGATGCTGAGATGGTATAGGAAGGGAAGGGAGAGAGAGAGAGATCCCCATCCATGCTGGCATAGAAGGGCAGATATCTGGAAGTCACCACATGGTTGGATTCACTCTTGTGGAGAGAGATGCTGAGACGGTGTAGAGAGGAGAGAGAGAGAGAGAGAGAGAGAGAGAGAGAGAGAGAGAGAGAGAGAGAGAGAGCAATGAGGTCTGAAAAGTGTGCCCTGATACGTACCATATGTCATCCACGTTAGCAAAACTACCGTTGAAACCTTCTCAATGGATAAATATGAATGATTTTTAACAGTCCAATTGTTAACTATTATTTCTGGGTTTTAGAGCTAGATGATCAAACTCAAATTCTAGCACATGAGGACATGGTAAGTTAGATACAATTTAGAGGCGTTACTAAATATTATCTTTCATAATGGTAGATATAGATAATCTAGATGCAAATTTGTTGTTGTGCATTATCTCCCTAGTGGCAAAGGTGGTGTCATGGATATCACTAAGGATGACATAATCCAACAAATAGAGATAGGGCAAGACTTGTTCTAGCTTGCCATGAACTACAAGACCCATGCATCAAAACATAGACAGTATGAATGTTGAATTATTGGATTAATTAAAAGAAATACTACCGTAAAGTTTGTTTAACTATTTGATCCTATATTTCAGAGTGAAAGCCATTATCTTATAAAGAAGTACGCTGCCAAGTAGGATTGCATAGATGGAAGGCCCATCAAACCTCCCCGAAATTTGAAAGAGATGGGTGCACAGACGGGGACGGTGGATGGAGGGAGCTGCATTCAATTGCTGTTTTGTACAGCGACGGAGTTGGCAGTGGGGCTAGGGGGGCTTTAGCCCCCCCTACCGCCGGCGAATCCATAGAGCCCCTATGAATTTCCCACGAAGTTTACAGTATTTTTAAAGGATAGGAGGGTCTGAAAACATATTTTTTTAAAGGGTAGGAGGGGCTAAAAACACAATCTGAAGGTTGAAGAAGACAATAGGAGGGACTGAAAACATGAAACTGAAACACGATCTGGAGGTTGAAGAAGACAATAAGAGGCACGTTAGTGTTTTTAGTGGTTGTCACTTTATTCAGGCCCCCTCATATTTTTCCTGGCTTCGTCCCTGGTTTTGTAAAAACATAAGGCGAGAAAACAAATGAGAGAGTATTTGAGGGGTTCATTGGAAATGCCTTAGAGCAACATACACTGATACGGCCGCCTATTATGCTTGCTCTTTTTTCTTCTTTGCCACAAACGCGTACTACATCTGGAGAGTTTTTTTTGGTAGAAATACTGGGTCATTGGTAGCTAGCAATGTCCACTTTATTTCTTCACTGGAAAAAGTATGATTTTGTTGTCCCTAAGAAACTGGTGGCCTTTCTTTAATCCTATACTTAAATAAATAAACCAAAGGATCTGTTGTATTTAACTCCCTCCGTTCATTTCCCTTTACAAATTAAAGTTTCTGCAATTGCTCTAATGATACTATATTTCACTTCAAAAGCAAGTCTCAGATGTAGCAAATATCAATGGAACATATATATATTATTATATATATGCATGAAACAGCAAAGGTCTGGCGACAAGAAGTTTTCAGCACATGTTTGTGAAATCGATTAGTAGCTTGTTCTTTGTGGTAATATAATCTGTTAAGTAGGCAGTAATGATGAGTGCTTCGCATGCTGTGGTTTCTGGAAGACTGGAACATCCTTTGCCTTTATTCAAAGCTCAAAGCTAAGGATGAAACTGATTGTTCTGAACCAGACCAATAACTTGGGACTCTTTTTCCCAATCCTTTTTCTCGTTTGATTTCCTGATAGTAAGTTTGTTGAAGTGCAGGAGCTTTCAGTATTGGAACGGAAAAAAAAAAAACAAAACGGGGAGTTAAAGAAACATCAAACACGTATGACGTACGCTGTGCTACTAAGAACTATTACTAACTGCAGCTTCTCTACTGTATATTTCAGAAAAATAGCCCCAGAGGGCCCATCTTATATATCTCGCTTTTGCGCTTTTCTCTTTTTCCGTGACATTTTTATTTTATTTTTAACCCTTATGGTCAGTTTATGACGTTCTATATTTGTTATTTTTCTCTCCTTTATTTATGTGTCTTGACATAATAATTATTATCAAACCCTAATTCAGCAACAGAAATGCTCTTATATTCATAATTTCGCAAATAGAGCATGAGAGCAACCTAAATGCATATTAGATAGGGCCCAGCCTTTGTATTTTTGTCCAAATGGGCCTAGACGACCCATTTTACACTGAAGAAATAGCTCTCCAAATGAGTTGGGTTCAATGGCGTCCATATGTGCAGGGACGATAATGGGCCATGAATCCATGATCCTAATACCATTTCACAAACTAACACGGGCTAACCGCCTAGGTGAGGTGTACGTGCTTTGCCAAATTTTTATTTTATTTTTTATTTATTACTAGCAAACATGCGCTTCTATCGTTATGCACGGAGATAGGAAATGCTATCTAACTATTTATGTTTTATGTTTTTATTAAACTTGAGTGCTATATATAGTTTATTTCGTGACATTACGTGACATCTAAAAGACAAAGTTAATGTTGACAATATGGTATTGATAGATTTGTTTCTCATGTTTCTAAGCACAAAATATTTACTCGTAGATACATCTTAAGTTTTAATTTTTATAATATCTTAAATATCAAGTGTCTATTTGGTTAGCGACCAAAATTTATGACACGAGATTTGGCTAGCAAAAGTTTGTCAAAAAAATGTCATAGATTTGGCAAACCAAATGTGCGAAATTGGCAAGTTTTGCTTGCAAACCAAATAACAATCAAAATCATGGCTTACCAAATCTTTAGTATGACATATTTTGGAAGCGAACTATAGGCCCCAAGTTTCAAATTCTTTCAAAGATACACTCCCACTGAGAAGTTATGTCTGTGCCTATACTATTTCTGCACCAAGTTGAGACATTATTTGTTGTCAACAGAATGTGTGGTAGTGTCTAAGGTAGACGTGATCAAACATATGTTATCTATGCTGATTCTAAATGGGTGAATCGGTAAGTGAATTCTTGCATTGTCAGAATTTGACTTGAGATTCGAGTCAGCTAAGGCAGTTAAAGGTCAAGTAATGGCATTTGTGACCCAACATCATGGGGGCCAGATAAGTTACTCTGAGATAATGCTGTGGACCATGTTCTTTGATGGGTCTTTTTGCAAGTAAGGTGGAGGTATTGGCATTGTACTTGTGTCACCACAAGTACGGTATTTTGAGTTCGCTTATCAGATTGGTCCCGTGGTTACTAACAATCAGGCGGAGTACGAGTTCGTATTGAAAGGACTTTAGCTCCTGCATGAAGTAAAGGCCGATGCAGTTGAGGTATTTAGAGATTCACAGTTGGTATTAATCAATTGCTCGGCCGATACGAATGTAGAGATGATATACTCAGAGGGTATTATGACCAATGCAAAGTGCTATTGGAAGGCTTCTTGATTTCCTCTCTTATCCATATTCCTAGGGTTCAGAATTAGGAGGTTGATCGGCTAGCACAGGATGCCTCGGGATATCGAGCGATTCAGGAGGTGTTCAGAATTGAACAAATAGTTCAAGATTGGATGACAGAGATAGCCGATTACCTCAAGGATCCTTCAAACAAAGTGAGCAAGAAACTTAGGTACATGTCCATCAAGTATGTGTTGCTCGATGGACAATTATGTTATAAAACCGTCGAAGGTGTTCTACTCAAATGTCTAGGAAAAGAGGAATCGGAAAAGCTGATGAGTGAGGCACACGAAGGCATCTGTGAAATGGGTCATCAGGAGGACTGACTACTTCTGGTCAACGATGTTGGAGGATTATTTCAAATATTATAGAGGGTGCCAAAGTTGTCAGAAATTCGGCAACGTTCGGAAGTCGCCAACTTCTGCTATGAATCCTATAGTCACACCGTGGCTATTTAAAGGATGGGGAATTGATTTGATCGGCCAAATATATCCTTTGTCGAGTAAAGGGCATAAATTCATACTGGTGGCAACTGATTATTTCACCAAGTGGGTCGAAGCAATTCCTCTGAGGACTATTACATCCAAGAATATGATTGAGTTTGTTAAGGAACATATTATCTATTGGTTTGGTATTCCTCATACCATAACAACTGATCAAGACACGGTGTTTACTTCAGAGGATTTCAGGGAGTTCACTGACAGTATGGGAATCAAATTGTATAATTCTTCTCCCTATTATGCACAAGCAAGTGGCCAGACAGAGGCATCGAACCAGATTCAGATCAAGGTTATAAAGAAGAAGATCGAACAATATCCTAGGAAATGGTATTTAAGCTTGAATTAGGCATTGTGGGCCTATCGGATGTCTCAGCACGGGTCGACTAAGGCTACCCCTTATGAGTTGGTATATGGGCATGCCGCTGTCCTACCATGGGAGGTTCAGTCTGGATCGCGGCGAGTTATGTTGCAGAACAAGCTCACAACCGATGAGTATAAGGACATCATGATGGACAATTTAGATGATTTGAATTGTCATCGACTGAAAGCTTTAGAAAACATTGAGTCGAACAAGCAGAGGGTAGCCTAATAATATAATAAGAAGGTTAAGAGCAAGAAGTTTGTCGAATCAGAATTTGTTTGGAAAGTTGTGTTGCCTATTGGTACTAAAAACAACCGATTTGGCAAATGGTCCCCAAATTGGGAAGGTTCGTTCTGGGTTACACGTTGCACACCTGGCAATGCGTATATCCTGCAGGATCTGGAAGGAAACAAGTTTGCTAGAGCTATCAATGGCAAATATCTTACGAAGTACTATCCTAGTATACCAGTTGGGAGATAAGTTAATATTCAGAGCAGTCAGAATTCAACAGCCGATTTCATCTGGAGATTGCCTTCAACACAAAAAAACAGCTCTCGATGGAGCATAATAGCCAATTCCAATAGGGGTCGCCTTTAGAGGAAAAGAAAGAAAGCTGATATAAACTGTCGATGGAGTGCCACAACTGCATCATAGCCGATTCTATGACAGGATCGCCTTCAGAACAAAAATACAAGTTCTTGATAGGGCCTGACAGCCGATGCGATGCACATCAACTTTAGAGACAAATCAGAGGGAAGTGCATACAAAATTTACAAAGGGTTTTCTTTATTAAATTCACGCCTAGCTAGTACAAGCTATTAGATATGGCGTGCTTGGCTGATGATGTTTTTGGCGAATACAAATTCAGTTATTACTTCAGCATGCTCCTCAAAGGCTGCCATAATCCCCTCACGTTCCCCAGGATCTTCTTCGTCGGGGAAGACAGGTTCGATCGCCAGGAGGGTGTAGTTGCTGTGGAGGAAAGCTGCACCCAGAACGGCCACGGCGCTTTCATGGATGCCGTTGTAGACCAGTTGACGGACGCAGCGGTGAATGTCCCGGAGGTGGGCCTCCACTGAGTTGCCGTGTGCATAACCATGTTGGCGGTGGCGGTGGCTATTTGTTGCAGGTCTTCCACCCGCACGGTCAGGGCTAAGAACAAAAGGAAAAGATGAGTACTGAATCAAGCTGAGACGTGAAGGGGATAGTATTGACGGAACGAACCCGCAACTGTGACGTCGGTCTCAGAGAGGTAGGCTCCCGTTGCTGGTAGTTCAGAGTCGGGAGTGGTGAGAGCAGCAGTTTGCGCTCTTAGATTGTCCTGGAGCTGGACATTCTCCCTGGTGGCCTCCAGGTAGAAACCACGATAATCCCGTGCTTGTCGAGAGGCGCGGTGGTCTTTGGTCGATGTGGCCGAGGAAGAAGTGGAAGTTGAGGTGGCACTGACGGCGCCTGCGGCGAGAGTAGCAGCAGCGGGAGCATGCGGTCTTAGGACCCTGCCTTGGCTGAATACACACATGGATCAGGGTTAGGAGAAAGAATCAACAGATGCGTCTCTTGGTTTGATTTACCTGTTGTAGGCACGCATGCGCAGGTGCCTAGGTACCATGGCCTGGCGAGATCGGCTCGTTCCCTCGTCGCCCTTGGCAGGGCTACTGGCTGGACGCTTACCATGATCACCACCGCTGGCCATTGGACTCTTTGACAGAGAAGGATGAGGCAGAAAGGGATGAAGAGACAAAGAGCTGTTGAGATGGCTAGAAGGCTTGAGAGGATGTGTGATGTGCCGTGTGACTTTGGCATTGATTTATAATTAGAAACGATTTCCTCGGGAAACAAAACGGTGCTTCGGATTTATGCCCGATTGAACAAAGAAGGTATGAGTCCGGATGAGGCGCGCAGGAGGCGAAGAGTCCAAGTAGTTACATTAGTAGCATGTTTCTCTTTGGGGTTGGCTGAAGAAATCAGGAATTGGGATTAGACAGGCTAAAGGCCATTTGAAATTTTGAAAAGAAATCAATTTCATTTCAAAATTGGGGGCATGTATTTACACCAAAATTTGGATGAAGCTCGGGTGGCCAGTTGCAAAGAGGATAGTCGATCAAAGAGCTAGATTGGATGTTTGTTAATACCGGCAACACAGAAATTGTGGCGATCGAAAGATTGAATCGGATACACGCTGATGTCAGCAAGGCGTGCTACAGAAGCCAGGCTGACCAAAGAGTAGATTGGGTCATTCAGCACGACCGGCAGAGATATACGTCCAACGCCGACCATAAGCAAGTGATCAAGAAGAGGGCGCACAAGAAAGAAAAGGATGGGCTCCAAGTTACCTTAGAATTAGGAAGTTTTATTATTTCCTTATTTTTAGTTATGATTTTCATTTGGTTCAGATTTCTTTTTCAGCTGACGGGTAAATATAAACCCAGGACATTGTAAGACATTAACACAATCAATACAACAACATTTTTCGGCTCTGGCCAAAAACCTTAGGAGTAGGAGTAGAGTAGATCCGACGTGTTCTTCAACAAGCGCCACTAAATCATCCAGTGGATTCCCGAGCTTGCTAGCTAGTAAGTACCGTCACGTTCGTTTTTATCATGTACGGTCTGTATGATTCTGTCTCGTACCTCACTGTTAGATGAATTCGAGTAGTTATCGATTATCGTTTAATTTGAGTCTGGCCCGTGTGATTCTGCATTACTTCCCACTGCATGAGTTAATCTCAGAATTAGTTATCGGCTCTAACTAAAATTGGCATGTTTAGTTAGATTCATTAAGTTACTGATGTTACTTATATTTATTTATTGTTTATTTATTGTTCGTTTATTTTAAGCATCATCAATTGCCCAATCTTGATCTGTTTCTCATCGGCTTAAGTCTTATTGTCTATCTTGCTTAATGAATGAATGAATTTTAAATATCATGTTTAGGCAAGTAGATATGTTTATCATTAGTCGGTTAGTTCAGATCTAGATTGTATACAGGTTGCACTCAAGTAATAGAGTGAGTAGCAGATTCGATCAGTAGCTTACGTCACGATCTGTCTCGATCCGGTCGATCCTTGATGATGTAAGCGAGGGATCAAATATGTTAAACGAGGGACCAAAGCATGGCGCACTCTATGAAATTGTATGTTGCCTGTATTATAATCACATCGCCTGATTAGTCGATCTTGCTATAAGCTTACCTTTTGCATGTCGTATTTGATTGATCTCTCTTGTATGTTACTTTATGCTTTAATCACGTTAGGATCCGTCACGTGCGTTGTTAGCTATCTCGATTCGGTTGATCCTAATTAAGAAACATGATAGATTAAAATGTGCATTAATGTACGAGGTGGTTTGTGGTTGAGATCTGGTTAATATAATCTGCTATCATTCATGTACATTCAAATCGGTTAATATGGAAATCTGCTATCATTCTTGCAACAGGATATCGGCTATATAGCCGGTAACCTGGAATGAAAGCCCATTGGACCGGATGTTTGGAACCGCCTGGGACAAAACCAGTGGTTCCGCCATGTGTTACTGATAAATCTCTTCTCCCTTATCAATTGTAGGTTAAATTGACTAGCACGTTTGGAGTCAACGGTGTTCTTTTGCGTTGGTTGTTAAAGCTAGCTGGTTTTGCCGACTCCCTGCTCCGCGTATCATTTCCGGCTTCGCTGGTATGCTGAGCGCGGACCACATCTTGCGCCAATAGGAACATATGCGGTAGGCGTAGAAAACGACTACATGCATTTCAACAACATCGCGGGAGTGCATCTCGCTTAAGAACATAAAAGCCTTGGTTCTGCCGCAGTCTCTATACATAAAGTTGTCGTCGAGGGAGGAAGCGTCGCAAAGCCAAAACCAAAACCAGGGGCACGGTGCCCACACAGGGTCCACGGTCGAGTAGCTAAGCCACACGTTCTATTTTGAGCTTGAGTTGTCCATTTGTGTTTGTCACAGTCACGAAGTGCAGCAACCACGGCACAGGGGCCGCCTGACCACGCCACCAAGCTTCCTGATCTGGGCCAGCACTTTAGATATGAGCGCCCCTTTCTTCGTCAAGATGTCATCCCGTCGGCAGGACCTTCGTAGCTCGCGATCGCCCGTGCACACGATGACACTGCATGTATCTGCATTCGTGCGCACATCAACAGATCAATTGATCGATCAAATAGGTAGGGAGACAATGAGACATGTGCACACAAACACAAATGGCAATGCCTTCCTATCATTGGTGATCTGTGCCATCGAAAAACCCATGCAGACTTCTAGTGCTTAATGGGACCAAGTGGCTGAGGCTGCCTCGATCTGAATATGGATGGTTTTTCCGCAACCGTAACCGTGGCTGGCATGGAGGCGTGGGACCTACCGTGGTTGCCTTAGGCATGGGGTTGGGTCTCCGTCGGCGTGGTGGGTGCTGACGTTCTCTCTAATGCCACAAGGTGGTCGTTATCAGCGCGATTGAAGAGACCGATGAGGTAGTAGTTGTCATCACGAAGGCGTAGAACAGACATGATGTCTTCATCGCCGTGGTGAACAATCAGGACCGTCGCTATCGTCGTGTGCTACTCGCCACCCTCGACGTTGATGTGCGACGCGTCGCACATGCAGAAGCCACCATTCCCAGTTTCGCGTTGGATAGATAATGATCTTTGCCTATATAATCTATAACTATCTATAAAAGGGTAAAATTTCAGTCTTTTTTTTCCGTCCACACTTCCTAAACTACCGGTCACTACATATTACTACTATCTTTAATAGGCCATGTTTAAATCTTATCTATAATTGGTCATGTTTAAATCTTATCTTAATAAGACGTGTACTTAGTCCGATTTAGTTTGTATGCCAGGTTGACATTAATACCATATGCTAAAGTGAGAGAGGGCAACCAGGTAAGATGCAAATAAAATAAGACACATTCTACTAAGAAAACTCATATCTTTCTTGCTTTTTTGGCAAAGAGATGTTGATACGCAAGTCAAACATGTATAATAATTACTTTTTTCTATATTCGTTACGAAACCGACACTCTCTTGTTGCAACGCACGGTCACTAACAATTGAATTGACGAAAATTTATTTGATACTCTCCCGTTGCAACGCACGAGCACTTTTGCTAGTGTTTACACCAAAATTTGGTAAATTTGCCCCAGAAAGGAAAGAGCTGGCTGATGGTATAGAAGCAAAGAAATACACAAAATTTTGGGCTGGGAGCCGATAACCGATACTAAAGGGAGACAGCCGATACCAGAGGAAGATAACCGATTTCGGAAGCAGACTCCGTCCAGCGGAAGGAAGAAAATAGCCGATTGCACGGTGAATCGGTTATCGGGTCAAGATAACAGGAGACGCGCAGCGTCGGTATTAATGACGTCATCCAGAGTCCGCGCCGCCAGGATGCGATCACGATCGGAGTCCGTTATGGAAAGGGAAGGTGGGACTCCAAGTTACCTTAGATATAGGATAGTTTGTTAGTTTCCTTATCTATTGATGAGTTATAATTTGATTAGCACTCTATCTACGCTCAGGGTATAAATATAAGCCCTCAGCCATTGAACATACAACAACATCAATACAACACAACTTTCGGCTCCGGCCAATAAACCCTAGAGTCAGTCGAGTCCGGCGAGTTACTTCATCCAGGCTGGGTGTCATCCGTTGGACGCAGGCTTGCTTGTAAGTATTGTCAATCCCTTGTTAAACTATATCTTTTTAGCGTCATCCGGTGGACGTGGAAGCATGGCGGACCAGGGTCCTTGCTAAGCTCTATTTCTTTGGCGTCATCCGGTGGACATGGGAAGCACAGTGAGTCAAGGATGATTCACGCTGGTTTACCCGATCAATCTGTGTTAACCGTCGTCCGGTGGACGAGATGCAGATTAGGACGGTTTTCACGCGCGGATTAGTTATCGATTCGTGTTTGTTTGCTTGATTAATTTATTAGTTAATGTCATCCGGTGGACAGGCTATAGATTGAGACAGTCTGCATGCATGGATTAGTTATCGGCTCTATTTAAATTTGGTAGTTTAGCTGGATTCATTAAGTTACCGATGTTGCTTATGTTTATTGTTTATTATTTAAAGCAATCATCAATTTGCCCGTTTTGATCCATATGCGTCGATTTATATCTAATAGATCTATATGTTCAACGAATTATGCTTGCCATCTGTTTTATATTGATAAGATAGAATGCTTTGCACCAGCTGGTTGTATTTTGGATCTAGATTAGATACGGGTCGCACTCAAGTAATAAAATAAACTTTATCTAGATTCAAAGGTTAACGGATCTAAGTTGCAACTTCATCATGACTGCCTCGATCTGCTCGATCTCCACTGTTGCAAGATTGTGATTTAGATCTATTAGCCGGAGACTTGAAACATTGTTTGCTTTATAGGCTTGTATGTTGCTCGTATACACTAAATCGGCTGAAATAGCCGATTTCTTCTTGTTTTACATTGAGACATTTTATGATCATGTCAGCTTGCTGTGATTACATCTTTTATAGCATATTTCCGTCTAATGCAAGTATATATCATTGAATTTATGTCTGAATCGGTTAACTTGAGTTATAATGCATGTTTCGCTACAATCGGTTCATAACATGACGGAATCGGCTTTCTAGACGATCTCCGATTGGATCGGCTCTCAGAGCCATACAGTTCGAACTACCTGGACACACCGGTTAGTTCCGCCCTGCGATTACTGATTTCTATCTTTTTCCTTATCAATTGCAGGTCAAATTGACTGGCACGCTTGGGTGTTACTGACACTCTCAGACCGGGTTCGAAGCTAGCTGGATCTGCGAGAGCTTTACTGCCTCTAGGGTCGTTTCCGGCTTCGCTGGTGTGTTGGGCTTACGGAACCACTTTTTGCGCCAACACACGTTTTGGCACGCCCAGTGGGACAATTCACTGAAGATCATGACAAAAGGGAAGGCTGAGGCGGACGGCCCCTCCAGGGATGACGGTGTCCTCAGGGTCAGGGTCGAAGATCTCAGTGAGGAGGATGCGGCAGTGCTGAACAAGATTGTTGAGGAATTCGCTGATGCCTGCCTACTTTCATTCAGCAAGCAGCGTGATGGCTCTATAGTGAAGAAGAATGCATTCCCGAGATGGATCATGGACGGCCATTCTGATAAATCTGAAGAGGAGTGCAAGGCCGACCTCAAGCAGATGCTGAAAGAAGCGACCTGTGAGGCCGCCTATTTAGCAGTCGGCCATCACTATAAATCCTTCCTGCAGACATTCTATAACATCATGAAGACTGTTTTCAAACGGCAGGATTGGGAGTCTCTGGGTCCGGTTTACTTCAACATACCCGCAGAGGATGCAGATCCAAAAGCAGCGGCAAGGACCTCCAATTCCTCACCGCAACAGCTGAGCCAGCCGAAAACGCCAGTGCAGGGTGCCACTGCGGCCGGTTTGGCTCAAAAAATAGCAGCTTCTCCCAGATTATACAAAGATCATACTCCGGAGGAGCTCGCCACTTTCATGCAGGCCACTGGACAGTCGGTGAAGTCGATGAACTCATCAGCGGTGAACCTGACAGCTGAAAATACGCCGGCGGCAGACGTGGCCAACCCAACTCCTGGATATCATGAGGGGATCACATATCAAGACCTTCAGGCAGCGCCGCATCCGGGGTACGTCCAGACACCCAACAATCAGCTGCTAGAGCAGATGAGTGCCATGCTCCGTGATACATTTGGTTTACAGCCGAAGACCGGGACTGGAATCAAGTACAGGCGCCCTTACCCCGAGTGGTACGACCGAGTGACATTGCCGCCCAGGTATCGCTTACCCGACTTCTCCAAGTTCAGTGGGCAGGACGACATCACCACCATGGAACACATCAGCCGTTACCTAACCCAGCTCGGCGAAGCTTCGTATGAGGTAGCTCACAGGGTCCGGCTCTTTCCGCTATCACTGACAGGGCCGGCGTTTAGCTGGTTTGCATCTATGGAGCCTTGCTCGATTCAAGGCTGGGAAGATCTGGAGACTAAATTTCATAATTACTTCTTCTCTGGCACTGGGGAGAAAGACATCACAGATCTCACCAACATGCGCCAAAAGCCGAATGAACTTGGATCGGCTTTCATCAAGCGGTTCAGGGAGACCAGGAACATGTGTTACTCTTTAAACCTGAATGACAAGTAGCTCGCCAAGATAGTGGTCAGTGGGTTGCTCCCACACGTCCAAGAGAAGCTTGTAGGCACCAACTTCAATAGCATCAGCGAAGTGATGCAGAGGGTGGCCGCATTAGAACAGTAGGCCCAGAGTTTCAAGAAGGAATCAAAATACAAGCAGGCCTACGTCTGCGATTCCGACTCAGAGGATGGAGAGAATGAAGAAGTGGCTGCTGTTGAGCTCAAATGGGGGACAAAGCCCATGGCCGTACCGAAGGGTTGGAGCGCGGAAGATCAATACGACTTTGACACGCGCAAGCTGGACAAGCTTTTCGACCTGTTAGTCAGTGCAGGCCACATCACCTTCCCAGCTGATTACGTCAAGCCATCTCCTGAAGATTTGCAGGGAAAACTGTTCTGCCAGTATCACGGCCTTACTTCACACTCTACAAACAACTGCCGCAATTTCAAAGCAGCAATCCAGAATGCTATTAGGCGTGGTTTGTTGAAATTTGAGGCTCCTCCCAAGGGGAAGATGAAGATCGACAAATTCTTATTCCCAAAAGGGCAGAACATGGTCCAGATCGTGAATCCTCTGACTAAAGTAAAGGTATTAACCTCCGAACGGGCCAAGAAGAACTCCTCAGTTGATACCGATGCACAAATCACAGCTGAGGAGCTGGCGCTGATCAAAAGAAGGAGGGAGCAGAACCAGAGGCCGCCGGAGCAAGGAGAATCCAGCGGCACCAAGAGCAGGAGGCCCACGCACCAGCACCTTCTGAACAACTGGCAGCGACAGAAAGAGAAAGATCATCAGAGGCGGCTGCAGCGAGAAGAAGAGGAGTACCGCTGGTGGCTCCACGAAGAAGAAGAGGCGCGCTATCACGAAGAAATGGCCCACCACCGGGGAGGTGAGGAGGATCATTGGCATTGCCCATTCGTCCGACACTGATGGAATGAAGGCTTGAGACTGCTAACGCTGTGCAACTGCCCAGAATGCAGCGATCAGTACCGAGAGTACAGGCAGTCCCAGGTCAACCGCCGGTCTGTGCATCAGAGGCTGGGGAGCTCCCACAGCCCGCGGGATCGGCGTGAAAAAAGGGACTCGCGCGATCGGCTTGATGAAGCGGTAGTTGAACGCCGACAGCCGGTTTGGCAAGAGAATCAGTGGTGCCCAGGGGATCTAACTAGAAACCAAAGGCACCGGGTGCAGCGGCTCAGAAATAGAGAGTTCCAAGCTGAGGGGCGTGCCAAACAGGTGTGGCGCGAGAAGCCTCCACAAAATAATGGAAAGGCTGTAGCCGATGCACAGATGGTGTTCGTGCTGCCTGCAGAGTTCAGAGCCAAGAAGTATGATACCGAGTCTGACTCAGATGATTCGGGATCAGAAGACGGAGTGGCCAAGTTAGTGCTCGCACAGCAAGCTACTTTTGATAAGCCAGCCAAGAATCGACATCTGAAGGCCCTCTATCTCAAAGGTTATGTCGACGGCATGCCCATGATGAAGATGTTGGTGGACGGTGGTGCCACTGTCAATCTCATGCCCTACACTACATTCCGCAAGCTAGGCAAGGGTCCCGATGATCTAATAGAAACTGATCTGATGCTCAAGGATTTCGGGGGCAATTCTTCCAACACTCGGGGGGCAATCAACGTCGAGCTAACAGTGGGGAAGAAGACACTGCTTACCACCTTTCTCGTGATCGACAGTAAAGGTGCCTACAGCTTGCTACTCGGACGCGACTGGATTCATGCCAACTGCTGCGTACCATCGACCATGCATCAGTGCCTCATTCAGTGGCATGGCGATGAGGTCGAAGTGGTCCCGGCCGATGACTCGGTCAGCGTGGCGACGGCGGATGCCACATACTGGGAAGCTGGGGATCATGACTGTTTCTCTGGCAAGGCTTGGGAAGGCGGCTCCATCAAGGTCAGCGATGAGAGTCAACAGCCGATCAGGGCAATCGGCTCTGAGTCTTTTTATTAAATGGAGAATCCGATCGACGGCACAGAGGGTAAGTTGGGGCAAGGATTCACGTTGGCCGACAAGCTCGAAGAAGTGGATGTTGGACCCGGCGACAGACCAAGGCCGACGTTTATTGCCGCCAATTTAGACCCGGAGTTCAGGCAGTAGCTGATTCAACTGTTGAAGGAGTACAAAGATTGTTTCGCCTGGGAATATTATGAGATGCCTGGATTGGACAAATCTATTGTTGAGCACAGGCTACCTATCAAGGCAGGGTTTCGCCCACACAAGCAGCCTCCACGTCGTTTTAGAGAGGATGCTCTACCCGACATTAAGGCCGAAATCACGAGGATGTTAGAAGCCAAGTTCATTCGAGCTTGCCGATATGCCGAGTGGATATCGAACATCGTCCCCGTGTATAAGAAAAATGGTAAATTGCGAGTCTATATTGACTTTAGGGATTTAAATAGAGCTACACCGATGGATGGCTACCCTATGCCAATAGCCGATATGTTGGTAGACTCGGCTGTTGGGCACCAAGTTATTAGCTTCATGGATGGCAATGCTGGTTATAATCAAATTTTTATGGCTGATGAAGACATCCCGAAGACCGCCTTCAGGTGCCCTGGTGCGCTTGGTTTGTTTGAATGGGTGGTCATGACGTTTGGTTTGAAGAATGCCGGTGCAACTTATCAGAGAGCTATGAATTATATATTTCACAAGTTGATCGGCAAAGTCGTTGAAATTTATATAGATGATGTGGTGGTGAAATCTAAGAGCAATAAAGATCACCTAGCCGATTTGAGGGCCACTTTGGAGTACACAAGGCGACATGGTCTGAAGATGAATCCTAACAAGTGTGCGTTTGGTGTGTCAGCTGGCGAATTTCTAGGATTCATGGTCCACCGCAAAGGGATAGAAATCGGCAGCAAGAGTAGGAAGGCGATCGATGAACTCGTACCTCCAACCAACAAGAAGGAATTGCAGTCTTTGCTTGGTAAGGTTAACTTTATCAGAAGGTTCATTGCCAACTTATCAGAGAAGGTGCTGCCGTTCTCACCATTGTTGAAGCTCAAGAATCATCAAGAGTTCAAATGGGGTGACGTGCAACAGAAGGCTTTTGACGAAATCAGAGAATACATGAAGACTTCCCCTGTTTTAGTACCGCCACGGACAGGGAGGCCTTTTGAGTTGTACGTGACAGCCGAAAGCCATACCATTGGATCGGCCCTTTTTCAAGAGTTTGAAGGGAAGGAGAGAGCAGTTTTCTACCTGAGCAGGCGGCTCCTTGACCCTGAGACAAGATACACACCGACCGAGAAGTTGTGCTTGTGCCTGTTCTATTCATGCACCAAGTTGAGGCACTACCTGCTTACCTCAGAGTGTGTGGTGGTGTCCAAGGAGGATGTCATCAAGCACATGCTTTCGATGCCTATTTTAAATGGTCGGATCGGCAAATGGATCCTGGCGCTTTCAGAGTTTGACTTGAGGTTCGAATCGGCTAAGGCGGTCAAAGGTCAGGCGATAGCCGATTTCATTACACAGCATCACGGAGGATCGGTTAATATAGCGGATATAGCGCCATGGACTATGTTTTTCGACGGTTCTTCGTGCAAGCAAGGTGGTGGCGCCGGAGTAGTGCTCATGTCACCGCGGGGTGTGCGTTTTGAGTATGCTTTCCAGATAGGGCCGATTGTCACAAACAATCAGGCTGAATATGAAGCCGCGTGGAAAGGTTTTCAGCTTCTGCATGAAGCAAAAGCCGATGCAGTTGAAGTATTTGGCGATTCACAACTAGTCATCAACCAATTGCTCGGCTTGTATGAATGTAAAGACGAGATACTCAGAGGCTACTATAATCAGTGCCAGGCTCTCATCAAGAAGTTCATGACGGTATCTCTCTGTCACATCCCAAGGGCCCAGAACTAGGAAGCTAATCGGCTGGCGCAGAACGCGTCGGGTTATCGGCCGATGCAGGAGATTTGTAACAGCGAGCAATCAGCTGATGACTGGAGGGGCGAGATAGCAGGTTACCTGGCAAATCCTTCACAACGGGTCAGCAGAAAGCTAAGGTACAAAGCCACTAAGTACGTGTTATTGGATGGTCAGTTGTATTACAAGACTGTTGAAGGAGTGCTGCTCAAATGCCTGGGGGCAGAGGAATCAGTAAAGCTGATGAGCGAAGTACACGATGGAGTCTGCGGTGCACATCAATCAATTCACAAGATGAAGTGGATCATCAGGAGGACTGGTTACTATTGGCCTACGATGCTGGAACATTGTTTCAAATATTATAAAGGGTGTCACGAATGCCAAAAGTTTGGAAATATACAAAAGTCTCCAGCCTCTGCTATGAATCCTATAATTAAACCGTGGCCGTTTAGGGGATGGGGTATTGATCTAATCGGCCAAATCTACCCACCATCGAGCAAGGGTCACAAATGGATCTTGGTGGCGACTGATTACTTCACCAAGTGAGTAGAAGCCATTCCTTTGAGGAACGCCACTTCAGCTGACGTGATCGAATTTGTAAAGGAGCATATCATTTACAGGTTTGGCATACCTCAGACGATCACAACCGATCAGGGGACAATGTTCACTTCAGAGGAGTTCATGACCTTTGCTGACGACATGGGCATCAAGATTTATAATTCATCGCCGTATTACGCCCAAGCCAACGGACAGGCAGAAGCCTCCAATAAAATTTTAATCAAGGTCATCAAGAAAAAGATTGAGCAGAACCCCAGAAAATGGTATTTGCATTTGAGCGAGGCACTGTGGGCATATTGCATGGCACAGCATGGGTCGATCAAGGCTTCACCTTATGAGCTAGTCTATGGACACGCTGCTGTCTTGCCATGGGAGATTCAGTCTGAGACACGGCGTGTCACGTTGCAAAACAAGCTTACAGCCGGTGAATACAAAGACATTATGATTGACAGTTTAGAAGATTTGCACTGTCATCGGCTTAGGGCTTTGGAATACATTGAAAAGAACAAGGTACGGGAGGCCAAGTATTACAACACCAAGGTAAAAAGCAAGAGCTTCACCGAATCAGAGCTAGTATGGAAAGTCATTCTACTTATTGGTACCAAAGTTAGCCGATTCGGTAAATGGTCGCCAAACTGGGAAGGCCCGTATCGTGTGGTGGAATGCGCTCCGGGTAATGCTTATATCCTTGAAGACTTGGAAGGGCAGAGAGTCGCCAGAGCCATCAACAGGAAGCATCTGAAGAAATACTACCCTAGCATCCCAGTAGGGGGATAATAGCCGATTCATGTGAATCTGGCTCTAACAGCCGATGCCGTGCAAGCGGATCGCCTTCAGGACAAAAATGGCCGACATCGTAGTAACGAGTCGCCCTTAGCACAAAAATGAAATACCCTCGATGGGGTGTAACAGCCGATGCGATAAGCGTCGCCTTTAGAGTAAAAAATAAAAATAAAATATACAGCCTTGCAGATTGGATTGTTTCGGGCATAACGAGTTCAGAAGTATCATATACATCAAAATGCCTAATACAGTCTAGTTTGGATTATTGACGTCATCCCGAAGGGAGACGAAGCGCAGCCATCAATGGTCGCACACTGATCGGCTTTTTGGGTCAGGCTGTTTAGCTGATCCTATTGTGAGTACCCACAAGCCGATTCGTAGTGAATCTAGCTGAGGGGTTAATTCTAAGGGAAAGCAGAACGAAGCCGATGCTAAGAAGCAGGCCCAAAAGCCGATTCGTATGTAGAATGGATCAGGCTGAGTAATCGATTCTAAGGTACAATGCAAGCCTGAGAGCCGATTCGCATGCAGCAAAAAGTCGTCAACATCTTTATCGGCCTAGAATAAAGGGACGTACATACAGATGCGATGAAATAATGGCGAATAAGACCTTTGAGGAGGACACAAACGGCGTCTCAAGATCCTGCATCAGCTATGCCTTGGGGGCTTGGACTCGCCGCATGCACACGTTGCATGACATCAAGCGATCTATCACGAAGACGGACAAGACGAGTGACTTTCATTGGCTCCTACATCTTCAACGATGGTATGCACAATTCTACTCTCACAGTTTCAAAGTTTATAGTTGGAAATGTTTAAAGGCAAAACTTTGAAATCTTAAGGGTAATTCCACTCTACAAATATGTGATATAAATGTTTTAGTTTGTCCATTGTTGAAATGATTAATAGATGCCCTGTTTCATGTCTCACCCGTGTCTAGTTTATAATTTTGATTTCTTTAAGGTTTGAGTTTGTTGGTCTGATACTTGTCTTGAAGTCTTGAGAACCTGTGGGTTGCGTAAAGTTTGAAGTTTGTCTAAAAGTGGCTGTACAATGTGAATGGAAATGGAATTTGGTATGACATTATTCTGAGAGATACTTGAAATCCGGAGAGTTTTATAAAATGATTAATAAAGATTAATTGATTTCATATTGAGCCTTGTCAAATTATTGTGACCACTAGTGAGATTATAGTCATGCTCCTAAGATCAAGATTCACGTACACGTTATAAATTAATAAAATTCCTTGATGAGCCATGGACATTCTCTCTTTGATTAAGATAAGATATGAGGCTATTCTATAAACTCAGAAATAAAAACGACGGACACGTGTCCGCCAGAACTGAGAAGAGAAAAATAAAAAAATGACGATCGCGTGATCGCCAAATAAAAATGAAAGATGGCCAAAGGCCCAATAGTCTTATAGTTTAGAATGATCAAAGAGAGTGGTATATGCACAGGGAAAATAAAAATACAAAAAATATTCACTTGCACTTCTTGATCTAAGTATATGACTTTTATCTCCTTAAGGTTCGGTTTTTTGACTTTGCAATATTATGTGATACAATTTATAAAAAGATAATAATAAAACTCCGGAAGAAAAGTGTTCAAGGGATAACAGATAAGCAGTTCTGTAGCTGTTCTGTTTTGCAGTTGCTTGAGGACTTAGTGAAAAGTAAAAGCCCCATGGTTGAAGAGATAAATGGATGAGTAAAGTACCATTTTATTCAAATTTAAAAAGAAATCTTGGTTATAAATATGATACTCTTGAGATGTAATCGACATTGTAGCATTTTCTGATCAACAATATCTAAGAATGGATAAAACTATAATATTTATACACATATGCATTTACTACTAATCTATTTCCACATGTATTGGAGGATTATTGTTTTACAGGACTTGCATACAGAGGTGTGGAAATATAGTGAGAACATGCTTATATTTTAAGGATTAAAGGAAGAAGACCTAGACGCACTATGGCTGCTAGTGAGTTTCTCGGCACAAGGAAGACCATTGGATCATAGTTCGAAGCATGAAGAAATCATACTCCGAACTAGAGGGGGCCTGTGTTTACACCAAAATTTGGTAAATTTGCCCCAGAAAGAAAAGAGCTGGCTAATGGTATAGAAGCAAAGAAATACACAAAATTTTGGGCTGGGAGCCGATAACCGATACTAAAGGGAGATAGCCGATACCAGAGGAAGATAGCCAATTTCGGAAGCAGACTCCGTCCAGTGGAAGGAAGAAAATAGCCGATTGCACGGTGAATCGGTTATCGGGTCAAGATGACAGGAGGCGCGCAGCGTCGGTATTAATGACGTCATCCAGAGTCCGCGCCGCCAGGATGCGATCACGATCGGAGTTCATTATGGAAAGGGAAGGTGGGACTCTAAGTTACCTTAGATATAGGATAGTTTGTTAGTTTCCTTATCTATTGATGAGTTGTAATTCGATTAGGACTCTATCTACGCTCAGGGTATAAATATAAGCCCTCAGCCATTGAACATACAACAACATCAATACAACACAACTTTCGGCTCCGGCCAACAAACCCTAGAGTCAGTCGAGTTCGGCGAGTTACTTTATCCAGGCTGGGTGTCATCCGGTGGACGCAGGCTTGCTTGTAAGTATCGTCAATCCCCTATTAAACTATGTCTTTTTAGCGTCATCCGGTGGACGTGGAAGCATGGCGGACCAGGGTCCTTGCTAAGCTCTGTTTCTTTGGCGTCATCCGGTGGACATGGGAAGCACAGTGAGTCAAGGATGATTCACGCTGGTTTACCCGATCAATCTGTGTTAACCGTCATCCGGTGGACGAGATGCAGATTAGGACGGTTTTCACGCGCGGATTAGTTATCGATTCGTGTTTGTTTGCTTGATTAATTTATTAGTTAATGTCATCCGGTGGACAGGCTATAGATTGAGACAGTCTGCATGCATGGATTAGTTATCGGCTCTAGTTAAATTTGGTAGTTTAGCTGGATTCATTAAGTTACCGATGTTGCTTATGTTTATTGTTTATTATTTAAAGCAATCATCAATTTGCCCATCTTGATCCATATGCGTCGGTTTATATCTAATAGATCTATATGTTCAACGAATTATGCTTGCCATCTGTTTTATATTGACAAGATAGAATGCTTTGCACCAGCCGGTTGTATTTTGGATCTAAATTAGATACGGGTCGCACTCAAGTAATGAAATAAACTTTGTCTAGATTCAAAGGTTAACGGATCTAAGTTGCAACTTCATCATGACTGCCTCGATCCGCTCGATCTCCACTGTTGCAAGATTGTGATTTAAATCTATTAGCCGAAGACTTGAAACATTGTTTGCTTTATAGGCTTGTATGTTGCTCGTATACACTAAATCGGCTGAAATAGCCGATTTCTTCTTGTTTTACATTGAGACATCTTATGATCATGTCAGCTTGCTGTGACTACATCTTTTACAGCATATTTCCGTCTAATGCAAGTATATGTCATTGAATTCATGTCTGAATCGGTTAACTTGAGTTATAATGCATGTTTCACTACAATCGGTTCATAACATGACGGAATCGACTTTCGAGACGATCTCCGATTGGATCGGCTCTCAGAGCCATACAGTTGGAACTACCTGGACACACCGGTTAGTTCCGCCCTGTGATTACTGATTACTATCTTTTTCCTTGTCAATTGCAGGTCAAATTGACTGGCACGCTTGGATGTTGCTGACACTCTCAGACCGGGTTCGAAGCTAGCTGGATCTGCGAGAGCTTTACTGCCTCTAGGGTCGTTTCCGGCTTCGCTGGTGTGTTGGGCTTAGGGAACCACTTTTTGCGCCAACAGCTAGTATTTAATAAATCCAATAAACTCTATGACTCGTGTTAATGCATTATTTATAATTTAATATCATATGAGATTTTGAAGGGACATTGACTCAGCTTATATGGTTATGTATTGAAATCCGCAAGCACATAGATACACAAAGGGGTGTTGAGATTACAAAACACCAACCCGAACTTGGTGGAATACAGAATACAAAGAGGTGTTGTTGAATAAAGGGATGGGGAGGGGTGTTGTGGAATGAGGAGGGGATGAGTAGATGTGTTGTTGAGTGAGCGATTCTCGAAAATATGAAACACCTAATGAGTGATTGTAAGAAAGACTATGAAACACCAATTAATGAGAGATTCTCTGATGGCGTACTTTGGTTGCTTTTCTCTCATATTTGAGTTCAAGTCATGTAGAACATTGAATCATATTATGCATTGCTCAAATTCAGTTTAGTACCTATGTTCTATTTTTTATTGTGATTATTTATGGGTTAACTAGATCAACATTATTGAGTGGAATATTTCCTATTTAAATAGGTTTCTAGTTTTGTTTAAATAGACTTTCCCCAATCCTTCGTTTTATGTCTCTGTGAGTCTGCGCTTTTGTAGTCAGCACTGACATGCTGCGGGGCTGCGGTTTTGCGTGATATGACCAAACACCAACTAATGAGTGATTCTATAAAAGACTACGAAACACCAACCCAAGGGGCGTTGTTGAATGAGGAGGGGATGGCCTTCTTTTATAGGAGAGATAAAAGGGAATAATCCACAGCATATTCCCTAGATCCATGCCAAACCGACCTCTTAGATACATGGAATGTGACAATCCTTGGCGGAACTAACGTTGGAAAGGCGCCACGAACCGACTCGCAAAAGATGGGCCTGAGAGGCGCCTGAGCCTCGGGCGCGCCCTGCGGGGCTTCACTCGGCCTGTTCCTTATTCCGTGGACTTCTAGGAGTGCATGGGTTAATGCCCATTTAAGGAGATTTTGGGTAACGTTTAGCATCTCTATCCCTCATTTCTGGACCTTGATTTTTGTGTCCCCCTTTGTCATATTTTGGTGTGTATCGCTTTCTCTGATGGCGTAGTTTGGTTGCTTTTCTCTTATATTTGAGTTTTTAAGTCATGCAAAACATTGAATCATATTATGTATCGAAGTGCTCAAATTCAGTTTATACCTATGCTCCATTTATGGGTTAACTAGATCAACATTATTAAGTGGAATATCTCCTATTTAAATAGGTTTCTAATTTTGTTTAAATAGACTTTTCTGCATTCTTCTTTTTATGTCTGCGGGGCTGCTATTTTGCGTGATATGTACACCGTGTATATGTGAACGTTGGAGCTGTAGAACAGCGTGTGCCGTTGGGAAGCCCTGAGGGGGAAGAGATACATTCGTGACAAAACAGAGAAGACGGATTAAATAAAATACATGTATATATAGAGATGGCTAGTGTGGACCTGTGGTACATAAAATAGCCATAAAGTATTTTCAAAGTCCGTGATCTAAATGACGTCCTTTGATAAGTAGATCATGCACTTAACCCTTAAGAAAAACTCACCCTCATATCAAATAGAATCTTTTTTTCCCACGTGCCATTATAAAACTTTACATTTTGCAAGCGATTAAGAAAATTGAGCGGTCATAACTGTTCAAAAATGACTGAGAACAGAAAACCGAACCAAAAATACTAAAACTGATATTTTTAGTCCTATTCATTTTGTAATTCTCAAGAACCGAATTTATCGAACTATGTAAAATGTGCTGATTTTTTTAGTATTGTTATATTATTATTGTACTACTGTAAACTATTATATTATGTTTTGGGGGTACTCTACTTTTATGGCCTTGTGAACTTTTATATGGACGTATTTGCCTTTGTTATTCTCTATGGAATCATCTTGAAATCATGTCAAAGTTAGTTTCCAAACCTGTTAGTACATGTCTCCATAATCAGTTCCATATTTTTGGTATTGAAAATACTAAACTGAATGTTATCGTTATCGATTTTTTGAAGAAACTGATCGGGGACCTATTTTCCGAGGAATAGAAGTATCTAATGTCTATGCCTAGTAATAGGTGTCATTGGTCTGAACTTTGTTTTTCCACCTGTACCAATGCTCTCAGATTTAGCTCTAGCGGTGTTAAACATCAATATAAAATGTCTAAAATACCCTCATATATAAATGTGCCATTATTTTTTAGATATTATCTTAATAACTTCAAATGTTTTTTTAAAAAAACTATAAAGTTATAGATCTTGTTGAGACCTATATTTTTTATATAAAATGCATGTTCATTTGACTACGTACAACATGATATGGTTCTTTAAGACGATAAGCCGTGCACGATAAATATGTTGTTGAAACATTGTATTATTTGTTTAGCTTCTTAACATTCTCAAAAGAAAAAACTCAATACTTTTATGAAAAAATATATTCATTTAACCCCATTTAAAAAAATATGATTTTTCTAAAGTGATAAACGATTGTACGCAATGAATACGCTCATCCCCAATTGACTGTCGTTGTGGTTTTCTATGTCAAAAGTATAACTTATTTTGTAAAAATTAGGTGCAATATTTGTATATATAAATAAATTTGTTTAAAAACAAAATTTGACTCAGTGTGGAGGGAGCTTCCCTTTGAGGAATGATGAGAATAGTGCCAACGCCCTGCGAGGCTGGTAGTATGGCACCATGTGCCCGGCTACTCTGACCATTGTGAAGACCAGCCCTTTATACCCAATGACGTAGCCAGCAACCTGCTGATTAATTAAAAATTAGAAAAGTGTCACTCCAAATGAGGTTCTAGGTGATGTGATGACCGAGGGAAAATATAATGAGAAGAGTGACAATGAGGAAGAGAAGAAGGAAGATAACAAGAGCAAGAAAAGTGTGGCATTCAAATCCACTACTTCTTCATCCAAGTGCAAGAGCAAGGGCAAGAAAGTGCAATTAAGTGATGATGACACATCTAACCTTGATAGTGATGATGAAGCGCTAGCTCTCTTTGTGCGCAAGTTTGAGAGATTCATGAAGAAGGGCTATGGTGCAAGAAAGAGAAGAGATGGCTTCAAAGGCAAAGATGTTGTCAGGAGGTGCTATAATTGCAAGAGCCCGGATCATCTTGTGGCGGATTGTCCACATATTTGTGATGATGAGGATGATCACAAGAAGAAGAGCAAGAAGGACAAAGTGAAAAAGAAAGAGAAGAAAAAGTTCAACTTATCCAAGAAGAAGAAGAAGGGTGGATCTTATATGGTGACATAGGATAGTGATGCTTCCTCCGATGATGATGACTCTATTGATGATGAGAGGAAGACATCCAAGAAGAAGGCCATGACATCTATTGCTATCAATAAGAGGCCTTCATCATTTGATTCATCTTATTTCATGGCTAAGTCTACTAAGGTAAAATACGATGGCTCAAGTGAGATGATGATCAAAATGATAATGATAGTGATAGTGATGATGAGGAACCTAGTGTAGCACAACTCATGGATATGCTAGAGCAAGCTAAGTACCTAATTAGATCTAATTCTACGAAGTGAAAGGAATTGGTCAAGAAGGTTAAAGAGCTTGAGCAATCCCTTGATGAGCTAAATGCTTCTCATGAGTGTTTAAAGGAAGACCATGAGGATCTTAAACTAGCTCACACCAAGCTTGAGGAAGCTCACTCCTCACTCTTAGATCTAACCAAGGCAGAGGATATTGCTATAACATATGATGTGGGTATAACTTATGATTTAAATAATGAATCAACTAATGAATCACTTGTTACTACCACACATAAGAACACTAGCTGTTCATCATCATCCACCCCTACTTCTACCTTCACTACTAGTGTTGACCCAACACTAAAGGTTGAAAATGAGAAATTGAAGAAGAAGGTGGACAACCTAACCCGAACATTAGGCAATGCCTATGGTGGGGATGCTTTCTTGCTACAATGCTTGGGTAGCCAAAGATATAGTAACTCTATGGAGGGACTTGGCTATGCTCCCAAAAAACATAAGGTGGCCTTTGTAACTCCAAAGTCTAGCTTTGTGAGAAGCAATTGTCGATTTAGTAACAAGTGCAAGGAATTTGGGAATAATAAGGCAAGTTGCATCACTAAAAATAAGAACAAGAAAATAAAATTTGTAAGTGCTAAATCTATCAGGATTGATTTTTGTTACATGCTTACCCAGGGTGAGAAGGGTGTCAAAGTCAAATACATTGGTACACCTAAGGAGAGCCTAATGTTGAAGGCTATTTAGATACCAAAGGCTTTGGTTGCTAACCTCCAAGGACCCAAAAAAGCATGGGTAGCCAAAAAGCATTGATTTGTTTTGTAGGTAAATTACAAAGCCGGAGGGAGGAATTGGGTTCTTGATAGTGAGTGTTCTCAACACTGACTGGTGATGCAATAAGAATCTTCAACTCAACCAATTGTAATGGCAATGAATATGATAGCATCACATTTGGGGACAATAGCAAAGACAAAAAGAGCTTGGTAAGATTGCAATATCCAATGACTTGAGCATTTCCAATGTGCTATTGGTAGAGAGCTTGAACTTCAATTTATTGTCGGTTGCTCGAATATATGATCTTGGTTTCAAATGCATATTTGGTGTTGATGATGTGGAGATCATTAGTGTGGATGGTTCTAACTTGATATTCAAAGGATATAGATATGAGAACCTCTACTTAGTGGATTTTGGTGCTAGAGAGTCACAAATGTCAACTTGCTTACTCTCTAAGTCAGGTATGGGTTGGTTATAGCATAAAAGGCTTGGTCATGTTAGAACGAAACAATTGAACAAACTAGTGAAGCATAACTTGGTTAGAGGATTGAAAGATGTTGAATTTGAGAAGGACAAGTTATGTAGTGCATGTCAAGTCAGAAAATAAGTTGGCAATACTCATCCCAAGAACAGCATGATGAGCATTAGCAAACCATTTGAGTTATTGCAATTTATTTGGACCAACCACCTACACTAGCATTGGAGGTAACAAGTATAGATTTGTGATTGTTGATGACTTCTTTAAATATACTTGGGTGTTCTTTCTTATTGACAAGAGTGATGTTTATATTCAAGTCTTTTGTCAAGTGATGTTGTAATGAGTTTGAAACTACCATCAAGAGAGTGAGAAGTGACAATGGTAGTGGATTTCAAAACACAAGAGTTGATGAGCTATGTGATGAAATTGGAATAAAACATAAATTCTCGGCCAAGTATACACCCTAATCAAATGGCCTAGTTAAAAGAAAGAATAGGGCTCTCATTGACATGGTAAGATCAATGCTTAGTTAGTATGATGTGATTCACTCTTTTTGGGCCGAAGCAATCAACATGACATGCTACTACTCCGATAGACTATTGCCGTCCTATGTTGGAAATGACCTTGACTACTTTCCAAGTGAAAAATGAACTCTCTTTCCAAATCAAATGAACTTGACTAACATCTCTCCACTAACATTAACCTTTTTGTGAAATTGTTGACAAAGGGAGAGAGAAAGTTACAAAAGAGCGATGAACCATCATAGGCCAATGATGGGAGAGCAATAGGCTAAAGGAAAGGAGTAATTAAAATTTTGAAGCACACAAGTCGGGAGAGCAAGCTCATATACAAGTTGTTGTATTTGGATGTGCATCAATCGTTTGACTTGCTCATTGCACATGTACTTACTTTCATATACATGATTGTGAGGTGTATTGCTAGTAGTAGGACATGAATAATGATTTGAACAACTAGCATGTGTAGGTTGTAAATAGTTGGTCTTGTGCTTTCCATGTAAGAACTAGAGCTTGTTTATAATGTGATCTCACGGTATGCTCTAGTATTTGTGACTTTCTAGTAATTAAGGTGCTAAGGATCGTGTACATGGTAACTCCGATGGAATCACGCTTCAAACGTCTATTCTATATACCTTAGCATCATTTTGGTAGAATTACTCTCTATTTCATTGCATATGTGCTAGCTTGCTATCCAAACTCTATACACATATGTAGGGTAGCTAATGCTACCAAAATAGAACTTGTGATGGTTGTCCAAATCCTCTCATGATCTACTTATGGACAAGTATGATTAGTTGTTCAAAACTTTAATGCATATTCTTTTGTGAAAGGGTTGCTATCAATTACCAAAAATGGGGAGATTGATAAGCCTCAGTTTGATTTTGGCAATTGATGAAACCTAGTTACTAGTCTTAAGTGCTAAGTGTGTAGCTCAAAGAAGATTAGTACATGGAGTGGAGAAGATGACATGGAGCAATTGATGTGATCAAGTGGAGAAAAGGTAAAAGAAAAGGGACAAGGAGCTAGAGGCTAAGGTAAAAAGAAAAATAGCTTCTTGTTTCGATGATCAAGGCTCTTAGCGAGAGCAATCACATTTAAGATAGATAACCGAACTATTAAGAGGGGAATTGCTCATTAACTTAGTCATCAAGTGCTCTAGGTTGCATACCACTCGCATATACTTGGAATCTAACC
Source organism: Eremochloa ophiuroides (assembly GCA_038502445.1). Classification (NCBI taxonomy): domain Eukaryota; kingdom Viridiplantae; phylum Streptophyta; class Magnoliopsida; order Poales; family Poaceae; genus Eremochloa; species Eremochloa ophiuroides. Next base: position 88,677,335 of record JAHLJS010000002.1, on the reverse strand, counting down.
TAGACTGAGCTAATATCGTGCCTTGGAATCTAATTTCGAAAGCTAACACATCTTGCACAAGTGATAGAATACCTTGGTGTTAACACATTTGCAAAAGCGGATGTAGTTTTTGAGTTAGAGAGGGTTTGGGTTCTCTCTCTGCAGTTTTCGGAGATGCTTCTTTTAAAAAAACGTGCACCGGACGCTGGCCGCAGCGTCCGATGGTTAACCCTAATACAGCTCGACGCAAAAAAGTGTCCGGTGCACATTTGTACTCTCTGGAACCTCTGTGCCTAGACATGGGACACATGAACAGTGATCAGGCCACGTGTGGTGGTTTCGATCTTACTCGCTTATGAAATCAGGTATTACATGCATTATATGTCATATTATTATCCAATAACCGCTACATATACACATGCATCACTTGACTCGTCATATATATGATGGTCTGAAATTAAAGACGACAAAACCAGAGGTATCTAATAATGGCTAGCATTCCCTTTTGTCTCCTTGTTTTTGCCCCTCCTGAGTGCTGGGAATACATGGGCGGCCAGTGAATGGCATCCCCACAAACGGTATACCGGTGCAGTTGAGTAGCCGTTGATACATCCTGTCCTTGTCGTTTCCACACACGAACTTACGGCATCCCTTGGGGTGTAAGATGTCCAAGTGGCCGGGACAAAAGGCACAACTACGCTTGTATTGGGTCAGTGGCTCTTCTGCATGAATGAATTGATGCAAGACAATCAAGATTAGTACTGTAAGATTACGAGCAGTTTATTAGGTAAGAAATAAGACCAGATGATATATATTGATATACGTATAGGAAAAATAAGGCACACCGAGTTTTTTTTTTAAAAAAATACGCGATAGCAGCAAGTATATATATATTTTTTGAAACCCAGCAAGCATTATATTCATATAGTATATATGCTACTTCTAACTTACCAATGATGGTGCATATTTCGACGATGGGAACGGGAATTGGAGCTGCAAGTGCCAAGCCAGCGAAGCCGGCGAAGTTGCTCAGGGGTAGTGGCTTGTAGTGGACCTCAGCAAAGAAGCGCTTGATCTTTTTGCTATTGCGGTTGCGAGCCCAAAAGTTTATGTGGAACCACACCTGGCCCCTAAATCCCACACGGCACTTCATCAAGGGCTTCACAACATCGAATTCGGCGCCCTGCATTGCATGCACAAGTTTATATATAAATAATATGTTTACAGGATATAGTAATACCAATCCTTAGATATTGGGCTTTATATATATATATATATATATATATATATATATATATATATATATATATATATATATATATATATATATATATATATATATATATATATATATATATATATATATATAGGAAGGGAACGAGTGAAGTGCGCAGGCACGTACCGGGTGCCTGACATTGTAATGTTGGAGAGCATAATGGACATGAGGAATGATGAAGAAGTCGCGCTTCCTGCATTCAACATCCAAAAAAAATGCAGTATGGCATTGAGTAATTAGATTGATGTCAAATTAATTGATTATTCAAGTTAATAGCTCAAAGCAGTAACTAAAAAGAAAATTAAATAGAGAACCCTGGACATGAAGGGAATGTAAATTAGATTTTTGGAGCTAATTATGCATGCAGCAAAAATAGGAGAGGATTCAAAGGAGAACATATCCATCAACCTTTTGTAAAGCTATGCATTTCGAAATATGCGCTATGTTTTGATACAAACTATGTCTAAATGCATAATAAAAAACCAATGTATACAAAAAAATCAAATTAAAATGAATTATGATATAGAACAGAGCAGATAGCATGCTTGATTCTATCTAGAACATATATTTATATAAGAGCATCTCTAAGAGTTTTCCATTTCCCTTCCCCATCCTTGTTTTTTTAGGAAAAATAGAAAAAAAAAATCTATATCCAACAGTACCCCATATCCCTTCCCCATTCTTAAAAATCGGCAAAAAGACTACAATTATGCGTAAAAATGCATGTGCATCCACGCTTTCCCCCCTCGGCCTCGCGACTCTTCCCCGTGCCTCCTTTCCTTCGCGCCGTGCGGGCAGTTTGGCTGCGGTTCGGCGACCAGCACTTGAACGCCATATAGCGCTGGAGAGCGGCGGCGCCGGGGCGTGGATGGAGGCATGGAGCGATGGGGCTCGTATGGGACGGGGAGGAAGGGGTAGTGAGCGGGAGGGAGATCGGGGAGAAGGTGAAGGCGATGATGGCTGACGCCACGGTCAGGGCAAGGGCGGTGAGGGCCAGCGAGGAGGCCGCTAAGGCCGTCGCCGAGGGAGGCACCAGCTACTGTAACATGCAGGAGTTCGTCGGCATGCTCAAGGCGGCTAGCTAAGCTAGCTCTCGATCCATGGGTCCCTGCATGATCGTCGTGCAATCGTGTACTCCGTAATATTTAATATGGAATAATAATGATCTACAGCATACTCGTCATGCAATCGTGTACTCCGTAATATTTAATATGGAATAATAATGATCTACAGCATACTGCCATGGGGCAAGGCCCCAGCACCAGTTTTGTCCAGGGACAAGGTTCTTCGGCGCCGGCGTCCTTGGCTATGGCCTAGTGCAGAACCGCCGTTGGCTGCCCATGCCTTGCTGCGCGTGACCGTGGCAATGAATCGGCCAGCAGCGGCGGAGCAGAAGCGCGGCCACAGTCGTCACTCTAGGGGAAAGAAAATAACTTGCGCAAAAAAAAAAAAAAAAGGCCTAGATTTTTTTTTTAAAGCAAGTATTCAAAATTCTTGGACATGACCTCTTTTTTGTCTCCCTATACTTACTTGGGAGTTGGCAAAAACCAAAATTTGGGAACCAAAATATATGGATACTCTAATTTATCAGACCCGGTTAATAAATAAAAACGAGTGTTTCTCCTTTGCTGTGTGCGCGCGCCATAGAATCATTACGTACTGATCAACCAACCAATGAAATCGATCAAACAATTAAAAGTAGGTTTGAGAGATGAGGAGTACCGTTCTGATGAGGACACGGGAGGTAACGGAGGAGATTGCTTGTTCTGTCGCTTCCAGATTCGCTCGCGCTCGCGGATTTGGTTTTGCAACCGCTGCTGCTCCTCGCGAGACAGATCCGGCAGCAGCTCCTCCAGCGCCGGCGCTGCGAATTCCATCGCCATCGCCACCGTCATCGTCGCCATCAAATCCAATAGGCCGGTGTGCGGCTTTCCTCTTCGGATTGGAAAAAAAAAAAGATCTGCTGAATTCTTGTCTTGTTGCCCTAGCTAATCCTCTGATGGATCTGTTCTCTCTGTCCACGAGGCCGGCCCCGTTTCTTTTTATTTATTGATAGGATTGATGACATGAGAGGAGAGGAGGCGAGCCAGGCGGAACCGAATCCGGAAAGGCCGGCGAAATACTCGACGCCTGCCACAAACACTTTTCCCAACCCGCTCTAGATTAGAAAAAAGTCCACTTTTCCTTCTCAATTTTTTTAAATAAAGTCCGTTTCTTCTCGCTCAACAGTAAAACCAAATAAATCGTCTCCCTTAAAATTTAAAACGGTACATTTTACCTTCCTGATCCGATTATAAGCGGTTTTGTAGGTGATTTTGTCTTTTTTATTTAATTTAGTTCAATCTTTGAAAAATTAGAATAAATCAAAAATAAATCATAAAATGAAAAATAAAATTCCGTTAGACTCCATGTTTATAAATCTATAAGTGAACATATAATATAGTATGCTTCAGTACAAAGTTTTTCTATAGATTTAGATCTATGTTTTTTAATAATTAATTCAAATAATTCATAACTACAACTTCTATGGTCCAATTATGGTGAATTTTTTATAGTGGCCTAATTATTGTATGCTTGAACTATTGTGAAAAATTTATACTTATGGGATCATGTATAACTTATTTATAGATTTCTTTAGGATTTATGCTTGTTAAATCTAAATAATTCTATAACTAATTTTAGACTTAGTTATTTTAGATTTAACAAACATAAACATTAAAGAACTCTATAACTACACCTAAAATTAGTTATTACTAAATCTAAATAAATCTATAATTAAATCTAAAATTAGTTATAGATTTATTTAGATTTAACAAACATAAAGCCTAAATAAATCTAAAAATAAGTTATGCATGATCCAATGAGTATAAAACTTTTACTACATCTTAAACATATGATAATTAGGCCACCATAAAAATTTTAGCACAATTAAATCATAAAAGCTGCAACTATGCATTATTCTAATTAATTATAGAAAATCATAGATCTAAATCTACAGAAAAACTTTGTACTAAAGTATATCATATTATATATTCACTTGTAGATTTACAATAGTAGAGTCCAACAAAATTTAGTTTTTCATTCTATGATTTTTTTTTATGATTTATTATGATTTTTCAAAGATTTAGCTGAAATAAATAAAAAACAAAGACAAAACCGTCTTCAAAACCGCTTATAATCGGGTCAGAAGGTAAAACGCATGGCTTCAAAAGTTAAGGGAGGTGATTTTTCCTCTGAATTAAGAGGTTATTTGATCCCAACCTCTAAACTTTAGAGCTCTAAATTTTAGAGCTAAAGCTCCAAACATATGGTTTAAAGTTGGCTCTACACTTTAGTCCAACTCACATTAAAGCATTAGATATCAAAACTAAACTAAAATACTTTAAAGTTAAGAGAGGAAAAATTGACTTTTTCCTCTGAATTAAGAGGTTATTTGGATCCCAACCTCTAAACTTTAGAACTCTAAATTTTAGAGCTAAAACTCCAAACATGTGGTTTAAAGTTCGCTCTACGCTTTAGTCCAACTCATATTAAAATATTACATATCAAAACTAAACTAAAATACTTTAAAGTTTTTAAAGGTTTAAAGTTTATAGGAGAGAATCTAAACAGACCCTGGCCCTAACAAAGGCCATTTATGGATTGATGGAAAGGATTCGAGGCCCACCTTCTGGCCGATTGGCCCATCCAGACTCCACTCGCCATGTCCGCCGCTCCCCTTCCTAGGTTAGGCCGGATCTAGTACATCTACTCCTTCCAACATGCGATTCTTGTTTTTCGAGAAATCCAATCATTCAAACTTTAACTAAATTTACATAAATATTAACATTCAAAATACAAAATAAATATCATTAAATTAGTTATGAAAATATTTTTTATAATAAATTTATTTAAAAATATAAACACTAATATTATTTACTGTAAACTTGGTCAAACTTAAGTTATTTTAACTGGTACATTTCTCATAGTTGCATTAGGACAATGCTAAGATACAAATATTACATCCTATGAGGTAATATCTTAAATGAATCTTGACCCTTGATTGTTTGGATTTTTTTAAATTGCATAACAAATTGCTAAATCTAGAAATTAATTTTCGTTTTCCATTTTTACTCCTCAGATCACGGCGGCAACTGCTAGATACCGGTGCAAGATGGCAACGGGTACAAACCCGACGGATAGTGGCCATTTATACCCGCACCCTCTAGGCTGAATTTTACCCGTCCGGTTTACCCGTACCGTCACGGGTAACAACATACTCCTATACCCGCATCCGCGCGGGTATTTCTACCCGACGGGTTACCCGACGCTGGCTTCTTGGCTGTTGCCTTCTTGCTGCCGCACCAATGGGAAGCCTTTTGGCACCTTTGCCTTAGCAGCAGCAACTGGTGTAGGACGTGGTAGGAGGAGCGAGGTGGGCGTCGGCGCAGGCGGTGCGGTGTTCTTCATCATCTCCTCCAGAATCGGCGCTCGCAGTTGTGTGCGTGGGGGACTCTGCTGCTACCGGCAACGACAACGAGATGAAGATGACGTCGCTGCTGCTTGTGGTTGTGTGCATGGGGGGCTCAGTGTCAAGGAACTGGGAAGGGAGCGGGTGGCGTTCGGGGGGGGGGGGGGGCGATACGGGCTGTGGTGGCTGGGAAGGGAGGTGGAGGTCCCGGTCACGATGACAGGAGTCGCCGCCGCTGAGTCGTGGATTGGTGGTCTGACACTCCGACTCGCAAGACCCCGTCTCCCCGACCCCGTACGTGCATGCAAATAGGAGGAAGGAAGTGGCGGCTGGGGAGGAAGTAGAGTGAAGGTTAGGGTTTGAGAAATAGGTATATATACTACCAAATTGATGGGCCAAATGGGCTAAAATAACTCAGGATGGCTGGTTCTCTTATGGAGTTATGGGGGTGTTTCCTACCCATGGGCATGTGGATATGGGTAGTACATATCCATATCTGTACCCGATGTACCCGATGTGTTTAGGATTTTGCCCAATAACATACCTACGGGTAGTAAATATATTCCGTATCCGTCACTTTATCGGGTAAAACCCGTCGATTTCTCGAGTTTCGGCTACCCGTTGCCATCTTGACCCACGGCCGCATGCGATTTTTTACTCCTCATGAAGATCGCTGGATAGTATGGCACATTGTAACACCCGTATTTTCGAAGAAATCCGAACGAGAGTATATGTGGACCCAGTAAGTCCAAAACCACATATACCACAAATTAAACATCATTATGCACGAACAACGAGTATTTAACTTATTACATCACAGAGTGTTCACATCATAGCCAAGGGCTTTTATTACAGCGGATATGTCATGGACAAACTCTCCACGCCGACAGGGACACCAACTGGGGGCACAACATCTTCAGGGGTCCTGGATGTCCTCCGGAAACTCGACGAACTCATCGTGATCTGGTACCCATCCAGGATTTTTAATGATTTGGTAAACAACGACAAGCGTCAGCTTACCATGGTCAGCAGGTATATGATGGGAGATGCAAGGCTCCAAAGGCTGTATTTAGCTTAGCTGCAGTCAAGTTTTATTTGGTCAACTTTTAATACTAACCTAATTATCTAAATTAAAGAATATCCCTTAACCCAAAGAGATTATCAAATAATCTAGTTAATCTTTCTCCAAAATCCTATGAACAACTAACTAAGCAAAAAGGATCCAGGCGGCTCATGACCGTGAGCGCGGCTGATATATCAAATGGAGTTAACACTGCAGAGCTTGTACAACTTTACCCATGAGTCGTGAATTCCCGTTTGCCCGAGGGAGCTACCCCCATAACACTGCCAAGGTGAGCAGGCAGGGAGTCACTACGAAGCCTTTCCCTATTCACCCTAACAAGTTAGTAGACGCAAGGTTTCAGCTAGGCGAATGGAGGCCCCCTTCAAGATTGGCACACCATGTGATCGCAGTCCAGCACACATCTTGACAGACTCGTAACCCATTCTTGAACCTAGACCCCCTCCAGGGCCTTTCGGTAACTACTAACAAGCTAGAGTTGATCTATTTACTCATATAAGATCAGAGCCATGTGATCCTCATGGTTGTACAGGAAAATCCTGAGTGGCCGCTTTAAGTAAAAGTCCGAGCGGAGGTGACTAGAGCTTTAAAAAGGGTTCACAGCTCTAGTCTCTTAAACCATGTTGCTAAAAAGCATATTTTATCAAGTTGCATAAAATAGTTAATCAACTTCAATACTAATCCTTAGTTGAGCGAAGCACTACACAGCTTAATGCAAAACCCCCGTAGTTATAACAAGGTATAAGGTACAAATATACTAGGTAAATTCTAAGGCTCATCAAGTTGGATATATGCACATGATTATGGTGATAGTATATTCAATAGGTAACAAGGAAACCATATATACACTTGCCTTGGAACTCTGCCTGATCCTGGAACTGCTCGTTATCACTTTTCTCGAAGAACTCGGCCTCTAAACCCACGAACATCAACATTCAAGCAACAATCCATTCATCACATGCATAGAAATATATAAAACACTATTAGAACAATACACCATGCATCAAAAGATGGAAAATAACTAGATAAAATTATTCTACTCGTCTCTACGATCACATAGATACGTCGATCACTGAAAATGGAGTTAAAACGAGAAATATATGAGCAAAACCATTTTTTAGGGGCTATTCTGTAAATAAAACATTATTTTAAAGTCCTTTTATTTAAACCGACGCTGTTACCGTGATTAAACCTAAAACAGAGGGGTTAGAAAGCAAAACAACATGCTCTGGACCTCGAGTGCAAAGACCAAAGAAATCCAGGGGGCAAACCGGAAGAAAATAGGACTAAAATAAAAGGATTTGAACTGATCTAGACTGCGGGTTAATTTCCTGGAAGTCCAGAGGCTTTTGCGCAAAAGAGACAGGGCTGCTGCGCTGGTGGCCGACAGGCAGGTCACGTGGCGGCAGCGGGTTAGCCCGGTCCATGGCAGGGTGGTGGACCAGCGCGGGTTCTCAGTCCACGGGTCCACCGTGGACCCTGCGCGGCTCGGGAGGCTACCGCTGGCCGTGGGGCGGCGCAGCGCATGGCGACGCGCCATGGCAGCGGCCGTGGCCTCACCGGCGAGCACCCGGGATGGCGCTACCGTCCTCGGTTCGCCATACCGAGGGCACCGGAGGGATACGGGGGCGACAGCGAGCACGATGAAAGGATCGGGGAGGTCTTTGGGTGGCTTGAGCACGGCGGTGCCATGGCCGGAGCTCTTATGCTCGTCGGCGTGCGCAGACATGGGGCTTCGGGGCACCAAAGGCGACAAGGAGGGCACCTGCACGACCGCGGGGTCACGGCGAGCGCGATAGAGACCCCAGCTTCGACGGAGGAGCTCATCGCAGCAGAGTTCGCTGGTGGCGGCCCTGCGAGGATAGAGAGGGCTCTCGGGTGAGCTCAATTCCGCACGAAAAAGAGAGAAGGGAGGGCTTGGCAAGGGCGCTAGCGAGCGCGGCGATACCTGGGCCAACGAATCGTCTCTGCAGCGGCGGCGAGCGGCGGAGCACTGCGAGGTGGCGGGGTGCAAAAGGAGGGGGATGAGGGCTCCGGCCTCCGGCCTCCCCTTTCTAGGCCGAGCGGGTGCGGGGAAGAGTCGCGGGTGCTCCACCGAGCACTGGGGATGGCTGGGTGGGCATCAAGGCCACAGCGGTGGCGGTTTCGGAAGAGGAAGGGGCGGCGGCGGTGCCCAACCGTCATGAGGTAGGGAAAGGGCCTCCGGGCCACTGACGCGTGGGCCCGCGCAGGCAGCGCACGCGTTCTGCCGACAGGCGGGCCCGGGCGGCCAGCGAGAGAGGATGGGACGGCAGCGCTGCGGGTGAGCTGGGCCGGCGGCCCACTCCGCGGGTGCGGGCGCACGCAGAGAGGAGGAGGGGAGGGCTGGGCCGGCAGCGGCTCTGGGCTGAAAAGGAGAAAGGGAGGGAGAGGAAAAAGGAAAGGATTTTTCTTTTCTAATTTTCACAAACTTTCACACTTTTGAATTTGGATTTTTTGAAAAGCTTTTCAACCAACCTAACATGCAGACAAGCATGAATAAAATGCACCAGCATGCACGCAACAAAATATTTAAGCTCTCACTTTAATTATAAAAATATTATTTATCTATTTATTCAAGAGATGGCAGATTTTAAATCCTATTTACCAAAAGTGATTATTAGGGTGTTACACACATAGACGGTAACAGGCTCGTGCTAGTTTTTTTTTTAAAAAACGCTCCATGTAATAAACAAGAATCGACAAGTTGCAGTCTCACAAGTATAAAGTAATTAAAAAAGGGCGCTCTAGATTCAAAAAGTAGTACTAATCTCTCAAAAACAAGACAACGTTTTGAATATCAGGAATTGATTATGAACTTTAATTTTGGTGAACTTTTCATTTGAGTTTCTTTTATCAATTCAAAGTTTGAATTTCAAAATATGCCAATTTCAAATGAAATTTTCAAAGGCTAAATTATTTTTGTTCAAAAAGTAGTGTACATACAACTTTTATGTTTATGCTTTTTTAGTGGATGCCATTTATTACTTCAAAATGTTGTTTGAACTTGCCATTTTTTAAAATTCAAATTTTCAAATGATAGAACAAATTCTAATGAACAAAAGAATGTTTTAAATTGATAGAGCACGATTTTAGAAACATTTAGGAAAAAAGAATCACCCCATTCGGTGCTAGCATTAGGGGCAAAGACTAGTAATAAAATTTCATTGCAGATTAAAAGGAAAATCACCACTGTTAGTCATGCGTACAAACTATCAAAAACACAAATGTTAATTGTGGCACTCAAAAATCTCGGTCAACTTATCGTCACCCATGAATGCATTTTCTCACGCCACAAACGGGTGCATGAACCAAATGAAATCTAAAAGGATTTTTTATTCTCACACACAAACTGCACGGTTCATGCACCAATCAAATCTATAATTAAAACTAAAATTAGTTATAGATTTATTTAGATTTAACAAACATAAACCTTAAATAGATCTAAAAATAATTTTTACATGATCCAATAAGTATGAACCTTTAACTACATCTTAAACATATGATAATTAGGCCACCATAAAAAATTTACCACAATTGAATCATAAAAGTTGCAACTATGCATTATTCTAATTAACTATAGAAAATCATAGATCTAAATCTATAGAAAGAACTTTGTACTGAAGCAAAACATATTATATATTCACTTGTAGATTTATAAATGTGGAGTCCAACAAAATTTAATTTTCTATTTTATAATTTTTTAAATGTATTATGCTTTTTCAAAGATTTAGCCGAAATAAATAAAAAAGACAAAGATAAAACTGCCTTCAAAACTGCTAATAATGGGGCCTGGAGGTAAAACACATGGTTTAAAAAGTTGAGCGAGGTGACTTATCCAGTTTTTTGAAAAAGCACTTTCTCATTAAATTTAGGGAGAACAGTGGACTTTCACCTCCGAATTAACATGTTCTGGCTCTATTGGGCCATTTATGAATTGATCGAGGATTCGAGGCCCACCTTCTGCACGATTGGCCCATCCAGACTCTAGTGGCCATGTGCGCCGCTCCCCTTCCTTTTCCGTTTATGGTGTGTTTGATACCGGGAAATAATGGTTTGGGTAGGGATGGGAAAAATAAATAGAAGGTTAAGATTGAATATGATGTAAAGAATGGTTGGTTATGATACAATAATACTCTTAGAAGGGGTATCTCTATCTTCAACCCCATCCCCATCCAAACAAGCCCTTAGGTTACGCCGCTGCAGTAGCGGCTCCGCTCATTCTTGGCGCCGGATCTCCCCAGGTGGCATGTCCTGCACTTGATACCCCGTCTCTCCCTGCTGCTTGGATCTACTCCCTCCATCTAGAAAAACATGCAATTCTTACTCTTCGAGAAATCCAACAGTTTTAACTTTAAATAAATTTATATAAATAAGTACTAACATTCATTAAATAAATTTATATAAATAAGTACTAACATTCAAAATACGAAATAAGTATCATTAAATTAGTTATGAAATATATTTTTTATAATAAATTTATGTAAAAATATATACATTAATATTATTTACTGTAAACATGGTCAAACTTGAGTTGCTTTAACTGGCACGTTTCTCATTGTTGCATTATCATCTAGACAGAGGCAGCACATTCCTGACGGTTCCTATGGACAGGGACGGAGCCAGCGGTGGAGCTGGGCGGCTCTAGCCCCCTAACGCCGGTGAACCAATGGAACCCTGTGAGTTTTATATAAAGTTTGTAGTATTTTTTAAGAGTAGGAGGGGTTGAAAACACGATTTGAAGGTATTTTTAAAGGGTAGGAGGGGGGCTAAAAACGCGATCTGGAGGTTGAAGAAGACAATAGTTGTGTCTTGGGCTCAACTTAGGCTTAGATTAAGTTAAGTTGGTCTAACTCTGTGTTTAGTCCAGCCGCCCTTAATATTTTTTTGGCTTGGTCACTACCTATGGGGTATGTTTTTTTTTCTTTGGGAAAACGGGCTATGGTTTTGACTTGGATTCCATCAAACTTTATGTGTTATAAATGGCGCCAGGTGCTTCCATTCTCGTGTTCCTTCCAAAAGTGACAATGGAAAAGAATTTGACAACACAAACATTGAAGCATATTATGATGAAGTTGGGATCAAGCATGAAGTCTGTCAAGTTATACCCCTCAACAAAATGGTGTTGTGGAAAGAAAGAACTAGACATTGATCACCCTTGCAAGGACAATGCTTGATGAGTACAATACACAGGAGTGGTTTTGGGCCGAAGCTATCAACATCGCATGCTATGCATCCAACCGCCTATTCCCTCACCGGTTACTCAAGAAGAGCCCCTTTGAGCTACTCAATGGGAAGAAGCCCGATGTCTCTTTCTTCTGGATGTTTGGTTGCAAATGCTATATCTATAGGAAGCGGGAACATCTAGGGAAGTTTCAAAGATGTTGTGATATTGATTTTCTTATCGGTTACTCATTGAAGTCCAAAGCATATAGAGTATTCAATAATGCCACCGGTCTTGTTGAAAAAACATATGATGTGGAATTCGATGAATCTAATGGCTCTCAAGGAGAGCATGAGGAGAGCACGAGAATCTTGATAATGTAGCTGATGAACCATTGAGGAAGGCTATGAAACATGCCAACCAGAGACATCAAGCCAAAAGATGATGAAGATGATGGTGATGATGTACAAGTGATGAATCAACTATCCTCATCAAATGTGTCACAAGATGAAGAAAGATGGGGTGGATCCAAATGAAGATACCCACATCACCCAAGAACAAGTTGATGCACAAGCACAAGATGTTGATGCTCCACAACCTCCTCCTCAAGTAGTTGATAGAAGAAATACTCCACTCCTATAAGCTGTTGATGGTAGTTATTGTATGATTTTACCCGTCAACCAATCATAAAAAGAGATATAAATGAGAGCCAACACCTAGAATAGGGTTTAAAATAACAAAATTCCACGAGTTTTGGTGAATCTGTGTTTTTTAGGGACTATACAGGAAAAGAATCAAGAATGACCCACATATCAGAGAAAATACTGAATTCCACCACGACAGGGGATCAAGAACATTCTAGAAGACTCCAGAGACACGCCTGCAGAAGCGGAGCCCAGATGGCAGCCAGGGGAGGTCGGTCGACCTCCCTAACAGGTCGGCCAACCTGGTCAGAGGGAGTTTCCGCGTCCGCTTTGACGTGGACTCTCCACCGCCTTTGAGGATTAATCTCCACTACCCGTCGAAGTTGGTTTGATCCAAGGGCTACGGTTCATCCCTCCGGCATATATATAGCCCCAAACCTCCCAGGGTTTCATATGATTCAGAGAGAAATCAATCTAGGGTTTCAGAAATCCATTGACATATCTAGAGCAAAGTAGGAACCCAAGATAGGATCTAGAGCCAAGCATCAAGTAGAAGATTAGCGTTGTAGTCTCTCCAGATTAGGGCTAATCTTATTCTAGAAGTAGTATGGTAGAAGAGCTAGAGATAGTTGGAGGAGTTACCGGTCTGTCGGTGACTGCTCTACAATTTGTACCCGTGGATTCAAGTCCTTCTTTGGGGCTTGTTTCTGAAGATGTCTTTGGAGTTCAACTTCTAATCCAAGTGAGTAACATTGTTATTATTGTTCTTAAGGTTTACGATTCTTTTAAGCGTGGTGCTTAGATTCTATTTGCTCATAAATGCCCCGTACTGTCCGGATCGGTGGTAGATCGCGAGGGTGACCTAGCCTTGTTGAATCTTACACAGTCCACCTCCCGTCAATAGGACCGTAGGTCTCTTTTGCTAAGGAATCTACCCTTTATTGGTACTTTCCTATAGTAATAGCCCATTAAGAATAATCATATCATATCTTGTGAGGATTAGAACTAGAAGCCTTAGCAGTCTCCTTTATCACTCTATTTTCTCCGTCCTTGATAGTAGCTCAGGGGTTAAGTCTAGATTCTAGTTATCCCGTTTTCCCTGTGGTAAAATATAAATAACGATACCTTGGAATACTCCCGGGTGAAGTGCTACACAGTATCTGTCCGCTTGCAGATAATCTTAGTGTTTATTTGTTTGAGTTATCTTATACCAACACTTGCCTTTGAACCCTTTTCATGTTTAGTTGACGGGCAAAATTATGCAATAACTACTATCAACACAGACTCAGGCTTAGCAGACACAGGAGCAGGCACGGTTCACTCGAGAGCACGCAGTTGCACTCGTACAGGTACAAGCTTGCCAGGACGAATTCTAGTGGCAACATCAGCTGCAGGCCCTCCTCTACCAGCAGCAGATGGAGCAGCAACATTTCATTCTAGAGGCGTTGGCTAGGGTCACAGGTTTACAGTTGCCGAGTACCCACATTTGTGGGGGTATAGACCCATATACCCGCATGACACTACATGGGCCGTACCATCAAAGGTGACCCAGCCTAGAAGACGAAGGCTGTTGACGGTAGTTATTGTATGATTTTACCCGTCAACCAATTATGAAAAAGGATATAGATGAAAGCCAACACCTAGAATAGGGTTTAAATTGATAGAATTCCCTGAGTTTTGGTGAATCTATGTTTTTTAGGGACTATACAGGAAAAGAACCAAAGAGGACTTACACCGTAGAGAAAAATACCGAATTACATCGCGGCAGGAGATCAGGAATATTCTAGAGAACACCAGAGACACGCCTGCCGAAGCGAGGCCCGCAAGTTAGAGAGGGAGGGTTGGCCGACCCTCTGACCTGGTCGGCCGACCTGTCAGAGAGCCCTTTTTGCCTCCGCTTCGACGTGGACCCACATACCAATTTTTCACGCAATCTACACCGTCCGTCGAAGTCGGTTTGATCCAAGGGTACGGTTTATCCCACCGGCCTATATAAGGACCCCCAGACCCCCAAGGTTTCATATGATCCAGAGAGAAATCAATCCAGAGTTTCAGAATTCCACTGACATATCTATAGTAGAGTAGAAACCCGCGGATTCAAGTCCTTCTTTGGGACTTGTTTCGGAAGATTTCTTGGGGGCTCAACTTCTAATCCAAGTGAGTAACATTGCTATTATTGTTCTTAAGGTCTACGATTCTTTTGAGTGCTTTAGTCTTAGTAGCTCTTGATTGAAGTAGTTATTTATAGTTTAAGCGTGGTGCTTAGATTATATTTACTCGTAATTGCCCTATATTGTCCGGATCGGTGGTAGATCAAGAGGGTGACCTAGCCTTGTTGAGTCTTACACAGTCTACCTCCCGTCAGTAGGGCCGTAGGTTTCTTTTTCTAAGAAATTTACCCTTTGTTGGTGTATTCCTATAGTAATACCCCTTTAAAAACAATCATATCATATCTTGTGAGGATTAGAACTAGAAGCCTTAGCAATCTCCTATATCACCTATTTTCTCCGTCTTTGATAGCAGCTCAGGGGTTAAGTCTAAATTCTAGTCATCCCGTTTTCCCTGTGGTAAAATATAAATAACGATACCTGTAATACTCCCGGGTGAAGTGCTACATCGGTATCTGTCCGCTTGCAGATAATGCTAGTGTTTATTTGTTTGAGTTATCTTATACCAGCAAAGGCGTGCGGTGCACGGCACAGCACCGTATGGTTATTGTACCAACTTGGATAGTTTACTTGTAACCTTGTCCCTTCATACTATATAAGGAGGGGTAGAGTGTTGACGGTAATTATTGTATAATTTTACCCGTCAACTAAATATGAAATAAGGGTATAAATGCAAACACCACCATAGAATAGGGCTTTAACTGACAGAATTCTACAGTTTTGGTGAATCAGTGTTTTGCGTGGTGTTAATCAGAAAAGAACCAAGGGAGACCCACATGTCGGAGTAAAATAAAGAATTCCACCGCGAAAGGAGATCAAGAATATTCTAGAAAACACCAAAGACTCACCAGAAGAAGCGGGACCCACCTGTCATCCAGAGAGAGTCGACCGTCCTCCCTGACAAGTCGGCCGACCTGTCAGGGAGTCCTTCCCACCTGCGTTTCGACGTCGACCCACATCCTGATTTTTACAGCAATCTCCACTGCCCGTCGAAGTCGGTTTGATCCAAGGGCTACGGTTCATCTCACCGGCCTATATAAGCAGCCCCAGACCCCTAGGGTTTCATATCAATCAAGTTGTAGAGAGCCAGAAACCCTAGAATCATTAGAGCTTCACCATCTAGAGCATAGGTACATAGGTTAGAAGTAGAAGGAGGCAAGTTCTACTTGAGTTCCGGATCTTGTCTGGAGCTAGAAGGCTTCCCGGAGCCATTGTAAGCTCTCTCTTGTATCTTATACCTCTTTTGAGTGCTTGAGATAAAGTTGATTGACATTGTTCTATTATTAATTATGTTCTCAATTATGCTATTCATTGCTTATCTAGATTGTATAGTTTGCATAGTTAGGATGCATTCATATTCATACATAGGTTTGTATAGCTCTCATTCATTGACATCATGGATGGGTGACCAACAGCATGTAAGCATGGTGCTTAGATGTAGTTTGTCTGTAAATGCGCGTTATATTCTGGGTTCTGTGGTAGATCGCGGATGTGACACTCCCGTTGAGTCCTTTGTAGTCCACACTACGAATGTAGGGAGAGTTGGAAGTTATTATTACTTTAGAAGGCTGTCTATGATCTTAATCTTCCTTAGTAATATTCCCTTAAGTATGAGTAAGTATCTTTGTCATAATTGCTAGTATAATTGCACCAATATAATATGTCTTTGATAGTATGGTTAGAATGACTTAGGATATCCTTATGCTTCAACCTAATCCATGCTAGTGCCTTGATAGGAAGTGCTCTAATTGATCATTATTATTATTGATTGATTGATTAATCATTATGCTTATCATATATATCATTATTATTGTGACATAACCCCTGTTCTGAGTAAGTGGATCATGCATGGCATTCTCCATATTTGCATATGCATATGATATCTATCTATCCACCTGCATCCCATTTATTGCCAACCCTTCCCAGTGGTAAAATATAAATGACAACTCGGAATACTCTTGGTAAGATGCTACAATGGCGTATATTTTATCTGTGCACTTGCGGATACAATATAATATATTTAAGTCACTTGCTAGAAGGAGAGATCTTTTAGATTCGTGTTGGAGATGAAAACCTAGTTACTTCTAAGAGATAGAGGTTAAGAGTTTAAGTGATCTGTAGACTAATCAGGTGGCACATTAATTTCTACCTCCCAGCATTTTGTTAAGAAATGTCAATAGGAAGACATCCGTACAAGAAGTTTGACACCAGAGTTTGAGGCCATGGCCAACAAGAGCCTTCGCGAGTTCTCTGCTCCAACCACTGCTAACATTCGTACGGGACCACCCACTGATGTTGGAGACAATGGATTTGAGCTCAAGCCTGCGCTCATCAACATGGTGCAAGCTAGTCAGTTTTATGGAAAGGCGCATGAAGATGCGAGTCCCCATCTCCAACACTTTTTGGAGATATGTAGCACTTTCACCATCAAGGGGGTTACCAGAGATGCAATCATGCTCCGCCTGTTTCCATTCTCATTATTGGGAAGAGCAAAACAGTGGTTCTACGCAAACAAAGACAAGAACACTACATGGGATCTTTGCTCCACTACCTTCCTAGCAAAGTTCCTCCTGGTGGGCAAGACAAATGCTCTCAGAGGGAAGATCACCAGCTTTCAGCAACAGCACGACGAATCAGTCCTAGAAGCATGGGAACGCTTTCAAGACTACATTTCAGAATGTCCTCACCATGGGTTGGAGAATTGGTTGCTTATGTAGACCTTCTACCATGGGTTGACTACCAGCATCCATGAGACGATGGATGCTGCTGCTGGAGGAGCTTTTCTATCACTCACCATTGAGCAAGCTACCATCCTTGTGGAGAAGATGGCATCTAACCAGAGTTGTAATGAAGAACAAGCCCTAACCCGCAAGAGAGGAGGAATGCACCAGCTCAAGGAGACCGACATGATTTCTGTCAAGATGGACCTGCTGATGAAGAAGCTTGATGACCGAGTGAATGACAAGAGAGAGGTTAACCACATTTATGATGCCTACATGACTTGTGAAGAGTGTGGAGGCACTGGCCACTCAGGTCATAGCTGTCCGGAGATTCAGGAGGATGTGAACTACGTCAGCAACAACAACAACTACCGTCCCCAGAATCAGAATTGGAATCAGAACCAAGGTTAGAATCAGTAACAGAGACCCGACTAGCAAGGTAATTACTCCGGTAATTACCAAGGTAACAACTTCAACACACCGTTGAGAGATCTAGTCTCTAGCCAGACCAAACTGCTAGATCAGATTTCTAAGAAGCTAGTCTTCAATGACAAGTTGCTAGAAACCATAAACAACAGAATGGATGGTTTCGCCTCTGCTATCAAGAACCAGCTCAGCTTCAACAAAATGTTAGAATCTCAAATAGCTTAGCTGGCATCGTCTATCCATCGGCTAATGAAGGAAAGATCCCAGGGCAACCAGAAGAACTACAATATGCAAATCTGGTGGATATCTTAAATGTAAGATGGTACCATGCAGAGCATCGGTCCAAGGGATGGAACGATGATTCTTTGCCAAAGAAGAAAGGAGACCCAGGAAGAACTTCATACCAATAGCCACTGGTCAACACACCTTCGAGGAAGCAATCTGCGACTTTGGTGCAAGCGTCAACATTATGCCCAAAGTGATCTACAAGGAGATCCATGGAGATGCACTCCTATGCACAAACATGTGCTTACAGCTAGCAGACCAGTCACTCTGCTATTCGAAGAGGATCCTAGAAGATGTCTGTGTACGAGTTGGACACTCGTATGTACCTGCTGACTTTGTGGTAGTTGAGACAGGAGGAGATGAGAATTCACCAATCATTTTGGGACGACCATTCCTTAGCACTGCCAAGGCTATCATCTACGCCGACAATGCCAAGATCTATTTCACTATCCGGGGAGCAAAGAAAGATTCAGCTTCAAGAACAAGACACTTGAAAGTCCAGCCCATCCACAGAAGCCATAAATCTATGAAGACAAGCCTGCTGTTGACGATAATTATTGTATGATTTTACCCGTCAACTAAATATGAAATAAGGGTATAAAGGAAAACACCACCATAGAATAGGGCTTTAACTGACAGAATTCCATAGTTTTGGTGAATCAGTGTTTTGCAGGGGGATAATCAAAAAAGAACCAAGGGAGACCCACATGTCAGATTAAAATAACGAATTCCACCGTGAAAGGAGATCAAGAATATTTTGGAGAACACCAGAGACACGCCTGATGAAGCGGGGCCCACATGGTGGCCAGGGGAGGTCGGTCGACCTCCCAGACAGGTTGGCCGACCTAGCCCAGCATCCATTTCGCCTGCGTTTCGACGTGGACCCACATACCGATTTTTACAGTGATCTGCACTGCCCGTCGAAGTCGATTTGGTCCAAGGGCTACTGTTGACATCTACTAACGTCGCCCAATATAACTTTATAACTTTTAACACTAGAGACGAGATTAGAAGATGTATGGTATTTAATTAACAAATCATTAGCAACTAGCCACTTATCTATTACCAACATTCTTTAGCATGAACTAAGTTGTCAATCCTAATTATAAATGCTAAGAATAAATAAAGGTTTTACATATTATTCCATATGACTAGGCAGAAATATAAATAAATATAAACTAAGAACAATGCTGCAAGCGGACATATAATTATACCATTGTAGAATTTTACCTAGGAGTTCTACCCGGTTGTCGATTTATATTTATACCACTGGGAAGGACTAGGATAAACTTCAATCTATTATATTGATAACAACTATATACAATGAATAAGTGAAATTACCGATGTCATATACTCTACTCATAACAGGTAGAGGTCATAAGATAATAAAGATAAATAGAATGATAAGTATGATCAAGTATCATTAATAAAGATAAACATCAGAGCACTTTCTAGTCATAGTAATAGCTAGCCAATGGATAAACTAAGGAATTAATATCTAAGGTAATTCTATAACTACGTCAATGAATAACTCTAACTAGTGCAATTACATCTAGCAATCATTGTTTGATTAGTCCTATATCATGATCACATGCAAAGGGCATCATCTAGGAAAGGTGTGAAACAGAGTCATCACCCAACTTCACGACCGTGCTTGCTTGCCTACATACGGGGGTGGACTACAGAGGAATCAACGTAGCTGTCACCTACGCGAACTACCACATGACCCGGCACATTAGGGTGCACTCGCAGATAAACGAAATATCTAGACACCACGTCTACACATTGTTCATCATCTACCCAACGATCGATTGGATAAACGCTATACGAGCAATTACATGAATTCAATAAGATCAAACCAACTATACTAGACATAAAATTAAGGTAGACAAAGACTAATGTAATCAAGAACATATGAACTGTTAAGAACAATGTTTCCCTAATTATAATGAAGAATACAATAATAGAGAAAGAATCAGAACTATACCAAACTCCACGCTCCAGACGATCGCCGGGGCTCCAGATCCCACCGAAGAACTAGATATCCTCTACTCTCTAATCTAACTAGGCTAGAACTATGAACTAGAAGGCTCTTGATGAACTAGTAGGCTCTTGATGGTTTGAAGACTTGTTGCCTTCTATGAATGATTGATTGATTGATGCCTCCAGGGGAGTCTGCCCCTCTATTTATAGCCCAGTGGGATGAACGTGCGCCGTAGGATCAAACCGACTTGAAACAAGGGCTAAGATGACTCCTAAGAGGCGGTGGAAGAAGACTCCAGAAGGCGGCGGTGAAACCCTAGGGGGGGCGCCGCCCGGCCCCACCCCAGGGCCGGTCGGCCCTACTTGGCCAGGGTTCGGGCCCTGGTTGCTCAGGTGTGTTTCAGATGCTTCTAGTGTTCTCGTGATGATGTTTCCTTCGCGGTTATGTTTCGTGTCTTCTATGCTCTTTAATCCCTCTTTTATGCTTTTCTGGAATAGTCCCTGAAAAATACAGAACAAGCAAAACTCGTGAAAACTGTCAGTTAAAACCATAGACTAGTATGTTTTTATGTATTCTTTTATGTCTAAAGTTCTAATAAAAGTTGACGTTATCGACCGTCAATAGCTACGGTTCATTCCACCAGCCTATATAAGCAGCCCCGGACCCCTAGGGTTTTATATCAATTCATATCAATCAAGTTGTAGAGAGCCAGAAACCCTAGAATCATTAGAGCTTCACCATCTAGAGCATAGCTACATAGGTTAGAAGTAGAAGGAGGCAAGTTCTACTTGAGTTCCGGATCTTGTCTGGAGCTAGAAGGCTTCCCGAAGCCATTGTAAGCTCTTTCTTGTATCTTAAACTTCTTTTGGGTGCTTGTGATAAAGTTGATTGACATTATTCTATTATTGATTATGTTCTCAATTATGCTATTCATTCCTTATCTAGATTGTATACTTTGCATAGTTAGGATGCATTCATATGCATACATAGGTTTGTATAGCTCTCATTCATTGACGTCATGGATGGGTGACCAACAACATGTAAGCATGGTGCTTAGATGTAGTTTGTCTGTAAATGCGCCTTATATTTTTGATTTTGTGGTAGATTGCGGATGTGACACTCCCGTTGAGTCCTTTGTAGTCCACACTACGAATGTAGGGAGAGTAGGAAGTTATTATTACTTTAGAAGGCTGGCTATGATCTTGATCTTCCTTAGTAATATTCCCTTAAGTATGAACATGAAGTGTCTTTGCCATGATTGCTAGTATAATTGCACCAATCTAATACGTCTTTGATAGTATGGTTAGAATGACTTAGGATATCCTTATGCTTCAACCTAATCCATGCTAGTGCCTAGATAGGAAGTGCTCTAAGTGATCATTATTATTGATTGATTGATCATTATGCTTATCATATATATCATTATTATTGTGACATAACCCCTGTTTTGAGTAAGTAGATCATGCATGGTATTCTCCATATTTGCATATGCATATGATAACTATCTATCTACATGCATCCCATTTATTGCCAACCCTTCCCAGTGGTAAAATATAAATGACAACCCGGAATACTCTTGGGTAAAATGCTACAATGGTGTATATTTTTATCTGTGCGTTTGCGGATACAATATAATATATATTCAGTGACATGCTAGAAGGAGAGATCTTTTAGAATCATGCTGGGGATGATAACTGTTGGTATAAGATAACTCAAACAAATAAACACTAGAATTATCTGCAAGCGGACAGATACCGATGTAGCACTTCACCCGGAAGTATTCAAGGTATCATTATTTATATTTTACCATAGGGAAAACGGGATGACTAGAATCTAGACTTAACCCTTGAGCTTCTATCAAGGATGGAGAAAAGAGGTGATATAGGAGATTGCTAAGGCTTCTAGTTCTAATCCTCACAAGATATGATATGATTGTTCTAAAAGGGGTATTACTATAGGAATACACCAACAAAGGGTAAGTTCCTAAGTAATGGAAACCCACGGTCCTACTGACGGGAGGTGGACTGTGTAAGACTCTTCAAGGCTAGGTCATCCTCGCGATCTACCACCGATCCGGACAGTATAGGGCATTTACGAGTAAATATAATCTAAGCACCATGCTTAAACTATAAATAACTACTTCAATCAAGGAGCTACCAAGACTAAAGCACTCAAAAGAATCGTAAACCTCAAGAACAATAATAGCAACCTTACTCACTTGGATTAGAAGTTCAACTCTAAAGAAATCTTCAGAAATAAGTCCCAAAGAAGGACTTGAATCCGCGGGTACAAGTCGTAGAGCAGTCACCGATAGGCCGGCAACTCCTCCAACTATCTCCAGCTCTACTACCGCACCACTTCTAGAACAAGAATAGCCCTCATCTGGAGAGACTACAAGGCTAATCTTCTACTTGATGCTTGGCTCTAGATCTTATCTTGGGTTTCTACTCTATTATAGATATGTTAGTGGAATTGTGAAACCCTGGATTGATTTCTTTCTGGATCATATGAAACCCTGGGAGGTCTGGGGGTCCTTATATAGGCCGGTGGGATGAACCGTAGCCCTTGGATCAAACCAACTTCGACGGACGGTGTAGATTGTGTGAAATTTTGGGATGTGGGTCCACGTCGAAGCGGAGGTGAAAAGGAGCCTCTGACAGGTCGGCCGACCTGGCCAGTGGATCGGCCGACCCACTCTCTCTGACTGGTGGGCCCCACTTTGACAGGCGTGTCTCTGGTGTTCTCTAGAATATTCTTGATTTCCTGCTGTAGCGTAATTCGGTATTTTTCTCTACTGTGTGGGTCCTTTTTGGTTCTGTTGGCACAAAAAATGGTTCTCCGCGCTCAGCACACTAGCGAAGCCGAAAATGATCTCCAAGAGCGCTAGAGCCTTGCAGATCTAGCTAGCTTCAAACCCGGTCTGAGAGTGTCGATGACTCCCAAGCGTGCCAGTCAATTTGACCTGCAATTGACAAGGAAAAAGATAGTAATCAGTAACACAAGGTGTAACTTGCTGGTGTGTCAAGACAGTTCCAAATATCCGGCCTCAAAGGCCCTATTTCTGGGCTATCGACTAAAGAGTCAATATCCGATTTGCATGAACTGATTTTCGTGAAATAAGCATTATAATGTTGAATAACCGATTCATATGTGCCAAACAGATGTAACAATTCATGCATGACGGATTATGATATAAATGATGTGCATAAGTCAATCTCATTTGATACTAAGTGTCTAAGTGCAAAAACAAGGAGAAATCGGCTATTTAGCCGATTCGGCAAATACAGGCAACATACAAGCCTATAAGACAAATAGTGCTTTGATCTTCAAACCAATATATTTAACTCAAAGCCTACAACAGTGGGGCTCAAGCGGATCGAGACAGCCATAATGTAAACCATGACTTAAATCTATTAGTTATCGAATCTAAACAATACTTATCTTATTACTTGAGTGCAACCCGTATACAATCAAGATCCAGATCTATCGGCTAATTCAAGCGCATTCTATTTATCAATATATAAGCACGTGACAATTATCATTTATTGAACAAATAGATCTATAAGATATAAAGCCGATATGGCTAGATCAAAATTGGGCAAACTTGGTGAATGCTGATGATAATAAACAAATAAACTCAAACATCACTGATAACTTGATGAACCTAACTAAAGTGCCAATTTTAGTTAGAGCCGATAACTAATTCATGTATATCAACCAGCTTAATCTATGTTTTCGTCCACCGGATGACGCTAAACATAAATTAATCATGAAAACGAACATGAATCGATAACTAACCCTTATTCGATATAAGCATACGTCCACCGGATGACGCTAAACTCGTGTCAAACAAGAATCGACCTTGGTCTACTATGCTCTCATGTCCACCGGATGACATTAAAGAAACATGGTTTAGCAAGGCATGACGGTACTTATAAGCAAGCCTGCGTCCACCGGATGACACCCAGCCCGTACGTAGAAACTCGCCGAGATCTACTCTACTCCTACTTCTAAGGGTTTGGCCAGAGCCGAAAGGTGTGCTGTATTGATGTGTATGTACGTATTACAATGGCCGGGGTTTATATTTATACCCTGGGCTGATAAGATAAAGTCCTAGTCGAATTACAACTCGAAAATAAAT
This sequence comes from Eremochloa ophiuroides, assembly GCA_038502445.1. Taxonomy (NCBI): domain Eukaryota; kingdom Viridiplantae; phylum Streptophyta; class Magnoliopsida; order Poales; family Poaceae; genus Eremochloa; species Eremochloa ophiuroides. The sequence goes on along the minus strand of JAHLJS010000002.1, from coordinate 88,652,999 downwards.
ATGAAAACTAACAAACTCTCCTATTTTAAAGGTAACTTGGAGTCCAATCTTTCCTTTCCCGAACAGACTTCGAACGTGATCACTCTTCGGCTCCAAAGATCCATCCTGACGTCATCCACCGATCGACTCCGTCTTCGACCGCGCCTTCCTTTCTTTAGCCCAACACCCGATCTGGGACTTGATCGGCTATCTTTGCTTCTATCTTTGCCCCGAAATCGGTTGTTCGTCCATGAAAACGGCTATCTGTTCTCGGTCCAAATTTTAGTGTAAACACATGCCCCCAATTTTGAGATAAACTGGTTTTATTTCGAAATTTGCACCGAGTCTCAGTCGACCTCCATTCTGAAAACACAACCAAATCCGTAGACTCCCGCTCAGCATTCCAGAACTCCGCAACAAACCGAAACACTAACCAAGAAAAATTTCGCTGCATCTCCGGCTTCGATTTGCCGCCTCCAGAACCTGTGAGCGATGGCGACTCCCTCTAAAATCCTCGAGGTGCGAATTTTGCTAACCTGCTTTCCATTCATGAATCCTTGCTCGATCGGTGACATATATCATTCATCATCCTCAAGATCTGAAAGACGAGATTTTGATTCCACTGAGTGATGCTCCCACCTCTTTCTACTTGGGCCCGATGGGCGACTCAAATCCCTTAGAATTTATCAGCAAGGAAACCAACCAGATCCCTTTTAGGGCTTCTTTAGTAGATGCATCTTCATGGTCCAAGAACTCCTTTCGGAACTGTCCCAACATGCCCACTGGATGGAGAAATTGGTTTCGCCGAGTTTCAGAGAAAAAAGGAGCAGATTGGGAACTGCGCAACCTGAGTTAGTGCCTTGACCTCTCCCTCTGTCAGATGAAGAAAAATGAATCTCTTTTGATTGCTGCAAGTTACTTTTGGTCAAATTCTTTGAATGTTTTTGTATTTGGGGATGGGCCGATGACCATCACTTTGGGTGACATCCATATGCTCACCGGTCTTCAAATCACTGGGACCCATCAGTTCTGGATCCTCCTTTCCACAGGCAAAAAGCAATTCCCCAAGCTAAATGAATACAAAGGCTGGACAGGCTACATCAAGACTCACCATCTGACCACCTCTAGTATCAGTGAGAAAGAGTATATAGCCTTCCTAATCTTGTGGCTAGAAAGATTTGTCTTTTGTGGTGCCTCTCTTGGACCAGCTTATCCCCTCAAATCTCTTGCAGAACAACTAGCTCGTGGAGGTTCAATTCCCTTGGGAAAACTCTTGCTTGGAGCTGCCTACAGGCTCAAGAGCTGAGTAGCTAGTTATCTGCTGAAAGGTGAAGAAGTGCAGTGCACAACATGCCCTTGGTGGTTGATTCAGCTATGGCTCAATCTCCATCTACATAAAATGGTTAGGCCAAGCCTCAACAACATCAGTTACCCCTCCATTAATTATGCAGAAGATGAGACCAAGATCACCAGAGGGTGTCAAAATTTTGGTGAAGCTGTTTCAGCTATCACCATAAATGCTAACCGAGGCCATTTGTTTGAAGCACTTTACAGAGGCCTAGGACCAAACGTCTTGATTTGGTTCCCTTATGCAGAAGATGAAGAATTCCCAATGCCTTATAGCTTCAAATTCAGCACAGGATGCCCTGACGATGTAGCCATTGAGATCTTCAATATTATCATAAGGCCTTATATACTGCCAGTTGACTTCAAACATCTTCGTGGTGCCAGGAGTAATGAGCCTAGTTACCCTTCCTATGAATTTTACCAACCAAATGTGGTAGCAAAACAACTAGGCTTCGGTCAACTGCCCCCAGGCTCCCATTCTCGCACATCCTCAGGCCTAGAGATGAAATTACTGAAATGTTGGAAGCCGATAGGATTTTCAAACTGGGGACAGGCCTACCACATTATACAGTGAACAAGTAGGGTCAATTTATGATCACACATGAAAGCTTTGACAACTAGTGGCAACAATGGCATGCTCATCTCTTCTGCCAAAGGATCCATGACAAGTGCAAGGCCCTGGACCGAAGCTTCAGCCCTGAATCAGCAGTAAGTATTGCCAACCGATTCCATCTAAATCGGCTATCAGCTGTATTCTAACCTCTGTTAACACAGGATCTGGAATCTGATCCACCAGAGCAAATCGACTACTACCCCCCTTGTCCAGCTGCAAGGTTAGGCTCTCAAGCCCCATCACTGAAGAAAATGATGAAATCCTATGTCGATATAACAACTGCTCCAGCCCCAAAGACGAAAGCTTCATCTGGTCTTCAGAAGGTGATAGTCAAGGAACAAAGATCTAAAAGGAAAACTGTCCAGGTACCTGGATATCTTGAAATACTTCTTACATCATCTATTTAATTGTCTGGCTAAATCGGCTAATCACTAGGCGAACACCCAGTCGATTCAAGTATTGCTCGAGGGAACTCAATCCGAAGATCAACCAAAAACAATCAGCCATCCAGACACTGCAGCAGGTTCCTCGAGCATGGCCTAAATCCCTGACACTCAGCAGGAAGCAACCAGAACCCAGGTATTTGCTGAAAACACAGTCGATGTTCAAACTTTAAGCACACAATCTCACCTCTCTGGGCATTTCTGTCCTCTATAAAAAATACAGCCGAACAGCCCTCCTCTGAAGACACCTGGGCCAGGCTTGAAAAAGAGGGAATGCCATCTACTGAATCGCCAGGCAAGACTATCCGGCTATTAACACTGTTGTGCTTTCGCTATATCACTTATCTTCTATTTTTGCAGAACCCCAATCAATCGTAGAGACACACACTGATACTCTACTCGCCGCTGGGAAGGAAACAGCTTTGGAAATACAACCAGAAACTTCATTGGCCCCACCTATCTTAGGTTCTAGCAAGGTTAAGTATTCCCTTTAACAGATCAACTGATCGTCCCTTATAATGTCATTCTTCTGATGAAATTGGACGCAAATACAGGCACCGCAGATCTTATCTCCCAGCTATTCCTTTGATTTGGAAGAATGCTATGATGAGGAGGAACTCAGCTCTAAATCCTTGGCATTATTAGAGCCAGATTTTAAAAATCGGCTAAGTGAGCTTTTACCTCAGCTGGAGGGAAATTTAATCGACCTCGTTCTGAACTCCAAGCCGATTGATCAGCCCATCCAACTGATTCAACAACAGACTCGCTCAGTAGCCCTTAGACCTCTGAAGCAGCTTACCAAGCTCAAGAATGCAGCTCCAAGGATTACATCTGCACATGCAAACCTGACAGAACTCGAACAGCTGAAGAATAACAAACTGACCAACAAGCAAGAGGCCACTGGACTAGCCGATCAAGTGAAGTTGTTAAAAACTTCAATCAACACAGCTGAATCAGAATTAGAAACGCAGAAAACCAGGCGCGAGCAACTGATGAAAGAGCTTGAAGAAATCAACCTGGCCATCACTCAACGTGAAATAACAGTGTCAACCAACACTGTCGACATCACCCAGAAGAAAAAGCAAGTTAGTGTCATGGTTGCCGAAGGCAGACTACTTCATCAGCGTCTGAACTTTCTGAGGTCAATAGCCGATGAAGATCAAGAATCCCTCCGGGCTAGTCACACACTTCATGCCGAAACGATTTCGTCTATCCGATCATTGCTGGATCTGTATTCCTTTGTTTTTGCTTTTGTAATGGCAACTCACCCTGTGTGCTAAAACAATCTCATTTAGTCATGAATTGGCTCTTACCACTCGTTTGCTTTTAAATCGGCTAAACAGCCAGATCTCTTGCACCGATCCAAGAAACCGATCCATCAACCGATATTGAGTGATTGACCAAAATAGCCGATCGAGACGTCTCGTTCCCCAAGCGCCACGTCTATTCTGGATTCAAGAATCACGAGTTAACTCTAGCATAAAATCTGCCGCGCCGTCTTATCTCCCGAGGAAACCGCCTCGACGTCTCCGTCTCATAAATAGATCCTAAGCCTGGGCAAACAACCGCTCACTAGTTTCACTCACCGGCCTTTCTTCTCCGTTTCTCCTCCTTAGACCTAGTTCATCCATTCCCGAATCTGACCAGATTCCATGATTGGCCACGGGGACCGCGGCAAACGCCCGGTGTCGGACTCTGCCGAGGGCGATGATTTCGGTCGGCGACTCCGTGCCCTGAGGTCGCAGACCAACTTATTGCATACCTTCTTGAGGTAGAACCACTGCTCATCTTGGTGTTCTTGATCAAACTTCAATCTGAGTGTTGTCGTCCATGTAGCAATCGGGCAACCGCCGGTGCCGGGGGTTCTGGAACCGCCGCCGGGTCTTCTCGAGCCACTCCTACGGCTGGTGGAGTCACCCTCGCAGCTGGCGAGGCCGTGGGTCCATCTCGCGGGGCGACGCGCGCGGCGACATCCCGGATGCTGCGCGTCTACAGCTGGTAAGCCGATCCATACCTATGGCATTAGATTTCGGCTTTCAAATCTCAGGCATTCTCTTCTTGTCATCTTCAGCTAGGCGCGTCACCTCAATCTGCCTCCAGGTGCTCCGATAGGTGACGCCCCGCCGCTGCGCCGCTTTGCGCCTCAGCCATACCTTCCCCAAGGTCCAGCTTCTAGTACCACGTCCCGGGAGGGATCCAACTCGGGGTCTTCTTCAGACTTGGACGGCTCCTACACCACCGCCGATGGCCGGTGCTTCCACCATTAGATTGTCAAGTACCGTAACCTCTACTCGGAGGCAACGAAGGAGAATGGCCGGCTGCAAGGTGTCAACGAAGCCCAAGTAGCCGCGCTCGAAGCCGCCGAGGCCGAGGTGGATGCCATGCAAACCCGCCGAATCGGACGCTGCGGTGGCAGGTGAAGTCCCTGGAATCATCTTGGAACACGTTGATGGAGACCCTGATGCTGATCTTTATCTTCTTGCAGCTTTGACCGCGCAGCTGCACGACCTGTGCATCGCCGTCGAGGACGCCGCCCACATCATCAATGCCCGTGGTGATACGCTGGCGCAGAGGCTCCAGGACGTCCACCACTGGGTCCGCCAGGTGGCCATGTCCGGCGTACGTCATGGCGCCACCGGAGCCCTCGTCACCGTGCGACTCTGACCCGGCATAGCTCTTGAGGCCATCGAGCCAGGGTTCCCAGAAGGGCAAGACATGGTGCAGGCCCACGCCCAGCTAGGGGCCTTCTTCCCCCACGCCGAAGGAGACGCCATGGTCACCGATGCCGAGGACATCATCGATGGAGCTACCAACTCAGAAAATTAGACTGTATTAGGGCGCAATGTAAATATGACTGATAATCAAAACTTTGTTGGTTTCATATTTTGCTCTAAAGGCGATGCTTATCGCATCGGCTGTTACACCCCATCGAGGGTATTTCCTTTTCGCGCTAAAGGCGATCTACCCTTAGCAAATCGGCTATTCCCCTTCGAGGGTCTTTACATTTGCATTCGAATTACAATTTTTATTTTGAAGGTGACTCATCACGGCGAAATCGGCTATTTTTGTCCTGAGGCGATCCACTGCATCAGAATCGGCTATGAGAGCCAGATTTCGAACGAATCAGCTGTCACCCTCCAACGAAAATACTGGGACAATACTTCTTCAAATATTTTCCATTGATTGCCCTTGCAAACCTGTTCCCCTTCAAATCTTCAAGAATGTAGGCTTTGTCGGGCGCACACTTTGATACTCGATACGGGCCTTTCCAATTTGGTGACCACTTGCCGAATCGGCTGTCTTTAGTGCCGACAGGTAAAATGACTTTCCAGACTATGACTTTCCAGACTAGCTCCGATTCAGCAAAACTCTTGCCTCTTACTTTAGTATTGTAATATTTGGCCACCCGTATTTTATTTGCTTCAATGCATTCCAAAGCTTTGAGCCAATCGCAATCTAAATCCTCGAGATTATCCATCATTATATCTTTATACTCACCGGCTGTAAGCTCGTTTTGCAACTTGACACGCCGTGTTTTAGATTGGATTTCCTAAGGTAGGACAACAGCGTGTCTGTAAACCAACTCATACGGCGTAGCTTTAATCGATCCATGTTGAGCCATCCGGTATGCCCACAGAGCTTCGCTCAAGGTCAAATATCACCTTCTGGGATTTTGCTCGATCTTTTTCTTGTTGACCTTGATCAAAATCTGATTCGAAGCTTTGGCCTGACCATTAGCTTGGGCATAATAAGTTGAAGAATTATAAACTTTAAGGCCCATGTCATCGGCAAAAGTCATAAACTCCTCGGAAGTGAACGTTGTCCCTTGATCGGTCGTGATAGTCTGTGAAATCCTAAACCTGTAAATGATATATTCCTTTACAAACTCAATTATGTCCCCGGACGTAGCATTCTTCAAAGGAACAGTTTCTACCCACTTGGTAAAGTAATCTGTCGTGACCAATATTCATTTGTGGCCTTTATTTGATGGTGGATAGATTTGGCCGATCAGATCGATTCCCTATCCTCTGAACGGCCATGGCTTGATGATAGGATTCATAGCTGAAGCAGGGGATTTCTGCACATTCCTGAATCTTTGGCATTCTTGGCAACCCTTGTAATATTTAAAACAATCCTCGAGCATTGTTGGCCAATAATAACCAGTCCTTCTGATGATCCACTTCATCCTGTGGGCCGATTGATGAGCACCACAAACTCCTTCATGAACCTCACTCATCTGCTTTGTCGACTCTTTTGTCCCAAGGCATTTTAACAGAACTCCTTCAACAGTCTTATAATACAACTGGCCATCTAGCAACACATACTTGATAGCCTTGTACCTCAACTTTCTACTAACTCTTCATGAAGGGTATGCAAGATTACCTGCTATCTCGGCCCGCCAGTCATCAGCCGATTGCTCAGTGTTGAGGATTTCCTGCATTGACCTGTATCCCGAGGCGCTCTGTGCCAAGCGATTTGCCTCCTGATTTTGAACCCTGTGGATATGACAAAGTAAAACTGCCATAAATCCTCTGATCAAAGCTTGACACTGATCGTGATAGCCTCTGAGTATGTCATCTTTGCACTCATATAGGCTGAGCAATTGGTTGATGTTGACACTTGTTATCGTCTAGATTTTATTATCAATTATCCCTGCATTAAACATTAATATCCAGTAGAATAGGGTTATTACTGACAGATTCCACGAGTTTTGGTGAATTGTCTATTTCCCAGGGGATTTTCCAGAAAAGCTTAAAAGAAGGATTAAAGAGCATAATTACCACGAAACTTGCACGTGAAGGAAACATCATCATGAAGACCCTGGAAGAGTGTAGAACACACCTGAAACAAGCGGAGGCCCACACCTGTCCAGGTAGGGCCGGCCGGCCCCAAGGGGGGCCAGGCGGTGCCCCCTGGGGTTTCCTCCGGCCGTCTTCGGGAGTCTTGTACCACCGCCTATTAGGGAGTCATCTGGGCTCTTGGTTAAGTCGGTTTGATCTAACGGCGTGCGTGCATCCCACCGGCCTATAAATAGAGGGCTAGCCCCCATGGAGGAGAGCCAGATGAAGAGATGAAGACCCTGAAGCATTAGATAGATATCCACTTGATCTAGGCTAGCAATCAAGATAGAGATTAGAGAGATAGAGTAGATGAGTAGAGATTCGGAGGAGTCCCGGCCTGTCGGAGCTTCTTCGTAGCTGTGTTCGTCAGAATTCAGCTCCCTTGCCCGGAGTTGCGTTCTGAGTTACTTTTGTATTCAACATCCTGATTCAAGTAAGCATTTGTTCTTATTCGTTCTTAAGTTTACAACTCTACTTGAGTGCTTTGATCTTGGTAGCTCCTTGGTTGAAGTAGTAGTTTGTAGTGTAGACGTGGTGTCTGGGCTATAATTACTTGTGAATGTCCCCTGATTGGCCGGATAGTGGTAGATCGCGTAGGTGACAGTTACGTTGAGTCCTCTGTAGTCCACTTCCCGTTGATAGGATCGATAGGTGTACAGGTGTTTGGTAGGAGGGAACTCTGATTTCCGCTCTTATTCATTTCACTGCCCGATTAGAACGATATTATTCAAAGTTTACCGGTTGTCGGATCTAAATAATCATTAGTTATCTCCTCATTCTTAATATTCTCTGGATTGATTGTGTTATTGGGTTAAGAGCCAATAGACTTAGTCAGTATCACCTACTGTTCCTTTGGGGTCGATATTGAACGGGGATTATCTGGTGAAGTGCTACATCGGTGTTTTATCTGTGCGCTTGTGGATACCTTGATAATAATAATATGTAATAGAGTGCAGTTAATTTATACCAACAAGCATTTCTGGCGCCGTTGCCGGGGAACGGTTTGCTGATTTTGGCTTAGTCTATCTTAATCTTGTATTATACTTTTATCTTTTATCTTTTAAAGTATGGAACCCACGTCCTAACTTTTATATCAATATGGAGCACCATCGGGATCGTATCTCTAGCCAAATGAATCATGTTTACCCATCACATCATTTGGCTATTGTTGGTATAAATTAACTACACTCTATTAAAGATTATTATTATTAAGGTGTCCGCAAGCGCACAGATAAAACACCGATGTAGCACTTCACCAGACAATCCCGGTTTTAATACCGAACCTAAAGGAACAGTAGGTGATATTGACTAAGTCTATTGGCTCTTAACCCGATAACACAATCAATCCAGAGAATATCAAGAATGAGGAGATAACAAATGATTATCTAGATTCGATAATCGGTAAACTTTGAATAATATCGTTCTAATCAGGTGGTGACATGAATAAGAGGCAAAATCAGAGTTTCCTCCTACCAGACACTTATACACCTATCGATCCTATCAATGGGAAGTGGACTACAGAGGACTCAACGCAGCTGTCACCTACGCGATCTACCACTATCCGTCCAATCAGGGAACATTCACAAGTAATTATAACCCAGACACCACGTCTACACTACAAACTACTACTTCAACCAAGGAGCTACCAAGATCAAAACACTCAAATAGAGTTGTAAACCTAAGAACGAATAAGAACAAATGCTTACTTGAATCAGGATGTTGAATACAAAAGTACCTCATAATGCAACTCCGGGCGAGGGAGCTGAATCCAGACGAACACAACTACGAAGAAGCTTCGACAGGCCGGGACTCCTCCGAATCTCTACTCATCTACTCCATCTCTCTAATCTCTCTCTTGATTGTTGGCCTATATCTAGTGGATATCTATCTAATGCTTCAGGGTCTTCATCTCTTGATCTGGCTCTCTTCTAGGGGTGTCTGGCCCTCTATTTATAGGCCGGTGGGATGCACGCACGCCATTAGATTAAACCGACTTAACCAAGGGTCTAGATGACTCCTAATAGGCAGTGGTAGAAGAATCCAGAAGGCGGCGGGGAGAAAACCCTAGGGTGGCGCCGGTCGGCCCCACCCTGGCGCCGGCCGGCCCTACCGTGGTGGGTCTCGGGCCCTGGTGCTTCAGGTGTGCTCCAGATGCTTCTAGTGTTCTCGTGATGATGTTTCCTTGGCGGTTAAGTTTCGCGGTTATTAAGCACTTTAATCCTTCTTTTAAGCCTTGCTGGAATAATCCTGGAAAATAGACAATTCACCAAAACTCATGGAATCTGTCAGTAATAACCCTATTCTACTGGATATTCATGTTTAATGCAGGGATAATTGATAATAAAATTTGGATGATAACAAGTGTCAACAATTACCCCCATACTTAGGCTTTTGCTCGTCTCGAGAAAAAGGTTGGTTTTAAGATGTAAGATTCTTAGAGAGAATGGAGCATTTAAATCATAACTTGAGAGCATATTATATAAAACTAGTCTAGTCATGTATGTACTATGGAATTCAATGTGCCTACCATGAATCTTTGAGTAGTTGAAGAACAGAATAGCTTGAAAATAGATCACTCTCTTCCTTTAGTTAAGTCAATTGGAGGGTATGTAATTTTACAAATAAACTTAGCTTTACCTTCTCCTTTTGTAGTACTCTCGAATCATTGATATATCTGGTATATATTTTTTTGTATCCTTACCAAGGCGTTAATGAAATTGCCCTCTTTATCCTACTTCTAAAAAGATTATGTGGATATTAGGTAGGTAAAATGTGAAAACATACTTGTATTGTATTTATTGTAAAGTCAAATAATGAATCCACAGAGAAATGAGGCATATAATCGAATCAAGCTTTATTTGGTGGAATATGGTGGAACCTAATTCTACCTTGCTCCTTAAGAAAATAAATCTCTCTTTTATTCACTTGAGCTTATTTGGAGGGTATGGGCTATCTCTTTCTCTTTTTTTTCAAGGGAGGCAAGTATCTAAGTACCCATTGTTTTAATTTCTTCGGACACTTGTCCATTTTTTTATACTCCCTTCTTCTTTTGCATAGCTCATACCTCTTTTGAATTTAGTAATTGAGAGACTTTAACAAAACACGGAGCAATTATTTGGTGACTACGCTATATAATTATTTTTGGTGTTTCTCCCAGTGTAGGAGAGAAACATTTTCAATAAAATGACTCGCTATTACTCCGGATTAGAGTAATGCTTATGTGGAATTAGCACTTGATTCGAAAATATGACAAATTTCTTCAAAGGGTTACAAAGGTTTACCAAACTCAATACAAAGACTAGTATTATATGTAGCAGGCTTCTATCCTATATATGGTTCTGGTAGGACAATATTTTTACCACAAAGGAGAGGTATAACTAATCATTTAAATTTTCGAAATAAAATCTCCAAAGACGAAACATCAGGGATTGAGTTCTCATTATTCAACTATATCTTGTTTCACAACGACTTAAGCAACCATGGGGTCCCTATAAATAGTTTCCAATAGTGACATGATTCCTAGAAAAGTGTTATATAATTTATTCTTAAGCTATGAATTAAACAATCTTCTTCTTCTCTTTTAAAAGTAATTTTAGCATGTGAATTTTAATTCGGATTGAAACGGAAATCGAAACATATGCAATTATATTGTATGGGGATCAAACCTGACCACGACCGAAAAGGGGATGCAGAGGGTGCAGAGGGGGCCGGCCGGCCCAGGTAGGGCACCGGGCGGCGCGCCTCTGTGGCCCCACAAGGTCCACTTCGGTGTGCGAGGTCCTAGTTCGATTATCTTCCGAATTATGTGTTTTTTCTGAGCGAATTGATTTCCATAGTCGCGATGTGCCTCCCCCACACTTGTTTTCCTGCATACTTTTCTGCGCAACATGTGGAGACAACATGCGTACCAAAAATATAGAGTAGAGTAGATTAAAACATTAATATTGACAAAAAAGAATAAGGCACTTTATTCATTAATGATACTATATAACTCTGACAACTGACTGAGATAACGACTGCCCTAGCTCAATAGGCTTGTCTAACACACTTGTGCCTTATTACATAGATAACGAGGGCAACTTAAGGCTGCCCCTTCTTCGCGAGCTTCCTAATTTCTTCCTTAAGCTCACCAATCTCTTCTTTCAGCTGATCTTTTTCGCGCTTGAAACTGCGAATTAACTTGACATTGACTTCTATATGCTCAGCCATGTCGCTCATAATCTCTCCTTAAGTCTTCATTCCTCTCTATACCCCTAACGGTGTTAGAGAGAGCTTCCATCTTCTCATTAAAGATGCGTAGAGAGAGCGGGGGCTGTCTAGGGACTTTCTCTAGTGCTGATGTAGATGTAGCCCGCTGTCTCTTGGGCGGAGGTGGTATGAACTCGGTGTAGCGGACTTGGCCTGGACATGCACGAACTCCTTGGATGGCAGGGCGAGCAGTGGTGTACTTCGCACATACAAGCGTTCCGTTCTTGTCGGTCTTGAGTGACAGGAGTCGCTCATTATCTCTAAGTGGAAGAAGTGGGGTGCCTCGGGGAATAGCGATCTGCTTCCCTCTGGTACCATCTTCTAGCAGCAGTCTCTCAGGTGGCGATGGCAGAGCAGGCTGACCATGCGTGTAGTAGACTTGCTCGAACCGCTGGGGCACTGTAGCAAGATGCTTCTGTGGCACGACGGCGAGGTGCTTCGGCGGCACGATGGCAAGGGGCTTCGGCTGCGCAAGGACGATGGCCCTCGAGTCGTCGCCTTGGATCTTGCTGGAGTCAGCGCCACGACCGCTTTGCTTGCCATTTCTACTAGATCTAAACTAGAGAGTTTCTTTGGAGGAGAGGAAGACAATGATGATGAGATGGCATTTGAGGGTGGTATAGGTGTGTATTTATATGGGTTTTCAGGAGACAGGATAAGATCAAATCTAGATTCTACAGGATTCGTACGAAAGATTATCCGTACGCATCGGGAATCTATGGGATTGTGTTTAGGAAAGATAGAGAAAGAAAAGGAAACTTGAGTCAGGACGAGAGGGGACAGGGGGGCGCCTCCCGGCCCCACTAGGGCGCCAGCCGGCCTCACCAGGTGTCTTCCCTGGGTGGCTGAGCTCGTGAAGCCTCTAGACTCTTCCTACTTGGTGTTAGTTACGATGTGCGATAATTTTTCGTAACGGATACTGACGGGACTAAAAAGTGGGAAATTGGACAAAGTCCAGCCTGTCAAGAACTTCTGAATTAAGTGGTTCTAAAAATGATTTAAGTCGGTGACCATTTACCTTGAATAACGTACCTTCGTGTGATTGTAGAGTTACCACTCCATGTGGCGATGCATTCACAACCGTAAATGGTCCTTCCCATTTGTTTCGTAGTTTTCCAAGCTCGAATAATTTGAACCTAGAATTAAAAGGTAATACCTTATCTCCTGGTGCAAACTCTTTCTTCTTGATCCTCTTGTCATGCCATCTTTTTGTTCTTTCTTTATAGATCTTTGAATTGTGATAAGCCTTTTCTCTCCACTCTTCTAATTCTGATAGTTGCATTTTTCTCTTTTCTCCAGCGGCTTCAAAGTCCATGTTCCATCTCATAATAGCCCAGTGAGCTTTATGCTCTAATTCCACTGGTAAATGACAAGTCTTACCATATACTAGCTGGTAAGGTGACATACCCAAAGGTGTCTTGTATGCGGTCCGATATGCCCAAAGTGGTTCGGGTAATCGGTCCTTCTATGCAGTATCCATTTTATTTACTGTTTTCTGTAGAATATTCTTGTTATGTTGGTTTAATGTTTTTGCCTGGCCACTTGTCTGAGGATGGTATGGAGTTGCTACATTGAGACGGATGCCATGAGCTTGCAAGTATCGGTGAAACTTTTTATCAGTGAAGTGTGTCCCTCCGTCATTAATAACCATCCTTGGTGTTCCAAACCTTGAAAATATAATCTTTTCGAACATCATCTTTGAATGTTTGGAATCAGCATTCATGCATGGCATAGCTTCTACCCACTTGGATACATAGTCAACTGCCACCAGAATGTATTCATAATTTCTTGATTTCACAAATGGTCCCATGTAATCAATTCCCCAGACATCAAAGAGCTCGATCTGGAGATTGTTGGTGAGTGGCATAGCATCTCTTGCATTGATATTTCCATGCCTCTGACATGATCCACATCTCCGAACAAAATCTTTAGTGTCTTCATACATAGTTGGCCAAAAGAACCCACTCTGCCAGATTTTAGCATGAGTGCGGAATGCTCCATAATGACCTCCATATGGTGATGCTTGGCATTTCTGAATGATCTGCATACCCTCTACTACTGGTACACATCTTCTAAGTAATCCATCTAAACAAATTTTAAAGAGGTATGGTGGATCCCATATGTGGAAACGACTTTCATAAATGAGCTTCTTTTTATTTTTCCCTGGTGGTACATAACTTGCAACCATAAAGTTGACAATATTCGCGTACCAAGGGTCTGACTTGGTCACTTTAAACAACATGTCATCTCTTAATGAGTCATTAATAGGCAATTCTTGAGGTTTCTCAAAGTGTATTCTAGACAAGTGATCAGCAACTGGATTTTCTATTCCTCTTCTATCTTTAATTTCTAAGTCCAATTCTTGCAGCAACAAAATCCATCTTATCAAACGAGGTTTAGCATCTTTCTTAGTGAGCAAATATTTTAAAGCAGCATGATCAGAATAAACAATTACTTTTGCTCCTACTAAGTAACATCTAAATTTATCAATAGCAAAAATAACAGCCAGGAGTTCTTTTTGAGTTGTTGCATAATTTAATTGTGCTCTTGTCGTAGTTTTACTAGCATAAGCAATTGCATGATGCTTCTTATCTTTTGTTTGTCCTAATACTGCCCCTACAACATAATCACTAGCATCACACATAATTTCAAAAGGTAAAGACCAATCAGGGGGTTGAATGATTGGTGCTGATGTAAGTGCTTCTTTAAGAATATTAAAAGATTTTAAACATGCATCATCAAATTCAAAAGGAACATCCTTACCTCGCAAGTTAGTCAATGGTCTAGCAATATGTGAAAAATCTTTTATAAATCTGCGATAAAAACCACAATGACCAAGAAAACTTCGGATTCATTTTATATTAACAGATGGAGGTAGTTGTTCAATTATTTCAATTTTTGCCTTATCTACCTCTATACCTCGTTCAGACACTAAATGTCCTAGCACTATTCCTTCTCTAACCATAAAATGACATTTTTCCCAATTAAGGACCAAGTGCTTTTCTTCACATCTCTGCAAAACCTTATCTAGATTTTCTAGACAATCATCAAAAGTTTTTTCATTAACTGAAAAATCATCCATAAAAACTTCCATGATTTCTTCTATCATTTCAGAAAATATAGGCATCATACATCTTTGAAAAGAAGCAGGTGCATTACATAATCCAAAAGACATTCTACGATAAGCATAAGTTCCATGAGGACATGTAAAAGTGGTTTTGCTTTGATCATCAGGGTGGATAGGAATTTGGTGATATCCAGAATAACCATCAAGGAAACAAAAGAAAGAATTATTTGCCAAACGCTCTAACATCTCATCAATGAAGGGCAGTGGAAAATGATCTTTCTTGGTTGCTTTATTGAGTTTTCTATAATCTATACACATTTGCCATCCTGTAACAGTTCTCTGGGTATCAATTCATTTTTATCATTTTTAACTATGGTCATATCACCCTTTTTAGGTACAACTAGAACAGGGCTTACCCACTCACTATGCGGAATAGGATAAATAATCCCAGCATGCAAAAGTTTCAAGACCTCTTTCTTAACAACTTCTCTCATCGCATTTTGAAGCCTATGTTGGGGCTCTCTAGAAGGTGTAATCTCTGGATTGGTTGGAATACGATGGGTGCATAAAACATGACTAATCCCCTTAAGGTCTTGGAGTGAATAACCAAAAGCAGCACGATGTTTTTCTAAGACAGTTATTAATCTAAAAGACTCTTCATCAGAAAGTTTATCACTAATAATCACGAGAGAATTTTGATCATTATTCAGAAAAACATACTTAAGACCAGAAGGTAGTTGTTTAAGCTCAATAGAAGGCTTAGGTGGCTCTAGTAATTCATCCAGAGGTTCAGATCAATTGGATCCTCCTCCTCTTCATTAATGAAGAACTGAGTATCATCCTCTAAATTGGGTTCAATAAATTCCTCAAATGACACAGCCTTAACTTCTTCTATCGGATCTAACTCAGGAGGTGGCTCTGCCTTAGCTTTTAATGCATGAGTTATAGGCACTGAGAGATTAAATCCTTCCTAAGTTTAATTTCTAAATTGCGCGCACAACCTTCTCGCAAAAGTTTTCCTATTGGTAATCCAATCATTACATCGAAATCTCAAACATCAAAGTTATAGAAATTCAGCAAAATTCAGAATTCATTAATCACAATAGAAAGAGAACATAAAACACCTGAACTAGGAATAATATGTCCTGAATAATTTTTTAATAATTTATTTGTAAGAATTAATGGCATATCTTTCAAGAATTTTTCAGCAAATGTAAGAGACATAATATTGACACCTACTACTGGATTATAAAAGGCATCAAAAGGATATGCATCAATTTGACATTTAATAGTAATGGCAGGAGAACTTAAACGAATTATATCGTTTGAAAGCTCAGATTCTACCAACCACTCATTACTCGTAACAAAAATTAATTCTCTTGTTATCTCTCTAAGGAATTTTAAATCAGCAGGATATGAAACATTAAAACTTTTAAAATTCATAGACTCTAGTGTTTTCATAATTTTATGATAGCATGAGGTGTTTTCATAATCATCAAAAAGTTCATCCTCAAATTCAAACATAAAATCAAAAATTGGAGTTACCTCCTTCTCATTAGATAGTTCAAGTAAAGGTTGAGATGAATCAGACAAAACTTTAGAATCGAATGACAAAAATTCATCTTCTAACAACTTTTCTTTTTCTTTAGGAAAATCAATTAAGATATTAGTAAGAATAATTTTAGCATGTGAAGCAGTAATATGCATAAATGCTCCTCCTGCGGCTAAATTAAGGTATTCTTTATTTTTATCATCAAGGCCTAAAAAGAAATGTTGTAAAAGCATAGGTTCTGCCAAACCAAGATTAGGTCCAGAATTTAGAAATCCATCAAAGCGTTCCCAAACCTTGGGTAATGATTTGTTATCTAATTGTTTAAATCCAATAATTTCAAAACGAAGTTTAGCGACCTTTTCGATAGGAAAAAATTTAAGACAAAAATTAGCACGCAATACTTCCCAATCTCCTTGGCTACTCCCAACATGGCGATTATACCATTTCTTTGTCTTTCCCGTTAATGAAAATGGAAAAAATTTCCATCTTAAAGTTTCATCTGCCATGCCCTTAATGTGCAAACATGAACATGTCTGCTCAAAATCAGCTAAATAGGAATAGGGGTTTTCGCTAGAACTACCAGAAAAAATGTGATCCTGAACTAACTTAATTAATCCCGGGCATAACTCATAGCTAGATGATGTGATGAGTAAAGATGATTCTTTTGGCTGGAGATACGATCCCGATGGTGCTCCATATTGATATAAAAGTTGGGACGTGGGTTCCATATTTTAAAAAGGTAAAAGATAAAAGTATAATACATCATTAAGATAGACTAAGCCAAAATCAGCAAACCATTCCCCGGTAACGGCGCCAGAAATGCTTGTTGGTATAAATTAACTACACTATATTAAAGATTATTATTATCAAGGTATCCGCAAGCGTACAGATAAAACACCGATGTAGCACTTCACCAGACAATCCCGGTTTTAATATCGAACCCAAAGGAACAGTAGGTGATACTGACTAAGTCTATTGGCTCTTAACCCGATAACACAATCAATTCAGAGAATATCAAGAATGAGGAGATAACAAATGATTATCTAGATCCGACAGGTAAACTTTGAATAATATCGTTCTAATCGGGCAGTGACATGAATAAGAGGCGAAATTAGAGTTTCCTCCTACCAGACACTTATACACCTATCGATCCTATCAACGGGAAGTGGACTACAGAGGACTCAACGCAGCTGTCACCTACGCGATCTACCACTATCCGGCCAATCAGGGGACATTCACAAGTAATTATAGCGGAGACACCACGTCTACACTACAAACTACTACTTCAACCAAGGAGCTACCAAGATCAAAGCACTCAAATAGAGTTGTAAACTTAAGAACGAATAAGAACAAATGCTTACTTGAATCAGGATGTTGAATACAAAAGTACCTCAGAACGCAACTCCGGCCGAGAGAGCTGAATCCAGACGAACACAGGTACGAAGAAGCTCCGACAGCCAGGACTCCTCCGAATCTCTACTCATCTACTCTATCTCTCTAATCTCTCTCTTGATTGCTAGCCTAGATCTAGTGGATATCTATCTAATGCTTCAGGGTCTTCATCTCTTGATCTGACTCTCTTTCAGGGGGGTCTGGCCCTCTATTTATAGGCCGGTGGGATGTACGCGCGCCGTTAGATCAAACTGACTTAACCAAGGGTCCAGATGACTCCTAATAGGCGGTGGTAGAAGACTCCAGAAGGCGACAGGGAGGAAAGCCTAGGGTGGCGCCGGCCGGCCCCACCCTGGTGGGTCTCGGGCCTTGGTGCTTCGGGTGTGTTCCAGATGCTTCTAGTGTTCTCGTGATGATGTTTACTTGGCGGTTAAGTTTCGCGGTAATTAAGCACTTTAATCCGTCTTTTAAGCCTTTCTAGAATAATCCCTGGAAAATAGACAATTCACCAAAACTCGTAGAATCTATCAGTAATAACCCTAATCTACTGGATATTCATGTTTATTGCAGGGGTAATTGATAATAAAATTTGGATGATAACAAGTGTCAATAGCTATGAGTTACGTCCGAGATTAATTAATTTAGTTCAGATCACATTTTTTCTGGTAGTTCTAGCGAAAACCTCTATTCCCATTTAGCCGATTTTGAGCAGACATGTTCATATTTGCACATTAAGGCCATGGCAGATGAAACTTTAAGATGGAAACTCTTTCTGTTTTCGTTAACGGGAAAAGCAAAGAAATGGCATAATCGCCATGTTGGGAGTAGCTAAATAGATTGGGAAGTGTTGCGTGCTAATTTTTGTCTTAAATTTTTCCCTATCGAAAAGGTCGCTAAGCTTCGTTTTCAAATTATTGGATTTAAACAATTAGATAACGAATCATTAGGCAAGGCTTGGGAACGCTTTGATGGATTTATAAATTCTGGACCTAATCTTGCTTTGCCAGAACCTATGCTTTTACAACATTTCCTTTTAGGCCTCAATAATAAAAATAAAGAATACCCTAATTTGGCCGTAGGAGGAGCATTTATGCATATTACTATTTCAAATGCTAAAACTATTCTTACTAATATCTTAATTGATCTTCCTGAAGAAAAAGAAAAGTTGTTAGAAGATGAATTTTTGTCATTCGATTCTAAACTTTTGTCTGATTCATCTCAACCTTTACCTGAACTATCTAATGAAAAGGAGATAACTCCAATTTCTGATTTTATGCTTGAATTTGAGGATGAACTTTTTGATGATTATGGAAACACCTCACGCTATCATAAAATTATGAAACCACAAGAATCTCTGAATTTTAAAAGTTTTAATATTTCATATCCTGCTGATTTAAAATTCCTTAGAGAGATAACTAGAGAATTGATTTTTGTGATGAGTAATGAGTGGTTGATAGAATCTGAGCTTTCAAATGATATAATTCCGTTTAAATTCTCCTGCCATTACTATTAAATGTAAAATTGATGCATATCCTTTTGATGCCTTTTATAATCCAGTAGTAGGTGTCAATATCATGTCTGTTACATTTGCTGAAAAATTCTTGAAAGATATGCCATCAATTCCTACAAATAAATTATTGAAAAATCATTCAGGACATATTATTCCTAGTTTAGGTGTTTTATATTCTCTTCCTATTGTGATTAATGAATTCTGAATTTTGCTGAATTTCTATATCTTTGATGTTTGGGATTTTGATGTAATGATTGGATTACCAATAGGAAAGCTTTTGCGAGAAGACTGTGCAGGCAATTTAGATATTAAACTTGAAAAGGGATTTAATCTCTCAGTGCCTATAACTCATGCATTAAAAGCTAAGGCAGAGTCACCTCCTGAGTTAGATCCGATAGAAGAAGTTAAGGCTGTGTCATTTGAGGAATTTATTGAACCTAATTTAGAAGATGATACTCAGTTCTTCATTAATGAAGAGGAGGAGGATCCGATTGATCCTGAACCTCTGGATGAATTACTAGAGCCACCTAAGCCTTCTATTGAGCTTAAACAACTACCTTCTGGTCTTAAGTATGTTTTTCTGAATAATGATCAAAATTCTCCCGTGATTATTAGTGATAAACTTTCTGATGAAGAGTCTTTTAGATTAATAACTGTCTTAGAAAAACATCGTGCTGCTTTTGGTTATTCACACCAATACCTTAACGGGATTAGTCCTGTTTTATGCTCCCATCGTATTCCAACCAACCCAGAGATTACACCTTCTAGAGAGCCCTAACGTAGGCTTCAAAATGCGATGAGAGAAGTTGTTAAGAAAGAGGTCTTGAAACTTTTGCATGCTGGGATTATTTATCCTGTTCCGCATAGTAAGTGGGTAAGCCCTGTTCAAGTTGTACCTAAAAAGGGTGGTATGACCATAGTTAAAAATGATAAAAAATGAATTGATACCCCAGAGAACTGTTACAGGATGGCGAATGTGTATAGATTATAGAAAACTCAATAAAGCAACCAAGAAAGATCATTTTCCGCTGCCCTTCATTAATGAGATGTTAGAGTGTTTGGCAAATAATTCTTTCTTTTGTTTCCTTGATGGTTATTCTGGATATCACCAAATTCCTATCCACCCTGATGATCAAAGCAAAACCACTTTTACATGTCCTCATGGAACTTATGCTTATCGTAGAATGTCTTTTGGATTATGTAATGCACATGCTTCTTTTCAAAGATGTATGATGCCTATATTTTCTGAAATGATAGAAGAAATCATGAAAGTTTTTATGGATGATTTTTTAGTTTATGGAAAAACTTTTGATGATTGTTTAGAAAATCTAGATAAAGTTTTGCAGAGATGTGAAGAAAAGCACTTAGTCCTTAATTGGGAAAAATGTCATTTTATGGTTGGAGAAGGAATAGTGTTAGGACATTTAGTGTCTGAAAGAGGTATAGAGGTAGACAAGGCAAAAATTAAAGTAATTGAACAACTACCTCCACCTGTTAATATAAAAGGAACCAGAAGTTTTCTTGGTCATTGTGGTTTTTATCGCAGATTTATAAAAAAATTTTCACATGTTGCTATACCACTGACTAACTTGCTAGCTAAGGATGTTCCTTTTGAATTTGATGATGCATGTTTAAAATCTTTTAATATTCTTAAAGAAGCACTTACATATGCACCAATCATTCAACCTCCTGATTGGTCTTTACTTTTTGAAATTATATGTGATGCTAGTGATTATGCTGTAGGGGCAGTATTATGACAAACAAAAGATAAGAAGCATCATGCAATTGCTTATGCTAGTAAAACTATGACAGGAGCACAATTAAATTATGCAACAACTGAAAAAGAACTCCTGGCTTTTGTTTTTGCTATTGATAAATTTAGATCTTACTTAGTAGGAGCAAAAGTAATTGTTTATTCTGATTATGCTGTTCTAAAATATTTACTTACTAAGAAAGACGCTAAACCTCGTTGATAATATGGATTTTGTTACTCCAAGAATTTGACTTAGAAATTAAAGATAGAAGAGGAATAGAAAATCCAGTTGCTGATTACTTGTCTAGAATACACTTTGAGAAACCTCAGGAATTACCTATTAATGACTCATTGAGAGATGACATGTTGTTTAAAGTGACCAAGTCCGACCCTTGGTACGTGAATATTATCAACTTTATGGTTGCAGGTTATGTACCACCAGGGAAAAATAAAAAGAAGCTCATTTATGAAAGTCGTCTCCACATATGGTATCCACCATACCTCTTCAGAATTTATTCAGATGGATTACTTAGAAGATGTGTACCAGTAGAAGAGGGCATACAGATCATTCAGAAATACCATGCATCACCATATGGAGGTCATTATGGAGCATTCCGCACTCATGCTAAAATCTGGCAGAGTGAGTTCTTTTGGCCAACTATGTATGAAGACACCAAAGATTTTGTCCGGAGATGTCGATCATGTCAGAGGCACGGAAATATCAATGCAAGAGATGCTATGCCACTCACCAACAATCTCCAGATCGAGCTCTTTGATGTCTGGGAATTGATTACATGGGACCATTTGTGAAATCAAGAAATTATGAATACATTCTGGTGACAGTTGACTATGTATCCAAGTGGGTAGAAGCTATGCCATGCATGAATGCTGATTCCAAACATTCAAAGAAGATGTTCGAAGAGATTATATTTCCAAGGTTTGGAACACCAAGGATGGTCATTAGTGACGGAGGGACACACTTCACTGATAAGAAGTTTCACGAATACTTGCAAGCACATGGCATCCGTCACAATGTAGCTACTCCATACCATCCTCAGACAAGTGGCCAGGCAGAAACATTAAACAAACAAATCAAGAATATTCTACAGGAAACAGTAAATGAAATGAGTATTGCATGGAAGGACCGATTACCCGAAGCACTTTGGGCATATCGGACCGCATACAAGACACCTTTGGGTATATCACCTTACCAACTAGTATATGGTAAGACCTGTCATTTACCAGTAGAGTTAGAGCATAAAGCTCACTGGGCTATTAAGAGATATAATATGAACTTTGAAGCCGCTGGAGAAAAGAGAAAGATGCAACTATCAGAATTAGAAGAATGGAGAGAAAAGGCTTATCACAATTCGAAGATCTATAAAGAAAGAACAAAAAGATGGCATGACAAGAGGATCAAGAAGAAATAGTTTACACCAGGAGATAAGGTATTACTTTTTAATTCTAGGTTCAAATTATTCGGGCTTGGAAAACTACGAAGCAAATGGGAAGGACCATTTACGGTTGTGAATGCATCGCCACATGGAGCGGTAACTCTACAATCACATGAAGGTACGTTATTCAAGGTAAATGGTCACCGACTTAAATTATTTTTCGAACCATTTAATTCAGAAGTTGTTGACAGGCTGGACTTTGTCCAACTACCCACTTTTTAGTCCCGTCATTATCCGTTACGAAAAATTATCGCGCATCGCAACCAACATGAAGTAGGAAGAGTCTAGAGGCTTCACGAGCCCGGCCAACCTGGGAGGACACCAGGTGGGGCGGCTAGCGCCATTATGGGGCCGGCCGGCGCCCCCTTTCCTCTCTCATCCCGACTCTAGTTTCCTTTTCTTTCCCAACCTTTCCTAAACACAATCCCATAGATTCCCGATGCGTACGGATAATCTTTCGTACGAATCCTGTAGAGCCTAGATTTGATCTTATCCTGTCTCCTGAAAACCCATATAAATACGTACCTATACCGCCCTTAAATGGCATCCCATCATCATTGCCTTCCTCTCCTTCAAAGAAACTCTGTAGTTTAGATCTAGTAGCAATGGCAGGCGAAGCGGTCGTCGGCGCTGACTCCGGCAAGATCCAAGGAGACGACTCAAAAGCCATCGTCCTCGCACAGCCAAAGCCCCTTACCATTGTGCCGCCGAAGCACCTCGCCATCGTGCCACCTAAGCATCTTGCTACGGTGCCCCAGCAGTTCGAGCAAGTCTACTACACGCATGCTCAGCCTGCTCTGCCATCGCCACCTGAGAGACTGCTGCTAGAAGATGGTACCAGGGGAAGCAGATCACTATTCCCCGAGGCACTCCACTTCTTCCACCTAGAGATAATGAGCGACTCCTGTCGGTCAAGACCGACAAGAACAGAACGCTGCTATGTGCGAAGTACACCACTGCTCGCCCTGCCATCCAAGGAGTTCGTGCACGTCCAGGCCAAGTCTGCTACACCAAGTTCATACCACCTCCGTCCAAGAGACAGCGGGTTACATCTACATCAGTACTAGAGAAAGTCCCTAGACAGCCCCCGCTCTCTCTACGAATCCTTAATGAGAAGATGGAAGCTCTCTCCAGCACCGTTAGGGGTATAGAGAGGAATGAAGACTTAATGAACAAGATTATGAGCGACATGACTAAGCAGATAGAAGTCAATGTCAAGTTAATTCACAGTCTCAAGCGAGAAAAAGATCAACTGAAAGAAGAGATTGGTGAGCTGAAGGAAGAAATTAGGAAGCTCGCAAAGTAGGGGCAGCCTTAAGTTGCCCTCGTTATCTAAGTAATAAGGCACAAGTGTGTTAGGTTTGATTATATTATCGAGTGTGTTAGGTTTGATTTATAATATTAAGTGTGTTAGGCAAGCCTATTGAGCTAGGGCAGTCGTTAGCTCAGTCAGTTGTCAGAGTTATCTAGTATCGTTAATGAATAAAGTGCCTTATTCTTTTTATCAATATTAATGTTTTAATCTACTCTGCTCTCTATATTCTTGGTACGCATGTTGTCTCCACATGTTGCGCAGAAAAGTATGCAGGAAAACAAGTGTGGGGGAGGCACATCGCGACTATGGAAATCAATTCGCTCGAGAAAATCATGTAATTCGAAAGACAATCGAACCAGGACCTCGCGCACCGAAGTGGACCCCGTGGGACCACAGAGGCACGCCGCCCGGCACCCTACCTGGACCGGCCGGCCCCCTCTGCACCCTCTGCATCCCCTTCTCGTTCATGGTCAGGTGTGATCCCCATGCAATATAATTGCATATATGTCGATTTTTGTTTCGATCCGAATTAAAATTCACATGCTAAATTACTTTTAAAAAGAGAAGAAGAGATTGTTTAATTCATACCTTAAGAATAAATTATATAACACTTTTCTAGGAATCATGTTACTATTGGAAACTATTTATAGGGACCCCATGATTGCTTAAGTCGTTGTGAAACATGATATAATTGAATAATGAGAACTCAATCCCTGATGTTTTGTCTTTGGAGATTTTATTTCGAAAATTTAAATGATTAGTTATACCTCTCCTTTGTGGTAAAAACACTGTCCTACTAGAGCCATATATAGGATAGAAGCCTGCTACATTTAATACTTATCTTTGTATTGAGTTTGGTCAACCTTTGTAACCCTTTGAAGAAATCTATCATATTTTCGAATCAAGTGCCAATTCCACATAAGCATTAATCTAATCCGGAGTAATAACGAGTCATTCTATTAAACATGTTTCCCTCCTACGCTGGGAGAGAACACAAAAAAATAATTATATAGCATAGTCACCAAATAATTGCTCCATGTTTTGTTAAAGTCTCTCAACTACTAAATTCAAAAGAGGTATGAGCTATGCAAAAGAAGAAGAGAGTATAAAAAATGGACAAGTGTCCGAAGAAATTAAAACAATGGGTACTTAGATACTTGCCTCCCTTGAAAAAAAAGAGAGAAAGAGATAGCTCATACTCTCTAAATAAGCTCAGTTGTATAAAAGAGAGATTTATTTTCTCAAGGAGCAAGGTAGAATTAGGTTCCACCATATTCCACCAAAGAAAGCTTGATTCGATTATATGCCTCATTTCTCTGTGTATTCATTGTTTGACTTTACAATAAATACATTGCAAGTATGTTTTCACATTTTACCTACCTGAGATCCACATAAGCTTTTTAGAAGTAGGATAAAGAAGGCAATTTCATTAATGCCTTGGTAAGGATACAAAAATACCAGATATATCAGTGATTCGAGAGTACTACAAAAGGAGAAGGTAAAGCTAAGTTTATTTGCAAAATTACATACCCTCCAATTGACTTAAATAAAGGAAGAGAGTGATCTGTTTTCAAGATATTCTGTTTTTCAACTACTCAAAGATTCATGGTAGACACTTTGAATTCCATGGTAAATGCATGACTAGACTAGTTTTATATAATGCACTCTTAAGTTATGTTTTAAATGCTCCATTCTCTCTTAAAATCTTACATCTTAAAACCAACCTTTTTCTCGGGACGAGCAAAAGCCTAAGTGTGGGGGTAATTGTTGATACTTGTTATCGTCCAAATTTTATTATCAATTATCCCTGCATTAAACATGAATATCCAGTAGAATAGGGTTATTACTGACAGATTCCATGAGTTTTGGTGAATTGTCTATTTTCCAGGGGATTTTTCAAAAAAGCTTAAAAGAAGGATTAAAGAGCATAATTACCAAGAAACTTGCACGTGAAGGAAACATCATCACGAAGACCCTGAAAGAGTTTAGAACACACCCGAAGTAAGCGGAGGCCCACACCTGGCCAGGTGGGGCCGGCCGGCCCCAAGGGGGCCCGAGCGGCGCCCCCCTAGGGTTTCCTCCCGCCGTCTTCGGGAGTCTTCTACCACCGCCTATTAGGAGTCATTTGGACCCTTGGTTAAGTCGGTTTGATCTAACGGCGCGCGTGCATCCCACCGGCCTATAAATAGAGGGCCAGAACCCCCTGGACGAGAGCCAGATCAAGAGATGAAGACCCTGAAGCATTAGATAGATATCCACTAGATCTAGGCTAGCAACCAGGAGAGAGATTAGAGAGATAGAGTAGATGAGTAGAGATTCGGAGGAGTTCCGGCCTGTCGGAGCTTCTTCGTAGCTGTGTTCGTCTGGATTCAGCTCCCTCGCCCAGAGTTGCGTTCTGAGGTACTTTTGTATTCAACATCCTAATTCAAGTAAGCATTTGTTCTTATTCGTTCTTAAGTTTACAACTCTATTTGAGTGCTTTAATCGTGGTAGCTCCTTGGTTGAAGTAGTAGTTTGTAGTGTAGGCATGGTGTCTGGGCTATAATTACTTGTGAATGTCCCCTGATTGGCCGGATAGTGGTAGATCGCGTAGGTGACAGCTGCGTTGAGTCCTCTGTAGTCCACTTCCCATTGATAGGATCGATAGGTGTATAAGTGTCTGGTAGGAGGGAATTCTGATTTCCGCTCTTATTCATGTCACTGCCCGATTAGAACGATATTATTCAAAGTTTACCGGTTGTCGGATCTAGATAATCATTAGTTATCTCCTCATTCTTGATATTCTCTGGATTGATTGTGTTATCGAGTTAAGAGCCAATAGACTTAGTCAGTATCACCTACTATTCCTTTGGGTTCGATATTAAAACTGGGATTATCTGGTGAAGTGCTACATCGGTGTTTTATCTGTGCGCTTGCGGATATCTTGATAATAATAATATTTAATAGAGTGCAGTTAATTTATACCAACAGTTGATGACTAGTTGTGAATCCCCAAAAACCTCAACTGCATCGGCCTTTGCTTCATGCAGAAGCTGAAGTCCCTTCCAGATCGTCTCATACTCAGCTTGGTTGTTTGTCACCGTAGGCCCAATCTGGAAGGCAAACTCGGAACGTTGTCCTCGAGGTGATATAAGCACTACCCCAGCACCTCCACCTTTCTTGCAGGACGACCCATCGAAGAACATAGTCCATGGCGCCACATCAATCATGCTGACAGCGCTTCTGTGATGCTGGGTCATAAAATCGGCTATTGCCTGCCCTTTGACTGCTTTAGCCGATTCGAACATCAAGTCAAACTCGGAGAGTGGCAAGATCCATTTGCCGATTCGCCCATGCAGAATTGGCATTGACAGCATATGCCTGATCACATCCGCCTTGGACACCACCACGCACTCGGCTGACAACAAGTAGTGCCTCAACTTGGTGCATGAATAAAACAAACATAAGCACAACTTCTTAGTCGGTGTGTATCTTGTTTCAGGATCCAAGAGCCTTCTGTTCAGATAGAAAACTGCTCTCTCTTTTCCTTCAAATTCTTGAAAAAGGGCCGAACCAATCTTATGGCTTTCGGCCGTCACGTACAACTTAAAAGGCTTCCCTACCTGCGGCGGTACCAAAACAGGCGGAGACTTCATATACTCTTTGATCTCGTTAAAAGCCTTTTGTTGTACGTCACCCATCTGAATTCTTGATTGTCTTTAAGTTTCAATAATGGTGAGAATGGCAACCCTTTCTTTGACAAATTAGAGATAAATCTTCTGATGAAATTGATCTTGCCGAATAAGGACTGCAACTCCTTCTTATTGGTGGGAGGCACGAGCTGATCGATGGCTTCCTGCTCTTGCTGCCAACCTCTATCCCCTTGCGATGGACCATGAAGCCCAGGAATTCACCAGCTGATACCCCAAATGCACACTTATTAGGATTCATCTTCAACCCATGCTTTCTTGTGCACTCCAGGGTAGCCTTCAATCGGCTAAATGATCTTTATAGCTCTTGGACTTCACGACCACATCATTTATATAGATTTCAACAATCTTGTCGATTAACTTATGAAAAATATAATTCATAGCCCTTCAATAAGTTCCACCGGCATTCTTTAGCCCAAAGGTCATGACTACCCACTTGAACAAATCGATCGCACCAGGACACCGAGAAGCTGTTTTAGGAATATCCTCGTCAGCCATAATAATTTGATTGTAGCCAGTATTACCTCCATGAAGCTGATGACTTGGTGCCCTGCAGCAGAATCGACTAACATATCGGCTATTGGCATAGGATAGCCGTCCATCAGGGTAGCTCTGTTCAAATCCCTGAAATCAATACAGACCCGTAACTTGCCATTCTTCTTATATACAGGGACAATATTCGATACCCACTCGGCGTATCGGCAAGCTCGAATGAACTTGGCTTCCAACAATCTCTCGATCTCGGCCTTGATATCAGGTAACGCCTCTGACTTGAACCGGTATGGAGGTTGCTTGAATGACCGAAATCCAGGCTTGATAGGCAGCCTGTGCTCAACAATCGATTTATCTAATCCAAACATCTCATAGTACTCACAGGCGAAGCAATCTTTATATTCTTTCAATAAATCAATCAACTCCCGCCTGAACTCGGGGTCAAGGTTGGCAGCAATGTACATCGGTGTTGGTCTATCACCAGGTCCATTGCCTACATCTTCAAGCTTATCAGCCGACGTGAAGCCCTATCCAATCTTGCCCTCGGTGCCGTTGATCGGATTCTCCATTAATAAAAAGACTCAGAGCCGATTGCCCGAACCGGCTGTTGACTCTCATCCCTGACCTTGATGGAGCCTTCGTCCCAAGTCTTGCTAGAAAAACAGTCGTGATCCCTGGTTTCCCAGTAGGCGGCATCTGCAGTAACTATACTCACTGAATCATCAGCCATGACCACTTCAACCTCCTCTCCATGCCATTGGGTCACACATTGATGCATTGTAGATGGCACGCAGCAATTGGCATGGATCCAGTCACACCCAAGCAACAGACTGTAACAGCCTTTGTTGTCAATCACGAAGAAGGTGGTGAGCAGTGTCTTCTTTCCGACCGTCAACTCGACATTAATTGCCCCCCGAGTGTTTGAAGAGTTGCCCCCGAAGTCCTTGAGCATCATGTCAGTCTCGATCAAATCATCAGGGCCTTTGCCCAGCTTACAGAAGGTGGTATAGGGCATGAGATTGACTGTAGCACCACCGTCCACCAGTATCTTGGTCATTGACATCCCATCAACGTATCCTTTGAGGTACAGGGCCTTCAGGTGCCGGTACTTGGCCGGCTTGTCGAAAGTAGCTTGATGTGCAAAGATCAGCCTGGCAGCGCCCTGTTCAAACTCTGACTCGTCAGAATCGAAAGAAACGTCACTTCTCCTGGCCTTGGGTGCCATGAACCCTGCTGGGAGCATGAACCCCATCTGTGCAACGGCTATCGCCTTCCCTTTATCATGAGAAGGCTTTTCTCGCCAGACTTGCTTTGGACGTCCTTCTGCCTTGAGCACTCGGCGTCTCTGACTCCTGGTCAAGTATCCAGGACACCATTGGCCCTCTAGCCAAACCGGCTCCTCGCGATCGACTAGTGCCGCATCAAGCCGATCATGCACGTCTCTTTTTTCTCGCCGATCCTGCATATCACGTGGGCGTCCAAGCCTCTCATGCACAGACCAACGGTTGGTTTGAGAATGCCTGTACTCCTGGTACTGATCACTACACTCCGAGCAGTTGTAGATGGTTGGCAATTTCAAACCTTCGTTCCAGCAGTGTCAGAAAAACAGGCAATACCAATGGTTCTCTTCTTCTTCTCGGCGATGGTCTAGCTCCTCCTGATAGCGGGCTTCTTCCTCGTCACGGGCCCATCTCCGGTACTCTTCTTCCTCAAGCTGCCTCTGGTGACTCTTCTCCCTTTCTCTTCGCCATTTGTTCAATAAGTGGCGAGAGGTCACCTTGGTTTTGCTAGACTCCCCTCTCTCAAATCGACTCTTGTTCTTCTCTCTCCTCCTCTTCATCATCTCTAGCTCCTCAGCCGATATCTACATGTCTGGATCGACTGATGTGCTCTTCTTTGCTTGGTCAGAGGTCAGAACTTTTATTTTGCCTGCAGGTACTGCCAGCTCAACCATATTCTGGCCCTTCAGGAATGGTACTTTGTCAATCCTCATCTTGCCTTTGGCAGGGCTATCAAACTTTAAGAGGCCTCGAGACATGGCTCTCTGAATCTGATTCCTGAAATCTCGGCATTCATTTGTGCCGTGCGAATCTCGGCCATGGTACTGGCAGAATTTCTTTCCTTTTAACTCTTTAGGAGAAGGTCTCACATAATCAGCAGGGAACGTTATCTGCCTAGCATTGACCAGCAAATCGAAAAGCTTGTCCAGCTTTGTCGTGTCAAAATCATACTGCTCCTCTGTACTCCAGCTTTTAGGCACAGCCGTGGGCCTCTTGCCCCACTTCAGTTCGACGGCAGCAATCTCGTCTTCGTCTTCCTCCTCAGAGTCAGAATTGTTGACATATGCAGTGGCCTGTACTTTCCTTCCTTCCTGAAGGTTTGAGCTTGCAATTCAAGTGCCACCACCCTCTGCATAACCTGGCTGATGTTGTCGAACTCCGCACCCACTAGCTTTTCTTGAACGTGAGGGAGCAGTCCATTGATAACCAGGTGAGCGAGCTGCTTGTCTGTCAGTTTCAACGAATAGCACATATTCCTCATCTCCCTAAAGCGCTTGATGAAGGCCGACCCAGTCTCGCTGTTCTTCTAGCGCATGCTGGTCAGATCAACGATAGTTTTCTCTCCAGTGCCGGATAAGAAATAGCTGTGAAACTTGCTCTCCAATTCCGCCCAGTTTTGAATCGATCCTGGCTCCAAAGTGGTGAACCAACTGAAAGCTGGGCCAGTCAACGATAGTGAAAAGAAGCGGACCTTGTGAGCGTCCTCCTGTGACGCCTCACCAAGCTGAGTCAAGTATTGGCTAATGTGTTCCATGGTAGACACGTCGTCCTGCCCACTGAACTTGGTGAATTCTGGCATGCGATACCTTAAAGGCAGCGCCACGCGGTCGAACCATTCAGGATATGGACATCTGTACATAACTGAGACCCCTGCTTTCGGCTGTAAGCCGAACTGATCCATGAGCATTTGGCTCATCCTTTTCTACAGCTCATCTTGCGGCGACTAAGTGTGTGCTCCTTGATACCCAGGGTTTGGTGCTGAAGTGAGATCCTGATAAGTATGCCCATAGTGGAAACCTGGGGGAGATGTCATCAATCCAGTGGTCTGCATGTAAGTGTTAGTCTACTCAGGAGACTAATCTCTGTACAGCTTAGGAGAGACAGCTATTTTTGGAGCCGAGCCCACCGTCATATTGGGATTTGAAATGGGTGGCTTCTGTGAACTCGGCTGTTGCGGCGGAGCAATGGACGTGCCTGCCGCTGCATTTGTATCAGAGTCTTCTGGAGGTAAGCCAAAGTAAGATAGGCCTAGAGACTCCTAGTCCTGCTTCTTGATGACAGCCTTCATGATGTCGTAAAATGTTTGCAAGAATACGTTGTGATGATGCCCAACTGCATGATGTGAAGCTGACCAAATAGCTGATTCAAGGAAGTTCCTGAACTCATCTTCACCTTTGTCACTATGGCCATGCATAATCCACCTTGGGAAGGGATTCTTTTTCCACACACGACCTTCACGGGTCTTGCCAAATGATAGCAAGTAGGCATCAGTGAATTCTTCAATGATCTTGTCCAGAACAACAGCATCTTCAGGATCAATCTCATCACGCTGGACCTTGATGCAACCGATGCGCTCTTATCCTTAGCCATGAGTGAAAATGTCCCACTGAGCGTGCCAAAAAGTGTGTTGGAACAAACAAATGGTTCTCCGCGCTCAACGCACTAGCGAAGCCGGAAACGATCTCCAAGAGCGCTGGAGCCTTGCAGATCTAGCTAGCTTCAAACCCGGTCTGAGAGTGTCGATGACTCCCAAGCGTGCTAGTCAATTTGACCTGCAATTGACAAGGAAAAAGATAGTAATCAGTAACACAGGGTAAAACTTGCTGGTGTGTCTAGACAGTTCCAAATATCTGGCCTGAAAGGCCCTGTTTCTGGGCTATCGACTAAAGAGTCGATATCCGATTTGCATGAACTGATTTTCATGAAATAAGCATTATAATGTTGAATAACCGATTCATATGTGCCAAACAGATGTAACAATTCGTGCATGACAGATTACAATATAAATGATGTGCATACGTCAATCTCATTTGATACTGAATGTCTAAGTGCAAAAACAGGGAGAAATCGGCTATTTAGCCGATTCAGCAAATACAGGCAACATACAAGCCTATAAGACAAATAGTGTTTTGATCTTCAAACCAATATATTTAACTCAAAGCCTACACCAGTGGAGATCGAGCAGATCGAGACAGCCATAATGTAAACCATGACTTAAATCTATTAGTTATCGAATCTAAACAATACTTATCTTATTACTTGAGTGCAACCCGTATACAATCAGTATCTAGATCTATCGGCTAATTCAAGCACATTCTATTTATCAATATATAAGCACGTGACAATTATCATTTATTGAACAAATAGATCTATAAGATATAAAGCCGATATGGCTAGTTAAAGATAATATACAAATAAACTCAAACATCACCGATAACTTGATGAATATAACTAAAGTGTCAATCTTAGTTAGAGCCGATAACTAATTCATGTATATCAACTAGTTTAATCTAAGCTTTCATCCAACGGATGACGCTAAACATAGATTAACTCATGTCAAACAAGAATCGACCTTGGTCTACTATGTTCTCATGTCCACCGGATGACATTAAATAAACAAGGTTTAGCAAGGCATGACGGTACTTACAAGCAAGTCTACGTCCACCGGATGACACCCAGCCCGTACGTAGAAACTCGCCGAGAACTACTCTACTCCTACTCCTAATGGTTTGGCCGGAGCCGAAAGGTGTGTTGTATTGATGTGTACGTACGTATTACAATGGTCGGGGGTTTATATTTATACCCTGGGCTGATAAGATAAAGTCCTAGTCGAATTACAACTCAAAAATAAATATGAAAACTAACAAACTTTCCTATTTTAAAGGTAACTTGGAGTCCAATCTTTCCTTTCCCGAACAGACTCCGATCGTGATCGCTCTTCGGCGCCAAAGATCCATGCTGACGTCATCCACCGATCGACTCCATCGTCGACCGCGCCTTCCTTTCTTTAGCCGAACACCCGATCTGGGACTTGATCGGCTATCTCTGCTTCTGTCTCTGCCCCGAAATCGGCTGTTCGTCCCTGAAAATGGCTATCTGTTCTCGGTCCAGATTTTGGTGTAAGCAGGTTCTTTTCCTGTATTGTCCCTGGAAAATACAGATTCACCAAAACTCGTGAAATTCTGTTAGTTAAACCATATTCTAGGTGTTAGCTCTCATTTATATCTCTTTTCATGTTTGGTTGATGTTGACGGTCGTTAAGTACCAATTTTATACCGTCAACTAATCCCTAGGGAAGGACAATAATAGAAGCATATGAGTTATTACTGACAAATTTCACGAGTTTTGGTGAATTGCGTATTTTCCAGGGATTATTCCAGAAAGGCTTAAAAGAAGGATTAAAGTGTTTAATTACCATGAAACTTAACCGCCAAGGAAACATCATCATCGGAACACTAGAAGCATCTAGAACATACCCGAAGCGACCGGGGCCCGAAACCCACCAGGGTGGGGCCGGCCGGCGCCCCCCTTAGGGTTTCGGCCCCGCCTTCTGGAGTCTTCTTCCGCCGCTGTAACACCCGGAAAATTGCATTCTTTTAAATAGTAGAAATTTATTTAATTGTGCAATTAATTGATCATTCCAATATGGGGAAATAATAATTTTTCTCAAATATAAAATCAAACCTAGGTCATACACATGTATGATGCATTCATGCTGGAGCATTTCTTCTTTGTACTGTTGTAGCTTATTTGAATTTCTCAAATATTTCAAAACCCAATTTGAAAACTCTTTTGGAAAATGAAATTGGAAAATGGAAAAAAGAAAATAGAGCAGAGCCCTTCCCCCCTCCTTTCTGGCCCGAGCATCAGTTTGGCCTGTTTTCCACTCCCTGGCCCCAGCAGGCCCAGGTCGGATGGCCCGAGGACAGCTCGGCCGAACTGCTCCCTCCCTTCCCCTTACCCCCGCTGACTGTCGAGTGGGACCCACGGATCAGCCCTTCCTTCTCCACCTCCCTCGCCGCGCGAACAGAGACGCCGCTGCCGTGTTCATCCGCCGCGGCCGAGCACGCGCGCGCGAAGCGTCCCTCTGCCGTGACTGCCGGCCGACCCCAGCGCTCGGTGCTACCGACCATTGGGACCCCCAGGACAGCCCCTCCCCTGTTTCCCTCTGCTGCTCGCCGAGAGTCCGACGCGGGCAAGAAAGAAAACGGCCGAAGCCGAGTTCGTCGCCGCGCCGAGAGTCCGAAGCAGAGAAGAAACGGCCGAAGCCGATTTCTCCGCTATTCGAGCCTGTTTCAATCTCCGAGATTGTCGTCATACCACGGGAGTATTTAAGCAGCGCCACACCCCCCCGTAGCCGTCACCTAACCCTAGCCGTCTCTTCTCGCCGCCACTGCCGAGCTCCCGCGAGAACCGAGCAGCCGCCGCCGCGAGCAATTAGCTCGATTCGCCACCAATTTCCTCCCGGTAAGCCTTTGAGGAGCTTCGCTGTGATCTTGTGAAGTTCCCGAGCACTTTCCCCCTTCGATTTGTGCACTGACACGCCTCCGCCGCCGTTGCAGAGATCCACCGTCCGCCGGGTCGCGCCGCGAGTTATCTCCGAGTCGATTTCCGACCTTCCCATCACCCTAGGTGAGCTTGCGATGCTCTTCCCGATCTATGGGTACCCTTCCCGACCTATTTCATGCACCGAAGGCCGAGTTCACCTTCTCTGGCGGCCCTCCGGCCATGGCGCCGCCGTCGGCCTCTGTTTTCCGGCCGAGAGCACCGCCACCCCTCCCCTCTTTTAATCTGATCCGCCGATTTTGAATCGGACGGCCGAAGAGCAGCCCATACCGATTCGGCCTGCGTTTTTACGAATAACCCCCTGTGGTTTTTAATGCTTAGCCCGCAGCCCTTAGCGTATTCAGTATATTACGTTTTCTGTATTTGAAGGCGTATTTATTTTCGGTATATATGAAAATGTGTTTTCAGATTTTAAATCAAAACTATTTTGTTCGTAGTTTC
Source organism: Eremochloa ophiuroides (assembly GCA_038502445.1). Lineage (NCBI taxonomy): Eukaryota > Viridiplantae > Streptophyta > Magnoliopsida > Poales > Poaceae > Eremochloa > Eremochloa ophiuroides. Next base: position 88,618,237 of record JAHLJS010000002.1, on the reverse strand, counting down.
TCCGTTTTAATTCCGATTTGAACGATTAAAATTGCGTTAGATTTGTAATTTGATGATCTACCAGTTAGTACCACTGTTTCATATATTATTAACTTTTAAAATTCGAGATTATATTTAATCTATTATTATTCTATTATAAATCTTGTAAAATTCATATCTTCCTCGTTTTAAATCCGATTTGCGCAAACTTTATATCAATGTGATCGTAGCAACGCGTAGATTTGTTTTATAACCTTTTTAATTTATTTTCTCTCTGTTGGTGTACTGTTCTAATGAAAACTCTTGTTTGTATGCATGATTGCCCCTGTATGCGTGTGTGTTGTTATGATGGATCGAGTATAGACGGTGAGCCTTACGTGGGTGATCAAGATCAGTACTGCGACAACCCGGATCACCAGGAGTTTGCTGATCAAGGCAAGTATTAGCATGGATCATCCTTGTTGTCCTATTCACCAAATAAATAATTGCATTTGCATGTGTCTTCCTTGTTAAACATAAGTTACTTCCCAGTTTTGTTATCCTGTTCCTTGCAACCTATGGGATTATGCATATGGTAATTGATGCTAGTGCGTTATTGATATCATGATCATGTAAACTGATTAATTGAATATGCAATAAGGATTAAAAGATGCCTTTTTAGCAACATGGAACTAGGGGATTGGAGCATAGTTTTGTGATGCACCATATCCTTCCCCTTTGGTAATGATCTGTCAGCAAAAGCTGGGACTTACAGTGCACGTATGAGGGCTATATGGCTCTGGTTTTAGCTCAATATGAGGACCTTTTCTAGCTTGTTAGAGGTTACCGAAAGGCGCAAGAGGGGCTTAGACGACTCGGGTATAGTGCGGCCACTGTCCATATGTGTATAACCTGCGTGACCTTGTGCCATATGGAAGGGGGGCTCTACATCTGCTTGCCGGGTTCCTAGCGGCCCTAACTTGTTAGACGAAGTACTTTGAAAGGCTTCATAGTGAAACCCTGCTCTCTCACCTTGGTAGTGTTATGGGAGTAATTAACCCGAGCAAATGGGAATCACGGCTCATAGTGAAAGTGCACAACCTCTGCAGAGTGAAAAACTGGTATACTAGCCGTGCTCACGGTCACGAGTGGCCCGGAAAACTCACGGAATAGTTATCTTTCAGGGTGATGTTTACTTGTTGCTTATCTATTTATTGCTACTCATTAATTGTGTTTACTCTGATCATGAGAATGGGCTTAATAACTTGTTGCTATCCAACTGCATAAAAGATTATTAATTAAAAGCAACCTGCTGTTAAACCGTGTCAACCCTTTTGAGCCTCATGAACCCATGCTAGTCTTGTTGAGTACGACATGTACTTACGCTTGTTTATTTTTCATTACCTGGTTAAAAATCCCGGATGGGTAACAGATGGTGATAGTGATGAGGACTACCCAGAGGACTACTAGACTTGTGCTTCACCAGTCGACGTCCCTGTGCTATGGAGCTACCGCGAGAGTTATCTTTATTTTTTCCGCTGTGTAATGACTTTGATATTATTCGCTATGTATTAAACATTGGTTATGATACAATTTATGCAATTTGTTGGCTTATGTGTGTGACTGATCTCTGGGCGCACATAAGATTATGCATCCCATTTTATCCTTAAAATTGGGTGTGACAAATTGGTATCAGATCCGTGTTGACTGTAGGACGCAAGCCTAGTTAGCACTGGATAGCCCTTAGCTTTATTATCTCTTTTTACTTGTTATATTAATTTGCTACAAGTTTTTGCTGATATCCTACCCTTGTCCATTGCAAAATTTTAACTTAGTCTTAATTCTTGTAGATGGCCAACCTTAAGCGCACTGCTCGCAAGCGTGTCATGCCACCTAAGAGGTACCTGCAGTGCTTCATCTCTGGCGGACGTGTTTCCCGACCGGAGGTACCCGTGGAAGATGTACCAGTGGAGGAGCCCCAGCAGGAGGTGCCCGCAGAGGAGCCCAGTGAAGAGCCCTTGGAAGACAGCTCTGAAGACGTACCTATGGAGGACCCTCAGAAAGATGAACCCGAGAAGGTGGAGCCGCAGGGTGACCAGGATTGTGCTGGCGACCCTGATGACGGAGATGATGGAGGCAACTCGGATGACTCCGACGACCCCGACGACGATGGCGATGATGATGGAGACCAAGGTGGAAAACCCTGGGTGCGAATGATTCACTATGATCATCAAGGTGATGACTACTACCACCTGCTGCTTCTCGACTTGGTGCGCCGCTTCTACCCCAACGCCTCGGTGCTGTACAAGACGGAGCACTGGAAGCACCCTAACTACGCCGACTACTATGAGACGAGGGTGTACATCAAGGAGGAAAGCCAGGTGAAGAATATCCACTATGCTGTCTCCATTCGACTCTCCAAAACTGCCACCATCAAGGATGCCGCACGACAAGCTCTTATGGTGCACCGCCACGAGAATTGGGACATCATCAAGTGGGAGATGCACCGCTACCTTCCCCGCCGTCAGAGTGGCCAAGCTAACTGCAGTATCGCCGGTCCACTTGGAGAAGTGAACGCCCGACTCCACGCTGCCTTGGAATGTTTGGCTCAGACCAACACTTTTCTGGACCAGACATTGGATGAGCTGAACACCAGGACTGAAGCTAACTACAAGCTCAGCCGGGCGGTGAATGAGTTGAACAGGCAACTCGGTGTTGGACCCCCTCCGCCATCACCAAGGTGCCCAGCTGAATCACCGCCAAGGAACCGAGGAGACCTTGGAGATGCTCACACCCGCACCGACATCGACCCCTAGAGGAGTTACCCCCAGTTAGTAGCAAAAGACGCTAGAAGCGCAAGTTGAGTCAAGTCGAATCTAGTTCGTGTCTTGTGAACTTTTGTGCTAGATTGCTTTTCCTTATGAACAATGCTTGATTTGGAGTTTGTAATGAGTGCTGAGATTGTGGGCATGTCCGCAAATCTCTTTATATAGGTTTGAATTAATGCATAATAGTTTGGGTTGATTATCTCAGTTTCCAGCAGTGCTGTTTTTCAGACCTCTCTGCGTTAGTAATTTTTCCTATTTAATTATATACGACCAAAAATCATGAGAAATTTTTGTGAAAAACTAGACTTCTGTAGTTTTTTTTGGCCGCAAGAATCATCTCAATATCAGTTACGGTTTGGGAGAAACAAATGTCACAAGTCAAAGTTTCTGCGCTGTCTGTTACTCTGAAACAGTTTCGAATCAAATTTGTTTTTGATAAATTTAACGACAGAATCTGGAGAGATGGTATGAATAAAAGTTGTAGAGTTTTTCTCATGCTTTCCAACCATGTATAGCATGTCTCTGTTTGACTTCAGGAACTCCAGATATGACTGTTTTTCTACTCTGCCATTATTGGATCACGCCCAGAATTTCCTGTTCTAGTCTTTTAAGTGTTATTTTAATGGAAAAGAATTCTAAACCTCACTTCAATGATTTGAACAGCAGATGACCCACACTAGGAGGAACCCAAGGGGTGATGGAACCTCTGAAGAAAATGCTAATCCACCACCACCTCCGCCACAGCCTAACATGGAGCAGCTGATGATGATGCAAACACAGCTGATGCAGCAGATGGCCCAGAACATTCAACTGCTGCAGCGAAACAATGGCAATGGGAACCCACCTCCACCACCCCGTGACAAGAGAAGCGAATTCTTGAAGGGACGCCCGCCCACCTTCGATCATTCCAGTGATCCTCTCCAAGCTGATGATTGGCTGCGTGCAATAGAAAGGCAGCTGGAGATCGCCCAATGCAACGACGTCGAGAAGGTTCTCTATGCATCTGGGCAGTTGCAGGGAGCTGCTCTGGATTGGTGGGAGTCTTTCCGTTTTGGACGTGCCGACCCCATCTCTTGGCGGCAATTCCGTGAGGGGTTCCGCAATCATCATGTGCCTGCAGGGTTGATGAAGCTGAAGAAGAAGGAGTTTCTTTCTCTGAAGCAGGGAGGTATGCTAGTTGCCGAGTACCGTGACAAGTTCATCCAATTGTCGCGGTATGCTCCAAAAGAGGTTGAAGATGATGCCAAGAAGCAAGAGCTCTTCTTGGAAGGACTGAATGATCATCTCCAGTACCAGTTGCTCTCCCACACTTTCGCCAACTTCCAACAGTTGGTGGACAAAGCTTTGATCATCGAGAGCAAGCGCCGTGAGATAGATGAGAAGAAGAAGAAAAGGAAGTTTCAAGGGCAGTCGTCTGGAAGCAACAGCCACTTCCGTAACAACCAACAGCAGCCTCAGCAGCAACAACGTTTCCAGGGACAGTCTGGATTCAAGAACAATTTCCAGAATCAACAACGTTCCCAGAACCAGCAGCGTTCCCAGTACCAGCAACAAGGTGGCAATCAGGTGCCACAACTGACTGCTCCCAACAACATCCCAGTGAAGAATGGTGCCCCCAACAAGTGTTTCCGCTGTGGCAAGGAAGGACACTTGTCCTACAATTGTCCTGAGAAGCAGAATCCCCAAGCCTCCCAGAAGCAGAACAACCAGCAGAGAGTGCTACCTCGCACCGGGAAGGTGAACCATGTGTTGGTTGATACGGCACAGGAGACTCCAGAGGTCATGATGGGTACGTTCAATATCGACTCCATCCCCGCTACAGTTCTTTTTGACTCTGGTGCTTCGCATACTTTCATTTCGCACACATTTGTTAGAAAGCATGGCATTCCCCTTAGTGTCATGAAACATCCTATTATGGTCTCTTCTCCGGGTGGTGTTATGCAAGCTACTCTTCAGTGTCTCCCGATTACTGTCTCATTAAGGGAGGTAGAATTTGAGATAACCCCTACTGTGCTAAATACTGCCGGAATTGATCTTATCCTGGGTATGGATTGGATGAAGAAGAACGACATCAATATAAAGTGCAAGGAGAAGGTCGTGACTATCACTACCCAGAAGAGAGATGAGGTCAGAGTTGAGGTTGCTTTGCAAGTTCAACAGAAAGCCACAGTACATCAGCTCAGAGAAGAAGTGCAGCCGGATAACTCAGTGGTGGATGAGTTTGAAGATGTGTTTCCAGATGAGTTGCCAGGTATGCCGCCTGACCGTGACATTGAATTTATCATTGAGTTGTTACCTGGTACTGCACCTATAGCTAAACGTCCATATAGAATGGGAGTTAAAGAATTAGAAGAACTTAAGAAACAAATCAAAGAACTGTCAGAAAAAGGTTTCATTCGTCCTAGTTCTTCACCTTGGGGAGCCCCGGTTATTTTTGTTGATAAGAAAGATGGTAGTCAAAGGATGTGTGTTGATTATCGGTCACTGAATGAGGTCACCATTAAGAACAAGTATCCGTTGCCTAGAATTGATGACTTATTTGATCAGTTGAGAGGTGCTTGTGTGTTTTCCAAGATTGATCTCCGTTCAGGTTATCATCAGTTGAAGATTCGTGACTCTGACATACCTAAGACTGCATTCACTACTCGGTATGGATTGTATGAGTATACGGTAATGTCCTTTGGTTTGACTAATGCACCTGCCTACTTCATGTATCTGATGAACAAGGTATTCATGGAATTCTTGGATAAGTTTGTTGTGGTGTTCATTGATGATATCTTGATCTACTCCAAGAATGAAGAAGAGCATGCCGAACATCTGACATTGGTTTTGCAGAAGCTCAGGGAACACAAGCTGTATGCCAAGCGAAGTAAGTGCGAGTTCTGGTTGAGGAAAGTTGCTTTTCTAGGACATATTGTGTCTAATGGTGGAATTTCTGTAGACCCGAGCAAGGTGGAAGACGTGTTGAATTGGAAGCCGCCAACTGATGTGACTGGCATTTGTAGTTTTCTTGGGTTAGTTGGTTACTACCGAAGGTTCATTGAAGGATTCTCCAAGCTTGCGAAGCCAATGACTTCCTTGCTAGAGAAGAATGCCAAGTTTGTGTGGTCTGAGAAGTGTCAAGCTAGTTTCGAAGAATTGAAGAAGAGATTGACAACAGCGCCAGTGTTGGTTTTGCCGGACCTAAGTAAGAAGTTCTCTATCTATTGTGATGCTTCCCGCCTAGGTCTTGGTTGTGTTCTCATGCAAGAAGGAAGAGTCGTAGCATATGCATCGAGACAGTTGAGGAAGCATGAGTTGAATTATCCTACTCATGATTTGGAGCTAGCAGCTGTGGTTCACGCTCTGAAGTTATGGAGGCATTATCTGATTGGTCATAAGTGTGACATCTATACAGATCATAAGAGCTTGAAGTATATCTTCACCCAGTCAGAGTTGAATTTGAGGCAACGTCGTTGGTTGGAATTGATAAAGGATTATGACCTGGAAGTGCATTATCATCCAGGCAAAGCAAATGTTGTGGCCGATGCTCTTAGTAGAAAAAGTTATGCTAATGAGATTCGAACAACCACTATTCCAGCAGAGTTGTGTGCAGAGATGGAGCGTCTCAACTTGGGAATTGTGATCAATGCTGTTGAGATGGAGGTTGAACCCACACTAGAGCAAGAGATACGAAAGGCTCAGTTGGAAGATGAGAAGCCCAAAGAAATAGCAGAGAACATTGTGGTTGGAAAATCACCCGGATTCATGCTAGATGAGAATGGAACCTTATGGTTTGGGAAGAGACTCTGTGTACCTGAAGTGAAATCTATCCGAGACGCTATACTGCGTGAAGCTCATGAGTCAGCATATTCTATACACCCAGGAAGTACCAAGATGTATTTGGATCTGAAGGAAAAATATTGGCGGGTTGGACTGAAGCGTGATGTAGCAGAATATGTGGCTATCTGTGATACCTGTCAGAGAGTTAAAGCTGAACACCAGAGGCCTGCAGGATTGCTACAACCACTAAAGATACCTAAGTGGAAGTGGGAAGAAGTCGGTATGGACTTCATAGTTGGATTGCCACGTACTCAGAGAGGTTATGATTCAATCTGGGTAATTGTGGATCGACTGACTAAAGTTGCTCATTTCCTCCCCGTCAAGACCACCTATACCGGAGCAAGACTTGCAGAGTTGTATATGGAAAGGATTGTGTGTTTACATGGAGTTCCAAAGAAGATAGTGTCCGATAGGGGTACGCAGTACACCTCCCAGTTTTGGCAACAAGTGCATAGATCATTGGGAACACGGTTGAATTTCAGTTCTGCATATCACCCTCAAACTGACGGTCAAACTGAACGGATTAATCAGATTTTGGAAGATATGTTGAGAGCTTGTGCTTTACAGTATGGAACAAGTTGGGATAAGAGTCTGCCTTATGCGGAGTTCTCTTATAATAATAGTTACCAGAAAAGTCTCAAGATGGCACCCTTCGAAGCATTGTATGGACGCAAGTGCAGGACACCCTTGTTTTGGAATCAAACTGGAGAAAGTCAAGTGTTTGGACCGGATGTGTTGAGAGACGCAGAGGAGCAAGTCCAGACAATAAGAGAGAACTTGAGAATAGCACAATCTAGACAGAAGAGCTATGCGGATACACGGAGAAGAGAACTAGCTTTTAATGTAGGAGACCATGTATATCTTAAAGTGTCCCCGATGAGAAGTGTGAAAAGGTTCAACAGCAAAGGAAAATTGGCACCAAGGTATATTGGTCCTTTCAAGATCCTAGAGAGACGTGGAGAAGTGGCATATCAGCTAGAACTTCCGAAAAGTTTGTCCGGTGTGCATGATGTGTTCCACATATCTCAGTTGAGAAAGTGTTTGAATGTACCAGAAGAGCAGGTTCCTGTCGAGGAAATAGTTTTCAAGGAGGGTCTCACTTATGAGGAACATCCAGTGAAAATTTTGGAAACCGCAGAAAGAGTTACAAGAAGTCGAGTTATAAAGATGTGCAAGGTGCAGTGGCATCGGTACTCTGAGGAAGAAGCTACTTGGGAAAGAGAGGAAGATCTCAGAGAAAAGTACCCGGAGTTGTTTGAGTAAGCACCAACTGAATCTCGAGGACGAGATTATTTTTAAGGGGGGTAGAATTGTAACACCCGGAAAATTGCATTCTTTTAAATAATAGAAATTTATTTAATTGTGTAATTAATTGATCATTTCAATATAGGGAAATAATAATTTTTCTCAAATATAAAATCAAACCTAGGTCATACACATGTATGATGCATTCATGCTGGAGCATTTCTTCTTTGTACTGTTGTAGCTTATTTGATTTTCTCAAATATTTCAAAACCCAATTTGAAAACCCTTTTGGAAAATGAAATTGGAAAATGGAAAAAAGAAAATAGAGCAGAGCCCTTCCCCTCTCCTTTCTGGCCCGAGCATCAGTTTGGCCTGTTTTCCACTCCCTGGCCCCAGCAGGCCCAGGTCGGATGGCCCGAGGACAGCTCGGCCGAACTGCTCCCTCCCTTCCCCTTACCCCCTCTGACTGTCGAGCGGGACCCACGGGTCAGCCCTTCCTTCTCCACCTCCCTCGCCGCGCGAACAGAGACGCCGCTGCCGTGTTCATCCGCCGCGGCCGAGCACGCGCGCGCGAAGCGTCCCTCTGCCGTGACTGCCATCCGACCCCAGCGCTCGGTGCTACCGACCAGTGGGACCCCCAGGATAGCCCCTCCCCTGTTTCCCTCTGCTGCTTGCCGAGAGTCCGACGCGGGCAAGAAAGAAAACGGCCGAAGCCGAGTTCGTCGCCAAGCCGAGAGTCCAAAGCAGAGAAGAAACGGCCGAAGCCGATTTCTCCGCTATTCGAGCTTGTTTCAATCTCCGAGATTGTCGTCATACCTCAGGAGTATTTAAGCAGCGCCACACCCCCCCGTAGCCGTCACCTAACCCTAGCCGCCTCTTCTCGCCACCACTGCCGAGCTCCCGCGAGAACCGAGCAGCCGCCGCCGCGAGCAATTAGCTCGATTCGCCACCAATTTCCTCCCGGTAAGCCTTTGAGGAGCTTCGCTGTGATCTTGTGAAGTTCCCGAGCACTTTCCCCCTTCGATTTGTGCACTGACATGCCTCCGCCGCCGTTGCAGAGATCCACCGTCCGCCGGGTCACGCCGCGAGTTATCTCCGAGTCGATTTCCGACCTTCCCATCACCCTAGGTGAGCTTGCGATGCTCTTCCCGATCTATGGGTACCCTTCCCAACCTATTTCATGCACCGAAGGCCGAGTTCACCTTCTCCGGTGGCCCTCCGGCCATGGCGCCGCCGTCGGCCTCTGTTTTCCGGCCGAGAGCACCGCCACTCCTCCCCTCTTTTAATCTGATCCGCCGATTTTGAATCGGATGGCCGAAGAGCAGCCCATACCGATTCGGCCAGCGTTTTTGCGAATAACCCCCTGTGGTTTTTAATGCTTAGTCCGCAGCCCTTAGCGTATTCAGTATATTACGTTTTCTGTATTTGAAGGCGTATTTATTTTCGGTATATATGAAAATGTGTTTTCAGATTCTAAATCAAAACTGTTTTGTTCGTAGTTTCTCTGTTTTAATTCGGATTTGAACGATTAAAATTGCGTTAGATTTGTAATTTGATGATCTACCAGTTAGTACCACTATTTCATATGTTATTAACTTTTAAAATTCGAGATTATATTTAATCTATTATTATTCTATTATAAATTTTGTAAAATTCATATCTTCCTCGTTTTAAATCCGATTTGCGCAAACTTTATATCAATGTGATTGTAGCAATGCGTAGATTTGTTTTATAACCTTTTTAATTTATTTTCTCTCTGTTGGTGTACTGTTCTAATGAAAACTCTTGTTTGTATGCATGATTGCCCCTGTATGCGTGTGTGTTGTTATGATGGATCGAGTATAGACGGTGAGCCTTACGTGGGTGATCAAGATCAGTACTGCGACAACCCGGATCACCAGGAGTTTGCTGATCAAGGCAAGTATTAGCATGAATCATCCTTGTTGTCCTATTCACCAAATAAATAATTGCATTTGCATGTGTCTTCCTTGTTAACCATAGTTACTTCCCAGTTTTGTTATCCTGTTCCTTGCAACCTATGGGATTATGCATATGGTAATTGATGCTAGTGCGTTATTGATATCATGATCATGTAAACTGATTAATTGAATATGCAATAAGGATTAAAAGCTGCCTTTTTAGCAACATGGAACTAGGGGATTGGAGCATAGTTTTGTGATGCACCATATCCTTCCCCCTTGGTAATGATCTGTCAGCAAAAGCTGGGACTTACAGTGCATGTATGAGGGCTATATGGCTCTGGTTTTAGCTCAGTATGAGGACCTTTTCTAGCTTGTTAGAGGTTACCGAAAGGCGCAAGAGGGGCTTAGACGACTCGGGTATAGTGCGGCCTTGTGCCATATGTGTATAACCTGCGTGACCTTGTGCCATATGGAAGGGGGGCTCTACATCTGCTTGCCGGGTTCCTAGCGGCCCTAACTTGTTAGACGAAGTACTTTGAAAGGCTTCATAGTGAAACCCTGCTCTCTCACCTTGGTAGTGTTATGGGAGTAATTAACCCGAGCAAATGGGAATCACGGCTCATAGTGAAAGTGCACAACCTCTGTAGAGTGAAAAACTGGTATACTAGCCGCGCTCACGGTCACGAGTGGCCCGGAAAACTCACGGAATAGTTATCTTTCAGGGTGATGTTTACTTGTTGCTTATCTATTTATTGCTACTCATTAATTGTGTTTACTCTGATCATGAGAATGGGCTTAATAACTTGTTGCTATCCAACTGCATAAAAGATTATTAATTAAAAGCAACCTGCTGTTAAACCGTGTCAACCCTTTTGAGCCTCATAAACCCATGCTAGTCTTGTTGAGTACGACATGTACTTACGCTTGTTTATTTTTCATTACCTGGTTAAAAATCCCGGATGGGTAACAGATGGTGATAGTGATGAGGACTACCCAGAGGACTACTAGACTTATGCTTCACCAGTCGACGTCCCTGTGCTATGGAGCTACCGCGAAGTTATCTTTATTTTTTTCCGCTGTGTAATGACTTTGATATTATTCGCTATGTATTAAACATTGGTTATGATACAATTTATGCAATTTGTTGGCTTATGTGTGTGACTGATCTCTGGGCGCACATAAGATTATGCATCCCATTTTATCCTTAAAATTGGGTGTGACAGCCGCCTCTTTGGAGTCATCTCGGCCCTTTGTTTAAGTCGGTTTGATCCCACGGCGCACGTTCATCCCACCGGGCTATAAATAAAGGGGCAGACCCTCTCCCAGAGCACCAATTCATTCTTCCAGCTTCATTTGTCAAGAGTAGACAGAAGTTAGGGTTTCTAGAGATTAGAAATAGGGCTTTAGTTCTTCAAGTTCATAGTTTAGGTGTCTAACAAAGTTCAAGTAGAGTTGGGCGCTACGCTCGGGATTCCAGATCTGTTCGTCTGGAGATCGGTAATCTTATCTTGTATCTCATTATAACTTTGCTCTATTTTAACATATTGCTACTTATTCTGTTATTAGTTTATTCTAGTTGCATATTCGATATATTTGTGATTGGTGATGATTATTGTCATTTGATCGTAAAGTGCCTAATTCAGAACTCGAGTGAGTTAGGTGGTATACATTATGTAGACGTGGTGTCTAGATATATTGTGTACCTACGGAGGCACCCTGACGTGCAGGGTCGTGTGGTAGTCCGCGTAGGTGACAGCTGCGTTGGTTCCTCTGTAGTCCACCCCCCGTACGTAGGACGAGCAGAGTGTGGTCGCGAAGGAGGTGACCCTTGTGTCTTAATATCCTCATTAGATGATGCTCCTTATGATGTTTTCTGAGTTGATTATGCTATAAATGAAAATGTGTAATGTGGCGTAGGCTGTAGACTTTGTATTTAGTAATTACATTGGTTTCCTTTACTTTAGCCGAATCTCGAGATTGTCTTACTACATTAGTGAGTCCCTATATTCTATCTCTGGAATACCATTTACTTTATTTACTCAGTTATCATTTACCATTTATCATTGACTCATTTATCGATAAAACACTAGAGTTATGGGTTATCATTGGTCTGCACATTTATCTTTCCAATCATTATAGTAGATTATCCTAATGAGTAGAATGCCTCTTTATCCTTTTGGCATAAAACAAATCAACGATACTCGGAATACTTACCGGGTGAAGTGTTACAATGGGAGAATTATCTGTGCGCTTGCGGATATATTGTATAGTATTATTTTTAGGAGGCAAGTGAAGATTATTTTACTAATGGTTTTTGGCATCATGTTAGGGATGACAACTTAACGTGAAGTGATGTTAAAAATACCAACAAGCATTTCTGGCGCCGTTGCCGGGGATGGCAATTGTATTCATTAGGATAATTTATTGAGCTCGTTGATTTTATTCACCGGGATATTTATTCTAGAATTTCATATAGGAGAGTTCTTCATAGATAATATTAATAGAAAACATAAAAATAACTATTCGTTGTTAGATGCCATGCAGGTACCTACATACGCGAAGTATCTTTGAACCATCCTCAACAACAAAGGACCACTACCTTCTACTGAAGTTGTCAAGCTAACGGAGGAGTGTAGTGAGGCAATTCTGAGTTCTTCTCCTGCTAAGAAGAAGGATCCAGGGTGTCCTACTATTGATTGTTCAATAGGAGACCAGATGTTCAAAAATGCTTTCTGTGATCTTGGAGCAAATGTCAGCGTCACGCCCAAGACCGTCTTCGACAAACTCAACTATTCTACGCTCACACCAACCACAATGTGTTTGCAATTAGCTGACCAATCGTTCCGCTATCCCACAGGAATCGCAAAAAATATTCTGGTAAAAATCCATAACTTTTTCATTCCTGTAGATTTTGTAGTACTTGACATGCAGGAAGAGAGGAAGATATCCCTCATCCTTGGGCAACCATTCCTAAACACTGCAAATGCAACCGTCAACGTCAGAGCTGGAGAGATCACATTCACCATCAATGGGCAAGAAGAGCGATTCGCATTCAAGCCAAGACTGGAGCAATGCCAAACGTTGAAGTGTCATGAAGAACAACATGCAACAGCATCTCCAACATCAGAGATGAATCATGAAGAATACTTTAACTGGAGAAGTCCGGATCGGCGGACTTAAAAACCCCAAACCTTCGCCGGGAGGTAACTCGGTAGTTATCGGTAATTTAATTCTTGCACTAAAATTTGCATATTTATTTTCTCATAAATTGCATTATTAAAAAGAAATAAAAAAAGCATAGCATGATTAAAGCTTATGCCCCATGTGATTATTACTAACGGAGTGTTAAACCCCCGTCAGTGAAATTTACCGTGGTGGCAGAAAATTATAAAAAGACCATCATTAGAATTCTAATTTTTCATAGATTGATAAAAGTAATTTAGTTTTTCATTCTTGTGTCATTATACGGTATAAATACGGGAAGCATAGGAGGCCCACCATCATCACATCAAGTCATCTCAAGCCTTATCACGAACCACTACCTTGCACTACCATCCAAACTTCATCATTCATTCATACACTACCCTCCATTCATCCAATTCACCAGAAAGTCACGCATGCACATGCATTTGGGAGGGTGTGAAGGCAATGTCGACACCAGCTAAAGAAGAGGGCCAAAGCACACCAGGTGGGGCCGGCCAACCCCACACCCATGCTGGCCGGCGCCCCTCCTCCTCTTTTCTGCCTCCCACTTCTCTCACTCACTCACTCACTCACACTCCAGAGAGCATATCGCTACTCTGTTTTGCTGCTCGAAGTTACAAACTCTCACAACCCTTTCATTTGATTCAAGTTTAAGCAAGGGAAGGAGTAGAGAAGAGGATTGGCAAGAAGACCTAGAAGAGAGATCATCACTTTGATTCCTTCTCTTCACTTGTTCTTGCTTGTTCTTGTTTTGTTCTTGTGTTCTTGTTTGTTCTTGCCGTGTTCTTCGTGTTCTTTATTCTTCAGGCAAGATGAGCAACAGGATGAAAGGTGCCATTCGATCCCTTGGAAGAGCCTTCTCACGCCGCACAACACGAAGTCAATCATCATCACAAGTGCCATCGTTCGTCGACTCCGACATGAATATCGATCCTCCATCACCCTTCACGTATGACAACCCTTCATCCTCTTCCCAACCGGAAGAGAGGTATGAGCTCACAAGCATCACTCAAATTTCATTAACAACTAGACCGCAGAGGGAGATATTAAATGTGGTTAAAAACAAGTAATTTACGTATATTCCAATTTTTTATGCCACTTTGCTTCATGAAACCGGAATAGATTCCGAGTTTGAGCTTATTTTTAGAAATGTTGGATGGGAAGGAGCATGGCAAATTAATGAGCAGGGTAGCAAGTTACTCACTACAGAATTTATTAGCACCCTAGACTTTGATGATGATGAGGTTAATTTTAGAATGTTTAATAAACCTTTCACCCTCTCTTGGAAAACTCTTAGTTTAGCACTAGGATTCAATAATCAGTGTGTGGTCAATATATCTAAAACTCTCCAAGACTTTGATAAAGATGATTTTTGGGAGAGCATAACTGCAAACAAACTAGAAAGAAAACAAAAATATACTACTGAAGAAGTCCATCACCCCACACTAAGGTTTATGCTTAAATGGCTAGCTTTTACATTCTTTCCTAGAGAGGAGTTAAATACTATTAAACAGGATGAGCTGCATTTGTTATATATCATGATTAAAAAGAGGAAGACGTCAGCTATAAAAATGATGTTGAATTATTAGAGAACTGTCCCTTCCATGAAAAAGTGCAGTATTTTTTTTACTTCCTGAATTACACGTTTAGCTACAAGGTTAGGTTTATTATCAAATGCTTCACTTGTTTACACTTCTGATGCCCGCAGAATTATTGGTTATGATTTTTTCTTTCGTGCTCACATGCTCAAACGCCGAAATAATAAAATAGTTATGATTTATAAAAAATATAACAATGAGTACGAACTACCAGACAGGGAGTTAGAAATTTATTCTGTTCAGAATTTTATTTTTCCAGCTAGTAGAGCTAATGTTGGCAGGTGTCCATCCGCGCACATCAGCAGGGCACCAAGAACTAATTTCACTAGAGCTGACCCAGCACCATCTGGGCCAGCTTATTTCCACTATGTTGATTTTGGTGAACAGGGATTGACGCAGGAGCCACGCCAGTAGTGGACTGCACATGCAGGATGGGAGGAACAGCCCGAATCTTCGTCAGCAGCAGCAGCAGAGTAGGGAGCAAATGATTTTCATAGAGGACGAGCATCTTTTCCGCACGCGGGAACACGGACTTCACCACTGGTGGACCGTATCCGTTCCACGCACCACCAGAAGATGGCTACTATCGACCACCTGAGCAGCACTTTTCGGCTACCGCTAATGATTTTCCAGCTTTATCTATGCGTCTCACTAACATTGAACAGGGACAGAACGCGATAAGCGACACACTGCACCAGCACGAGCAGTGGCAGCAGCAGGTCGACGACAGGTTCTACCAGCATGAACAATGGCAGCACAGCACGGACCAACGACTTGATCAGATCTATCAAGGATAGCAGCAGACGCAGAGCGGATTGGAGTATTTGATAAATCAGATGGGATACCCGCCGCCACCTCCACCACATTACTGAACACAGCAACATCCAGCTTGGGGGAGTTCCCCGCTAGGTGAGTACCTCTCACTTTTATATACATTCTACCGTTTATTTCAGTATTTATTTCAGCATTCATTTCAGTTTTTAATTCAATCAATTTTAATATTGCTAAAAAACAAACAAAATAAGAAAACCAAATAAAAATTTATTTACCGCTTTCTTTAGTTATTGCATTAAATTCCTGCTTGTGTAAAAATGAAACCCAAAAAAATAATAGATTGTTTAATTAAGTTTGCTTTAAATTCCGCATTCAATTTGTCTTTAAAATAATTAGAACTTGAAGTTAGAGAAAAAATAAAAAAATATATTTAAATTGTTAAAATGTAATTTCTTGCAATTGCTTAGTGTTTAAATTTAAATTCTTCTACAAATTGCACGAAGTTTATCTACCATAAAAATTTATTCAGAAACTTGATATCAGTGGGTAGCATAAGTTTTTCTAAGTAATTGACGGATATGATATAAGAAGATTTGAGTTACTATTTATTTCATTCTTAGTGACACCTAAGCTCCAGACATTTTAAAAACAAAATCAAAACAAATACAATAATTTATTCTGCTAATATGATTTAAGTAGACTATTCTGTTATGCATTCATGATTAAATTCACGTGCACAAAAAGTTTTCGCTCTATGCACAAGTCTCTCTCTTAGAAGTCCAATAGAGAGTGTGGGTTATAAAATTAAAAGATGCCAAAGATGCCATATCAAAAGGGTATGTACCAAAAAAAAGAAAGAGAGAAAAACAATGGGTGCAAAGACACCCACCTGAGAGAAAAATGGGTATAAAAGTTATCCGCTGGGGAGATAGCCCACACTCTTTAGAAAGACAGAAAATAGAGGATAATGCATAGGAGTTCAAAAATAAAATTTGTTCACATTTACGCATTCAATCATGATGTATAGCTTAGTAGTCCTCTACAATCTTATTAGTAGGCTCTCATTATTTCCTAAATAAAAATTATATATTTATTCAAAAAAAACCTAGCAATGGTTGAAACAAAGGATGAAATACTTAGTGCTTGCTTGATTATTCTGTCTTTCAATTACCCAAGATCTAGTTTAAAAGCCCACGATTGAAAAGAGGAGGAATAAGTTTGAAAGATAGATTACTGAATCCGGAGAAGAATTTCTGTTTAAATATTTAAGTATTTGTTGGGAGTTATACATTTTTATGGAACCCTGGATAAATCATTTCAAGTCAACTTTGCTAAGAGACTAGCAAAGACTTAGCTTGGGGGTGTTGTTGACGGTCATTAAGTACCAATTTTATACTGTCAACTAATGCCTAGGGAAGGACAATAATAAAAGCATAGGGGTTATTACTGACAAATTCCACGAGTTTTGGTGAATTGTGTATTTTCTAGGATTATTCTAGAAAGGCTTAAAAGAAGGATTAAAGTGCTTAATTACCACGAAACTTAACCGCTAAGGAAACATCATCATCGGAACACTAGAAGCATCTGGAACACACCCGAAGCGACCGAGGCCCGAAACCCACCAGGGTGGGGCCGGTCGGCACCAGGGAGGGGCCGGCCAGCGCCCCCCTTAGGGTTTCGGCCCCGCCTTCTGGAGTCTTCTTCCACCGCCTCTTTGGAGTCATCTCGGCCCTTTGTTTAAGTCGGTTTGATCCCACGGCGCACGTTCATCCCACTGGGCTATAAATAAAGGGGCAGACCCCCCTCCAGAGCACCAATTCATTCTTACAGCTTCATTTGTCAAGAGTAGACAGAAGTTAGGGTTTCTAGAGATTAGAAATAGGGCTTTAGTTCTTCAAGTTTATAGTTTAGGTGTCTAATAAGGTTCAAGTAGAGTTGGGCGCTACGCTCGGGATTCCAGATCTGTTCGTCTGGAGATCGGTAATCTTATCTTGTATCTCATTATAACTTTGCTCTATTTTAACATATTACTACTTATTCTGTTTTTAGTTTATTCTAGTTGCATATTCGATATATTTGTGATTGGTGATGATTATTGTCATTTGATCGTAAAGCGCCTAATTCAGAACTCGAGTGAGTTAGGTGGTTGTTGGTGGTCCTTAGTAACAAAATTCCATCATCATTTTAATACTAAAATAAATAGAAGGTAGGGTTTTTATCTAACATTTCCACGAGTTTTGTTGTATATGTGACTTGCAGGTCTGACACGTGGAAATGCACAAAATATACAAGAAAAGCGCACTACCAGAAAGCATATTCAGAAAAGGCGCCAAGCAAGGACAAAGAAGAAAGCCCACCTCAAACACCGAATTGGACCCATTCGTAACCACGGGGGAGGCCCAGGCCCAACAACAAACCGACCACCCGAAGGCGGTGGCCAGTGGGGCCAGCCAGGGGACCGACCGCCTCCAGGTGCGGCCGCCCCCCTGGTGGGGCCTCCCGGGCCTAGTCTTCGGAGGCGGTGCTCTAGGCGGTATCCCAAAAGCGGTTTCACCTCCTTCCAAACTTAGCTACGCCGGAACCGTCCTATGAAGCTATAAAATGATGCCCCCACTCCCTCCATGAACATAACTTGATACAAGAGAGAAGAAGAAGGGAGTGCCACCATTTTCCATTAGTTTAGCTTCTAGCTAGGCTAGTATAGGGTTAGAGAGAGATAGAAGCTTGAGAAGTGAGAGCGGGGTCGAAGCAGTTCTACTTTCGGGTGGATGAAGTGCCGAACCTATCAGCTCTCACATCCAACTTGTACCTCTACAACCATCTTGCTGCTTGAAGTAAGAGGTTTGTGATACATTCTAGTTTTGATCCATTAAGTGAGTTACTTTTATAAAGCTACTTGTTTGTGGGATCGTCGCTCGTCCTTGAGATGGGTGCTCTAGTTAGAGGACTCCTGATAAAGACGGAAGTTCCTGGCCATCGCTAGAGTAGTAGTCGCCTTCGTAGACGTGGTGTCTAAGTTGGAGTCTACCTTCGTTTGTTGCGCGCACCCACGGGCGGAGGTGTAGGTGGTAGGTGGTGATAGCCCTGTCCACTCGTACCAGCATCCCCCCACGTTCGGCCGCGGAATAGCGCTGATACTGGTATCGCTTGGCAGACCAGGTGCGTCAGTGGGCCCGAAGCAGGCAAGTAGTGGGAAAGTCATCTTCACTTAGAGTTTCTTGACTTAGTGTATCCTCTCCACCCAAGTTACCCTCCTATCTTTTCTAAGGGTCAACTAGCTAAGAGACCTCTAACATAAGCCGTTCCTTTGGAAAAATACGATACCCTGAATACTTCTGGGTGAAGTGCTACGACGGTACTTCCGTGCGCTTGCGGACTTTTCTGCTGTCGCTATGAAGCGCCAACAAGCATTTCTGGCGTCGTTGCCAGGTAACGGTTGTCATTTTTAGTCTCCGAACCTAGTTGCCTGTGTATCCTTTGTTTTTACCTTTCTCTTCTTTGACCTCTTTTGATCCAATGGAGCAACCCACCATCTCCAAACTTTCTGCTCCTAAGGGCGAGTTCGTTGAACCTCCACAATCTGCAAAGCCAATCACAGCTTCAAGTTACAAACTCCGCCCAGCTTTTATAGCTATGGTTCGGGAACAATCCTTCTCAGGATTAGATTACGAAAACCCGTATCACCACCTATGGGAGTTTGAGCAGCTCTGTGCATGCCTAACCATTGCTGGCATGTCACATGAAACAATGCGGTGGAAATTGTTTCCTTTCTCTCTTAATGAGAGAGCGAAATAATGGTACACCCTCAACGTAGGGAAGGTAGCTGGTGATTGGGAAGAATTGCGAAACAAATTTTGTGTAGCATTCTTCCCTATATCCCGAATCGCTGCCCTACGTCAAGAGATTCTTAACTTCCAACAACATGAGAAGGAATCCATTGGTGCAGCTTGGGAAAGATTTATGATTTTAATAAAATCTGGCCCAGACTTGTCTATTCCTAACCATGTGCTCTTGCAGCATTTTTGGTTAGGACTTAGCAAGGAATCTGCCCGACAACTTGACATAGCCGCGGGGGGGTCGTTCACACATAAAACCACAGCCGAAGGAGAGGCTCTTTTAGATCGCATTCTAGAGAACACTCCTCCGTTAGAACCCCTCCAAGTAGAGCCAGAGCTGTGTCACGAGAAAGTCTCTTCGGTCGAGGTCGAACCAACGTTACCTTTAGAGACACCCTCACCCGAACCAGAAGGTCCGAAGGAAGGTCTCCAACCTTCAAATCTTCCATACTTCGACGATGAATTTTTTGATGATTATGGGAATGTCTCGAAGTATGCATACAAAAGAAGCACCCATGTCCCTGTCACTCCAAAACCTTGCCTCAATTCTTTAAAGGAATCCATTAGGGAGTTGATGGCTATCATGAGTGACGAATGGACAAACGAAAGGGAGTCTTCATCTGAAGTAATTCAGATTTGCTCCCCTTCGCGAACCATCCGTTGCAAAATCCAGGATGATTGGGTGGAGATGTTGTACAACCCCACAGTAGGAGCAAATCTGATGTCCACGACTTTTGCACACACTCATCTGAATGATAGACATTTTGCTCCTACAACCCTGTCCATGAGAAATAGCTCGCGTACTTGTCAGCTAGGACAAGGGTTGGTTCACAACGTCAAAATTCAGCACGATGACGTTGTCTTAACTTTAGATTTTCACATCTTTGACGGCATAGACTTTAGCGTGCTAATCGGGCATCCCCTGGAGAAATTTCTCTCGAATGCAACAAGAACAGGGGAATTAAATGTTAAGCTCGGGAGGAATGATTATTCCATACCTTTTTATCAAGCTAAAAACTCGATGGCAGACCCTCTCCCCTGTCCTACCCTGCCTAAGGAGGTTATGTCGGTTTCACCTTTTGAGCCTCCTGAGTCGTTCTTAGAAAAAGATGCCAACTTCTTCATAGAAGAAGAGGATGATGTAGGAGAAACCTTTGACCTTCCTAAAGAGGAAGTGCCGACTCCACCTCCCGTTGAGCTAAAAACCCTGCCTGAAGGACTACGTTACATTTTTCTAAATGGCAACAAAAGCACTCCCGTCATCATTAGTGACAAGCTTTCAGATGAGGAGACGGCTAGACTTATTG
This sequence comes from Eremochloa ophiuroides, assembly GCA_038502445.1. Classification (NCBI taxonomy): domain Eukaryota; kingdom Viridiplantae; phylum Streptophyta; class Magnoliopsida; order Poales; family Poaceae; genus Eremochloa; species Eremochloa ophiuroides. The sequence continues at coordinate 88,597,743 of JAHLJS010000002.1, read as the reverse complement.
CCGTTTTGGAAAAACATAGATCGGTCTTTGGGTATTCATTGCAAGATCTCAAGGGGATTAGCCCAACACTCTGTACCCATCGTATCCCTATTGACCCTGTGAGCACACCATCACGCGAACCGCAGCATAGGCTCAATAATGCGATGCGGGAAGTTGTAAAGAAGGAAGTCCTTAAACTTCTTCACACCGGGATCATTTATCCCGTACCACACAGTGACTGGGTTAGCCCCGTCCAAGTGGTTCCCAAAAAAGGAGGAATGACGGTAGTTGAGAACGCTAAGAACGAGCTCATACCACAACGTACCGTCACAGGATGGAGGATGTGCATTGACTACAGAAAACTCAATGCGGCAACACGAAAGGATCACTTCCCATTGCCCTTCATTGATGAGATGTTAGAGCGATTGGTGAAACATTTTTTCATTTGCTTCCTTGATGGGTATTCTGGTTATCACCAAATTCCCATCCATCCTGACGATCAAAGCAAAACAACCTTTACATGTCCGTATGGAACGTATGCGTATAGAAGAATGTCGTTTGGGCTATGTAATGCACCCGCTTCGTTCTAGCGTTGCATGATGTCCATCTTCTCAGAAATGATTGAGGAGATCATGGAAGTTTTCATGGACGATTTTTCAGTCTATGGAAAAACTTTTGATCATTGCCTCGAGAATTTGGACAAAGTTTTGCAAAGATGCCAAGAGAAGGACCTGGTGCTTAACTGGGAAAAGTGCCACTTCATGGTCCGCGAAGGCATTGTCCTTGGACATTTAGTGTCCGAAAGGGGGATAGAAGTAGATAAAGCAAAGATAGAAGTTATTGAGCAACTACCTCCCCCTGTGAACATCAAAGGGATCCATAGCTTCCTAGGCCATGCTGGGTTCTATAGGCGTTTCATCAAGGATTTTTCACAGACTGCTAGACCTTTGACTAATCTGTTAGCAAAAGACGTACCTTTTGAGTTCACGGATGAGTGTTTGAAAGCTTTTGAAACCATCAAGAAAGCACTCATCTCGGTGCCCATAATCCAACCTCCGAATTGGGCATTACCCTTCGAAATCATGTGTGATGCTAGTGACTATGCTGTTGTGCGGTCCTTGGCCAAACCAAAGATAAGAAGCATCACGCGATCGCTTACGCTAGCAAGACTCTAACAGGACCTCAGCTTAACTATGCCACAACCGAGAAGGAGCTCCTCGCAGTAGTTTTTGCTATCGATAAATTTAGATCCTACTTGGTGGGAGGAAAGATAATTATTTATACTGATCATGCCGCTTTAAAATATCTGCTCACCAAGAAAGATGCTAAACCTCGTTTGATCCACTGGATCTTGTTATTACAAGAATTTGATATTGAAATAAAAGATAAAAAAGGAGTAGAAAATATTGTTACCGATCATCTTTCGCGTATGCAAGTTACTAACATGCAGGAACAGGAGATCAATGACTTCCTACGCGACGACATGCTCCTCATGGTCACCGACACAAACCCATGGTATGCAAACATCGTGAATTACATGGTTTCAGGGTACGTACCCCCGGGCGAATCTAGAAAAAAGCTAGAATATGAAAGCAGATGCCACTTATGGGATGCACCCTACCTGTACCAAGTTTGTGCCGATGGACTATTGAGAAGATGCGTGCCTACTGCCGAGGGTGCACAAATCATTGAGAGGTGTCATGCAGCACCATACGGGGGCCATTATGGAGTTTTCCGCACACAAGCCAAAATTTGGCAATGCGGATTCTATTGGCCAACAATGTATAACGACACCAAAGAATTCATCCGAAGGTGTCGACAATGTCAGCTACAAGGCAACATCAGCTCCCGCAATGCCATGCCCCTTCATTTCAACCTCCAAATTGAAGTCTTTGATGTCTGGGGCATTGACTTCATGGGACCATTCCAGAAGTCGGGAGACTGTGAGTACATCCTAGTGGCAGTAGACTACGTATCAAAATGGGTCGAAGCGCTACCCTGTCGAGCAGCAGATGCAAAACATGCAAGAAAGATGTTTCATGAAGTGATTTTCCCCCGCTTTGGAACACCTAGGATGGTGATAAGCGACGGGGGCTCACACTTCATAGACAAGACTTTCAAAGCATTCCTGCGAGAGCTGGGAGCCAAGCACAACGTAGCTACTCCTTATCATCCCCAAACCAGTGGACAAGTCGAAACTTCAAACAAACAAATCAAAAATATTCTTCAGAAAACGGTGAACAAGATGGGAAAGGGATGGAAAGATAAGCTACCTGATGCACTCTGGACATACAGGACAGCTTACAAGACCCCTATCGGGATGTCACCATATCAACTGGTCTATGGAAAAAGTTGCCATTTGCCTGTTGAGCTTGAACATAGAGCTCACTGGGCAATAAAAACCTGGAATATGGATCTCAAGACAGCTGGTAAACATAGGCAGAAACAAGTCGCAGAACTGGAAGAATGGCGAGAAAAAGCCTATCATAGTGCCAAACTCTACAAAGAAAGAACAAAGAGATGGCATGATCGAAGAATCCAGCACAAAGAATTCAAATTAGGCGATAAAGTTCTGCTCTTCAATTCAAGAGTGAAATTATTCGGGAAAGGTAAGCTTAGAAGTAAATGGGACGGACCTTACACCGTCATCAACGTATCATCACATGGAGCAATCACAATAGAAGACGATGACGGAAACATCCATAAGGTAAACGGTCAACGTCTCAAGGTATTCCTTGAACCTGAACCTAATTTTATTGATGAAATAAATATAATATCTTTTAAAGAGTTTACTAAAAACTTATAAAAAATACATATATAACAAATAAAACAAACATATCTATTACATTTACATTTTGCTATTTTATAAAACATTGGTGTTGCATTTATGATATATCTAAAAATTCCTATGCTCTTTCCTTGTGTATACATAAATCTTCTTGATCATAGGTATATTCTCTCATAAATGCATGATAGTGTAATCTTGAGCATTATTTTTAAAATATCACAACTTATCACATACACTATCACACTGATCCGCTGTGCATCAAACTTGATCGTAACCGGTATAGAGATCTACTCAATCAGCAAGATACGTGGGAAAAAGACGGAGGCTGGCAGGCGGACCCAGGGGACCGACCGCCCCCGGGACCGGCCGCACCCCTAGCTGGCTCAATCAGAGCCAACCTTTTTTGTACCTCCCTCTGATTGCTCCAGCATCGCGTCCATGGTTACGATCAGTTTGTTTCCTCAACTAAGACCTCGGTAGAACCTATATAATCATCACAAAGGCCTCTCCTCTCTTCACACCAAACCATTCTCCTCTTCCTCTTGCAAAGGTTGCTAAGCTCTTCCACCTACAAGTTTTGACCATGTCTAGCTATGCTCTTTCGCTGATCCAAGCTCCTGGTTCAATAGCCAACCTAGACATAGCACCCTATCAAGAGAATTCCTTTGTGAGAGATGAAGCTCGTGCCATAGTAGAGAAGCCGCTAGCCTTTCTACCACCCCCTAGTGGTAACTTTAGCAACATATCAAGCTTGAAGTCCACGGCACGCTCCTGTGCACCCGAAGAAGGTGCCAAGAAGAAGAGTACTGCTGCCCGACCAACTACCGGCGCTTTAGGCCTCAAGAGGAAGGCTCCTAGTAGTAGCGGGCTTAGCAAACGTGCTGCCGTGATGCCCTCTACCTCCAGTTTACCTTCCCTGTCGTCTCCCGCTAAGGATAGTCGCTCTTATACCATTAGGAGAGTATGCAAACCCGATGGAGGGTACACCAAGGGTCTTTTTCGCAAGGGTGAAGCTCCCTCTAGTAATCCGGCACCCTCTGCCGAACCTTCCAGCACCAAGCGCAAGTTTGTAAGGAAAATAATTAGGGGGCAGCCTAAGGGTTTCTTTAGCGATAGTGAGGATGAGAAGCCTCCTAAGGGGTCAACCATTGCCTTGCTCAATGCTAGCATCAAAAGCACGCGCCTGAATGTTGTTAAGACCCAAACTCACATAGCCGAGGCTCATCTCAGCGTAAAAGGCCTTAGGGATGAATTAGATGAGATGCGCCGCGGCTATGGAGAGCAGCTGCGCAGGATCGCTAAGGCAGCAGGAGTTGAGCACGTTCTCTAAATATCTTTAGAACGCTCCTGCTACACAAATAATTAGGCACACATTTTTTCTCTTCATGATCTTTTATTTTCCAATCATGTCCCCTTTCAATGTAATGTGCCTATTTGATTTATCAATGGAATAGAAGTCTTTTATCTTTATATATATTGCACACTTGTTTTCTCTATATATTGTGACTAATCAAGACAGGAAAGAAAACAAGTGTGGGGGAGGACTCTCCAATTCAAACTGCACAAAAGAAAAAAATCAGAATTCGGTTTGTGCAAATTTCTCCTCTCTCTCTCGCTAAAATGTTTTTAAGATAAAATTTAAAATGATGACTCCTTCATACTCCATCAAAATATGTCTTTCTACGTTCAAAATGTTTGCATACTTTTTATTCCCTGCTAATATTCCTACAGATTTATGAACACCATTTAGGGACCCCTTTTATCTAAGTAATTGACGGGTGAGATATAGTAGGATGACATGATGCTTATTCATTCTTGCAAAGTACTTGGGATTTATTTTACAAAAATTCAATAGCATACTCCTTGAACGATTAACAAATACCTACCAAGGCCATATGTGATTCTTTATGATGAAACCTTCCTAATATGCCACTTACTTTGTGTTGAGTTTGGTCAAATTTTGTGACCGCTGTTGAGAGATGTTTCATGCTCCCAAGATCAGAATTCACATGCACCCACCAAAAGACAATTCTCACCCTGAGAGTTGTGCAAAACTTTACTCATCTATCATGATATCTCAAAATATGTCATACGCCAATAAAAGATATGGGACTATGCTAAAAAAAAGAGAGAAGAGGGATGCCAAGGGGCATCAGAAAATAAACAGGAAAGAAGATTCCAAATACCTGTTCAAATAATAATAATAATAATAATAATAGTGATGGAGATCCTATAGCCCATATCTTGTCTTCCTCAAAAAAAAAGAATCATGATGCATAGAGTATCAAAAAAATTTAGAATTAGGTTTCCACCTTCATATTCTCCACACACATGCACATTCTGATCTAGGAGTATGATGCACTCCCTCCGGTATGGTCTGGGGTTTGACTCGACAACATATGCAGGGTAAGTGTGCCTCATCATTTTCATTCCTACCTAAAACTCCAAGATAAGCCTTTTTAGAGGCAGGATGACCATGTGAAGGTATTACCTTTTCGTGCCTTGGTGAGGAACCACTCACATACATGAGCGATTTGAGAGAATCATTCAAGGAGCATGAGCTATTTTTATGTTTTCACAATCTTGCAAAAACCCAAGTTTCTACGCAAGGACAGAATAAGAGGATTTGAATCCAGGCTATTTCATTTTTTCAATTACCTAAGATAATCTGGTAGACACCTTGAACTTCATAAATCCAGGTGAAGTTTGGAATAACCTGTATGCAGAACTTTTTGAATAAGGAAAATAAACTCTTTTTGGTTCTTAGCACTTTACTCAAGGACGAGCAAAGGACCAAGTGTGGGGGAGTTGATGGCGGTCCTTAGTAACTAAATTCCATCATCATTTTAATACTAAAATAAATAGAAGGTAGGGTTTTTATTTAACATTTACACGAGTTTTGTTGTATATGTGACTTGCAGGTCTGACACGTGGAAATGCACAAAATATACAAGAAAAGCGCACTACCGGAAAGCATATTCAGAAAAGGCGCCAAACAAAGACAAAGAAGAAAGCCCACCTCAAACACCGAATTGGACCCATTCGTAACCACAGGGGAGGTCCAGGCCCAACAACAAACCAACCACCCGAAGGCGGTGGCCAGTGGGGCCAGCCAGGGGACCGACCGCCCCCGGGTGCGGCCGTCGCCCTGGTGGGGCCTCCCGGGCCCAATCTTCGGAGGCGGTACTCTAGGCGGTATCCCAAAGGTGGTTTCACCTCCTTCCAAACTTAGCTACGCCGGAACCGTCCTATGAAGCTATAAAATGATGCCCCACTCCCTCCATGAACATAACTTGATACAAGAGAGAAGAAGAAGGGAGTGCCACCATTTTCCATTAGTTTAGCTTCTAGCTAGGCTAGTATAGGGTTAGAGAGAGAGATAGAGGCTTGAGAAGTGAGAGCGGGATCGAAGCAGTTCTACTCTCGGGTGGACGAAGTGCCGGACCTGTCGGCTCTCACATCCAACCTGTACCTCTACAACCATCTTGCTGCTTGAAGTAAGAGGTTTGTAATACATTCTAGTTTTGATCCATTAAGTGAGTTACTTTCATAAAGCTACTTGTTTGTGGGATCGTCGCTCGTCCTTGAGACAGGTGCTCTAGTTAGAGGACTCCTGATAAAGTCGGAAGTTCCTAGCCATCGCTAGAGTAGTAGTCGCCTTCGTAGACGTGGTGTCCAAGTTGGAGTCTACCTTCGTTTGTTGCGCGCGCCCACGGGCAGAGGGGTAGGTGGCAGGTGGTGATAGCCCTGTCCACTCGTACCAGCATCCCCCCACGTTCGGCCGCGGAATAACGCTGATACTAGTATCGCTTGGCAGACCAGGTGCGTCAATGGGCCCGAAGCAGGCAAGTAGTGGGAAAGTCATCTTCACTTAGAGTTTCTTGACTTAGTGTATCCTCTCCACCCAAGTTACCCTCCTATCTTTTCTAAGGGTCAACTAGCTAAGAGACCTCATTAGATGATGATGTTTTCTGAGTTGATTATGCTATAAATAAAAATGTGTAATGCGGCATAGGCTGTAGACTTTGTATTTAGTAATTACATAGGTTTCCTTTACTTTAGCCGAATCTCGAGATTATTTTACTACATTAGTGAGTTTCTATATTCTATCTCTGGAATACCCTTTACTTTATTTACTCAGTTATCATTTACCATTTATCATTGACTTATTTATCGCTAAAGCACTAGAGTTATGGGTTATGATAGGTCTGCACATTTATCTTTCCAATCATTGTATTAGATTATCCTAATGAGTAGAATGCCTCTTTATCCTTTTGGCATAAAACAAATCAACGCTACTCGGAATACTTACCGGGTCAAGTGCTACAATGGGAGAATAATCTATGCGCTTGTGGATATATTCTATAGTATTATTTTTAGGAGGCAAGTGAAGATTATTTTACCAATGGTTTTTGGCATCATGTTAGGGATGATAACTTAACGTGAAGTGATGTTAAAAATACCAACAGTTGACTGGTAAAATCATACAATAACTACCGTCAACAAGCTCCCCCACACTAGATCTTTGGTCGTCCCGAGTGAAGGATGGAATTAAGCAATCTTAACTTTAGGACTAGACATCATCATTTCATCATTCCTAGTCATACCTGCACCGCGGGATTTATTGTGTCTACCATAAAACTTTGAGCGGTTGAAGAATAGAACAGCCAGAAACTGATCACCTTCTTCTATTAATCAAGTAGTTGGAGGTTTTTGAATATTTTTGAAAGCATAGCTTACCTTCTCCTTCTTTGTAGTACTCTCATGTCACTCATATGTGGTGGTGCTGATCCTTACCAAGGCATAGATGATGTTGCCTTCTCTGTTGCCTGCTTGTAAAGCTTATGTGGAGCTGAGGTAGGGGTAAAGTGAAAACATACTTGCATTGCATATATTGTAAAGTCAAAACAAGGATCCAAAGAGAAAGATGTCATACTCTTAGATCAAGATGTGCATGTGTGTGAAATATATGGTGGCTAACCTAATTCTACTATACTCCTTTTGAGAATTTTCTCTCTTTTTCTTTTGCAGGACAACATGGGCTATCTTTCTTTTTTTTCTCTTTTCTTTCTCTCTTTTTTCAGGCGGGCATCAGAGTACCCATTGTTTTGGCATTCCGGACACTTGTCTATTTTTACCACTCAGGCGGGCATCTTTGTACCCATTGTTTTCTCTCTTCTCACACTTTTACATAGCCACATGCCTCTTCTCTGCATAATTTTGAGAGATGATAACAAGAACTTTGGAGCATTTATTCGTAACTTCTTTTTGTGCTTCCTCCAATATCAGAGTAAAATATTTTTTTAGGTGGAAAGGCATGTTGTTGCGTATTCCCAGTGTAGGAATAGCAGGTATATGTGGAGTGTACGTGATCTTGATTTTGGGAGCATGATAAATTTCTCAACAAGGATCACTCAGTTTGACAAAACTCAAAGCAATAGCAAGTAATAAATGTAGAAGGTTGATTCTATCCTATTTTTGGCTCTGGTAGGTAATTGCTTTTACTACAAAGGAGAAGCATAGCTATTGGTTTTAAATTTTGTAAATAAAATTCTCCAACAACTAGATATCAAGAGTCAAGCTTTCATTATTCTTACTATCTCGTATTCCACAACAACTTAAGCAACATGGGGGTCCCTAATTTAAGTTCCCAATAGCAGCAAGACTTCCAAGAAAAGTGTTATGTGTGTCTATCCTTAAGTCAAGGCTACTCAGGTTAAACCTTTTATGTTTTAAAGTTGCTTAATCATAAGATATTCAATTCAGTGCAAAACAACGAGCGGCGTACGAGAAAATAGGAAGTTCAGGGTGCGTACCTGACCGTGGATGAAGCTCATGGTGAGGCAGTGATTTAGCAGGTCGGGCGACCTAGGCGGCCGACCCCTCCTGGTGGCCATGGGTGCCCCGTCTCGTCGTGTGTGATCTGTGCGTCGGTTGCTTCTGTTTTTGGTGTACTTTTGTCTTTGGTGTTCGTCGTTCTATCACGTGCTCCTCCCCCACACTTGTTTCCTGTTTTCCTTTATGCGCAACAAAGTGGAGACAAGCACAAATGTATCCAACCAAGATAACATTGACTCAAACTGACTTTTATTAATAGGGCACTTTTATTACACAAGATTTTCAAACTAAAATGAACTAAGCAAACTAAAGCGAACAAATCGAGCTAAGCAAACTAAAGCAAACTAATCGAACTAAACAAACGAAGGGGTGCCCTAATGGATACATAACTCTAATGCCACCTAGAATTGTTCTGAAAGAAAAGCTCAAATTTAATCTCTAATTCTCTATGCTTTCCTTCTTTCAGATCAATCCTAAGATTGGTATTAGCTATAGTTCTAGTAAGGAGTCTATTCTGATTCTTCATGACCTCTATCTCGCGTGCTATCTCAGCCATCTGCTGCTGAAGCTCTGTGTTGGTGACCTTAGAACGCTTCCGTGGAGGTCGCTCTCCACGTGGTGCATCCTTAGGTGGTACGAACTTGACTTTGGCAGGATCGGCATGGACTCTGTCGAAGGTTAGGCGAGAGGTGTACTCGGCACATGAGACATGGCCATCCCTGTCGAGCTTCACCCCTGTCAGTGTCTCGTTTGGCTTCGGCGGCAGGAGCTTGACATCCTTCGGGAGTTTGACGATCGGTTCCTTCTGTGGCGCATCCTTCAGGTAGAGGGTCTCTAGCGGTGATGGAAGGGCTGATCTAGCACAAGCATGAAAGGATTGCTCATGCTTGCGAGGTTGGTTTGGTGGAGCAATGGCGAGAGGCTTGGCTAGGATGATGGCATGAGAGTCATCGGCGGGCACCTTGCTAGGACCCATCCCGTAGGGGATGATCTTGTTGTCGGCCATGGGAGTTTTTGAGGAGAGCTCGTAGGAACGAGGAAGACGATGGGTTGGATGAGATGAGATGGGAGGCTAGCAGGGGCTGGTTATATAGTCGTCCGGTGGGTGTTAGGGCTTCAAAATTTTCCCTACGAGCTTACGGCGGCGGCGGATGACCTAACAAAAACGAAAGTTGGAAAATATGCGAGAAGAGACCCGAAGGATCACGTCACGAAAAGATAGCGGAGAATGGAGTCGTAGGGAGGTCGGCCGACCTGGTGGTGGGGTCGGGCAACCTGCCCCCTGTTGACGGTAGTTGTTGTATGATTTTACCCATCAACTAAACATGAAAAGGGTATAAAAGCAAACACCAACATAGGTTTAGGGATTGAACTGACAGAATTCCACGAGTTTTGGTGAATCTGTGTTTCTGCAGGACGTTATCAGGAAAATAAGAAAATACTAAGGACGTCGGTGTAAAAATCGAATTCCACCGCGAAAGTGGAACAAGAAGAATCTAGAAGATACCAGAGATTCACCAGAGAAGACAGGACCCGTTTGGACTCCGAAGAGGGTTGGCTGACCTGGCCCCTAGGTCGGCCGACCTGTCAGTGTCACGGAATCGCCTCCGCTTTGACGTGGACCACATCCCAATATTTCACGCAATCTACACCGTCCGTCGAAGTCAGTTTGATCTAAGGGCTACAGTTCATCCCACTGGCATATATAAGGACCCCCAGACCCCCCAGGGTTTTATACCAGTTCATTCAATCATATGTAAACCCTAATCAAGAGATGTCCCATGAATGGATAACTTCTCATTAGGATCTAGGGACTAGATAGTAGAGAGATGGAGAACGAGGGAAGAGTTAGGAGGAGTTGCCGGCCTATCCGTGATCCATCTACGGCTTGTACTTCGGTAGGATCTAGCTCTACTTGAGCTAGCTCTTAAGATGTGTCGGGCAACCAACTTCTTATTCACGTAAGTCTATGTTCATATTGTTTATCTGGTTTATGTCTTTCTTTTGAGTACTTTATTCCTGTTCTAGACGGAGTAGAGTAGTAATCTATAGTGTAGGCGTGGTGCTTAGACTATAATTGCTTGTAAATGCCCCCTGCTTTCCGGATCGGTGGTAGATCGCGAGGGTGACCTAGCCTTGTTGAGTCTTACACAGTCCACCTCCCATTTGTAGGGCTAGTAGGATCTTGATACTTAGGAAAGTATCGTTTGTGGTATCCTTCCTCAAGTGATTTCCTCAGATAGACAGTAGAAGGCATAAGCTTGCCCAAGTCAGAAGTAGAAACCCCTAGTTATCTTCTCTACACTCCTATTATCTACAACCTAGATCACCATAACCATATTATATATACCCTTGATTAGTTTACACCTATTAGACATAACTTTAGTTGCAACACCACCATCCTTGATTACATCATTAATCCCATCATTGACTACCACCTTTAAACTAGTTTTACCTTTACTTATTGACTACCCCTGGTTAAGTTAGATTGTAGTTAACCAAACCCGTTTCCCTGTGGACACGATATTTAAAAACCTTCGGGTGAAAGCTACAACGGTATCTGTGCGCTTACGGATTTATCTGTGTGCACTTAAAAATACCAACAAGCTTTTTGGCGTCGTTGCCGGGGAAACGGTTGCTGACTTAGCTACAAGCCTAGCTTAGCCTTTTTTATTTATCTTTTAGCATGGATTTCACTCCTTTCTATCAATATTCTAAACCCACGAGCTCTAGCTTTATGCCACCAGAATCTTCAAAGCCTATCCTAGCACCTAGCTACGAGCTGAGCCCGTGTCTTATAGAGTTTATCCAAAAACAACCCTTCTCAGGAGAAGGCGATGAAAACCCATACTCACACCTACGTGAGTTCTACCGCATCTGTGCATACTTGCGCATTGCTGGCATGCCAGAGGAAGCTTTACAATGGAAGCTCTTTCCATTCTCTTTGACTGGAAAAGCTAGACACTGGTACAACCAGACCGTAGGTAGTATGATGGGAGATTGAAAAACACTTTGCTTTGAATTTTATTCAAAATACTTTCCCATCTCTATGGTAGTCAGCCTTCGAAAGGAAATTTAATCCTTCAAACAAGGCAACGATGAGTCTCTTGCTGAATCCTAGGAACGTTTCAATGATCTTATCCTCACTGGCCCAAACCTTGCTCTTGAAGACCATATATTTCTTCAACATTTTTATATGGGTCTTAGCAAGGATGATAAGCAAGACCTTAATTGTTGCTCTGGAGGATCATTTTCCCATTTGACAGCTATTGAAGCAAGGTCTGTGCTTAATAGATTTACTGGAGTGACCTATTGCTCTAGCACTCGTCCTACACTCCTCGAGAAGGAGGAATCATTTCCTAATCAAAGAGAGGAAGTTCCAATAGCCAAATCACAACCATTCCAATCCCAAGATTTGGCTATCTCATCAATACCCCAAAATCCTCCAAAAGGAATTCCACCTTTGGAAAATCCTTTTGAATTCGAGGGTAATCTCATCGATTTTGGGAGAACAGATAACTCCCGTCCACATAAGAGACCTCCAAGTGATCATATTTCGAATCCTCTTATGGAGGAATCTCTTAGAAAGCGTCCTTATTCCCATTGGGAAGAATTCAAGGATGACATGCCTAGTGATGCTATAGAAGGAAAGCCAAGCCAATTAGAAGCCAATCCTATTCTCCCCTTCTATGCCCACAGTAGATGACTTATTTGAACCCATCTGTGAACCCATCCTTGATCCCAATGATCCCTCTTGTGCTCTTTCTCCTAAGACTCGTGATGATCCTAGAAACCCGCTCAAACACTCAAAGAATAGGAGCCATCAAGACCACAAGGAAGATCAAGAAGAGCTACAACAATGGGAGGAATGTGTTGAATGGATGGACAGATACGAAGCCTTATGAATGGAATCCATACTTGGCTCAGATCCAAATGATGAACTTATAGCTCATCCAAGTATGGAGGCCCTAGGCGAGATCAACCTAAAAGACACCCATCCAAAGGAGATCTTAGACAATGAAATGTCCAATGAATGTCTTAGGCATGGAATGAAAGAGACAATGCCTTTGCCTATAGACATTCAGAAGAGATACCCTTGGAGATTGAGATCGATGATGATATCAATGAACATGAAAGTTATTTCATGAACACCTCATCAAATCCTTGCTCACAAGAGAAAACTTGTGAATCATTTGGTCTCTAACATTATCCCGCATGAGATCTTCAACCCCCTCATGCTTCCTGTTCATAAAGATTTTGAAGGGGTGGTTGTAGATGCGTATGTCTATCATAAATATTGTAGATCTCGCTATGTGAATCTTGAGATAGCCACCTTAAAGGTTGGTGTTGGAGGGGAAACCACTTCACCAACATGAATGCAATTAGAAGGTTTCCCAAGAACAAACTTGCACCCCTTTTTGCTGTGATGTCTTTGTAGCATAGAAACATAATTGTAAAAATATTCCTTCAGGTATTATTGTCACTAACCATTTCAAGACTAAAGCAAAAAGGATAAAGGATGACGACTCCAAGGTATGTCCAACCAATTATCATGCAACATTGATCACATCCATCTAGACTTGATTTTTACCTTGCAAAATTCAAGCTTGGGGGATGGGCTTTTGTGAAAAATCCTATACCATGTTGCTAACTCACCTTGGTTGTCTGTACCTTAAATCATGCTCACACATCTCTATTTGAATAAATCCTTATAATGATTTCACACTACCTTTATTTGCTATAGTATATGTTTAGGGTTGGGAGTTACTTCATACATCTCTTAAATGAAGCATTACTTTCAAAGGTTTTTAAATTTAGCTTGTGCTTAGATTAAATGCCCTCCTAAGTCAAATTAGACGTGGTGTCTAGGTTGATTTTTGACCCAATAGTATGCTATAGTAGATGCTGAATATTTTGTTGGACTAACCCCTACAGGAAACTTTTCAAATCAATTTGGGGAAGTCATAGGATAAACTCAAATCAGAGATGAAGCAAGATACATGAATCCCAACAGTTGTGCATAAGGGAGAGGTCTTGCTCAGCGGACCTAAGAACCAGGAGCCATCGCTGTCCGGTTGAAGCATAAGGAAGGAAGACCAAATTCCACCAAAGTCGATCTGACCATGGTCTTCCTCCTCTCAAGCTCCCGTTGCTTAGGCACACTGGTTTGCAATCCCTCTACTCACCATTACCTTACTTCTATAAGTTTGATTAGTTCTATAAATGTCACATATGAAAATCAAACTTAAAGACAACATAAAACAAATCCTCCATAGAAGAAGTAATGGTGAATAATAAATGTCCTAAGCTAATGTTCAAACAACTTCTCTACATCATAGAAAGTGTCCTTTAGACAACACTACCCCTGTCATTACTTGTATATTCCTTTGGGTATGTGTTGTCCACTAATGCTTTGTAGGAATGGAATAATGAGAGAAGCAAAAGGTCCGAACACAACTAAAAAGGAAGAACAAAAGGATGTCATAGGAGACAAGCCACTCAGGCACAAGACACTAGAAACTCCTGCCCAAGTAGATACATACTGAAGCAGTGAGGATGATCAACTCAGTTCGGGATGAATATCATCACCTCCTTACATCACCACACCTGCCAAAGCTAGATGATCCAGTCGTACCAACGATCGAGTACACCAGAGAATCTTCCACAAGACCCTCTGCAACACTGGATCGAACGTCAACATAATGGAAAAGATGGCATGCCAGATATTCAGGTTCCTAGATGTGAGAGAGGAAGAGTACAATCCACCGATTGTACTTGCAAGACCACACGAGCAATCATCTATATGAGATCAGGAAAGGTCCATTTCCAATTCCACATAGGAAAAGGAGTGCTGCTACTTCAACAGCTAAACAACTTATGAGTAGCCGAAGAAGAATAGACCTAGAAGGAGACATCGTCCATCCCAACGTCAACCAACCACCCAAGGATGGTTAGGCAGACTATGACGGTGAAGTTATAAGGAGTGATGAGAACCCTTGCACCAAATCAGAAGAGTGAGAAGAATGAAGAGACTGTGAAGGATGAGCCCCTAACCTCAACATCAAGATTAACTTCACCAATCAGAAAGGAATGGAGGAAGGAGTCACCTTCCAGCACATCATCAGAGGTGCAACCAGGGTCACAATCTCAACTCGACTATGCACCAAGTGAGGAATGAACACAAGACAAGAAGTCCTGTTTAGAGGACTATAAACCACCGAGCCTTTGCCAAAAGGTAAATTTGGTACTTATTCATATTTCTTTCAGCATTGCATAATTTTCCTTTAGTATATTAGTATAAGTATTTGCATATTTAACTTACTGCATTTGCATAGAAAAGAAAATAAAAATATTTACTTACTGCATTACATCGAAAAAATATAAGCCCTATGTGACTGATCTCGTGGCATAGCTCACAAGACTATTCACTATGGTGGCACAAAAATAATTTGCATGCATCTAGAATAGGCTATTGCATCACAATTACTTTCTGCATTCATAAACATAAAATACCAAAAATATGTGAGCACATGAAGGTCCACACTTTTTATGAAAAATCTAAAAATATGTGGGCACATGAAGGTCCACTCATTAAGGGAGCTTTCTGCTGGAGATTTTGCCACTAACCATGGAGTGATATTATCCTAACCCCTTCCATGAGAATTGGTATTCTTGTTGGCAATTGAGTTTTACAGGACAATATATGATCAAAGAGCTAGTCAACCTGACGCCCTTACACTGCTAGTACACTAGCTGTATGAAGGATCACTCAACTTGCAACATCAACGACCACGCTATCATCTAGATTGGGGGAGAGCATCCTCCACTTAATCTAGCTAAGTATAAGCCTCCCATCCTATCACTCTACTATATTGCTTCTCGAGTGTGTTAGCTAGTGAAATAAAATTTGAAAACTAAATAAAGATTTGTTTAGCTTTTTTAGGTTTGCTTAGGTTTGAATAAAATGCTTACAGAAGCTTTTGCCCAGATAAATAAACTCCATAAATCAACATGATGCATGAAATTGACAATTATCACTTCACTAGAATCCCTTTGATACCTAGTGTTCAACCTTGAATTATCCCAAGTTTTAGATACAACTGTTTTAACTCGAAGATTTACTTTGAACCTGAAACTTGTGGGTAGCAAATGCTTGATCTAAGTCTAGGTGATTGAGGGATATGATATGGAAAGTTTGAGCTGCTATTTATCTTATTCCTAGTGATACTTGAGTCCTGGAGAGTTATTTTAAAAATCCTTAAAACCACATGATGAGTTCCTATATGGCAGAGCTCAAATTCCCACCACAGCCATACATGCTAGAATAGGAAAAGCCACACATTTATATGCTGCTTGCTTTGCATTGAGTGTTGTCAAGCTTTGTTAATACCTTCGAAACTTGTCATGCTTTCAAAATCAAGATCACGTGCACACCACATACACCTGGTGCTCCTACACAAGGAGTACGCAAAAACATGCCTTCCATATCCACCTAAAAATGTTCTACTCCTACACTGGGAGTAGACACCAAAAATAAGCCCTATAGGATATTTCCAAATAAATGCTCCAAGTTCTTATTGCAACCTCTCAAAAAGAAAAAAAGGGAAATACTGTTGTAGAGAAGAGGCATGTGGCTATGCAAAAGTATGAGATGAGAGAAAACAATGGGTACAAAGATGCCCGCCTGAGAGGTAAAAATGGACAAGTGTCCAAATTTTCAAAACAATGGGTACTCCGATGCCCGCCTAAAAAACAGAAAGAGAAAGATTGGCCATGTTGTCCTGCAGCACAATTCCCCCAGTATTTGAAAAAGAGAGAGAAATGTTTTCAAGGAGCAAAAGTAGAATTAGGTTAGCCACCATATACACCTACCGCCACATATCCACACACATGCATATCTTGATTTGATTATATGACTTGTTTCTCTAAATCCATTGTTTGACTTTACAATATATGCACTGCAAGTATGTATGAGCTGTCTCCTTTCCCATGAGCTCCATATAAGCCATTAGTGATAGGGTGAGAGAAAGAAGGCACACATCACTACTGCCTTGGTGAGGATCCACAAATACCACATATTGAGAGACTTGAGAGGGTCATACAAAAGAATCTCCGAGTTTTATTTTGAAAACTTGCAAAAGCTCCAGGGTAAGAGTTGAACGACAGAGCTTGAGACATAGTGCTTAACTTAGACATTCTGTCCTTCAATTACCCAAGACCCAAGAAAAGGCTACAAGCTCCATGGTTGAAGGTAATAAAGGTAAGTTGGAAAGTCAGAATAGTTTACTCTAATCCCAAGGAGAACTCTTGTTTGAATACAGGTGTGTTTTTAAGGAGTTGCTACTATATTTAAAAATTCTAATGAACTCCTATATCCATTGCTAAGTTTGGCTTTGCTAAGGGACTAGCAAAGGTTAAGCTTGGGGAGCTTATTGACGGTAGTTATTGTATGATTTTACCCATCAACTAAATATGAAAAGGGTATAAAAGCAAACACCAACATAGGTTTAGGGATTGAACTGACAGAATTCCATGAGTTTTGGTGAATCTGTGTTTCTGCAGGACGTTATCAGGAAAAAAGAAAATACTAAGGACGTCGGTGTAAAAATTGAATTCCGCCGCGAAAGTGGAACAGGAAGAATCTAGAAGAGACCAGAGACTCACCAGAGAAGACAGGACCTGTTTGGACTCCGAAGAGGGTCGGCCGACCTGTCAGTGTCACGGAATCGCCTCCGCTTCGACGTGGACCCACATCCCGATATTTCACGCAATCTACACCGTCCGTCGAAGTCGGTTTGGTCCAAGGGCTATGGTTCATCCCACCGGCCTATATAAGGATCCCCAGAGCCCCCAGGGTTTCATACCAATTCATTCAATCATATGTAAACCCTAATCGAGAGGTGTCCCATGAAAGGATAACTTCTCATTAGGATCTAGGGACTAGATAGTAGAGAGAAGGAGAGCGAGGGAAGAGTTAGGAGGAGTTGCCAGCCTATCAGTGATCCCTCTACGACTTGTACTTCGGTAGGATCTAGCTCTACTTGAGCTAGCTCTTAAGATGTCTCAGGCAACCAACTTCTGATTCACGTAAGTCTATATTCATATTGTTTATCTGGTTTATATCTCTCTTTTGAGTACTTTATTCCTGTTCTAGGCGGAGTAGAGTAGTAATCTATAGTGTAGGCGTGGTGCTTAGACTATAATTGCTCGTAAATGCCCCCTGCTTTCCGGATCGGTGGTAGATCGCGAGGGTGACCTAGCCTTGTTCCCGTTTGTAGGGCTAGTAGGATCTTGTTACTTAGGAAAGTATCTTTTGTGATATCCTTCCTCAAGTGATTTCCTCGGATAGACAGTAGAAGGCATAAGCTTGCCCAAGTCAGAAGTAGAAATCCCTAGTTATCCTCTTTACACTCCTATTATCTACAACGTAGATCACCATAACCATATTATATACACCCTTGATTAGTTTACACCTATTAGCCATAACTTTAGTTGCAACACCACCATCCTTGATTACATCACTAAACCCATCATTGACTACCACCTTTAAACTAGTTTTACCTTTACTTATTGACTACCCTGGTTGACATTTAAAACCCTCCAGGTGAAAGCTACAACGGTATCCGTGCACTTGCGGATTTATCTGTGTGCACTAAGAAATACCAACACCCCCGTGTCCATTCGGCTCCGGTCTCTTCGTGCAACTTTCTCATGATATTTAGTTTCCAAAAATCAGACTTTCTCGTGTCGGAAGGCAAAAGGAAGGCTTAGGCCCTAATATACTTGGTAAATTAATAAATTCAATAATATCTATTTCCTCTGGGCCTTTAATTGGTTCTAGAAATAGTTTGAGGTGGTGACCATTTTCCTCGAATAACGTATCTTCGTCGATTTGAAGTGTGACCGCTCCATAGGACGAAGTGTTGATCACCTTGAATGGTCCTTCCCATTTGCTTCGTAGCTTCCTGTGACCGAATAACTTCACCCAGGAATTAAAAAGTAATACCTGATCTCTGGGTGCGAAGACCTTCTTCTTCAACCTTTTGTCATGCCATCTCTTGGTTCTCTCTTTGTAGATTTTAGAGTTGTGAAACGCTTTCTCACGCCATTCATCTAGTTCAGAGAGTTGCATCTTTCTTTTTATTCCTGCAGCATCTAGATCCATATTTCATCTCTTGATTGTCCAGTGAGCCTTGAATTCAAGCTCTACTGGCAAGTGATAGGTCTTTCCATAAACAAGCTGGTATGGCGACATTTCAATTGGTGTCTTGTAGGCTGTTCTGTAAGCCCACAGTGCTTCTAGTAGTCTGTCCTTCCATGCTGTTCCCATTTCGTTGACCATCTTCTGCAGAATATTCTTGATTTGCTTGTTTGATGTCTTTGCTTGCCCACATGTCTGAGGATGGTATGGAGTGGCAATGTTGTGACGGACCCTATAGTTGGAATTTCTTGTCGATGAAGTGGGATCCTCCGTCACTGATTACCATCCTTAGAGTACCAAATCTTAGAAATATTATTTCTTCAAACATCCTCTTCGAGCTTCTGGAATCAATAGCTTTGCATGGCATAGCTTCTACCCATTTTGAGACATAGTCTACTACCACCAAAATGTACTCACACTGCTTTGACTTTAGAAATGGTCCCATGTAGTCGATTCCCCAGACATCAAAGAGCTCTACTTGGAGGTTGTTGACGAAGGGCATGGTATCTCTTGAATTTATGTTTCCATGTCGTTGGCATGCCCCGTATCTCCGGATAAAGCTTTTCATAATACATGGTGGGCCAAAAGAATGCAATTTGTCAAATTTTTTCATGTGTGCGAAATGCGCCATAGTGACCTCCATATGGTGATGAGTGGCATCTTTCAATGATCTTGATCCCCTCTTCCACTGGTACACATCTCCGGAGTATCGGAACATATCCTGAAGAGGTATGGCGGGTCCCACATGTGTTGTTGACTCTCGTAGATGATCTTTCTTTTGTCCTCCCCTGGTGGTACATATCTTGCAACCATAAAATTTACAATATTTGCGTACCAGGGGTCGGATCGGGTGATCCGATAGAGCATGTCGTCCCTCATCGAGTCGTTGATGGGCATTTCCTGCATATTCTCAAAATGCATTCTAGACAAGTGATCTGCTAGAGAGTTTTCTACCCTCTTTTTATCTTTTATTTCTAAGTCAAATTATTGGAGTAGCAAAATCCATTGTATTAATATAGGTTTAGCATCTTTCTTAGTGAGCAAGTATTTCAAAATAGCATGATCAGTGTAAACAATTACCTTAGCTCCAACTAAGTAAGATCTAAACTTGTCAATAGCAAAAACAACAGTTAGGAGTTCTTTTTCAGTTGTTACAAAATTAAGTTGTGCTCCTGTCAGAATTTTACTAGCATAAGCAATGGCATGATACTTTTTATCTTTAGTTTGTCCTAAAACTGCCCCCACAGCATAATCACTAGCATCACACATAATTTTAAAAGGTAAAGACCAATCAGGGGGTTGAATAATTGGTGCAGAGATGAGTGCTTGCTTAAGGGTGTTAAAAGATTTCATACAAGCATCATCAAAATCAAAGGGAACATCCTTGCCTAGCAAGTTTGTAAGAGGTCTAGCAATATGTAAAAAGTTTTGAATAAAGCGTCTATAAAAGCCAGCATGACCAAGGTAACTTCTAATCCCTTTAACATTAATAGGTGGAGGTAGTTGTTCAATTACTTCAATTTTAGGTCTATCTACCTCTATCCCTCTTTCAGACACTAGGTGTCCTCGCACTATTCCTTCTCTAACCATAAAATGACATTTTCTCAATTAAGGACTAAGTGCTTTTCTTCACATCTTTGGAAAACCTTGTCTAAATTTTTAAGACAATCATCAAAAGTTTTTCCATAAATAGAAAAGCCATCCATGAAAACCTCCATGATTTCTTCAATCATATCAGAAAAGATAAACATCATGCATCTTTGAAAAGAAGCTGGTGCATTACACAATCCAAAGGATATCCTACGATAGGCATAGGTTCCATAAGGACAGGTAAAGCTGGTTTTGCTCTGATCATCAGAGTGGATAGGAATTTGATGATATCCAGAATATCCATCAAGGAAGCAAAAGAAAGAGTGGTTTGCCAATCGCTCTAACATCTCATCGATGAAGGGCAAAGGGAAGTGATCTTTCCTTGTTTCCTTGTTGAGTTTTCTGTAATCTATGCACATCCGCCATCCAGTGACGGTTCTCTGGGGGATTAACTCATTCTTGTTATTCTTGACAACCGCCGTGCCTCCCTTTTTAGGCACAACTTGAACTGGGCTTACCCACTCATTATGCGACAGAGGATAAATAATCCCGGCGTGCAATAGCTTCAAGACCTCCTTCTTTACAACCTCTCTTAACCGCACGCGTTGTTGATGTATGCAGCTTCTTCGTGGGTCTCGGGGCAGTTATTTCCCGAGTGTCCGACATCGCCACAGACTTCACACGTCATGTGTGAGTCTAGGGCTTTCACCATATTTGTTTGATTTTCTTGAGCGTGTTCCTCGAGGCGCTTCATGAAGAGGTCTATTTTTGCGGCAAGCATACCCGTCTCCTTTACGGTGTGCATGCCTTTTTGTGCTCTTGCTGGCGGCGGTGGGGCCCTCTCCTCACTCCACCCTTGGTGGGTAACCATTTTCTCGATCAGGGCCGTAGCCCCCGTGGTAGTGAGAGACAGAAACGCCCCTCCAGCTGCAGCATCAAGGTGCCCTTTTGACACGGGTGTGAGCCCATTATAAAAGTTCTGGAGCACCAGCCAATCTTCCATTCCGTGGTGGGGACAGGTGAAAGCTCTAGTTTGGTTTTGGATAATTGATGAAGCCTTTATGTACTAATCTTTGCTATCAAGTGTTGTGGATGAGATAGATTAGTACATGTCATGGTGTGAAGCATGATGGCATCCATGATGTTATAAGTCCATATCAAGTGTTGATCTTAAGCTCTACATTTGGAAAAGATGAGGAGAAAAATAAAATGGGCTCAAGGCAAAAGTATAATTTATAGGACAATTTTATTTTTGGCACTCAAGACACCATAGAGGGTGTGAGTGCATTTAGAATATATTACCGTAATATAAAGAGGGGAAATCTTTAATTACATCGGTTATCTAGTGCCCCTAAGTGTGAGTCTCATTTGCATATACATAAGCGTTAAGTGACATGGTGAGATTAACCCTTAAAATTATTTGTGAAAAGCCTAACTCGTGTGATAATTTGTTTATCTCTTTTTGGAGGAGTTAGCAAATTATAAAGGAATTATTTTCTAGAATGGAAGCTGCTTGCTGCTCTGTTCAAAGTGCTAAAATAAGCAAGTAGCACATGCAGCCACTATTTTTTTAATCGAAGAAAATTTCTCTTGCTGCACAAATAAAGAAATATATGTGATCAGCTGCTTGTGGCTAAAATTCTTTGCTTGCATGTATTTTTATATATTGAAAAAAGGAAAACGTAACACACCTGCATGTGTGTGTTTGTGGCTGAGAGGTGCTGCATGCTAGTGCCTTCTTTCTGCGTTCGTGAGGGGTGCTCGGCTGCTGGGCCAGGCCCATTCACTTGCGACCAGAAGGAATGTAGGGGCGCTCGGATGTGCCTTTGGCCTCGGCCTCTATTCGCGTGAGGACTAAACAGAAGAAATCGCTGCGGCCGCTGGCTTCCAGAGGAAGGAGCGCTGCTCAGCTGCTGCCGGTGCCGTGCTTGGTCGCCCGTTGGAGGAGCGCAGAAAGCCGTTGGCTGCCGAGCGCCTGCTGCTGCCCTGCTGTGCGCACCGTTGGGAGCTGGACGCCCGCCTGGGATAGATAAGGCTCGTCCCCTTCCCTCCTCTGGTTCTCTCACTCCCAATTTTGCTTATTCTCAGATCCAGAGCAACAGAGAAAAAAGCTCTCTCTCCTCCTCTCCCACTTTCTAAGATTTTTCTCCAATCAAATGAGAGATTGAGTTCAACTGATTGATTTTTTGAGGGATTAAAGAACATCTTCTCCCTCTCCTCTTCATCCCTAAGCTTTGTGCTCCTTCAAGAGAGGATTGAGGGAACCCTAGTGTGTGCATTTGAAATTGCATATTTAGTGGCGCTAGGTGATTATTGTGATTGTGGATTTCTTATTACTCTTGGTGATTGCCGTCATCTAAACGGTTGGTGTTTGACTGATTGGTGAGGGGATTTGGTGATTGTGTCCGCTTCCAATCAAGAATTATATTTGTGAGGGGTTCTTGTGCCTTCCCCGGCGGAGCGCCAAAGGCAACTCTAGTGGAATGCTCGTGTTATTTAACTTCTCACTATTGGTAGGTTCTTATGGCGCCTTTTGAGAGGCTTGGTGTGTGATACCGTTTAGCCACCGAACCACGTGGTGTAGAGGGACACAACGAGGACGTAGCTTGCCGGCAAACAAGTGAACCTCGGGGATAAATCATTGTGCAATATTGTCTCCCAGTATTTTAGTGGTATTATTATGATTTGATCATCTCCACTCTTGCCACGGTGCCGGTATAATTTATTTGCCTCTCAATTTACATTCTTGCACATTTACCTTGTGTAGAAATAGTGGTAATTAGCAAGTAGTGTAGCCTAGCTAATTTAGTTATAATTAGTTCTCTCACTAGTTAGAGTAGCGACATAGCTCTTGTGTGCCATAGAGATAATAGAATCACAAGAATTGTTAATAGGTGGCTTGCCTAACCATTAGAGATAGAGCAACCGCATTTATCGCATTTTGTGTTACTAATTCTTTGCTCTAGTGATTTGTACAATTTTAAACTAGGCTATTCACCCCCCCTCTAGCCAATTCGGACATTTCAACAGGCTAGGATGTATTCTTGTAGCCTTTCCCATGCTTCGGGGATCGTCTCCTTGGATTCTTGCTGGAAGTTGGCAATTCTTCCCCTCAAAGCGTTGGTTTTGCTCATAGGGAAGAACTTAGCAAGGAATGCCGTGGAGCATTTGCTCCAGGTGTTAACAGCTTCCTGGTCCTAGTAGAACCATCTCTTCGCTTCCCCACAAGGGTGAAAGGAAAAAGGCGAAGCCTGATGACGTCAGGAGCGATGTCCTTAATGACAACAGTGTCACAAAGCTCCAAGAAGTGTTGCAGGTGAGCATTCGCATCCTCGCTTGGCATGCCACAAAATGGGCTTGCCTGCACCATGGTGATCAGGCCGGTGCGAAGTTCGAAATTCTTGCCAGCCGTGTCCACAACAGGCCCAGTGGCCACGTTGGTGACAGCGGGGATAGAGAACTCGCGGAGTGTCTTGGCCATGATGTCAAGTGAGGTTGGTGCGGGACCAATTGGTTCGGCCGTCTGTGGAGTAACAAAAGAAGAAACGGTATGAGACCAGTTCTTTCTTAGGACTGCCTCCGGATTGTCTATGTAGTTTTCCGGCAGGTCAAAACCAGGCATACACTATCCCTGTTTCATCCACAACAGGAGACAACAGGCTGAGTTAGCCTGCATAACAAATGGTTATTGCACATGCATATCACAATGATTACATCCAACTAGAATCTTTTACATTATGCCTTCCCCGGCAACGGCTTCAGAAATGCTTGTTGGCATTTCTTAGCGCAATCACCAATGTATGGAGGGGTTAGGTCCATCCCCGGCAACGGCGTCAGAAATACTTGTTGGCATTTCTTAGCATCATAACTAAGATCGGTGTTTTACCCCCGTGCATAGTGATGATACTAGAAACACCTAGATCGATATACCTTAGTATGTCACTAAGAATAATCTTGGCAACAGTACTAAATCTATACCGCAACGATAGATTATTGCAAGTATGGATAAATCCGCAAGCGCACGTAAATATCATTGTAGCATTTTACCCAGAGGTTAAGTCGAGTATCGTTATTTATAAGTTCGCTAAGGAAGGCAGTGTAATTGATTCTAGTGTGGACATAGTCAAAGTAACATGATGACAGCAATGCACCAAATGTTATAGCAGGCGAAAGAAATGGTTTTCATAGATAGTGCGATCCATACATAAGAGCAAGCAAGTAGGCTAAGGACTAAGGAAATACTAAAAGAATGAAGTAAGAATAAAGTAATATTCTAATGGAGCAGGCATAATCTTCATATAGCGAAACTTAGAATGGTAAAATCATAGAAATACATGATACAGATTTAGATCTATGTTAAGATGGATCGGAATACCACCGAGTACTGGTCTGCCAGCAACCTCAAATGGCAATTAAAGGAACCTCTACACCCTAGCTGAACACGAGGGAATGCTAAGGACGGACAGGGCTGTCACCACCTGCCGCCATCCCCTCAACGGAGACTAGGACATGTAATCACCCGGGCCCGTGCACCCAAGCACCATGCTTCCGTATAAAGAACCTACCCAGACCCTCCCGGGGCCCCGACCCTACGGATCGACAGGTAAAGAGCCTGGGCATACCCGAAGGCATGATGAACCACCACCTTAGCGTAATCCTATTTCTAATCATGTAAATGGTATGGGCTTTTAAGCATAAAGTTCTATATGGCAACAATATGTTATATAAACTAAATACTATTTCATACTTCATATTCCTAACATAAGAACTATACTCTAGTACATAAGAGGATGTCATGACATAGAAACCATAGACTAGTTCATATATCATGGTATCAATAAGAACTATACCTTGGTTCCAAAGTAACACTATAGGGAAAAAACAGGGGCAAGGACTTGGAGAACAAATCTTTCTTGTTCATACCCCCAATGTCTTCTCCAAGGAGCCAAGCCCTCCAAGGTAGCTCACCTAGCTCCTCTACTACTATACTATTACAAAAGTGAAATAGAAGAAGTGGGAGTGCTCAAATGTTGCTCAAATGGATTGATATTTGTGACTGAGCTCTCCCCCTTGCTTATATAGTTGAAGTAGGGCAGTTCCTGGAGGAATATTCCCAGTATCCAGCGCGCATCGCCCTCTCTTGGCATTGATGGAACCGCCAGAGAAAATTGGGCCAGATTGGGGCTGGGGGAGGTGCGGCCGACCCCTGGCTGGGCTTGCTTGGCCCAATCTTTCTCCTGAGTGTTCCTGGCATGCTCTGGGCCATACGTGTGTCGGTGTTTGGCCCAGTTGCGCTTATAGATATGGCCTTCCTTCAATAAGTTGTTTTTACGCTTTGTCGGAAGGCGCCTTCCGGACATACTTCATATCTTTTTCGTGCATAGTTCCTGCAAAACTCTAGATCTCCAATATATGTGGAAATATGTCACTAGTAAAGTGCACATGTGTGTAGAATGTGATAATTCACCCCTTTTTGGATCAAAGTTGGTGGGTGGAATGTGTCGACAAACACCGCCAACAGTGCTTCAAAATCTGAAACATGTGCAAAAGATCCTCCTGAAGAGTAGTTGAGATGCTTCTTGGATTTTCTTCTCAGACCCACAAAAAAGTGTTGAATAAGAATCGGGTCTGGAATGGATAGGTCTGGTCCGAATTTTATGAGATCGTTAAAACGTTCCCAGGATGTGGCCAAAGATTCATTATCTTTCTGTTTGAAAGATAGGATCTTAATTCTGAGGTTGACAATTTTGGAAAGGGGGTAGAATTCTAGACAAAAGTTAGAGCGAAGTTTTCCCCAATCTCCTCCTTCTTTCTCTACGGTTCGGTTATACCAGGTTTTAGCTCTCCCTCTCAAAGGGAAAGAAAAAAATCTTCCACTTTAAGGTTTCATCGGACATGCCCTTTATATGGAGGCAGTCACAGGTCTGTTCGAACTCTCGTAGGTGAAGATGAGGATTATTATCTCTCTCTCCTGAAAAGGATTGGCTTTGGACCATTTCGATCAGACACAGGCGTAGCTCATAGGTAGGAGTTTGGATAGGCTTTGAGGACTGCCTAAGCCTATGGCTTGTGCTCGTGGATGCAAAATATAATACAAACAAACGTGTTATAGTGCAGAATTACAACTGCAATAGATGGGTGTGGTTTCAATGGCATCCATAAGGATGAAAACAAAAATAAGGAGATAATAAAGATAAAAGTATTAAAACCAGGTTAAGATTGACTCTAGATGTTTCAACCGTTTTTCCTGGCAACTGCATCAGAAATGCTTGTTGGTATAAGATAACTCAAACAAATAAGCACTAGGATTATCTACAAGCGGACAGATACCGATGTAGCACTTCACCCGGGAGTATTCCAGGTATCGTTATTTATATTTTACCACAGGGAAAACGGGGTGACTAGAATCTGGACTTAACCCCTGAGCTGCTGTCAAGGATGGAGAAAATAGGTGATATAGGAGTTGTCTAAGGCTTCTAGTTCTAATCCTCACAAGATATGATATGATTGTTCTAAAAGAGGTATTACTATAGGAATACACCAACAAAGGGTTAATTCCTTAGTAATGAAAACTTATGGTCCTACTGATGGGAGGTGGACTGTGTAAGATTCAACAAGGCTAGGTCACCCTCGCGATCTACCACCGATCCGGACAGTATAGGGCATTTACGAGTAAATATAATCTAAGCACCACGCTTAAACTATAAATAACTACTTCAATCAAGAAGCTACCAAGACTAAAGCACTCAAAAGAATCGTAAACCTTAACAACAATAATAGCAATGTTACTCACTTGGATTAGAAGTTAAACTCCGAAGAAATCTTCAGAAACAAGTCCTAAAGAAGGACTTGAATCCACGGGTACAAGTCGTAGAGCAGTTACCGACAGGCCGGCAACTCCTCCAAACTATCTCCAGCTCTACTACCACACCACTTTTATAACAAGAATAGCCCTAATCTGGAGAGACTACAAGGCTAATCTTATACTTGATTCTTGGCTCTAGATCCTATCTTGGGTTTCTACTCTATTATAGATAAGTCAGTGGAATTCTGAAACCCTGGATTGATTTCTCTCTGGATCATATGAAACCCTGGGGGTCTGGGGGTCCTTATATAGGCTGGTGGGATGAACCATAGCCCTTGGATCAAAATGACTTCGAAGGACGGTGTAGATTGCATGAAATTTTAGAATGTGGGTCCACGTCGAAGCGGAGACGGAAAGGAGCCTCTGACAGGTCGGCCGACCTAGCCAGTGGGTCGGCTGACTGTTGACTATAGTTATTGTATGATTTTACCCGTCAACCAATCATGAAAAAGTATATAAATGAGAGCCAACACCTAGAATAGGGTTTAAACCGACAGAATTCCATGAGTTTTGGTGAATCTGTGTTTTTCAGGGACTATACAGGAAAAGAACCAAAGAGGACCCACACCGCAGAGAAAAGTACCGAATTACGCCACGGCAGGAGATCAAGAATATTCTAGAGAACACCAGAGACACGCCTGCTAAAGCAGGGCCCACAAGTAAGCCAAAGAGGGTCGGCCGACCCTCTGACATGGTCGACCGACCTAGCGGAGAGTCCTTTTCGCCTGCGCTTTGACGTGGACCCACATCCCGAAATTTCACGCAATCTACACCGTCCGCCGAAGTCGGTTTGATCCAAGGGCTACGGTTCATCCCACCGGCCTATATAAGGACCCCCAGAACCCCCATGGTTTCATATGATCCAGAGAGAAATCAATCTAGGGTTTCAGAATTCCACCGACATACCTCTAATAGAGTAGAAACCCAAGATAGGATCTAGAGCCAAGCATCAAGTAGAAGATTAGCCTTGTAGTCTCTCCAGATTAGAGCTATTCTTGTTCCAGAAGTGGTGTGGTAGTAGAGCTGGAGATAGTTGGAGGAGTTGCCGGCCTGTCGGTGACTACTCTACGACTTGTACCCGCAGATTCAAGTCCTTCTTTGGGACTTGTTTCTGAAGATTTCTTCGGAGTTCAACTTCTAATCCAAGTGAGTAACGTTGCTATTATTGTTCTTGAGGTTTACGATTCTTTTGAGTGCTTTGGTCTTGGTAGCTCCTTGATTGAAGTAGTTACTTATAGTTTAAGCTTGGTGCTTAGATTATATTTACTCGTAAATGCCCAATACTGTCTGGATTTGTGGTAGATCGCGAGGGTGACCTAGCCTTGTTGAGTCTTACACAGTCCACCTCCCGTCAGTAGGACCGTAGGTTTCTATTACTAAGGAATTTACCCTATGTTGGTGTATTCCTGTAGTAATACCCCTTTCAAAACAATCATATCATATCTTGTGAGGATTAGAACTAGAAGCCTTAGCAATCTCCTATATCACTGTTGACGGTGGATAACGTCAACTTTTATTAGAACTTTAGACATGAAAGGACACATGAATACACACTAGTCTAGAGTTTTAACTGACAATTTCCACGAGTTTTGCATATTCTGTATTTTCCAAGGAGTATTCCAGAAAAGCATAAAAGAGGGATTAAAGTGCGTAAAAGACACGAAACTTAACCGCGAAGGAAACATCGTCATCAGGATGTGGGAAGGATCTAGAAGACACCCGAGCAACCGGGGCCCCGGACCCCACAAAGTGGGGCCGGCCAGCACTAGGGTGGGGCCGACCGGCGCTCCCCTACTGAGTCTGGGCCCCACCTTCTGGAATGTTCCTCCCACGCTTCCTTGGCACCCAAGTAAAGCATCCCTACGTTGATCTAAGGTCGGTTTGATCCGACGGTGCGCATAACATGAGACGCGGATCAAAGACGTGGCGGTTCCTTGCCCCCTACTCCACCTCGGCCTATATAAGAACGCCCCAGGCCCTCTCCAGAGGGCATTCTACACCCGGTGCTTCATATTCTCTACATAAATTAGGGTTAGGGTCCCTCTAGTTGATCTAGTTCTAGTTCATCTAGTTGTAGCAGTTAGGAGAGACTAATTCATCTAGATCTAGTCTTGTTTAGAGATTAGAGAGATAGAGTAGAGGAGTAGAGATTCGGAGGAGTTCCGGCCTATCGGCGCTTCTTCGTAGCTGTATTCGTCTGGATTCAGCTTCCTCGCCCGGAGCTGCGTTCTGAGGTACTTTTGTATTCAACTTCTAATTCAAGTAAGCATTTGTTCTTATTCATTCTTAAGTTTGCAACTCATATTGAGTGCTTTGATCTTGGTCATTACTTGATTGAAGTAGTATTTCGTAGTGTAGGTGTGGTACTCAGGCTAGGTTTACTTGTGAATGTCCCCTGATTGGCCGGATAGTGGTAGATCACGTAGGTGACAGCTGCGTTGAGTCATCTGTAGTCCACTTCCTGTTGATAGGATCGATAGGTGTATAAGTGTCTGGTAGGAGGAAACTCTGATTTCGCCTCTTATTCATGTCACTGCCCAGTTAGAACGATATTATTCAAAGTTTACCGGTTGTTGGAACTAGATAGTCATTAGCTATTTCCTCTTTCTTGATTTTATCTAGCCTAATTGTAGGGTTAAGTTTATCGGCTTGGTCATTATCACCTACTGTTCCTTGTGGATACGATATTTAAAACCTCCGGGAGAAATGTGACAGCGGTATTATATCTGTGCGCTTGCGGATAATCTGAATACAATCTTATTTAAGTAGAGTGCAGTTAATTTATACCAACAAGCATTTCTGGCGCCGTTGCCGAGAAACAGTTTGCTGATTTTGACTGAGTTTAGCTTAATCTTGTATTATACTTTTTATCTTTTCTATTTTATCCCTACCTTTTCATCATTTTATGTTCATCCTTATGGATGCTTTAAATTTCATGCCTATCTATCTATTTGGCATGCGCAAAAGCTTCGGGCTACCAAATCTGTAGAGACTATCATAACACCTGACTATGAGCTGCGCCCATGTCTAATTAATATGATTCGGGATAAACCCTTCTCGGGAGAAGGTAACGAAAATCCATACTTACACCTACGAGAATTCGAGCAGACCTGTGCATGCTTGCACATTGCTGGCATGTCTGATAAGACTTTAAGGTGGAAGCTTTTTCCGTTCTCTTTGATCGGAAGAGCTAAACATTGGTATAATTGAGCCGTAGGAAGTATGCAAGGGGATTAGGAAACTTTATGCTCTAAATTTTGTTTATATTTCTTTCCCATCCATAGAGTAGTTAACCTTCGAAAAGAGGTTCTAACTTTTAGGCAACTAGAACAAGAATCTCTTAGTACATCATGGGATCGTTTTAATGAACTTGTTACATCTGGCTCTGACCTTGGTTTTTCAAACCCCGTACTTATTCAACATTTTTATTTGGGTCTTACCAAGAACTCTAGGGAATCTCTTGATTTATCCTCTGGAGGAGCCTTTTCTTATTTGCCTATAAGTAAAGCAAGAGCAATGATTAACAAGGTTGCTCAAGCGAATTCTGAACTCCCCGAGGAAGAGAAGGAATCATACCTCGAACAAGCAGAGGAAGCTTTGGTAGCTAAAGCACAACCACTCCAATCCCAAGATTTACCTGTCAATCCTAAACCATCGAAACCCCACTTTGATGATTTAGACCTCCAATTAGTTAAGATGCTCGTAAATCAATGTAAATCAGATCTTCCTAGAAGAGCATCTTGGAAAAAGTGTCATCAACTTCCTTTCCACCCCAAAATACATTGGGAAGAATGCAAGGATGGCATGTCTAGTGATGCCATAGAAGGAGAGCCAAGCCACATAAAAATCAATTCTATCTTCTCCCCTTCTATGCTCACATTAAATGCCTCATCTAAACCCATCCTTGACCCTGATCCTTCTTATGCTCTCTCTCCTAAGTCTCATAATGACCCTAGGATCCCATTAAGACATCCCAAGAATAGGAGTCATGAAGATTTTTGGAATGACCAAGAAGAGCTACGACAATGGCAGGAATGCATAGAACGTACTAGAAACACATACGCTATTGTCAAAGAATGGATGGAAGAGGACGAAGCCTTAGTACTAGCATCTAAACTTGGTCTAGATTCAAATGGTGAGCTTAAATCAATTTCTATAGTAAACATAACTCATCCAAGTTTAGAGAAAGCCTTAGACGAGACCAAACTTAGAGACACCAATCCATGAGAAATCTTAGAAAATAAAACATCCAATGAATGTCGTAGACATGAAATAATAGAGACAAACTTGTTACCTATAGACATCTATGAAGAAACACCCTTGGAGTTTAAAAAGGGAGATCACATCAATGAGCATGGGAATTATTTCATTAACACCTCATCGAATCCATGCTCATATGAGAAATCTCCTGGATCAATTGGTCTCTCTAACATTATCACACACGAGATCTTCAACCCCCTCATTCTACCTGTTCATAAATTTTTCGAAAGGGTGGCTGTAGATGCATATGTTTATCATAAATATTGTAGATCTTGTTGTAATCTTAAGATAGGTGCACATAGGTTGGTGTTCTAGAGGAAACCACCCCCATGAACTTAAAGTACAATAATTAGAAGGCTTCCCAAGAATAACTTTGTGTCCTAAAATAACCACTCTTGAAAAAAAAATGAATTGAGCTTGCACCTTTAATTTTACTATAATGCCATTATGAAAATATTCCCTCGGGTATTTTTGTCACTAACCATTTTAGGTTTGAAGTAGAAGAGTGACAATGCAAGGTATATCCAACCAATCATCACGCAATATTGAATTATATCCATCCAAGCTTAACTTTGCTTTGCAAAATTCCAGCTTGGGGGAATGGGCTTAATTAGAAAATCTTACGTTGCTAGTATTGGTTGTCTCTACCTTTCTAATCCATGTTCGATTGTTCGCCTTTTCATCTCTAAATGAATAAATCTCTATAAGTGCTTTCATTTCACCTTTGTTTGCCATAGTAGGATTTGGTTTGGAAGTACTGCAAATACTTCCATTGGCATTTAAATTGAGCGTGGTGCTCAGGTTAAAAACGTCTTCCTTAATTAAAACTAAACATGGAGTTTCGTTTGGTTATTGAACTAGAAATTACTGTAGTAGACATTGGATATTTTGTTGGACTAACCCCTGCAGGAAACTTTCACAATTAATCTGGGTAAGTCATGAGATAAATTTCAAATCAGAGATGAGACAGGGCACAGGCTGAATTTCAATAACTTTACAGGGGAAGACACAGCACATTCATCATGAATGGAAGAACTTAGCATAGATGGAGCATGATAGAATTCTGGACAAACAACCTACGTTCCAAAATTGTACATTCCTTCGGGTATGTGTTGTCCACCAATCTGTTGCAGGCATAATAATGAATGGAGTGACAAGGTGTCATAAGATCAAAGAAGCAAAATATGGCAAAGAGGATAAGCAACAAAGGAGACAAGATGCTCATGAACAACTCAAGATACAAGAGAAGAAAGAACCACAGCATGTCATCTACCTTCCATCACTTAGTGCGATCACGCTCTTATAATGAAGGTAATATTTTAAGGTAAGTGGTCACTATTCTCCTCTTGATCTTGGTATGCACATAAATGAAGATGCAAACATGTTAGAGTTACGCTTTAATTGATTAATCTAATTAACTCAACATGCTTTGTCCTTTAAGATTGTTCATGGCGCCATTCTTTTGATCTCAGTCTTAACCAAATGTGCTAAAACATTGTATTCTATCTTTGAAAGATGATAGTCACACTCATGTGAAAATTTATATATTATGTAGAGATAGACAACCCTTCCATTGGTTAAGCAATTTAATCTTTTCTGCCATATGAACTTAAATGCAACATTAAATGCTTAATCGTCTGATCTTACCACTCATGTCATGAATAAAACAAATTATGCAACACCAATTTCGTCTTGTTCAATGTGCCTAAAGCTAGAGAAGAATAAATAAACAAATAGATTTGGTTCTGTTGGTGTTTTTCCACCAACAGAGCCCATGCACTTGATCTCTACCTTGGTTTTGCAAACAGGACAACACTTGACCAAAGTTTATTGATTCTCAAAATTCTACAAGTAAAATTTCTGTGAACATGCACACTAAGCAAGATGCTGCCAGATCCAACTATTAATGCTCTACTCCAACCTACTGGCTAAACAAAGGATAAAAGTGACATCATCATCACAAGGGGTGCAACCATCAAGACCTTCATCTCTAAGACGGAGAGATACACAAGAGTGGAAGAATAAGTCCTGTCAGTAGACTTTAAATTCCGCACCCTTGCCATAAGGTAATATGGTAGTTATCTAATTAATTAGTATTTCTATCTACATTAGTAATTTCACTTTAGCATATTCATCTTTATGCATATCAAAAGAAAAAGAAAAATCTTTATTGTCTTATTTACTGCATCACAAAGTATTAAAGCCCCACGTGAATAAACTTATGGTAACCCTGTAGGAGTATTTACTGTGGTGGCATAAAATATATATATATATGATAATAATATCTGTATTTACTTTCTTGCATTATGAAAATCCTAAGCCCCATGAGAATAAATATTCTTCGTGGTGGCATAAAAATGAAATATACATCATGCATACATATTTACTTTTCTACATAAGAAAATCAGAAAATCCTAAAAAGAATCCTGCTAGAACCTATCAATTTAAAATCAAATCAAAAGAATAATCAATTACTTATTGGCTGACCGCTAACCCCTTATCACATTCGAGCCTCGAGTTTTGGTTTTCATGTTGGAGTATAATTATGCAGGATGACACTATGACTGAGGAGTGAGTCCATCAGTGAAGCTGAAAGCCCATGTTTGGTTTTGGGTAATTGATGAAACCTAGTTTGCTAACGATTGCTCTAAGTGTTTCATGAGAATTGATTAGCAAATGGCAAGATGGAGCAAAGGACCGGGTCGGTGGAGGTCACAAGTGAAGGGCAATGACGGCGTCCATGAAAATGGTGTAAGTCCATCAACAAAGGAGAAAGCCCTATTGACGGCATCCATGCAAATGGTATAAGTCCATCATCATAGGTGTTCACAAGGTCCATCAAGAGATGAGAAGGAAGTTGATAAGAAACCGGGAGCTCAAGGCAAAGGTATAACCAATAGGAGCTCTTTTGGTTTTGGTGATCAAGACTCCATAGAGGGAGTGATCACATTTAGGATAGATAGCCGTACTATCAAGAGGGGCGAAATTATTGATGAAATACGGTTATCAAGTGCCACTAGGTGTTCATGATCATTGCATATGCATATAGATGCTAGTGACACTAACTTGACCCGTGGAAAACTCTTTGAAAAAGGCTAACACACGTGCACCTAAGTGAGAGACACTTTGGAGTGTTAGTGACTTAAGAAACGGGGTGAAGTTTGAGGGTTAGAGAGGGTTTGGTCCTCTCTTCCTCCTGCCGAGCTTGCGAGGCAGGATTCGGCGAATTTCGGAGACATTACAATAGAAAAACTAGCGTCGGACAGTATTGTCACAGAGCGTCGGACCATTAGCCTCAGTCCGACGGCTAACACTGCTGAGAGCGTCGGACGCTCAGTTCTTGAGCGTCGGACCATTAGCCGAAGCGTCCGACGGTGCAGTTCGTGTGAGAGATAACACAGTGGCGAGCTCTGAGAGCGTCGGACTCTCGGCGTTAGTCCGACGGTGAGCGTCGGACCAACGTCCGACGGTTTTCAGGGCTCGGGGAGCTCTCTGGAAACGTCAGACGGTCGCAATCGTTGGTCCGATGGCTTTGTCCCGCTGAGTCCGACGGTGTCAGCTGAGGGCGTCGGACCGTTCGTTTTAGTCCGACGATTATACCGTTCGACGGTTCGTTTAGCGCGAGAAGTTAGCCGTTGTGATCCAACGTTCGACTTCAAACGGCTAGTGACACGTGGCATTCATCCGAGGCGTCGGACCGTGCGGATTAGTCCGATGCTCTGGCCGTCGGACAGTCCGACGGTACGCAGTGAAGTCTAAACGGCTAGTTCTTTGTGTGTGGCATATAAATAGCGACTTGGCCGGTTTGGGGAGGATCTCTTGGCACTCCTGAACATCATAGCATATTTGTGAGCCTTCCCACTCCACTCTCACTTATCCTACTTTATTGTGATCATCATTTGGTGAGTTTGGAGAGCATCAAGTGCATTGCATTGATAGAGATCATCTAGAGGCACTTGGTAGTGGTGATTCGCAGCGATTTCTCTTGTTACTCTTGGAGTTTGCCGACTCCTAGACGGCTTGGAGCTGCGAGGATCGTTGAGGGGAGTTGGTGATTGTCTCCGCCTCCGATCGGTGAAGTTGTGAGGGGTTCTTGAGCCTATCCCCGCGGGAGATCGCGAAAGGCATCTTTATTGGATTGCTCGTAGCTTGGTGGATCCCCATCTTGTGTTGGTTGTGCGGCACCCTTGAGAAGGGTTTGGCGTGTGATGCCAATTAGCGCGTGAACCTCCAAGTGGGTGTATCGCTACAACGAGGACTAGCTTGCCGGCAAGCAAGTGAACCTCGGTAAAAAATCTTGTGTCATCTCTCTACCGAGGATTTCCCTTATATTTGATTGATTGGTTATATTGGACTTCATATCTTCTCTACACCGGGGGTATTGAAATCACCTTCTCTCTTTACTTTTGTGTACTTACTCTCGTGTGTAGCTTGTTAGTTAGTTGCTCACTTAGGAGTAGTGTATAGTAGTGACATAGCCTTTGAGTGTGAACTAGTGATCATAGTGTAGTATACTTGTCTAGGTGGCTTGCATAGCATAGTTTAGAGCTAGTGTTTTGCAAAGCTTGCTATTGTTACTAATCGGCTTGTTAAGTGTTGTTTGTAGATTTTTATAGGCTATTCACCACCCTCTAGCCATTTAGGACCTTTCAGAAGCCCACTAGGACTGTTGCTGACAAGCTTGCTCTAAAAGATCATCAACACCATGTATTGCAAACATCTAGCTTGGGGGAGGAGCATCTCCTAGTTATCAAGTAACTATACCTATGCGATTATCGAGTCTATTTTATAAAGTCATAAAAGACCAAAAATATGTGGGCACAAGAAGGTCCACCCAATTAGGAAACCTCTGCTGGAAATATAAAATCAATCACTACCATGGAGTGATACTAAACCTAACCCCACTCCATGAGCTTTGGTATTTTTGTTGGCAATTGAGTTTCACAGGAAAATACAAGATCAAAGAGCTAGTCAACCCGACGCCCTTACATTGCCGATACACCTGCTCCGAGAAGAATCACTCAATTTGCAACATCAAAGACCCTGTCAAACATTCAGCTTGGGGGAGGGTACCTGTGGGGGTATAAGCCCGTATACCCGCATAGTCATACATGGGCCAAGTCTACCGAACAGGCCCGAACTATCAAGGACGCGTCGCCCATACGATCTCTAGGAGATCGCGTATATCCGCCGAGACCTTGGCGGGCAAGGAAATACCTTTCCTAGGATCTAGCCGATTAGTTTGCCAGATCGGCTAGGATTATAATCTGTTATTATGGCAAGATTAACTTGTAACCCTGCCCCCCGGACTATATAAGGCGGGCAGGGGGTCTACTCGATTCATCTAATCTACTAGCAATACAACACAGCAACATACAGGACATAGGGTATTACGCCTCGCGGCGGCCTGAACTTGTCTAAATCTCTGTCTCGCACGAATTGTGCTCCCTCGTTCGTCTCAGGCGCACCCTCACCGTCTCATCTACTACCGCGGGTATACCCCTCGGTAGACTATCACCGGTATTCCGTCGACAGTACCCTCCATTTAAAATCCAGCTAAGTATAAGTTTCCCACCTTATTATTATTGTACCATATCGCTTTTTTCGTGTGAGTTGGCTAGTAAGATAAAATTTGAAAACAAAATAAAAACTTAGCTATATATTAGAGTGGTCTTAGAGAGTGTCTATAAGTCAGTTTAGGTTAAAGTCAAATAAAAACTGGAGAACCTTAAAATTTTATCTTGGAGATGATAAATAGTTACTCTGCCGTAATTCCTTTCAAGTGCCTAGTTTTCAACCTTAAATTCTCCCGAGTTTTGGATACTACTGTTTTGACTTAAAAATTTGCTCTGAACCTGAAACTTGTGGAGGCATATGCTTGAGCTAAGTCTAGGTGATTGATTGATATGGTACATGAAGGTTGAGCTGCTATTTATCTAATTCCTAGCATTACCAAGTTCTGGAGATTTATTTTAAATTTAAAATCTTACATGATGAGCTCTTGTATGAGAAAGTGTGAATTCCTACCAAAGCCATATATGATACATTTAGAGATAGGAAAACCTTTGCACATTTATGCTGCTTGCTTTGCATTGAGTTTATTCAACCTTTGTTGTATACCTTATCAGAGTCTTGTTATGCTTTTAAAATCAAGATCACTTACACACTCCACCCACATATGCATTACTCCTACTCTGGGAGTAAGCGCAATCATTTTCCACTTCTAACCAGATCCACCTTAAAAATGTTTTTCT
The DNA here is from genome assembly GCA_038502445.1 of Eremochloa ophiuroides. Classification (NCBI taxonomy): domain Eukaryota; kingdom Viridiplantae; phylum Streptophyta; class Magnoliopsida; order Poales; family Poaceae; genus Eremochloa; species Eremochloa ophiuroides. The sequence goes on along the minus strand of JAHLJS010000002.1, from coordinate 88,559,968 downwards.
CCTACACTGGGAGTAAACACCCAAAAAATATACCCTATAGGACAGCCCCTGTTTAATTGCTCTAAGTTCTTATCATTATCTCTCTAATCATTTATATTCAAAGGATGCAAGTGGCTATGCAAAAGTATTGAAAAAAAAAGAAAAGGGAGTAAAAGATGGACAAGTGTCCCAACAATTAAAACAATGGGTACTTAGATGCCCGCCTCCCTATGAAAAAAAGAGAGAGAAAGAAAAGAAGAAAAAGAAAAAAAAGATAGCCCATGTTTTCCTGAAAAGTTCTAAGTTTCAAGAGAGAGATCTATTTTTAAAGAGCAAAAGTAGAATTAGGATTAGCCACCTTATACACCTATCCACCATATTCCATACACATGCACATCTTGGTTTGATTGTATGACTGACTCTCTGTGGATCCATTGTTTGACTTTACAATATATGAATTGCAAGTATGCTCACCCTTGTTATTGCCACTCCTATAAGCTCCACTATAATCCTTAGTTGTAGGAAGGCATAACATCATTAATGCCTCAGTGAGATCCATAAATACCACATATACTAAGAGATTTGAGGGTGTCATACAATTAAGCTCTGAGTTTTATTTCGAAAACTTGCAAAAACTCTGAAATATTGGTACTGTGAAGAATTTGAGACATAGTGCTTGACTTGATTGTTCTATCTTTCGATTGCTCAAGACTTACGCAAAAGTTGAGAAGCCCCATAGTTAAAGGTAAAATGGGTAAATTTGAAAGTTAGAGTAGTTTTGTCTAATCCGAAGGAGAATTTTTGTTTGAAAGCACGTGTACTTGGAAGGCATGAAAGCATTGTAGCAACTCCTGATCCAAATATCTTATAATTAGGCTTAGGTTGTTTGCCAAAGGACTGGCAAAAGGTAAGCTTGGGGGAGTTGTTGACGGTGGATAACGTCAACTTTTATTAGAACTTTAGACATGAAAGGACACATGAATACACACTAGTCTAGGGTTTTAACTGACAATTTCCACGAGTTTTACATATTCTGTATTTTCCAGGGAGTATTCCAGAAAAGCATAAAAGAGGGATTAAAGTGCGTAAAAGACATGAAACTTAACCGCGAAGGAAACATCGTCATCAGGACGTGGGAAGGATCTAGAAAACACCCGAGCAACCGGGGCCCCGGATCCCACAAAGTGGGGCCGGCCGGTCCTAGGGTGGGGCCGGCCAGCGCCCCCTGCTGAGTCTGGGCCCCACCTTCTGGAATGTTCCTCCCACGCTTCCTTGGCACCCAAGTAAAGCATCCCTACGTCGATCTAATGTCGGTTTGATCCGATGGTGCGCATAACATGAGACGCGGATCGATGACGTGGCGGTTCCTTGCCCCCTACTCCACCTCGGCCTATATAAGGATGCCCCAGGCCCCCTCCAGAGGGCATTCTACACCCCGGAGCTTTATATTCTCTACATAAATTAGGGTTAGGGTCCCTCTAGTTGATCTAGTTCTAGTTCATCTAGTTGTAGCAGTTAGGAGAGACTAGTTCATCTAGATCTAGTCTTGTTTAGAGATTAGAGAGATAGAGTAGAGGAGTAGAGATTCGGAGGAGTTCCGGCCTGTCAGCGCTTCTTCGTAGCTATATTCATCTAGATTCAGCTTCCTCGCCCAGAGCTGCGTTCTGAGGTACTTTTGTATTCAACTTCTAATTCAAGTAAGCATTTGTTCTTATTCGTTCTTAAGGTTGCAACTCATATTGAGTGCTTTGATCTTGGTCATTACGATTGATGTAGTATTTCGTAGTTTAGGCGTGGTGCCTAGTCTAGGTTTACTTGTGAATGTCCCCTGATTGGCCGGATAGTGGTAGATCACGTAGGTGACAGCTGCGTTGAGTCCTCTGTAGTCCACTTTCCATTGATAGGATCGATAGGTGTATAAGTGTCTGGTAGGAGGGAACTCTGATTTCGCCTCTTATTCATGTCACTGCCCAGTTAGAACGATATTATTCAAAGTTTACCGGTTGTTGGAACTAGATATTCATTAGCTATTTCCTCTTTCTTGATTTTATCTAGCCCAATTGTAGGGTTAAGTTCATCGGCTTGGTCATTATCACATACTGTTCCTTGTGGATACGATATTTAAAACCTCCGGGTGAAATGTGACAGCGGTATTATATCTGTGCGCTTGCGGATAATCTGAATACAATCTTATTTCAGTAGAGTACAGTTAATTTATACCAACAATCACCTATTTTCTCCGTCCTTGATAGCAGCTCAGGGGTTAGGTCTAGATTCTAGTCGTCCCGTTTTCTCTGTGGTAAAATATAAATAACGATACTTGGAATACTCCCGGGTGAAGTGCTAGATCGGTATCTGTCCGCTTGCAGATAATTCTAGTGTTTATTTGTTTGAGTTATCTTATACCAACAAGCATTTCTGGCGCCGTTGCCGGGAAAAACGGTTGAAACATCTAGAGTCTATCTTAACCTTGTATTCATACTTTTACCTTTATTATCTCCTTATTTTTGTTTTTATCCTTATGGATGCCATTGAAACCACACGCATCTATAAATATGTTGCATCCACGAGCACAGGCCATAGGCTTAGGCAATCCTCAAAGCCTATCCAAACTCCTACCTATGAGCTACACCCATGTCTGATTGAAATGGTCCAAAGCCAATCCTTTTTAGGAGAGGGTGATAATAATCCTCATCTTCACCTACGAGAGTTCGTTCAAACCTGTGACTGCCTCCATATAGAGGGCATGTCCGATAAAACCCTAAGGTGAAAGCTTTTTTCTTTCTCTTTGAGAGGGAGAGCTAAAACCTGGTATGACCGAATCGTAGAGAAAGAAGGAGGAGATTGGGAAAAACTTCGTTCAGACTTTTGTCTCGAATTCTACCCCCTTTCCAAAATTGTCAACCTCAGAACCAAGATCCTATCTTTCAAACAGAAAGATAATGAATCTTTGGCCACATCCTGGGAGCGTTTTAACGAACTCATAAAATCTGGACCAGACCTATCCATTCCAGACTCGATTCTCATTCAACACTTTTTTGTGGGTCTAAGAAGAAAATCCAAGAAGCATCTCAACTACTCTGCGGGAGGATCTTTTGCTCATGTTTCAGATTTTGAAGCATGCAAAATCCTAGACAATATCTTAGATAACCAACCCAAGGAGAAGTTAGAAGAAGAGCTTAGGGTAGCTGAGCTTGAACCAGAACCTTTACCGTCAACACCCCAATCCTCAGCTATCCCGATTTCCAGCCCTATGAAAAAGGAGGATACTCTGCTTTCAGACTTTATACTAGATATAGAAGATGATCTTTTCTTCAATTTTGGAAACACCTCTCACTTCCATATGATTTAGAAGCCTCAGGAGTCCAAGAAACCATCTTTAGAACCTTTAGAACCTCCTGAAGTAGCCTTCTATAGAAAAACCACAAGAGAGCTTATAGCCATAATCTGTAATGATTGGCTAGAAGAATCAGAGGTTTCCTCTGATGTAATCCGATTGGATTCACCTTCTTTCTTAATCAAGTGCCAAATCCATAAAGGACCTTTTGAAGCTTTCTACAATCCAGTTATGGGTGTTAATATCATGTCTGCATCATTTGCTCAAGATTTATCAATAGACATGCCACTAACCCCAACAACAAAGCTTTTGAAAAGTTCTTCCGGGCACATTATTCCAAGCTTAGCCATTTTATATGTGTTCTCTATCCGGGTAAACGACACCATGCTCCATCTAAGTTTTTATATCTTTGATGTCATGGAGTTCGACCTGTTGATAGGCCAACCAATTGGGAGACTTATTCAAGAAGGACAAACAGGGACAATCAATGTTCAATTAGGACCAAACTTTAGATTCCCATTGTCCATTACCCGATTATTAAATGCTAAGACTGAGCCATGTCCTGAGCCTGATCCAATTAGTGAGATCACGGTGGCAGCCCTTGATTTTATGAGAGAATCCCATCTTGAAGAAGATGAGGAGTTCTTCATCGAGGAAGAAGCCGAAAATCCAAAACCTTTACCCCTTGATGAATTCCTAGTGCCACCTAAACCTCCTATTGAACTCAAGCCATTGCCAGCCGATCTTAGATATGCTTTCCTAGATAGAGATATGCAATCTCCAGTGATCATAAGTGATAAACTCTCCCAAGTAGAGTCCATTTGCTTGATCACTATCTTGGAAATGCATCGATTAGCTTTTTGCTATTCACTCCAAGATAAGAAAGGAATCAGTCTTGTTCTTTGCACCCATCACATTCCAACTGATCCTAATATCATACCATCTAGAGAGCCCCAGTGTAGGCTCAACAATGCGATGAGAGAGGTTGTGAAGAAAGAGGTCTTGAAGCTATTGCACGCCGGGATTATTTATCCTGTGCTGCAGAGTGAGTGGGTAAGCCCAGTCCAAGTTGTGCCTAAAAAGGGAGACATGACGGTTGTCAAGAATGACAAGAATGAGTTAATCCCCAGAGAATCGTCACTGAATGACGGATGTGCATAGATTACAGAAAACTCAACAAGGCAACAAGGAAAGATCACTTCCCTTTGCCCTTCATTGATGAGATGTTAGAGCGATTGGCAAACCACTCTTTTTTTTTGCTTCCTTGATGGATATTCTGGATACCATCAAATTCCTATCCACCCTGATGATCAGAGCAAAACCACCTTTACCTGTACTTATGGAACCTATGCCTACCGTAGGATGTCCTTTGGATTGTGTAATGCACCAGTCTCTTTTCAAAGATGCATGATGTCTATTTTTTCTGATATGATTGAAGAAATCATGGAAGTTTTCATGTATGACTTTTCTGTTTATGGAAAAACTTTTGATGATTGTATTGAAAATTTAGACAAGGTTTTGCAAAGATGTGAAGAAAAACATTTAGTTCTTAATTGGGAAAATGTCAGTTTATGGTTAGAGAAGGAATAGTGCTAGGGCACCTAGTGTCTGAAAGAGGAATAGAGGTAGACAGAGCTAAAATTGAAGTAATTGAACAACTACCTCCACCTATTAATGTTAAAGGGATTAGAAATTTCCTTGGTCATGCTGGCTTTTATAGACGCTTTATTCAAAACTTTTCACATATTGCTAGACCTCTTATAAACTTGCTAGCTAAGGATGCTCCCTTTGATTTTGATGATGCTTGTATGAAATCTTTCAACACCCTTAAGCAAGCACTCATCTCTGCACCAATCATTCAACCCCCTGATTGGTCTTTACCTTTTGAAACTATGTGTTATGCTAGTGATTATATTGTGGAGGCAGTTTTGGGATAAACTAAAGATAAGAAGCATCATGCCATTGCTTATGCTAACAAAACTCTGACAGGAGCACAACTTAATTATGTAACAATTGAAAAAGAACTCTTGGCTCTTGTTTTTGCTATTGACAAGTTTAGATCTTACTTAGTTGGAGCTAAGGTAATTGTTTACACTGATCATGCTGCTTTAAAATAATTGCTCACTAAGAAAGATGCTAAATCTAAATTGATAAGATGGATTTTGCTATTCCAAGAATTTGACTTAGAAATAAAAGATAAAAAGGGAGTAGAAAATTTTGTAGCAGATCACTTGTCTAGAATGCATTTTGAAAATATGCAGGAAATGCCCATCAACGACTCGATGCGGGACGACATGCTCTATCGGACCACCCGATCCAACCCCTGGTACGCAAATATTGTGAATTTTATGGTTGCAGGATATGTACCACTAGGGGCGGACAAAAGAAAGCTCATCTACGAGAGTCTACAACACATGTGGGACCCGCCATACCTCTTCAGAATATGTTCAGATGGACTACTCCGGAGATGTGTACCAGCGGAAGAGGGGATCAAGATCATTGAAAGATGCCACTCACCATATGGAGGACATTATGGTGCATTTCGCACACATGCAAAGATTTAGCAGAGTGGATTCTTTTGGCCCACCATGTATGATGACACGAAAAGCTTTATCCAGAGATACGGGGCATGCCAACGGCATGGAAACATCAATTCAAGAGATGCCATGCCCCTCGTCAACAACCTCCAAGTAGAGTTTTTCGATGTCTGGGGAATAGACTATATGGGACCATTTCCAAAGTCAAAGCAGTGTGAGTATATTTTGGTGGAAATAGACTACGTCTCAAAATGGGTAGAAGCTATGCCATGCAAAGCTGCAGATTCCAGAAGCTCAAAGAGGATGTTTGAAGAAATAATATTTTCAAGATTTGGTACCCCAAGGATGGTAATCAGTGACGGAGGTTCTCACTTCATCGACAAGAGATTCCAACTATATTTAGCAAAAAGAGGGGTCCGTCACAACATTGCCACTCCATACCATCCTCAGACAAGTGGGCAAGCAGAGATATCAAACAAGTAGATCAAGAATATTCTGCAGAAGACGGTCAACGAAATGGGAACAGCATAGAAGGACAGGCTATCAGAAGCACTGTGGGCTTATAGAACAGCCTACAAGACACCAATTGCAATGTCACCATACCAGCTTGTTTATGGAAAGACCGGTCACTTGCCAGTAGAGTTTGAGTTCAAGGCTCACTGGACAATCAAGAGATGGAATATGGATCTGCATGCTGCAGAAATTGTTTACACTGAATTTTGGTTCAGAGAGCTGACCAGGAGATGTGCTTTGGTATTTTTGAAAAGGATGACGTCTAGAAATTATTCATGTGGAGGCAAGACAAGTCCGAGGATTATCAAGCCTGAGTTAAGGACAGTACACGACTCCAAGAGTATTTAGAGTTACATGCAAACTGGAGTTGTACACGTGAAGAATAAAGAAAGTGCATGCAAGGTGAACAAGGCCAGCACATATATGCCAAGATGATCAGAATAAAGGAAGCGAGTTGCTAAATATAGGAAGGACCAGTGATTCCTTGTTTCGGCAGAAGAGTTTACATGCATCTACACGTACATGCATAGTCAGATTCGTTGGCATATAAACATACAAGCACGAGACTCTGGGGATGTTGGCCAAGAAAATAATGTTTCTTATTTGAGAGTCCAGGTGCTCCTCACGTGAATATGGAAAGCAAGGAGACTAAACCAACGGAAAAGGCGCGTACTGGTAGCTACGTGTTGAAGTCCGTACATGAAGGAAAAGAAAGTTACGGCAAGGAGTAAAAATAGGAACATTCTGTTAAGTTGTTAATTATGTAATCTTTCTGTTATTCCCAAGACCACACACTCTTTATCTATATAAAGAGGAGGTGCGGCAATTGTAAAGACCGCTGATACATTAATCAATACAACAATACATTTTTGGTCCGGCCAAAAAAACCCTATGAGTAGGAGTAATGTAGTTTCTCAATGAGTTTCTTCGAACAGGCTAGGTGTCATCCGGTGGACGCAAGCTTGTTTGTAAGTACCGTCCATGTCTTGCTAAGCTTTGTTTCTTTAATGTCATCCGGTGGACATGAGAGCATAGTAGATCGAGGTCGATTCTTATTTGGCATGGGTTTAGCGTCATCCGGTGAATGTGGGCTTAGATCAAATAAGGATTATTTATCGATTCATATTTATCTTCTTGATTAATTTATGTTTGGCGTCATCCGGTGGACGAGGGCTTAAATTAAGCTGGTTGATTAATATGAATTAGTTATCGGTTCTAACTAAATTGGCATATTTAGTTATATTCATTAAATTACCGATTTTGCTTGCGTTTATTTATTGTCTATTTATTTTAAGCATCATCAATCTGCCTAATCTTGATCTGTTCTTGCCAGCTTAAATTTTTGTATCTATCTTGCTTAATTGAATATCAATCGATTGTCATGTTTAGACGAATAGATCTATTTGTCATTAGCCGGTTAGTTCAGATCTTGATTGTGTATAGGCCACACTCAAGTAATAAGGTAAATTGTGTGAAGAGTTTTAGATTAATAGATCTAACCATTAGCTTACGTCATGGGCTACAACGATCCGGTCGATCCCCTTGACATAAGCGACAGGTTAGGTAAATTAGTCAAAGAATCAAAGCATCGTTTGCTTTATAGGCTTGTATGATGCCTATACTTTCAGATCGGTTGTTCAGCCGATTCTGCTTATGCTTGCTTGCTGCACGTTATATTTTCCCGATCTCTCTCATATGTTGTCTTGTGTTTCAGTCATGTTAAGATCGATTCAAGTGCGTTAATTAGCTGTAACGATTCGGTCGATCCTAATTAATGGATGTGATAGATTAAGACATGTATTGTTGCATAAGGCAGCATATGATTTAGATCTGTTCGATATAACTTGCTTTCATTCACGTACTCTTGGATCGGTTAATTGGAGATCGGATATATTGCTATATTTATACAACCGATTCATGCATGCTGGAATCGACTCTTTAGTCGATCTTCACTCGTATCGGCTCTCAGAGCCATACATTCAGAACTGTATGGCTACGCCGGCATGTTCCGCCCTAAACTACTGATTATCCTTTTCTCCTTGTCAATTGTAGGTCAAATTGACTGGTACGCTTAAATCCGGATTATTGAAGCTAGTTGGATCTACCGGACCCTTACTCCTGTGGATCGTTCCGGCTTCGCTAGTGTGTTGGCTACAGAACCGGATTTTACGTTAACACACTCTTTAACACGCCTGGTGGAACCACATCGTTTGATCAGAAGTCAGAGAAATCAAGTTTGGATATTGAATATCTCAAGCTTCCATAATTATTGGTGTGAAGGAATCTGAACATGATGCTTATACAAAAAATAGTGACATCCCATCTGGATACAAGGCTAGCCGACGGATTGTACTGAAAAGCGTCGGCTGCTAGTGGTGTTATTCCGCACTTGACCGATGGATGGTTCTGCCAATAATTCTTTTGAAGATCAGTTTTAAGATAGCAAGACAATTTCTTGATTAAAAAATAAGACTTGCAGAGATAGGTCAGAGTCGGTTCACCTACAATAATACACTTGGCCGATTATTCAGGAGAAATTGATTGGAGACGGATTTGGCAATGTCATGACACTATTGGAAAGATTCAGAAACCATATATTAATGCTCCATCAGTAGTTACATGAAGGATTATACTAACTTAGATAGTTTACTTGTAACCTTGTCTATTCAGACTATATAAGGAAGGGTAGGGATCCAACATAACATCAGAACTCATATCATAACAATACAATTCACATAACACAGGACATAGGGTATTACACCTCGCGGCGGTCTAAACCTGTTTAAATCGTATGTCCTACGCTTTTGTGTTACGCTCGTCCATCTCAAGTACACCTCCACCGATTCATCTACTACCGTGGGTATACCTCTCGGTAGACTATCGACGATATTCCGTCAACAATATTGGTATAAATTAACTGCACTCTATTAAATATTATTATTATCAGATTATCTGCAAGCACACAGATACTATACCACTGTCATATTTTATCCGAAGGTTTTAAATATCGCATCCACAAGAAACAGTAGGTGATAATGACCAAGTTTATAGACTTAACCCAACAATTAGGCTAGATAATATTAAGAAGAGGAAATAGCTATTGACTATCTAGTTCCAACAACCGGTAAGCTTTAAATAATACCGTTCTAACTGGGCAGTAACCTAAATAAGAGCAGAAATCAGAGTTCTCTCCTACCAAGCACCTGTACACCTACCAATCCTATCAACGGGAAGTGGACTACAGAGGAATCAACGTAGCTGTCACCTACGCGAACTATCACTATCCGGCTAATCAGGGGGCATTCACAAGTAATCCTAACCTAGACACCACGCCTACGCTACGAAATACTACTTCAATCAAGTAATGACTAAAATCAAAGTACTCAATATGAGTTACAAACTTAAGAACAAATAAAAACAACTGCTTATTTGAATTAGAATGTTGAATACAAAAGTACCTCAGAACGTAGCTCCGGGCGAGGGAGTTGAATCCATACGAATACAGCTACGAAGAAGCGCCGACAGGCCGGAACTCCTCCAGAACTCTACTCCTCTGCTCTATCTCTCTACTTCTCTAACAAGATTAGATCTAGAAGAACTAGTCTATCCTATTTGCTACATCTAACCCTAAATGGAGATATTGAACTGAAACTCAGGAATAGGGATTGCCTCTAGGGAGGGGGTCTGCACCTTTATTTATAGCCCGGTGGGATGAACGTGCGTCGCAGAATCAAACTGACTTAACCAAGAGCCGAGATGACTCCTCAAAAACGTTGGAGAAAGACTACAGAAGGCGGGGCCCGAACCCTAGCAGGGGTGCGCCGGCCGACCCCACCCTAGCACCGGTCGGCCCCACCTGGAAAGGTTCGGGGCCCCGGTTGCTTCGGGTGTCTTCTACATGCTTTCCACGTCCTGATAACGATGTTGCCTTCGCGGATAAGTTTCGTGATGTTTAGGCACTTTAATCCCTTCTTTACGCTTTTCTAGAATACTCTCTGAAAAATACAGAATATGCAAAACTCATGGAAATTGTCAGTTAAAACTTTAGACTAATGTGTATTCATGTGTCCTTTCATGTCTAAAGTTCTAATAAAAGTTGACGTTATCGACCGTCAACAATACCCCTAAGCTTACCTTTTGCCAGTCTCTTGGCAAATACCCTAAGCATAATTACTAATAAACTTGGATCAGGAGTTGCTACAATGCTTTCACACCTAAAAAGTACACATGCTTTCAAACAGAAATTCTCCTCCGGATTAGACAAAACTGCTCTAACTCTCGAACTCACCCATTTTACCTTTAACTACGGGGCTTTACAACTTTCACATAAGTCTTGAGCAATCGAAAGACAGAACAATCAAGTCAAGCACTATGTCTCAAATTCTTCACAGTACCAATATTCCGGAGTTTTGCAAGTTTTTAAAATAAAACTCAGAGCTTAATTGCATGACACCTTTAAGTCTCTTAATATATGTGGTATTTTGTAGATCTCACTTAAGGCATTAATGATATTATGCCTTTCTACAACTAAGGATTATAGTGAAGCTTCATAGGAGTGGCAATAACAAGGATGAGCATACTTGCAGCTCATATATTGTAAAGTCAAACAATGGATCCACAGAGAGTCAAGGCATACAATCAAACCAAGATGTGAATATTTATGGAATATGGTGGATAAGTGTATATATGGTTGCTAATCCTAATTCTACTTTTGCTCTTTGAAAATGATTCACTCTCCTATAGGGTATATTTTTGGGTGTTTACTCCCAGTGTAGGAGAAAATATTTTTAAGATGGATCTGGATGAAAGTGGAAAATGACTACGCTTACTCCCAGAGTAAGAGTAATGCATATGTGGGTGGAGTGTGTGTTAGTGATCTTGATTTTAAAAGCATGACAAAACTCTCATAAGATATACAACAAAGGTTGACCAAACTCAATACAAAGCAAGCCGCATAAATGTGCAAAGGTTTTCCTATCTCTAAATATATCTTCTTTGGCTTTGGTACGAATTCACACTTTGTCATACAAGAGCTCATCATATAAGATTTTAAGTTTTTAAAATAAATCTCCAGAACTTAGTATTGCTAGGAATAAGATAAATAGCAGCTCAAACCTTCATGTATCATATCAATCAATCACTAGACTTAGCTCAAGCATATGCCTCCACAAATTTCAGGTTCAGAGTAAATTCTTATATCAAAGTAGTAATATCCAAAACTCGGGAGAATTTGAGGTTGAAAACTAGACACTTGAAAGGAATTACGGCAGAACAACTATTCATCATCTCCAAGACAAAATTTTAATGTTCTCCAATTTTTAGTTGACTCTAAACTAGATAGACTATAGACACACTCTTTGATCACACCTTAATAAATAGCTAAGTATATTTGTTTGGTTTTAATTCGTTATTTATCTTTTTATATCTATTGGACTCACAAGAGACTCTACAGACATGGACCTTCATGTGCCCATAGATTTTTGATATTTTTAAATTTTCCTATGATACTATTGTGAACCTTCATGTGCTCACATTTTTTGGTATTTTATGACTATATAAGACTGACTCGATAATCGTCTAGGTATAGTTACCTGATAACTAGGGGATGCTCCTCCCTCAAGCTAGAGGTTTGCAATACTTGGTGTTGATGATCTTTAGAGTAAGCTTGTCAGCAGTAGTCCTAGTGGGCTCCACTGATGAACTCACTCCTCAGACATAGTGTTATTCCTGCAGAATTATACTCCAACAAGAAAACCAAAACTCGAAGCTCGAACTTAATAAGAGGTTAGCGATCTGCCAATAAGTAATTGATTATTCTCTGAGTCAATTTTAATTGACAGATTCTAGCAGGATTCTCTTTTTTAGGATTTTCTAGTTTTCTTATGCAGAAAAGTAAATATCTATGCATGATGTATATTTTATTTTTATGCCACCACGGAGAATATTTATTCTCACGGGGCTTAGGATTTTTATAATGCCATGATGAATTTTTATTTTCTTTTCTATATCACCACAGTAAATATTCCTATGGGTTACCATAAGTTTATTCACTTGGGGCTTTAATATTTTATGATGCAGTAAATAAGGTAATAAAGATTTTTTATTTTCTTTAATATACGTGAAGATGAATATGCTAAAGTGAAATTACTAATGTAGATAGAAATACTAATTAATTAGATAACTACCATATTACCTTATGGCAAGGGTACGGAATTTTAAAGTCTACCGACAGGACTTTTTCTTCACTCTTGTGTAGCTTTTCATCTTGGAGATGGAGGTCTTGATGGTTGTACCTCTTGTAATGGTGATGTCACTTTTATTCTTTGCTTGGCCAGCAGTTGAAGTAGAGCATTAATAGTGGGAGCTGACAGCATCTTGCTCAGTGTGCATGTTCACAGAACTTTCACTTGTAGAATTTTAGGGATTAAAAAATCCCTCAATACTTTTCTCGAAGTGTGTCCGGTTTGTAAAACCATGGTAGAGATCAAGTGCATGGGCTCTGTTGATGAAAAAACACCAACAGAACCAAATCTATCGCTTTATTTATTATTCTCTAGCCTTAAACACATTGAACAAAACGAAATTGGTGTTGCATAATGTTGGTATTTTTAACATCACTTCACGTTAAGTTGTCATCCCTAACATGATGCCCAAAACCAAAGGTAAAATAATCTTCACTTGCCTCCTAAAAATAATACTATAGAATATATCCACAAGCGCACAGATAATTCTCCTATTGTAACACTTCACCCGGTAAGTATTCCGAGTATCGTTGATTTGTTTTATGCCAAAAGGATAAAGGTGGCATTCTACTCATTAGGATAATCTACTATATTAATTGGAAAGATAAATGTGCAGACCTATGATAACCCATAACTCTAGTGCTTAAGCGATTAATAAGTCAATGATAACTGAGTAAATGAGGTAAATGGTATTCCAGAGATAGAATATAGAGACACACTAATGTAGAAAAGACAATCTCGAGATTCGGCTAAAGTAAAGGAAACCTATGTAATTACTAAATACAAAGTCTACAGTCTACGACACATTACACATCTTCATCTATAGCATAATCAACTCAGAAAACATCATAAGGAGCATCATCAAATGAGGATATTAAGACACAAGGGTCACCTCCTTCGTGACCGCGCTCTGCTAGTCCTACGTACGGGGGGTGGAATACAGAGGAACCAACGCAGCTGTCACCTACGCGGACTACCACACGACCTAGCACGTCGGGGTGCCACTGTAGGTACACAATATATCTAGACACCACGTCTACATAATGCATACCACCTAACTCACTCGAGTACTGAATTAGGTGCTTTACGATCATACGACAATAATCATCATCAATCATAACTATATCGAATATGCAACTAGAATAAACTAAGAACTGAATAAGTAGCAATATATTAAAATAAAGCAAAGTCATAATGAGATACAAGATAATATTACCGATCTCCAGACGAACGGATCTGGAATCCCGAGCGTAGCGCCCAACTCTACTTGAACCTTGCTAGACGCCTAAGGTATGAACTTGAAGATGTAACAACCCTAAAAATCCACACAATCTAAAAATCCCAACCAATTAAAATTTTTCATTTATTTATTGTGAAAACCCATTTTTCGTGTGCAAGCATATAGGTTTCATTATGAAATTGGTAAATAAAGGAGTGTAGTTTGCATTTTAATTCCATTCACATAGAATAATAACTTATGCATCACATTTGGGATTTATTGCAATTTATGTTTGTATTTACTCAATAATTAAAATGGGCAATATATGTATATATACACTAAACTGAAAATAGAAAAGGAGAAAGAGAGTTAGGCCAGCCATTCGTTTCGGCCAGCCGGGTCGCTAAGCCAGCCCAAGCCCGCCCGACCTTCCTCTCCTCATCTCACCGCGCGCGGCCCACGTCGCGGCTCGGCAGCGCACGCGCACGACCGGCACACACGCGCTCGCGCTCGCGCTCGCTGCCAACCCGGCCCCGCCTGTCAGCCGCTCTCGCCCCCCCCCCACTGTTCTTCTTCCTCACGAAGGCGACGCGCCTGCCGGGGGTGTCGCGCGAATGGCGTGACCCCGGTCCCACAGCCGACAGCATGGCAGAGCCCTGACCCCGCTGTCCCCCTCCTGTCCCCTCCTTTCTTGGCCGCCAAGCGAACCCGCGCCCATCCGGAGCCCTAGATCCACTCGAGCCACGGCCCTTCGATCGGCCAAGCGCAATCAGGACCGTTCGCCATTGGAGCTGGCCAAGCTCGCCTATAAATTGGAGCACCCCGAAGCCTTACCCTCATTTCCCCTCGCCGCCACCGCAGCACAGACCGGCACACCGCACCAAACCGAGAGAGAGAGAGCGTAGGAGAAGGGCGGAGCAGAGGAGGAGAAGCTGCCGGAGCGCCGCCGCCGCGGAGCACGCCGGAGCCGGACACGGAGGAGAAGCCCGAGCTGCGGACGAGGAGCGGCACGGCACTGCGATCGCTCTGCACGGCTCCGACTCGCCACTGCACCGCCATCCTAGCTTCACCGACACCACGGTGAGCCACCGCACGCCACGTCCGAACCTCGCCCTGCTTTTGCCATGGCGTTCCACCCTCGGGACGCGCAGGCACGAGCCTTTACCGGCTCGGGAAGATCACCTGCACCATGCACTCATTCGACCGGCCGAAACCCCCGGACTACAAGCTTGCTAGACCGAGAACGCAGCACGACGCGTTCTCGGCGGAGCGCGCTCACCACCGACGCGTTCCGACGCCGAATCACCCGTTCCGAGCAATCCGTCTAGCAGCCGTATAGGTTAGAGCGTCGTGGAGCACCGCCACGACCCCCTCGAGCTAGCTACGCGGATCTAAGCGCAAGAGGAAGCCTGAATCGCCTTGGCCGCGTGCGCCGCGACCTTACCGGAGCGCCGCCGCGAGCCGTCGCCAGAAGAAGGTCATGCCATGGCTAAGTTCGCCACCAGAGTGTTGTATGCCTCTCTGGCCTCACCAATTTGACAAGACCGCATTCGATTGAACCAATACTTGGTCGTAGCCGCGATGCCGCTTTCCGCCGTCGTCGGCGACACGCCGCCGCCACAACCGAGCACCTTGGAAAGCTCGGTAGCCAAAATTGGTAGTTGGTATACCATCGCCATAGACCCTGGACGCGTATACATCCCCTAGAAGACCTCCTTAGCCCCGCCGGAACCTCACAGTCACGACGACATCGCCGCCGACACGTTCCGCCTCGCCTAAGATCCGTTCCGAGTACCCCCGGTCGCCTCGCGCTGCGGAGAAAGGCCGCCGAGGTTCGCCAAGTCTGCCTCGGCACCGCCGCTAGATAGCCGAGCCCTGTCTTGCCGAAATATGGTCATCGCCGCCCTGTCATCGTCCGCCGCACCGGAGAGACACCGCCGCCTTGAACAGACGCCCTGGAACCCTGCTAGCACCGAATCTCCGATTCGCCCGAGCCTCCCCAGGAGAGCTCGGGAGAGCAGCACCCTCGGCGCACCAAATCTCCGATTCGCCCGAGCCTCCCCAGGAGAGCTCGGGAGAGCAGCCCCTTCGGCGCCCAAATCTCCGATTCGCCCGAGCCTCCCCAGGAGAGCTCGGGAGAGCAGCCCTTCGGCGCCCAAATTTCCGATTCGCCCGAGCCTCACCGGGAGAGCTCGGGAAAGCAGCCCCCTCGGCGCCCAAATGTCCGATTCGCCCGAGCCTACGCAGGAGACCTCGGGAGAACGGCACCCTCGGGCGCCCAAATTTCCGATTCGCCCGAGCCTCCGTGGGAGACCTCGGGAGAACGGCACCCTCGGGCGCACCAAATCTCCGATTCGCCCGAGCCTCCCCGGGAGAGCTCGGGAGAGCGGCACCCTCGGCGCCCCGGATCTCCGATTCGCCCGAGCCCCGCCGAGCTAAACCGAGCTACGCCGAGCTCCGCCGAGCTACCCCCGACCACCGCCGAGCTCCGCCGAGCTACCCTCAACCACAGCCGAGCTACCCCCGACCACCGCCGAGCCACGCCGAGCTACGCCAACTCCGGCAACTCTCTGGGAACCAGCATCGAACACCTGGTGGGCGACCATCGGGTCTGTGTTCTATTGAGGCGCCACTTGCCGCACTACTGGACCCGCGCGCCACGTGGACCAATCCCGAGCTGCCCCTATTAACCAACCAGTTTTCTCATTTTCAGAAAATAGGATAATCTTCGGAAATTCATAACTTATTCATATGAAGTCCAAAAATTGCGCACCATATATCAAAATTCTCAGAAAAATGAGATCTACAATCTAAGACTGTGTTTGTGTGCATTTGGCTCTTTATTTTATTGGATTTTTCTGAAATACTCTATAGGAGTCGCTGACGCGACTATTTCGTGTTCGATTTCAGAGCCGGAGGAGGATCTGACTAAGGAAGACGACCACGAGTACTTCCAAGAGCTAGGAGACGACTACGAAGGTGCCACGACCCACCAAATCCTTAGATCCTATTACGCATTGCAAATGACATTGTTGCTATTGCTTTATGATTATGTATGGATTGGTTGCATGGTAGTATATTTGAATTACCTGCCTTGATAAGACTTTACCCTGCTATCCGCTGTTAGGTTAGCTGCTGCTTAATTTACTGTTACTCTTCCACTACTTTCTACTTGCTATATGCTATGTGGTGGATTGGGATGGTGTATAACTGATTATAACCACTGGGAGAGAGTGCTGCGTGCGTCTTGGGTGCGTGGTAAGGGTTGATGTCGACCAAGTGGGATGTGAGACGAGCCCATGGGGCAAGTCGTGCCGGGGGTGCAACCTGGGCATCCCCAAGCGAGATACCTGTGGCGGGTAAAGTTGTTGAGGAGGTTCCGGGTGGGATAGCCTTGGTGGTTTGAAGCCCGTGGACGGAGGTGCTGTGATAGCACGGGGAGAGTATCCCCTAAGTGGAGATGCCTGCTTGGTCAAACCTAGGATGGACTAGTTTCAGGTTCATGGGAATCCTTTTCTACTCACTCGCTTCTGATGGGCGGGAGACGGCTGGACTACTTGGTAGGACGGTGCCACTACTGCTAGGTTGAGAGGTGATAAGGGTGGGCGGAGACGGTCGATGGGTTCCCGTTCCGTTCTAGATGCACAGTACCACTGGATGGGCCCGGTACTGTGTCTCCCAGTCTCAGCATAACGGTGTAGGATCCGGAATATCCCAGGGCTGAGTGGTAGGGTGGCATCGACCTAGGCAAGCAAGCACCCGGAATTCTGCCTAGGTGTTTGCGCAACACCTATGATGGCTAATCTTGTGGGTAGTGAAACCTCTGCAGAGTGTACGGTTGATCGATCGATACATATGCCAACCTGTTGGCTATGGACCTTTCCTGTGAAGCTTCTACTAGTGTAGTGAGTGTTCTCTTCTCCCCCTGGATGACATTTTTCCGGCAGTGTACCCGTTGTGGTAGTGTGCCGCTGAGATAGGCCCGAGAGGGAGTTGGGCCTGTCGAATGAGAGTGAGGTGTGGGTATGTGAGGTGTGGTGATGGGAAAAGGGATGATGGTGTTAACTGGTGATAAAACTTGACTAATTAAACATTGATTACAGCTGCATAGGAAAACCTCAGCCTATAGGTCTGCTTGTATAGCCTTGCATCCACTTTCCACAAAGCAAATGCTGCATAGGTGGGCTCCGTGGCCAGTACAAATCGTACTGATAAATTTGCTGTCAGGTGACGAGAATGAGTACGACTTCGAGGGAGATGATGACGAGGAATAGGGTCACGTGCTACACTCAAGTTGGCCGTGAAGGATGAATCGCTTCCGCATCTTCTAAAGCTTCTCTGATTGTTGATTCCGCCAGTGTGGCGATGTAATAAATATTTATGTAAGACTTATTTACCGTTGTATGGATCCTGGTGGCAACTGAGATATGGGTAATTTCATGGATTGTCCCAAGCAATCTGTTGAATTACAATTCGAGCCTGTGGATTTCCCTTCGCGGAAATCGAGGTCGTTTCAGAAGAACTAGAGCCCTATTTCTAATCTCTGGAAACCCTAACTTCTGTCTACTCTTGACGAATGAACAGGAGGAATGAATTGGTGTTCTGGGAGGCAGGTCTGCCCCTTTATTTATAGCCCGGTGGGATGGACGTGCGCCGTGGGATCAAACTGACTTGAACAAAGGGCCCAGATGACTCCAGAGAGGTGGTGGAAGAAGACTCCAGAAGGTGGGCCAAAACCCTAGCAGGGGGCGCCGGCCGGCCCCACCCTGGTGGGTTTCGGGCCCGGGTGCTTCGGGTATGTTCTGGATCCTTCTAACTTGCAGATGAAGTATGTTTCCATCGCGATCAAGTTTCGTGGTAATTATGCTCTTTAATCTATCTTTTAAGCCTTTCTGGAATAATCCCTGGAAAATACACAATTCACCAAAACTCGTGGAATTTGTCAGAAATAACCCCTATGCTTCTATTATTGATTTTCCCTAGGCATTAGTTGACAGTATAAAATTGGTACTTAACGACCGTCAACAATACCCCCAAGCTAAGTCTTTGCTAGTCCCTTAGCAAAGTTGACTTGAAATAATTTATTCAGGGTTCCATAAAAATGTATAACTCCCAACAAATATTTAAATATTTAAACAGAAATTCTTCTCCGGATTGAAATTCATTAATCCACCTTTCGAACTTATTCTTATTCTTTTCTATCGTGGGGCTTTTAAACTAAGTCTTAGGTAATTGAGAGACAGAATAATCAAGCAAGCACTAAGTCTTTCATCCCTTGTTTCAACCATTGCTCCAGATTTTTTTTAATAAGTATATAGTTTTTATTTAGGAAATAATGAGAGCCTACTAATAAGATTGCAGAGGACTATTAAGCTATACATCATGACTGAATGTGATTAAACTTTATTTTTGTACTCTTATGCATTATCCTCTCTTTTCTATCTTCTGAAGAGTGTGGGTTATCTCCCCAGCGGATATTTTTTATACCCATTTTTTTCTCAGGCGGGTGTCTTTGCACCCATTGTTTTTCTCTCTCTTTTTTGGTACATACCCTTTTGATATGGCATCTTTTAGGCTCATACTTCTTTGGTATGGCATCTTTTAAATTTTATAACCCACACTCTCTGTTAGACTTCTAAGAGAGATACTTGTGCATAGAGCGAAAACTTTTTGTGCATGTGAATTCAATCATGAATGCATAACAGAATAGTCTACTTAATCATATTAGCAGAACAAATTATTATTATATTTATTTTGATTTTGATTTTTGAAATGTCTGGAGCTTAGGTGTCACTTAGGATGAAATAAATAGCAACTCAAACCTTCTTATATCATATCCGTCAATTACTTAGAAAAGCTTATGCTACCCACTGATATCAAGTTTCAGAATAAATTTTCATGGTAGATAAACTTCATGCAATTCGTAGGAGAATTTAAATTTAAATACTAAGCAATTACAGGAAATTATATTTAAACAGTTTAAATATCTTTTTGATTTTTCTCTAACTTCAAGTTCTAATTATTCTAAAGACAAGTTGAATGCTGAATTTAAAGCAACTTAATTATACAACCTATTATTATTATTTTTTGATTTTTATTTTTTAAGCAAGCAGAAATTTAATGCAATAACTAAAGAAAGCAGTAAATAAATTTTTATTTGGTTTTCTTGTTGTTTTTAGCAATATTGAAATTGATAGAATTAAAGACTGAATTAAATACTGAAATAAAAAGCATAAATAAAGGTGAGAGGTGCTCACCTAGCGGGGATCTCCCCCAAGCTGGATGTTGCTCAGTAATGAGGTGGAGGTGGCGGCGGGTATCCCATCTGATGTATCAAATACTCTAATCCGCTTTGCGTCTGCCGCTGTTCCTGATATATCTGATCCAGTCGTTGGTCCGTGCTATGCTGCCATTGTTCATGCTGATAGAACCTATCGTCAACCTGCTGCTGCCACTGCTCGTGCTGCTGCAGTGTGTCGCTTATTGCGTTCTGCCCCTGTTCAATATTAGTGAGACGCATAGATAAAGCTGGAAAATCGTTAGCGGTAGCCGAAAAGTGCTGCTCAGACGGCCGATAGTAATCATCTTCTGGTGGTGCATGAAACGGACACGGTCCACCGGCGGTGAAGCCCGTGTTCCCGCGTGTAGAAAAAGATGTTCGTCCTCTCTGAAAATCAGTTGCTCCCCAACTTGCTGCTGCTGATGAAGATTCTCCTTGCTGAAATGTGGGCTGTTCCTCCCATCCTGTATGTGCAGTCCATTACTGGCGTGGCTTCTGTGTCGATACCTGTTCACTAAAATTAACATAATAGGAATAGGCTGGCCCAGATGGTGTTGGGTCAGCTCCAGTGAAGTTAGCTCTCGGCGCCCGGCTGATGCACGCGGACGGACACCTGCCAATATTAGCTCTAACAGCCGGAAAAATAAAATTCTGGACAGAATAAATTCCTAACTCCCTGTCTGGCAGTTCGTACTCATTGTCATAATTTTTATAAATCATAACTATTTTATTATTTCGACGTTCGAGTATGTAAGCACGAAAGAAAAAATCATAACCAATAATTCCGCGGGCATCAAAAATATAAACAAGTGAAGCATTTGATAATAAACCTAACCCTACAGCTAAACGTGTAATCCAGGAAGTAAAAGAAATACTGCACTTTCTTAAGGAAGGGACAGTTCTCCAATAATTTAATATTATTTTTACAGGTGACGCTTTACACTTTTTAATCATGATATATAACAAATGTAGTTCATCCTGTTTAATAGTATTTAACTTCTCTCTAGGAAAGAATGCAAAAGTTAACCATTTAAGCATAAATCTCAGTGTGGGATGATGAACTTCTTCAGTAGTATATTTTTGTCTTCTCTCAGGTTTCTTTGCAGTGATACTCTCCCAGAAATCATCTTTATCAAAGTCTTGAAGAGTTTTAGAAATATTGACTACACACTGATTATTAAATCCCAATGCTAAACTAAGAGTTTTCCGAGAGAGGGTGAAAGGTTTATTAAACATTTTAAAATTAACCTCATCATCATCAGAGTCTAGGGTGCTAATAAATTCTATAGTGAGTAACTTGCTACCCTGCTCATTAATTTGCCATGCATTTTTTCATCCAATATTTCTAAAAATAAGCTCAAACTCGGAATCCATTCCGGTTTCATGGAGCAAAGTGGCATCAAAAATTGGAGTATGTGTAAATTTCTTATTTTTAACCACATTTAAAATTTCTCTCTGGGTCTAGTTGATAGTGAAATTTGAGTTATGCTTGTGAGTTCATACCTCTCTTCCGGTTGGGAAGAGGATGACGGGTTGTCATACGTGAAGGGTGATGGAGGATCGATATTCATGTCGGAGCCGACGAACGATGGCACTTGTGATGACGATTGACTTCTTGTTGTGCGGCGTGAGAGGGCTCTTCCAAGGGATCGAATGGCACATTTCATTCTATTGCTCATCTTGCCTGTAAAATCAAGAATACGAAGAACACGGCAAGAATGAACAAGAACACAAGAACAAAATAAGAACAAGAGGAGAGAAGGAATCAAAGTGGTGATCTCTCTTCTAGGTCTTCTTGCTAATTTTCTTCTCTACCCTTTTCTTGGCTTATACATGAATCAAATGATAGGATTATGGAAGTTCGTGATCACGAGCAGCAAAGGAACTTGTCTACCTGCTCTCTGGAATGTGTGTGAGTGTGTGAATGAGTGAGAGAGAGGAGAGGCAGAGAAATGGAGGAGGGGCGCCGGCCGGTGTGGCCTTGGGGCCGGCCGGCCCCACCTTGTGTCATTTGGCTCTCTCCTTTAGCTAGTGTCGACACTACCTAGATGCTCTTCCAAATGCATGTGAGTTGGTTTCTTTCTCTGATGAATGCATGAGTGGAGAGTAGTACATGGATGAATGGTGGAGTTTGGATGGTAGTGGTTGATGATAATGCATGATGTGACTTGATGTGATGATAGTGGGTCCCAAATGTTTCCTGTATTTATACCGTACAATGACACAAGAATGAAAAACTAAATTACTTTTATGAATCTACGAAAAATTAGAATTCTAATGATGGTCTTTTTATAATTTTCTGCCACCACAGTAAATTTCACTAAAGGGGGTTTAACACTCCGTTAGAAATAATCACATGGGGCTTAAGCTTTAATCATGTTATGCTTATTTTTATTTTTTTTTAATAATGCAATTTATGAGAAAGTAAATATGCAAATTTAAATGTAAGAATTAAATTACCGATAACTACCGAGTTACCTCCTGGCGATGGTTCGGGGTTTTGAGTCCACCGATCCGGACTTTCTCGAGTTGAATTATTCTTCATGATTCATCTCCGGTGTCGGAGATGTTGTTGCATCTCGTTCTTCATGACACTTCAACGTTTGACATTGCTCCAGTCTTGGCTTGAATGCGAATCGCTCTTCTTGACCATTGATGGTGAATGTGATCTCTCCAGCTCCGACGTTGATGGTTGCATTTGCAGTGTTTAAAAATGGTCGCCCGAGGATGAGGGGTATCTTTCTCTCTTCCTGCATGTCAAGTACTACAAAATCTACAGGAATAAAAAAGGTATGGATTTTTACCGGAATATTTTCTGCGATTCCTGCGAGATAGCGAACCGATTGGTCAGCTAATTGCAAACACGTCGTGGCTGGTGTGAGCATAGAGTAGTTGAGTTTATCGAAGACGGTCTTAGGCATGACGCTAACACTTGCTCCAAGATCATATAAAGCATTCTCGAACATCTGGTCTCCTATTGAACAATCAATAGTGGGACACCCTGGATCCTTCTTCTTAGTGGGAGAAGAACTCAGAATTGCCTCACTACACTCTTCCGTTAGGTTGACAACTTCAGTAGAAGGTAATGGTCCTTTGTTGTTGAGGATGGTTCGAAAATACTTCGCGTATGTAGGTACCTGCATGGCATCTAACAACGGGATATTGATATATAACTTTTGAATTACCTCTACAAACTTACCAAATTGATCATCTATTTTAGCTCTTCTTCTTCTACGTGGAAACGGTAGGAGGGTTGTGTCATGAAAATCTTGAGTTAATTCTTGATCTTGTGGTTCAACTGAGGGTGAAGGTGGTATAACTTCTTCTTCTCTGTTGTCCTTCTCAATCTCTTCTTCTACCTGCACTAAGTGTGACGGTCTACGTGCCCCTTTTGGGTAAGGTGGATCACGTGTAAACTTACCTCCTCTAGTAGATATTCCTTTTATTTGTTCATAGTTAGTGGTAAACAAAGTAGAAGATAATTGTGCAATTTGTAATTCTATCTTTTTATTAAATAATATTTGCTCTTTAACAGCAGAAGAGAAATTATCCAATTTAGAATTAATTCCTTCTAAAACTTTATCATTAAAAGTAAGCTTCTTATAAATACTTTCATTAATTTAGCTTGTTCTAATATTAATTCTCTCAAGGATGGTTGTCTATGATTTGAAAAATTAGAATTGCCTTGGTACTTACCTTGACTGGTTGACCGAGGTTGATTCCATCCTTGTTTCTGAGAAGTGGACTTTATGACTGTACTAATATCTTCTGGAGGATTTGCAAACTCAATTTCTAAAGATCCTTCATATTGATTCTGGGAATTGAATGCATCTTAAATAACCTGACGATCTCTTTTATGATTGGCTCTTTGCTCTAACCAGTTCAACAGTACATCCATCTTAGTTGACAGTGCACACACTTCCTCTAGAACTTCTTCACTCTTATGACATGTCTGAGTGTTGTTTATCCAATTCTGATTTTCTGCTATCTTTGCCATAATATCTTCAGCTCTTCCAGGGGTGAGTGACATAAATGATCCTTCAGCAGTGGCATCTAGTTGCTCACGTGACTTTTGAGTTAGTCCGTGATAAAATATTTGCATGAGCAACCACTTTTCCATTCCATGGTAGGGACAATCTGATATGTACTCTTGAAAACTTTCCCAGGCTTCTGAAATAGATTCACCTTTCTGCTAAACAAAATTCTAAAATCTTTCCTCGTAGAGCATTGGTTTTGCTTACTGAGAAAAACTTTTCTAGGAAAGCTTTTGAACATTCTACCCATGTCTTGACTCGATCTTTATTCTGATAAAACCACTGCTTCGCCTTTCCCTCCAATGAGAACGGAAACAAACGAAATAGCACGACGTCTTGAGGAATGCCTCTAATGTTGATGGTGTTGCCAATCTCCAGGAAATTCTACAGATGGACACTTGCATCTTCATCTTTCTTTCCAATAAATGTGATAGCTTGCACCATTTTGATGAGGCTTGGCTTGATCTCATAATCTTGATTTCCAATGTTGAAAGTTGGCCCAACGCGAATATTCTCAGTGCTTGGGGCAGAGAATTCATGTAGAGTCTTCTCAGCCATGGCTTTACAAAATAATGTAAGATCCTTCTTCCTATGGTTGTTCCTGATTGATAAGAGTTAAAGTACACAACCAATCCGGCACTTACCCTATATAAGATATTTAAATATAAACAAAATACGGGTAAGTCTGTTAAAGCAAAAGGTTATGGTTATCTCTAAGTATTTATGTCTATAGTTATTTTTATGTTTTCTATTAATATTATCTATGAAGAACTCTCCTATATGAAATTCTAGAATAAATATCCTGGCGAATAAAATCAACGAACTCAATAAATTATCCTAATGAATACAATTGCCATCCCTGATAACGGCGCCAGAAATGCTTGTTGGCATTTTTAACATCACTTCACGTTAAGTTGTCATCCCTAACATGATGCCAAAAAACAAAAGTAAAATAATCTTCATTTGCCTCCTAAAAACAATACTATAGAATATATCCGCAAGCGCACAGATAATTCTCCTATTGTAGCACTTCACCCGGTAAGCATTCCAAGTATCGTTGATTTGTTTTATGCCAAAAGGATAAAAGTGGCATTCTACTCATTAGGATAATCTA
This sequence comes from Eremochloa ophiuroides, assembly GCA_038502445.1. Taxonomy (NCBI): domain Eukaryota; kingdom Viridiplantae; phylum Streptophyta; class Magnoliopsida; order Poales; family Poaceae; genus Eremochloa; species Eremochloa ophiuroides. The sequence goes on along the minus strand of JAHLJS010000002.1, from coordinate 88,534,713 downwards.
CTATATTAATTGGAAAGATAAATGTGCAGACCTATGATAACCCATAACTCTAGTGCTTTAGCGATAAATAAATCAATGATAAATGGTAAATGATAACTGAGTAAATGAGGTAAATCATATTCCAGAGATAGAATATAGAGACTCACTAATGTAGAAAAGACAATCTCGAGATTCGGCTAAAGTAAAGAAAACCTATGTAATTACTAAATACAAAGTCTACAGCCTACGCCACATTACAAATCTTCATCTATAGCATAATCAACTCAGAAAATATCATAACGAGCATCATCTAATGAGGATATTAAGACACAAGGGTCACCTTCTTCGTGACCGCGCTTTGCTAGTCCTACGTACGGGGGTGGAATACAGAGGAACTAACGCAGCTGTCACCTACGCAGACTACCACACGACCTGGCACGTCAGGGTGCCACCGTAGGTACATAATATATCTAGACACCACGTCTACATAATGCATACCACCTAACTCACTCGAGTACTGAATTAGGCGCTTTACGATCATACGACAATAACCATCACCCATCATAACTATATCGAATATGCAACTAGAATAAACTAAGAACTGAATAAGTAGCAATATATTAAAATAAAGCAAAGTCATAATGAGATACAAGATAATATTGCGGATCTCCAGACGAACGAATCTGGAATCCCGAGCGTAACGCCCAACTCTACTTGAACCTTGCTAGACGCCTAAGCTATGAACTTGAAGAACCAGAGCCCTATTTCTAATATCTGGAAACCCTAACTTCTGTCTACTCTTGACGAACGAAGCAGGAGGAATGAATTGGTGTTCTGAGAGGCGGGTCTGCCCCTTTATTTATAGCCCGGTGGGATGGACGTGCGCCGTGGGATCAAACCGACTTGGACAATGGGCCCAGATGACTCCAGAGAGGCGGTGGAAGAAGACTCCAGAAGGTGGGCCGAAACCCTAGCAGGGGGCGCCGGCCGGCCCTACCTTGGCGCTGGCCGGCCCCACCCTGGTGGGTTTCAGGCCCCGGTGCTTCGGGTGTGTTCTGGATCCTTCTAACTTGCAGATGAAGTATGTTTCCATCGCGATCAAGTTTCGTGGTAATTATGCTCTTTAATCCTTCTTTTAAGCCTTTCTGGAATAATCCCTGGAAAATACACAATTCACCAAAACTCATGGAATTTGTCAGTAATAACCCCTATGTTTCTATTATTGGTCTTCCCTAGGCATTAGTTGACGGTATAAAATTGGTACTTAACGACCGTCAACACATAATCTGTTTACTTATGACATAAGTGGTAAGATCAGAAGATTAAGCATTTATGTCGCATTTAAGTTCATATGGCAGAAAAAGTTTAAAGGGCTGAAGAATTGTCTATTTCTACATAATATATAAATTTTCACATGAGTATGACTATCATCTTCCAAAGATAAAATATAATGTTTTAGCTCGTTTGGTTAAGACTGTGGTCAAGAGAATGGTGCCATGAACAATCTTAAAGGACAAAGCATATTGAGTTAATTAGGTTAATCAATTAAAGCTGTAACTCTAACAAGTTTGCATCTTCATTTATGTGCATACCAAGATCAAAAGGAAAATAATAACCACGTACCTTAAGATATTACCTTCATTATTAGAGCGTGATGACACTAAGTAATGACGGGTAGATGACTGGTCGTCTTTTCCTTCTCTTGCATCTTGAGTTGTTCATGAGCATCTTGTCTCCTTTGTTGCTTATCCTCTTTGTCATCTTTTGCTTCTTTGATCTTATGACACCTTATCACTCCATTTATTATTATGCCTGCAACAAATTAGTGGACAACATATATCCGAAGGAATGTACAACTTTGGAACATAGGTTGTTTGTCCAAAATTTTATCATGTTCCATCTATGCTACAAAGAAGATAGGGTTGATATTATGTTAGCATAGATCATATTCAATACCGGCATGGCTTGAGTCCAAGTAACTTGCAGCAGAAGATAAAGTGAATGAATCATTAATACTCATAGTTCTTCCATCCATAATGAATGAGTTGTGTCTTCCTCTGTAAAGTTATTAAAGTTCAGCATGTGCCCTGTCTCATCTCCGATTTGAATTCACCTCATGACTTAACCAGATTAATTGTGAAAGTTTCATGCAGGGGTTAGTCCAACAAAATATCCAATGTCTACTACAGTAATTTCTAGTTCAATAACCAAACCAAACTCTAAGTTTAATTTTAGTTAAGGAAGGCTAATTAATCTAAGCACCACGCTTAATTTAAATGCCTATAGAAATAGGATCAGTACCTCTAAACTAAAACTCACTATGGCAGACAAAGGTGAAATGAAAGCACTTATAGAGATTTATTCATTTAGAAACAAAAAACGAACAATTGAATGTGGATTAGAAAGGTAGAGACAACTAATATTAGCAACATAAGATTTTTCTAAATAAGGCCATTCCCCCAAACTTGAACTTTGCAAGGCAAATTTAAGTTTGGATGGATTAATGTTGCATGATAATTGGTTGGACATACCTAGTGCTGTCATTCTTCTACTTCAAGCTTGAAATGGTTAGTGATAAAAATACCTAAAGGAATATTTTAATGATTATAATTCTATGCTCAATTCACAAGGGCATTACAGTAAAATTAAAAGTGCAAGCTCAATTCATTTTTAAGAGTGGTTATTTTAGGACACAAAGTCGTTCTTGAAAAACCTTCTAATTATTGTACATTGAGTTCATGGGATGGTTTCCTCTAGAACATCATCCTTTGTGCACCTATCTCAAGATTACAACGAGATCTACAATATTTATGATAAACATATGCATCTACAACCACCCTTTCAATAAATTTATGAACAGGTAGAATGAGGGGGTTGAAGATCTCATGTGTGATAATGTTAGAGAGACCAATTGATCCAGGAGATTTCTCATATGAGTATGGATTTGATGAGGTGTTAAAGAAATAATTCCCATGCTCATCGATATGATCTCCCTTTTCAAACTCTAAGGGTGTTTTTTCATGGATGTCTGTAGGCAAAAAGTTTGTCTTTATTATTTCATGCCTATGACATTTATTGGATGTTTTATTTTTTAAGATTTCCCATGGATTGGTGTCTCTAAGATTGGTTTTGTCTAAGGCTTTCTGTAAACTTGGATGAGTTATGTTTATTACAGAAATTGATTTAAGCTCACCATTTGAATCTAGACCAAGTTTAGATGCTAGCACTAAGGCTTCGTCCTCTTCCATCCATTCTTTGACAATAGTGTATGTGTTTCTAGTATGTTCTATGTATTCCTGCCATTGTCGTAGCTCTTTTTGGTCATTCCAATAATCTTCATGACTCCTATTCTTGGGATGTCTTAATGGGATCCTAAGGTCATTATAAGACTTAGGAGAGAGAGCAGAAGAAGGATCATCAGGGTCAAGGATGGGTCTAGAGATGGGTTCATATTTTAATGTGAGCATAGAAGGGGAGAAGATAGAATTGGCTCCTAAGTGGCTTGGCTCTCCTTCTATGGCATCACTAGACATGCCATCCTTGTATTCTTCCCAATGTCTTTTAGGGAGAAAGGAACTTGACGATATTTTTTCCAAGATGCTCTTCTAAGAAGATCTAATGTACATTGATTTACGAGCATCTTAGCTAATTGGAAGTCTAAATCATCAAAGTGGGGTTTCGATGGTTTAGGATTGGCAGCTAAATCTTGTGATTGGAGTGATTGTGTTTTAGCTACCAAAACTTCCTCTGCTTGTTCGGGGTATGATTCCTTCTCTTTCTCGGAGAGTTCAAAATTGGCTTGAGCAACCTTTTCGAGCATAGCCCTAGCTTTACTTATAGGCAAATAAGGAAAGGCTCCTCCAGAGGATAAATCAAGGGATTCCCTAGAGTTCTTGGTAAGACCCAAATAAAAATGTTGAATAAGCACGGGGTCTCGAAAACCAAGGTCAGGGCCAGATGTAACAAGTTCATTAAAACGATCCCATGATGTACTAAGAGATTCTTGTTCTAGTTGCCTAAAAGTTAAAACCTCTTTTCGAAGGTTAACTACTCTATGGATGGGAAAGAAATATAAACAAAATTCAGAGCATAAAGTATCCCAATCCCCTTGCATACTTCCTACGGCTCAATTATACCCACGTTTAGCTCTTCCGGTCAAAGAGAACGGAAAAATCTTCCATCTTAAGGTCTTATCAGGCATACCAGCAATGTGAAAGCATGCACAGGCCTGCTCGAACTCTCGTAGGTATAAGTATGGATTTTCGTTACCTTCTCCCGAGAAGGGTTTATCCCGAATCATATTAATTAAACATGGGCGCAGCTCATAGCCAGGTGTTATGATAGGCTCTATAGATTTTGGTGGCCTGAAGATTTTGCACATGCCATAAAGATAGATAGGCGTGGAATTTAAAGCATCCATAAGGATAATAATAAAATAAAAGTATAATACAAGATTAAGCTAAACTAAGTCAAAATCAGCAAACCGTTCCCTGGCAACGGCGCCAAAAATGCTTGTTGGTATAAATTAACTGCACTCTATTAAATATTATTATTATTATCAGATTATCTGCAAACGCACAGATACTAAACCACTGTCACATTTTACCCGGAGGTTTTAAATATCGTATCCACAGGGAACAGTAGGTGATAATGACCAAGTTTATAGACTTAACCCAACAATTAGGCTAGATAATATTAAGAAGAGGAAATAGCTATTGGCTATCTAGTTCCAACAACTGGTAAGCTTTGAATAATACCGTTCTAACTGGGCAGTAACCTGAATAAGAGCAGAAATCAGAGTTCTCTCCTATCAAGCACCTGTACACCTACCAATTCTATCAACGGGAAGTGGACTACAGAAGAATCAACGTAGCTGTCATCTACGCGAACTACCACTATCCGGCTAATCAGGGGGCATTCACAAGTAATCCTAGCCTAGGCACCACGCCTACGCTACGAAATACTACTTCAATCAAGTAATGACCAAGATCAAAGTACTCAATATGACTTGCAAACTTAAGAACAAATAAGAAAGACTGCTTACTTGAATTAGAATGTTGAATACAAAAGTACCTCAGAACGCAGCTCCGGGCGAGGGAGCTGAATCCAGACGAATACGGCTACGAAGAAACGCCAACATGCCGGAACTCCTCCAGAACTCTACTCCTCTACTCTATCTCTCTACTTCTCTAAACAAGACTAGATCTAGAAGAACTAGTCTATCTTAATTGCTACATCTAACCCTAACTGGAGATATTGAACTAAAGCTCAGGAATAGGGATTGTCTCTAGGGAGGAGGTCTGCCCCTTTATTTATAGCCCGGTGGGATGAACATGCGCCGCAGGATCAAACCGACTTAACCAAGAGCCGAGATGACTCCTCAAAGGCAGTGGAGGAAGACTCCAGAAGGCGAGGCCCGAACCCTAGCAGGGGGCGCCGGCCGGCCCCACCCTAGCGCCAGCCGGCCCCACCTGGAAAGGTTCGGGGCCCCGGTTGCTTCAGGTGTCTTCTAGATGCTTCCCACGTCCTGATAACGATGTTGCCTTCGCGGATAAGTTTTGTGATGTTTAAGCACTTTAATCCCTCTTTTACGCTTTTCTAGAATACTCCCTGAAAAATACAGAATATGCAAAACTCGTGGAAATTGTCAGTTAAAACCCTAGACTAGTGTGTATTCATGTGTCCTTTCATGTCTAAAGCTCTAATAAAAGTTGACGTTATCGACTGTCAACAGACAACATCCTGGCCCCTCCACTTCTCCTGCCTAGCCAAATCCAATGTTACAGCTAATGGGGCTTTAGAGTCAGTTACAGTAGGCTGCTAGCTTCAACGTGACTCCTCCTCTCAGGCACCGCAGTGGCAGGTCTCTTAGTACTCGTCGATTATCATGGGCTTCACTCCAGTGTCTGCGTCTCAGTCACAGCTCACACCTTCAGCTTCGGTGAGTAGGGGCATGGAGTTCTCCTACAGCGAGCTTACTGGACTTCCCACTCCATCACAGCTCCAGCCCCCGTGACAACTGTGTCTCTAGTCACCGGCACGACCACAGAGATGGTCCCGTCATCTGTCGCTTCCTCAGAGCATGCGACGGCTGACATTACAGCGACAGCGACCGACCCAGTGCCTTAGTCATCGATCGAGCCTCAGCCTCAGGCACCTCTAGCTCATGTCACTTAGAGTGAGCAGCCACATGTTGAGCAAATTGAGCAAACAGCAGCTGAGCAGACATCGCTAGAGTAGCAAGTCCAGGAGACTCAGGAGGTACCTCAGACCTAGACTGCTTCACCTCCACCTCAACAGACAGAGGCTCGGAGTGTTTTCAGTCTTGAGTTAGAGACTGACACTTTAGGCTTCCAGCTCGCCCTGCGTTCCTTAGCTCCAGACCCGACTGCCACATCAGACCCTTTGGTTTTGGTGCTTGACGCCAAAGGGGGGAGAGAGCCATAGATTTTGGGGGAGCAGAGTGTGATATGTGGGATTTGGCTCATATTTTGGTTTCTTTTGTCGTGCTACTCATGCATATGTTTACATTTTTACGCATTGTGATATACTCTATGTGTGATGGGATTCACTTGTGACATGTGTGCTTTTATTTCGTATCCATGCTATGTGTGATAAGATATGACATGTGACCGTCATTTACATATTAATGTCGTGTCATGATACTTGATGTATTATGTGTGATGAGATTGTGACATGTGTGCTTAATTTGATATTTAATTCATGTCACTTGCTATGCTTAGCTCATTTGCTTTAAGCTTCCGGACTTAATAACTCTGATCTTATGAGCTAATGTTAATGGTACTTGTGCTTATCTCTTATTCAATTGAGTACCCATGTCCTGGTTCATTAAGCATGTCTAACTCTTTTAATCTTATTGTCATATGCTTATATGAATCAAGTCTTTAAAAATCTCACTCTTTCTAAATATGTTTGAGGTTGTTGTCATCAATCACCAAAAAGGAGGAGATTGTAGAATCTAGGCCCTAGTGGTTTTGGTGATTAATGACAACGGGAGATTATTATGACTAACGTGTGTTTTGTAGGATAACATAGTGGTTAGGTCATAATAATAAGCAGGATCAAGCCCTCAGAGATGGAATTCGATTCGGTTTTCAAAGGACGAAGGACAAGGCTAAGGACGGACTAGTTCTAAGTGCCGATTAGAGTTGAGAGGCACTTAGATTAGTTATAGGCTTTGTTTTCTCCTTTGGCCGTACTATTACAGGGGGTTTGAATGGGTAGCTTGACTTATACATGACTTGGAGATGGTAGTGTGGTGCACACTTGTCAAACTTAGTTCTAGGTTATGCAGAGAGAGTCTGGTGACCATGTTGAACAAACTTCGTTTGGCAAGTCTTCGATTCTGTAAAGTTTTGGGTCAAAATGGTGCAATGGACGCGGGCCAGAGCGTCTGGTGTAGTCATCGAGTGCAGCAGACGCGTGTTTGATGCCACCGGATACGGAGCAGTGTGTAACCCACCCTAGGGTTTAGCACCGGACACAGCACCGAACACTACACTGGACACTACGGTGAGCATCTGGTGTCCACGCAGGTTCCAGAAAGGGTTTTTCTGCATCGGAGCGTCGGGTGGTACCTCACCGGACGCTGGCGTGTCCAGTGCGTTTGAATTACCCGTGAACTCAATGACCGTTAGAGGGTCACCGGACACTCACCGGACGTGTCCGGTGTGGACTTGTTCAATGTCCGGTGCACCCGCAAACATGGCAATTTGTGCCTAACGGCCATGGGCTTGTGTGTTGGGGGGTATTTATACTCCTTGTGCTCATCCATGGAGGGTCCCTTGCCACTTCTAATAGCTGAGAACACGTGGAGACCATGTGAGAGAGCAAGAGTACTAGGGAGGTTGAGTGATTTCCAATCCAAGTGAGCAATCTTCCCTAGAGTGTGATCAAGAGCAACAAGTGTGCATTCCACCCATCTCCTAGGCTTGTGTGAGTCAAGTGAGAGTTCAAGCTTGTTACTCTTGGTGATCGACATCACCTAGATGGCCTGATGGTGATCGAAGGCTTGGAGAGCACCCGGAAAGCTTGTGGGCGACTCAAGTCGATGTTGTGAGCGGTTGTGGACGAATCACGCGATGGAGTGTCAAAGATTCAGCCTGTAGAGAGCACTTGATCCTTATGTGGATCAAGGGGGAGTAACACGCTTGCGAGGGTGCTCCATCGAGGACTAGTGGGGAGTGCCGACTCCCCGATACCTCGGAAAAAACTCGCTTGTCCCTCGTTCTCTTTACTTTGAGCTTTACATTCCGCATTTACTTTCCGCTCTTTCAATTCCTAATTTAGAAATGCTTGATTAGGACTTGGAACTAGGTTGCATAACTTGTTTTATGATAGAGTATCACTTGTGCACTAGCGGGGTGATATTAGGCTAATTGCGATAGAATTACTTAAGTTTCAAAAAACTAAATAGAAACCCAATTCAACCCGCCCTGTTGGGTATCCTCAATGTTCTAAATAGCCGGATTTAGCCCCCGCTATAGGCTATTTAGCTTTTGGGGAGCTACGGGCTAAGCTATGTCACTTTTAACGCTAAACATAATTTGCCGCTAATAACGGCTAATAGCCCGTGAAATGGCGCTAAATGAAGGCACTTCAGCGTCGGTATCCGGCCTCAGTACATCCATTCACAGGGGCAGTGTGTTAGTGGCTGGGCACCTGCTGTTGCCGCTCGGCCTGATGGGCACAAAGGAGCAGCTGGTCCGTTCACAGGGGCGCTCTCCCACTTGGGCCTCGGCCCGTCCCGTCGCCCAGAGAGGAAGCGCTGAAGTGCACTTGAACTAATGTTTTCATTTTCTATATCTTTATTATGTGTAAAATTAGATGATGTTGGCTATATATTTTCTCAGCCGCTAAATGGCTTAGCCCGTTATTTAGCCCGCCATAGCCTTTCTTAGCCTTTTGGAGAGGCAGCCGCTAAGAGATTTAGCCCGCTATTTAAAACTTTTGGTATCCTCGATCCTTTCACAAATTCTGAGATATCAATAAAGAAACAGAGTTGTTGTTCCCAATTCAATTCATTTACATTCACAGTTTAACGACATCCACTTCTAGGATACATGATCTGACGCCCTCCTAGGTGCAGTGGCGGCTCAATACGGTCCACGACAAGCGGGTACATGGATAATATTTCTCCGTGGTCAACCCACCTTGACGGGCCGGTGCTGTCCTGATTATCCATGATGAGGACATGCATTTCTTCATCGTCGGCCTTCGCTGCCTCCGGCTTCGGGGAACATATGCGGTATCCATAACACGCGACTGCATGCATGGACACTACGTCGCCGTAGAGCATCTGAGTCAAGAACATAGAAGCCTCGCTTCTTCCGCAGCCTCGGTACACCAAGCTCCCGTCGAGGGAGGAAGCCTCGCAGAACCAAAACCAGGGACAAACCCAGATCGTGCCCACGCAGGGTCCACGATCCAACAGCTCAGCCATACGCTCCATGGTGAGCGTGAGCTGTCTATCCTCGTCTCCGTCGTCTTTGCCGTGCTTGTCCCAGCCACGTAGCGGTAGGAACCATGGTGCAGGGGCCGCAGCTTTCGTTGTCTCGACGCCACCGAGCTTTGTGATCTGGGTCAGGACTTGAGTTATGCGCGCCCCGTCCTTCTTCGTCCAGATGCCGTCCCGACGGCATGATCTTCGAAGCTTGCGCGGCGCCGCCACCCTGCAGGGGAAGGTGCCCAGCCCATGCCACGCCTCATACACCACGCGGTGCATCGCCTCCACACAGACCGTGCACGCCACGAGGCTGCATGTGTCTGCACGCACAGCAACAGATCGACGATCAATTAGAGACAATAATCGGACAGGCCGGTGCACACGAATACACAGGACAATAATGACTTCTTACCGTCGACGGTTTGTGCCATGGGAAATCCCATGCACTGCAGCCAAGATTTCTCACGCTTAATCCGGCCAATAGGCAGACACTGCTTGCCGGTGTCCCATCTGAATATCGCCTCCTCCTGACTCTTGGCGTTCCACAACTGGCGTAGAGGAGCGGGGTTGGGGTGCCAGTCGGCGAGGTGGGCGTCGCCGTTGTTGCGCAGGGCGACCTCCCTGACGCAGGGGTCGGGGCCCCGGTTGGCGAGGTGGTTGTCGAGGATCTTCTTGGCCCCGGTGGGCCCCGGTAGGAAGATCTTCCTGGCGCAACGGAGTCGGGCGAAGTGGTCGTCGCCACCCTTCTTGCTGGCGCGGCGGAGTCCGAGACGTTGGCCTTGGGGCGCGGGGTCGGGGCCCCTGTCGGCGAAGTGATCGTCGCCGCCCTTCTTGCGCGCGGCGATCTTCCTGGCGCAGCAGAGTCGGAGACGTTGGCCTTGGGGCGCGGGGTCAGGGCCCCTGTCGGCGAAGTGATCGTCGCCGCCCTTCTTGCGCGCGGCGATCTTCCTGGCGCTAGGCGCGCGGTCGGGGCCCCTGTCCGCGAGGTGGTCGTCGCCGCCCTTCTTGCCGGGGGCGATCATCCTGGCGCAGCGGAGTCGGAGACGGTGGCGTCGAGGCGCGCGGCGGAGTCGGAAACGGTGGCGTCGAGGCGCGTGGTCCACATTGGCATTCTTCCTGGTCCCCCTGTCGGCGAGGCGGTCGTCGCCGCCATTGGGCGGGGCGATCTTTCTGGCGCGGCGGAGTCGGAGACGGTGACGCCGAGGCACGTGGCGGAGTAGGAGACGGTGGCGTCGAGGCGCGCGGTCAGCATCGGCCTTCTTCGTCCTGCGGCGTCGTAGTCCGGTGGTACTGCGCCGCATTCCCAGGCGCGGCGGCCTGGGCGTGGGCCGGTGGTGGAGAGGATTCGGGCCAGCATCTCCGTCGTGGTTGGCGCCGCCGCCCATCCCAGCGGATTCCTCCTCGCCGAGCTTGCGCCCGTCGTGGTCGGCGCCGCCGCCCATCCCAGCGGAGTCCTCCTCGCCGAGCTTGCGGCCTTCGTGGTCGGCGCCGCCGCCCATCCCAGCCGGGTCCTCCTCGCCGAGCTTGCGGCTCCGCGAGGCAGCGAGGTCCGGTGGTGCGGGCCGCGTGCGCTCGTGAAATCGTTCCTGAGGAAGAATGAGAGAGCGGCCCGAGCGGGGGCGCCTTAAATACTGCTAACGGATTATGTCGGTTGACTGTTGCTGGACCCATCAGTCAGCCTCCGTGAGTAGTCCAGGCAAGGGTGGCAAATGTGGATTCTTTTTAAAAAAATAATATTATTGTTTTAATAAATATCTGTATATCTCTCCGATAATTGGATTCCAACAAAGTGTACCCCGCTGACGACTGTAACCTTTGTGTACTCAGGAAAATGTAAACAGATAATTGACTCCATCGAAATCGAAGCCTACGAGAGCATGTAATCAAGATCTAAGGGCTGTAAGCCGAAGTTTGTCCAAAACTCACCCCTCAGATCCCGTTTCCGCCGTGCCCTCAGCGATCAGCGCGAACGCCCGGCTCCTACCCCCGCGATCTCGCGCGACCTCCCTCCCCGGCCGATCGGACGCGAGCACCCCCGGCCGCCTCCACCCACGCGACCTGCGAGAGATCGCCGCCGCGGCCCGCGTGGTCTCCGCGCCTCCTATTACGGACAGAGAGAAGCTGCCAGCCCCGATCCGCGCGCCCCCCCTGCCCTCGGCGTGGAGTCGCCAACCGTCTGGCCGCCGACGGCGGCTCCCTGGCCATGCATCCCGTCAACTAGCCCCAACGAGGAGTGTGCGGCCATTACCGTTCATGTTCGTCACCGCCGTCTCCTCGGTTCGTCTCCAAATTCGACATCTCTCCTCTGTCTCCATCTAATTCACCTTGGTACTAGCTTCACCTCATAATTTCGCACCCACCGAGCCCACTGGTGTCACTCCTCGTCGCCGGAATTATCCGCGCGGCCGATTTCTTCCTCGTGGCCGGCAAAGAGCGCCGCCGTGAGCCTCCTGCGTGGCTGGGCTATCCCAGTGAGCCGAACGTCCTTTCTTTGCACGTCCTAGATTCCTGGTAATACCATGAAGCTCACGGGGTCGACCGTTTCGTTTTTGGAGCTCTGCAGGCACCGGAACGCCACTGTCACCACCGGAGCGCGCCGCCGAACCTGCCATTAACGCCGACGACATCGTTCCGCTACTTCTCCGTTCCAACCAGTGAGTGCAGCAAGGGCTGGTGAGATTCTGGGAACTCTAGGATAGGTCGGTTTGGTTTGGGGAGGTCCCTGTTGGCCGGAACGCGCCGCGCCGCCGTCGTCGTGCCACCATGGCCGCCATGGTCGCGGCTGTAGTGTCCGGAGGTTGAGTTTGGGCAAACCGAATACACACTTTTCGCATCTTGGGGAGTCTAACGATCCGCTGCAACCCCCGTGGCCCCTGCTGGCCGCTCGCGGCCCTGGCTGGAGTTGGCCCGGCCGGCCGGCGGCCATGGCTGTAGGGTTTCGAGCTGGCCAGGCCGAGCTGGGCCGGGCTGTTGGTGCTGGGACGCTGTGAGAAGGTGGGAGGGTGCGCTGTGCCATGTGTGGGCCGGCCCAGGGGAGCTGGCCATATTTTAGTAAAATGTTTTTTCATTTTCGGAATAAGTGAATAGTGCTCAGTTTTGCTTATTTTGTATGAATCTGTAGCTCATTTGTATAAGGTTTAAATATTTTATAATTTGCCCTTAATAATGAATTATTGAAAGTAATATTAAATAGTCATTAATTTAGGGTTTTTGTGTGATTTTGAATTGTGTGATGACCCTGGATCATTTACACCATGTTTAATCTATTTTGGACCAAGGATCACCATGTTTACCTTATTACTAATGCTACTAATATGTTCTTGGAGACCGAAATTAGTGTTCCTGCACATATTGAGTTGTTGAGCCTGGACCATTGGCTAATGTGCTCTTTTTAATGCTTCATTCGAAATCACCAGAATTGTTCAGTCACCTGTTGTCCTACATCGTCCCTTTCTTTGGTTTCACTAATGGATGTAGGATAACCAAATAATCAGGAGTATACACAACATAGCATGTGCTCTTTTTGTGCGCCAACTTTTGACGTAGAGATATATAAGATGAGATCCCTAGTCAAATACCGCCAGATCAGTTTCAAGCACCGCGACCAGTGGCATATGTATATATACATGCAGTGGCTCATCTAGGATTTTAGTTTAGGGTATGCCCCTAAAAAAATTTCAAATATAGCTTGGTAAAATTTTATATTATTCCCTTCAAAAAACCGTAGCGTTAGCACGGGCATTATACTAGTATAGGTAATGCTATGTACTCTATGTTACATGAAAAATGCATATTAGTTTCCCCTCAAAATTTCAACTCTCTCATCGCATCGCGTCACATTGTATGTTTGAACATATGCATGAAACATTAAATATATATAAAAAACTAATTACATAGTTTACATGTAAATCGCGAGATGGATATTAGGGTTTAATGTTTGAATGGATTAGGGTTATGGTTAGTTATGGTTATTTATAAAAAAAAAAGATGTATGATAGTTAGTTAGATGTATGAATGGTTATGGTTAGTCATTTAGCAGCTTGCGTTTTCGCTAGTGTTGCTTGCGCGCGTGCGTAGAGCCGCGTTTCCCTTTCAAATTTTTGCGTTCAAGCACCTTTGCCAATCACATTAGCTGCTCTATAAAGAGAAAATTCCATTTTTGGCCATCAAACTTTTGGCCAAGTCCAAGAATGACCATCGAACTACAAAACCAGACATCTTTGACTATTTATTTCCTAAAACTGGATACTCTTTTAATTTCATATATTTTTTAAGATGCATATGATGTTCGTACAATATAATATACATTTGTTGTGTTGCGATATATTTGAGGATGTTTGTATACTATAAGTTTATGTTCCATTATTACTTTTGATTATTCATATAGTAATTATAAGATGTTGTGTGATTATTGAGAATCTTTTTCTTATTTGTTATTTTAATTTAATTCATTATTTAATAATCTATTTTACTTTGTTATTTTTAAAATTATGTTATCATTTATTTTTATTTATTTTATTTCCCTTATACTTTGCTCTATCTTTTATTTTTTTTATTTTATTTATGCTATGTTATATCTATTTCTATAGCTTTTATTATTCATCTTATTTTCTTTTGTTATGGATATTATAATACCATTTCCTAGAATATTTTTATACATTCATGAGGTATATGTGATGTTTTACGTAGTATACATCTGATGTTGTATGATATATTTTGTGATGTTCTGTGATATATTCTGAGATGTTTACATAGTATAAGTGAGGTGTTCTGCAATTGTCTTTGACTGTTCACATAGTATTTATGATATGTTCTGCAATTATGGATGAAAATGGTACGGATATTTATCCGATCGTCCGTTCGACCGAATCCGTTTAGAGGTGTTCAGATCTGTTCGTATCCGAATCCGGATATTCAATATCCGACACTGTATCCGTATCCGAATACTCAAATCGTATATTTATGATGTCGATATCCAATTGTATCCTATCCGGCATGGCTGACACTATCCGTATTCGAATCCGAATCCGGCCAAAAATATGAGAGAGGAGAGAGGAGAGAGAGAGGGACCGGGCAGAGGTGGCCGCGCGCGACCTCGCCTAGGAGGTGCCCACACGCGCCATCCATGGCCGCCCGCCGCGTGTGCTGGAGCCACGCCCATCTCCCCCGCACGCGTCCAAAGCGGCTCGCCAAGGCCAGAGGAGAGAGAAGAGAGGGGAGATAGAGAGGAAAATAGGATGACAGGTGGGTTCCAGTGATATAGGGGATGAATATAGAGAATGCATGAGTGTGAGAGAAAGTAGTATAGAGGAGAGAATCTTGATGACTAGGATGTAATATTTTTTTAAGGATGAATTTAGACGATGCTGAGTGCGGATAGTTTAAAGAGGAGCAGTTGAAATCACATGCCTCCGATGAAAAGGTACATGACACGTCCTTTAAGAAGAAATGAAGCTAAGGCTACGCGCGGATAGCGGATGGAAGCGCCGCAGCGTGTACGCTACGTGCTACGCTATCGAAGCGGACGTGAGGACGGTCCACTATTCCTGGCACGGTACAGGACGTCCGCTACGCGCGCAGGTCCCACCGTCTGGGACCATCGTCGAGTGAGCCCGTGGCCGACGAGCCCCCCGCCGGGACTCCTAATCACGACGTGGCTTCCCGTACCACCGGTGGAGGGACCGGAGGAGACGGCGAGGGCGCGCTCGTGAGGCCGTCGAGGAAAGGGCAGAGGGCCCCGGCCACCTCCGCCGCTGGAACCGGCCCCACCGCGTCGCCCTTGGCCTCCCTGGCCGCGAGCTGAAGCACGAGGAGAGGCCGGGCCGGGGAGGGAGGCCGCCGACGCGGGGAGGGACCGGGGGAGATAGAGAGCACGGATAGAGCGAGAATGAGATAGGGAAATTTATATAAAAAAATCTGATAAGTGGGCTCCACAGTGGATAGAGAATGGTATAGGGTATGGATGAGTGCGGGAAAAATAGATATAGAAGAGAGGATCTCGATGATCAAGACAGAATATTCTTTTTAAAGGATGAATATAGATTATGACGAGTGCGGACAGCCTAAACACGTCTACCTACGTAGCTAGCACCGTGATGTGCTTAAAAAAATTGCACCACTGTGACTATATAGAGGTTTTTCCCCGGGTATTCATTATAAAAGTTTATAGTTCCATGCAAACGATTAAAAAACTTGAGCGGTCAGAACTAGCTAAGCTCCGGAAATACTGAGAACAGAAAACCAAAAACGAAAATACTGAAATCGATTTTTTAAATACCCTATTCAATTCATAATTCTCGAGAACGGTACTTCGGGGAACTGAATGTACCGAACTATGTAAAATATGCTGATTTTTTACTGTTGTTATATTATTGTACTATAGACTATTATATTATGTATTTGGGGTACTCTCACTTTTTTAGTCTTGTGAACTTTTATATGGATGTATTTGGCACTATTATTCTCTATGAAATCATCTTGAAATTATGTCAAAATTATTTTCTGAACATGCTATTACAGATTTTTCTATCTATAACACTTCTCTCATATTTAGCTAGCTCTAGCAGTGTTAAACAACAAGAGAATGTCCAAAATACCCTCATGTATAAACGTGCCATTATTTTTTATATCTTAAGAACTTCAAATGATTTTTTTTAGAAAAACTATAAGTTGTAGATCTTGTCAAAATCTATATTTTTAATATAAAATGTATGTTCATTTGACTTCATACAGCATGATATGGTTTGACTCCGTACTATATGTTCACTGTATAGATCTACTTATGTGGAGTCCAACAAAATTGTATTTTCTATTTTATGATTTTTCTATGATTTACTGTGATTTTCCAAAGATTCAGCAGAAATAAATAAAAAGACAAAAAAAAGACAAAATCACCATCCAAAACCGTCTAGGGGTTATTTGACCGGTTTTGAAAAGTTTAGGGGTAGAAAATCCGGTTTCATAGTTTGGGGTGAAGTAGTCCACCCTCAATAATTGAGAGGGTTATGTAGACTTTTTTCGTCAAATTTTAGAAAAAAATTGACAACATTTCAACTAAAAAAGTCACGTTCAGTTTCAGTAATCCATCTAGATGACATGTATGAACATTACAGAGTGAAACAAACAAAAGTACAAACTGAGGTCCATTAACATTCCATTTTGTAACACCCTAAAATTTGCTTTTATTAAAGTAGGGACAAATTGATTTATTTATACAATTGTTTGGCATATTAACCTAGCAAATAATAATTTTTAGCAATTAAAATAAATCATAGGATTTAGAAACATGATTTATTGCATCCATGCTGCTCGATGATATTTTTGTTTGATTTGCACTTTTTTTGAGATTTGGAAATATTCAAATGTATTTGGAAATCTCCCCTCTTTCTTTTTCGCCCGCTTGGGCAGAAGGCCGCCCGAGCGTCGGCAGACCGCCCCATCTTCCTCACGCAGGCGCCTTTCTCCTTTGGCTGCCATGCGGGGCCTGCTGCTCAGAGTCGTCCCCTTCCTTCCTCTGGAGTCCGAGCAGGACTCGATGTCCAACCGACCGCCGCCGGAATTTTCGGACGAGTCCGTCCTGAGCACGCCTCCACCGGCCCGTAAAAGGAAGCCGCGACCCTCTCCCCTTCCCTCCTACTGGCACTGACGCGTCGGGCCACGGCACAGCGCCGTCCCCTTCCTCCGGACAGAGCCCGAACCGAGCACGACTGCCGCCTCCGACCGTATCCTAACCACCGAATCTCCCGAAGTCCGGATCTCCTACGCCTCCCTTGCGCCCCTATATAGGTCGGCCGAGCTCTGCCGTCCCTCCCCACAAGTTCCCGAGCAAGCCACGCCCTCCAATCTTGCCCTAGCCGCCGCCTCGAGCTCCAACGTCGCCCCGAGCTCCGCCGCCGCCGTCGATTTCTCCCCAGGAAGATTTCTCCGTCGAAATTAGTTGTTCTCCAAGCTTCGCAGCAAGGTCAGGAACCTTCCCGACCCCTTCTCCCTCGGTTTTGTGCACTATAGCCATGATGCCGAGCTTCGCCGCCGCCATAGTTCCGCCACCTAGCTCGCCGCATCCTCCCCGAGCTACCTCTGTGGCAACCGAAACCATAGATAGGTTCGGCTTGAACTCCTCTTGCTTCCCGACCAGATCCCGAGGTGTGCCGAGCTTCCTAGCCCCGAAAACGCCGTCTCCGGCCACCTTGCCGGCGAGGAATCGGCCGGGCGCCGCCCGACTCCGGCGACCAGAGCCGTCCCTCTTTTCCCGAGCTACCTGCGCCGTCCAAGGCCGATCCAACGGCTCACAGTGGGAGATACCTTTTCGACCGGCACTTTTGCAAAAGAGCCCCTGAGCTTTTTAATGTTCTAACCCGCGATCCATTGGCGTATTTCTCTACTTATGCTTTCCTATTTAGAAAACGTATTTCCTCGGTTTTAATTCAAAAGGGCGTTTTCAATATTTACAGATTTGCCACTCAGTTTATTTCGGCCATATTTTATTCGTTTTAGCTCCGATTTGATCCGTTCAAGTCTCGTTAGATTCGTAATTTTGTAATCTATCTAATGATGCTACTGTTACTCATATTTTCAACTTTTAAATTTCGAGATTAGATTTAATCTATTATTTTATTAAAGTAACACTTGTTTATTTCATAACTTTCCCGTTTGAACTCCGATTTTCGTGATCTTTATATCGTTGGAATCGTAGCGACGCGTAGATTATTTTTATACACTTTTAAATCTGTTTTTCCACTGTTGGTGTACTGTTTCTAATATAGATCTTGTTTGCTGCGTGTATGATTGCCTTGGTGATTGTGTGGTGATTTTATGATCGAGTTCAAACGGTGAGCAATACGTTGGTGATCAAGAGTACACGGAGGATCCAAGTTCTCCAGAGCACTTTGATCAAGGTGAGTATAGCATGGACCATCCTTGTTGCCTATTCACCTTAATCACTAAATTCATGATGCATGTGTCTACCTTGGCAACCGTAGTGTTTATTCCTAGCTTTTGATCACTTGATCCTTGTTACCTATGAGAATGCATTTGAGTAGTGATGCTAGTGCTTGATGATGCCATGATCGTATGAACTTGATTAATTAATTATGAGATAAAGATTAAAAGATGCTTTTTAGCAACATAGACTAAGGACTTAACTGTAAGTATGACACCGGAACTTACAGTGCAACCATGAGGGTCATATGGCTCTGACTTTAGTTAAGTATGAAGTTAGTTTCTATCATGTTGTTAATCTTGAAAGGTTCCTTGCCGAGCTGGTTGTTTTGCGGCTCCTGTCTTTGTGTGTACTGCTGCGTGTGTGTGCCACTAGAAGGAGGGCTCTACCACCCCTTGCCATTGCGCCCGGATTGATTAGTGGCTTGTTAGGAAGGCTTTTGAAAGACTTCATAGTGTACCCTGCCGCACTTCCTTGGTGAGGTGACATGGGAGTCATGACCCTTGGCATATGGGAATCACGACTTATGGTGAAAGTGTGCAACCTCTGCAGAGTGTAAAACTGATATATCAGCCGCGCTCACGGTCACGAACGGCCTTGGACGTCTTACAGGAACTTAACTAATTTAATATTGATTTATTTGGAGTTTCTATTGATGTTTATTCCATATTAATTATCATGTTTATATGATCGTGCAAATATTGTTCCTTGGTATATTCTATTGTTGCTACTCAAATTGCTAAAATATGATCAATTAAAAGCAACCGCTGTCAAACCAGTGTCTTGCCTTATTTTGAGCCTCATAAACCCATGTTATTCTTGTTGAGTACGACATGTACTTACGCTTGCTTTATTTTTCATATTTGGATTAAAATCCCGGATGGGTAACAGATGACTATGATGATTCTTCTGAGGATTATTAGGATTGTGGTTCACCAGTCAACTACTTCCCTGTGAATTGGAGCTTCCGCGAGAGATTATAATTATTAGTCCGCTGCTATTTATGTAAAGACTCTGTGATATTATTCGTTATATATTGAACCTTGTGATGGTACTATGTAATTTATCGCTTATGTGTGTGATTGATCTCTGGGCGCATAAAGTTGGTTCATTCAATTTTATCCTTAAAATTGGGTGTGACAGATTGGTATCAGAGCATAGGTTGACTGTAGGACGCAAACCTAGAAATTCTAGAGATGTTTTTCTCACCTCATTCATGCTTTCCACCTTAACTTGCTAACTGCTAAAATTTTTATGCTTCTCTTACCCTTATTCCATTATAAAAATATTCAGTCTATTCTAATTCTAACTTTGTCTTGATCTATATTGGAGAAGATGGTTCGTGGTCGCAAAACTGCACGCATGAGCACCGGAGGTTACTACCAACCGCGAGCTTTGGACATTCTAGCTGAAGATGACGTGGTGATCGCCCCGGAAAATGAAAGTGAAGAGGAAGCTATGTACATGGAAGATGTTGAAGAGATCCTTCTGTCGCCGACGCCTGCTACTCCGTCACCTCCACCGCCTGTTGCATCATCCGAAGCCCCCGCCAGAGGTGAACCGCCCAGGAGGATGGGATGGATCCAGGAGGAATATACTAAGTATCCAGAAGAAGATGTATTTTTCCACACAACGCTCGTTAACATGCTGACCCTCTACTACGCCGACCTGCAACCTACTCTCAACTACTATAGCATGGAGTACACGCATCCTCTACGAGACACCTACTGGACCACAGAGTTGAATATCAAGGTTTGGGATGCACAGCATAGAGCCTACAAGACGGAATCTGTTCACAAGAGCGCCGCTCCACGTAGGACCGTGGAAGAGAGCATGGAAGATGCCGCTACTCATGCCTATCTCTACTACCATGGTCGCCGTTATGAAGATATGGAAGGAGATGTCCATAGATTCTACCCTCGCGTGGTGACTGAAGAAGGTGACGTCGCTATGACTATGCCCGAAGTGGATCAGCCCGCTCTTAGAGCTCTAGCAAGATTATCTTGGGCACTTCTGGGAAGAGTCCATGGTTTGGAACGCGATTTGGCAAGAGCCAAGAGTGCCAACGCACAAGCAGATCGAGAGATTGATGGATATCGAGCAAGACTCAACCAACCAAAGCTATTCCAGGAGATTCCCACACCTCCACCATTCAAGGATTCCGCTCCATAGGGTTAGGAAATTCCCTTAGCAATAAGAGACGCTTGTAGCGCTAAGTTGAGTCGAGTCGAGTCTTGTGTGCGTATGAAACTCTATGTGTTAGTTGCTTTGTTCTTATGAAATATTTGTGATTTGGCTCTTTGTAATGAGTGCTGAGAATTGTGGGCATGACTACAACTCTCTTAGTTAGGGTCTAAGATTTGAGAATTATTGAAGCAATAGTTGTTTTGGTTAAATCTGTGTTTCACCAAATCTGTTTTTCAGACCTCTCTGTCTTGTTAATTATTCTTAATTAATTTCGTAACTTCAAAAATTATGACAATTTAATGGGGAACAGTAGACTTCCAGACCTTTTCATTGCCACAAGAATCAAGTTAATATCCATTATGGTTTGAGAGATGTAACTGTTACAAATTGAAGTTTCTGCACAGTCTGGCAGCTTGGACAGTTTCTGTTTATGTCTGTTTTTGGTTAATTTAACTTCCGAATCTGGAGAAGTGATCATCATGGAAGTTGTAGAAAATTTTCTCATCTTTCCAACGATATAGAGAACGTCTCTGTTCGATTTCGAAAACTCCAGGTATGATCGTTTTTCTTCACTACTGTTATCGGATCTCGCCCAGAAAATTCAGATTCGTTATTTATAAGTGATTGCATGATGGTAAAAATACTAAAACTCATTTATGTGTTGAAAAACAGATGGCCGGTAACAGGAGGAATGCCAATTCACCACCACCACCGCAACCTAGCATTCAAGACCTCATCGCTTCGCAGAACCAGCTGATGCAAACTATGATGCAATTCATTTAGCACCAACCAGCTGGAGGACCGCAGCCTGTTCAAGCTCCTGCAAGAGATAAGCGAGGAGAATTTCTGAAGGGTCGTCCACCTGTGTTCAACCATGCCGCTGACCCGCTAGATGCTGATGACTGGCTTCGCGCTGTGGAGAGGCAACTCAACATTGCGCAGTGCAACGATCAGGAGAAGGTGTTATATGCATCTGGACAGTTGCAAGGAGCTGCTCAAGACTGGTGGGAATCATTTCAGTATGGTCGTCCCAACAATGCACCTGCTATCACCTGGCAAGAGTTTTGTGAAAACTTCAGGTCATATCATATCCCTGAAGGTCTGATCGAGCTGAAGCAGGCAGAGTTCAGATCTCTAAAGCAAGGACGGATGTCTGTGCCAGAATTCCGTGATTATTTTGTTCAATTGTCACGGTATGCTCCTGACGATGTTGCTAATGACAAGGACAAGCAACGTCTCTTCCTCAAGGGACTTCATGATAGATTGCAACTCCAACTCATGACAACCACCTACCCCAATTTCCAAGAGCTTGTGAACCGCGCTATCGTGATTGACAACAAGCGCCAGGAGATGGCTGATAACAAGAGGAAGAAGCAAGGACCAGATTTTTCCAGAAACAACCGTCAGCGTCCCAATACCGCGCAGCAAAAATTTCAGCAGAAACACCAGGGGCCATCCAACCAGTGGAACCAAGGGGGATCTAGTCAGTGGAACCGTAATCAGAACCAACCTCGTTCCCCCTATCCTCAGCAGCAGCAGAAGACTCCCTCTCAAACACCCCAGCAAGCTACCCCAAGTAAGACTCCCATGAGTACTAATACACCGGGCACCCCCATCAAGTGTTTTGGTTGTGGAGAAACTGGACACCTCTCCTACAACTGCCCCAAGAAGCAGAACCAGCAGACTCCCCAGGGGAGCAACCCAAAGAGCAGATACCAGCCACCATCTAATCAAGGAAGGGTGAATCATGTGTCCACAGAGACAGTTCAGGAAGCACCAGAAGTTATGATGGGTACGTTTAGCGTCAACTCCATCCTCGCTACTGTTCTTTTTGATTCCGGTGCTTCGCATTCTTTCGTATCACAAAGTTTTGTTAGAGTACGGAGTATACCACTTTTAGCTCTACAAAACCCAATATTAGTAAATTCACCGAGTGGGGCTATGCAAGCTCAATATTATTGTTCTTCGGTTAATATTGCTCTAAGGGGGGTAGACTTTAAAGTGAATCTTACCGTAATAACAACAGCTAGGATTGATGTCATATTGGGTCTGGATTGGATGAAGAAAAATAAGGCAGTTATTCAGTGTGAGGAGAAGGTCGTTGTGTTAACTACGCCTAAAGGAGACAAAGTCAGTGTTGATGTAGTAATGCAACCACCACCTGCAGCGACAGTTAATCAACTCCAGGAGGATGACAGCCAGCTAGATCACGTTGTGGATGAGTTTCCGGACGTATTCCCTGATGAATTGCCAGGTATACCACCCGACCGCGACATTGAATTTATTATTGAATTGTTGCCTGGAACTGCACCCATAACTAAGCGTCCATATAGAATGGGAGTAAATGAGTTAGAAGAACTTAAGAAACAAATTAAAGAATTATTAGACAAAGGTTTTATTCGGCCTAGTTCTTCACCTTGGGGAGCACCAGTTATTTTTGTTGATAAGAAAGATGGAAGTCAGCGGATGTGTGTAGATTATCGGTCACTTAATGAGGTTACTATCAAGAATAAATATCCATTGCCTAGAATTGATGATTTGTTTGACCAATTGAGAGGAGCCTGTGTATTTTCCAAGATTGATCTTCGTTCCGGTTACCATCAACTAAAAATTCGTGCTACAGATATATCTAAGACAGCTTTTACTACACGGTATGGATTATATAAGTACACCGTGATGTCCTTTGGATTGACCAATGCACCTGCCTACTTTATGTATCTGATGAATAAAGTGTTTATGGAGTACCTAGACAAGTTTGTTGTGATATTTATTGATGATATTTTAATTTACTCGAAAAATAAGGAGGAACATGCTGAACATTTAAGATTGGTGCTACAAAAATTACGAGAGCATAAGTTGTATGCTAAGCGGATCAAGTGTGAATTTTGGTTAAAGGAAGTTGCCTTTCTTGGTCATATTGTCTCCAATGGTGGTATAGCGGTTGATCCTAACAAAGTAGAAGATGTTCTAAATTGGAAGCCACCAACAACTGTTAGCGAGATTCGTAGTTTTCTGGGATTAGCAGGGTATTACAGGAGATTTATTGAAGGGTTCTCAAAGCTTGCTAAGCCTATGACTGCTTTATTAGAAAAGAATGCTAAGTTTGTTTGGTCGGAAAAATGTCAAAATAATTTTGAAGAATTGAAGAAAAGATTAACCACAGCCCCCGTGTTGACTTTGCCGGATTTGAGCAAGAGATTTGCTATATATTGCGATGCATCTCGTCAAGGCTTGGGTTGTGTTCTTATGCAAGAAGGAAGAGTTGTGGCCTATGCGTCAAGACAGCTGAGGAAACATGAATTGAATTATCCTACTCATGACCTTGAGTTAGCTGCAGTTGTGCATTTGTTAAAAATTTGGAGACACTATATTATTGGGCAAAAGTGTGATATCTACACCGACCACAAGAGTTTAAAATATATTTTTACTCAGTCAGATCTGAATTTGAGGCAACGCCGCTGGTTAGAGTTGATCAAGGATTATGATTTGGAGGTACATTATCATCCGGGAAAAGCGAATGTTGTCGCTGATGCCCTTAGTAGAAAGAGCTATGCTAATGAGATGCGAGTAACACCTATGCCAGAGGAGCTATGTGCTGAATTCGAGCGCCTCAATTTAAGTTTGGTTACTAATGCTATGGAGATAGTGGTTGAACCTACACTAGAGCAGGATATACGCAAAGGGCAGCTGGAAGATGAGAAGCTCAGAGAGATAGCTGAAAATGTAGTGGTTGGTAAGTCACCTGGATTTAGAATAGATGAACAGGGTACTCTATGGTTTGGAACAAGGTTGTGTGTACCCGAGATAAGATCTATTCGCGACGCGATACTCCGAGAAGCTCATGACTCAGCCTACTCCATACATCCCGGCAGCACAAAAATGTATTTAGATCTTAAAGAAAGGTATTGGTGGGTTGGACTTAAAAGAGATGTGGCAGAATATGTAGCAATATGTGATACCTGTCAGAGAGTTAAAGCTGAGCATCAGAGGCCTGCAGGTTTGCTACAACCTATGAAGATACCTGAATGGAAGTGGGATGAAGTTGGTATGGATTTCATAGTTGGTTTGCCACGTACTCAGTCAGGGTATGATTCTATTTGGGTAATTGTTGATCGTTTAACTAAAGTTGCTCACTTTATACCGGTTAAGACTACCTATGCCGGAGCAAAACTAGCTGAATTATATATGGCAAGAATTGTGTGTCTACATGGGGTTCCTAAGAAAATTGTGTCTGACAGAGGTACTCAATTCACGTCTCACTTTTGGAAGAAAATACATGAATCTTTGGGAACTGAGCTGAATTTTAGTACTGCCTATCACCCTCAGACAGATGGACAAACAGAAAGGACCAATCAAATATTAGAAGACATGTTGAGAGCCTGTGCATTGCAAAAAGGTGATAGTTGGGATAAGAGTTTGCCATATACGGAGTTCTCTTATAATAATAGTTACCAAAAGAGTCTCAAGATGGCACCGTTCGAGGCTTTGTATGGTCGTAAATGTAGAACACCTTTATTTTAGAACCAAACCGGAGAAACTCAAGTGTTTGGACCAGCAGTGTTGAGAGATGCAGAGGAACAAGTTGCGAAAATTAGAGAAAACTTGAGAGTGGCTCAGTCGCGACAAAAGAGTTATGCAGACACAAGAAGAAGAGAACTGACATTTGAAGTGGGAGATTATGTCTACCTGAAAGTGTCACCTATGCGAGGCGTAAAAAGGTTCAATATGAAAGGTAAATTAGCACCAAGGTATATTGGCCCATTCAAGATTCTAGCAAGACACGGAGAAGTAGCTTATCAGCTAGAACTACCCGAAAGTTTGTAGGGTGTTCATGATGTGTTTCATATATCCCAACTTAGAAAGTGTTTGCGAGTGCCCGAAGAGCGAATACCATTGGAGGAATTGGTTGTTAAAGAAGATCTCACATATGAGGAATACCCAATTAAAATACTGGAAACAGCAGAGCGAGTCACAAGGAGCAGAGTTATAAAAATGTGCAAGGTTCAGTGGAATCGGTATTCAGAGGATGAGGCAACCTGGGAAAGAAAGAAAGAATTGAGAAAGTCGTATCCCCAATTATTTGAGTAAGCTAATCTAATCTCGAGGACGAGATTAATTTTAAGGGGGGTAGAATTGTAACACCCTAAAATTTGCTTTTATTAAAGTAGGGATAAATTGATTTATTTATGCAATTGTTTGGCATATTAACCTAGCAAATAATAATTTTTAGCAATTAAAATAAATCATAGGATTTAGAAACATGATTTGTTGCATCCATGCTGCTCGATGATATTTTTGTTTGATTTGCACTTTTTTTGAGATTTGGAAATATTCAAATGTATTTGGAAATCCCCCCTCTTCCTTTTTCGCCCGCTTGGGCAGAAGGCCGCCCGAGCGTCGGCAGACCGCCCCATCTTCCTCGCGCAGGCGCCTTTCTCCTTTGGCTGCCATGCGGGGCCTGCTGCTCAGAGTCGTCCCCTTCCTTCATCTGGAGTCCGAGCAGGACTCGATGTCCAACCGACCGCCGCCGGAATTTTCGGACAAGTCCGTCCTGAGCACGCCTCCACCGGCCCGTAAAAGGAAGCCGCGACCCTCTCCCCTTCCCTCCTACTGGCACTGACGCGTCGGGCCACAGCACAGCGCCGTCCCCTTCCTCCGGACAGAGCCCGAACCGAGCACGACTGCCGCCTCCGACCGTATCCTAACCACCGAATCTCCCGAAGTCCGGATCTCCTACGCCTCCCTCGCGCCCCTATATAGGTCGACCGAGCTCTGCCGTCCCTCCCCACAAGTTCCCGAGCAAGCCACGCCCTCCAATCTTGCCCTAGCCGCCGCCCCGAGCTCCGCCGCCGCCGTCGATTTCTCCTCGTGAAGATTTCTCCGTCGAAATTAGTTGTTCTCCAAGCTTCGCAGCAAGGTCAGGAACCTTCCCGACCCCTTCTCCCTCGGTTTTATGCACTATAGCCATGATGCCGAGCTTCGCCGCCGCCATAGTTCCGCCACCTAGCTCGCCGCATCCTCCCCGAGCTACCTCTGTGGCAACCGAAACCATAGATAGGTTCGGCTTGAACTCCTCTTGCTTCCCGACCAGATCCCGAGGTATGCCGAGCTTCCTAGCCCCGAAAACGCCGTCTCCGGCCACCTTGCCGGCGAGGAATCGGCCGGGCGCCGCCCGACTCCGGCGACCAGAGCCGCCCCTCTTTTCCCGAGCTACCTGCGCCGTCCACGGCCGATCCAACGGCTCACAGTGGGAGATACCTTTTCGACCGGCACTTTTGCAAAAGAGCCCCTGTGCTTTTTAATGTTCTAACCCGCGATCCTTTGGCATATTTCTCTGCTTACGCTTTCCTATTTAGAAAACGTATTTCCTCGGTTTTAATTCAAAAGGGCGTTTTCAATATTTACAGATTTGCCACTCAGTTTATTTCGGCCATATTTTATTCGTTTTAGCTCCGATTTGATCCGTTCAACTCTTGTTAGATTCGTAATTTTGTAATCTATCTAATAATGCTACTGTTTACTCATGTTTTCAACTTTTAAATTTTGAGATTAGATTTAATCTATTATTTTATTAAAGTAACACTTGTTTATTTCATAACTTTCCCGTTTGAACTCCGATTTTCGTGATCTTTATATCGTTGGAATCGTAGCGACGCGTAGATTATTTTTATACACTTTTAAATCTGTTTTTCCACTGTTGGTGTACTGTTTCTAATATAGATCTTATTTGCTTCGTGTATGATTGCCTTGGTGATTGTGTGGTGATTTTATGATCGAGTTCAGACGGTGAGCAATACGTTGGTGATCAAGAGTACACGGAGGATCCAAGTTCTCCAGAGCACTTTGATCAAGGCAAGTATAGCATGGACCATCCTTGTTGCCTATTCACCTTAATCACTAAATTCATGATGCATGTGTCTACCTTGGCAACCGTAGTGTTTATTCCTAACTTTTGATCACTTGATCCTTGTTACCTATGAGAATGCATTTGAGTAGTGATGCTAGTGCTTGATGATGCCATGATCTTATGAACTTGATTAATTAATTATGAGATAAAGATTAAAAGATGTTTTTTAGCAACATGGACTAAGGACTTAACTGTAAGTATGACACCGGGACTTATAGCGCAGCCATGAGGATCATATGGCTCTGACTTTAGTTAAGTATGAAGTTACTTTCTATCATGTTGTTAATCTTGAAAGGTTTCTTGTCGAGCTGGTTGTTTTGCGGCTCCTGTCTTTGTGTGTACTGCTGCGTGTGTGTGCCACTAGAAGGAGGGCTCTACCACCCCTTGTCATTGCGCCCGGATTGATTAGTGGCATGTTAGGAAGGCTTTTGAAAGACTTCATAGTGTACCCTGCCGCACTTCCTTGGTGAGGTGACATGGGAGTCATGACCCTTGGCATATGGGAATCACGACTTATGGTGAAAGTGTGCAACCTCTGCAGAGTGTAAAACTGATATATTAGCCGCGCTCACGGTCACGAGCGGCCTTGGACGTCTTACATGAACTTAACTAATTTAATATTGATTTATTTGGAGTTTTTATTGATGTTTATTCCATATTAATTATCATGTTTATATGATCGTGCAAATCTTGTTCCTTGGTATATTCTATTGCTGCTACTCAAATTGCTAAAATATGATTAATTAAAAGCAACCGCTGTCAAACCAGTGTCTTGCCTTATTTGAGGCTCATAAACCCATATTATTCTTGTTGAGTACGACATGTACTTACGCTTGCTTTATTTTTTATATTTGGATTAAAATCCCGGATGGGTAACAGATGACTATGATGATTCTTCTGAGGATTATTAGGATTGTGGTTCACCAGTCAACTACTTCCCTGTGAATTGAAGCTTCCGCGAGAGATTATAATTATTAGTCCGCTGCTATTTATGTAAAGACTCTGTGATATTATTCGTTATATATTGAACCTTGTGATGGTACTATGTAATTTGTCGCTTATGTGTGTGATTGATCTCGGGCGCACATAAGTTGGTTCATTCAATTTTATCCTTAAAATTAAGTGTGACACACTTTCATTGCCTTAGTGTTCAATATGAACGTTTCTACCCTCCCTCGATTAGCAGCAGCAACTTTTTATTCCCAGTTGGCAAGGCGTAGCTTCTAAATTTCAGGCCCGCTCAGCTGTATCATCTCATTGTATTGTACAGACACCCAAACCAAATCCAATGGAATCAGGAGGTGTTTTGATCCTAAATTTTTTGAGATTTTGACACTGTAGCAGCGAGGAATCTTTTGGAATAAGTGTCTAAATATAGCTCAAGTAGACTTAAAAGATTCGTTTCGCGATTTACAGTCAAACTGTGTAAACATACAAAAGTTTCATCTATATTTAATGTTTCATGCATGTGTCGTAAAATTAATGTGATGGAAGTTTTAGGAGTTTGGAGAGGAACTAAACACCCCCTCATACGAAAACTAGTCAATGTGCAGAAGAAAATTCGCCGGAGCAGAGCACGCAAACAGCCAGACTCCCGTATGCTACTCACGCACAGGCTGGGGAACTCCCGAGCGCCGTCCGTGCGCTGCCGTGTGCCCTCCTGGGGGCCACCGCGCAGCAGCGAGCCCGCCGGGGGTGTCCACGCACTGCCGCGAGCCTACCGAATGCGCCCGTAGGCCGCTGCCCGTTGCCGCGAGCTTGCCGTTGCCGAAGGTCCATCCGCGCACTGCCGGGTGCCCGCCCGGGAGCCGACTCGCGCACGCACGTCGGGCGCCGCCCGGCAGTGCCGGACCAGGGCCTGTCTGCGCACTGCCATGAGGCCGCCTGATGCGGCCGCGCGCCGCCACGCGGGGGCCGTGTCTGTGGCGTGCTGCCGCGAGCCCACCGGGGGAGCCCCACCGCAGCCCGCCACCTCCCTCGCGCCTCTGGTTGCCTATCAGTACTAACCCTAGCTGGGTGTTGCACTGACGATGGTAGAAAGAAAGGATAAGGGCCGTGTTCGGTGAAGCTGAAGTGCTGTAGATAAGCGCTGAAGTGCTGTAGAAGTGTTGAAATCTTGTGAGAGAAAAATACTGCTGAAGTGCTGAAAAATAAGCGCTTATAAGCGCTTATACCCTCAACCGAACGCAGCCAAGATGGGGGTAATCTGGTCTTTTCATGCGGGTATCTTTTGTTTTATTTTTATTTTTAGCTATTTAATCCACCTAGATTTAACGGTGTTAGAAAACAGAGGTAAACGGACACTTCGTTTCAAAATCACGAGGGTAAAATCACAAAGTTTAAAAAGTATAAGCAAAATCACCATTGCAATCTAGAATAAGGGTAGGAACACCAAATTCCCTATTTATTTAGCGTTTTATAACATTTTCAAATGAAAGAAACTCAATATTTTCATGAAAAAATTTCTTCATTTGACCTTATTTAAAAAGTATGATTTTTCTAAAGTGATAAACGATCGTACATAATGATTTTGTTGGTGAAACTTTCTACTCCCTCTGTCCCCAATTAACTGTTATCATGGGTTTCTGTACCGTAAGTTTAACTTATTTTGTAAAATACGTGCAATATTTATATTTCTAAATAAATTTGTTAAAAAACTAAATTTAAATATCTATCTAATAATATTAATTACTCCCTCTATCTTTAAATATCTGTCGGTTATGCTTCCCAGAAATAACTTTAATTAAATATATATTAAAAATATTAACATTTATAGTACATAATTAGTATTAATGGAAATATCTTTGAATTTAGTTTTTTAATAAATTTATTATGATATACAAATGTTGAATGTATATTTAAAATCGACTTAAACTTATAGCACGCACACCAATAGCGATAAATAAAAAGGAACGGAGAGAGTATGTACCATAAATATTAATGTTTATAGATATTATTTTATCAAAGTTGTTTCTTGAGAAATGAAAACGATATATTTTAGGGACGAAGAGAGTCTTATTTTTTATTCTAAAACAACCTCGAAAGAGATGTACAACTTTCTAATGTTGAGTTTTTTTTTCACTCAGTTAAGATGCTAAAAAATAATTAAAAGTTTAGGTTTACGAAAGTTTAGATTTTTTCACCGTAATTTGGCACTAGTAATTTATTATCTGATTTGATAGATGAAGTGCCATGGAGAGAAGCCGCTCAACTTTTTTTAGTTTGCTCACGTGAAATTGCAACCCTTATGAAAAGCGTCTGTCAATACTCAATACTCCGTAGGGCCGAAGGTGTACTGAAATGCCCCTAGCGGTACCTCGGACCCCGGTCAACAGGCGAGACGGGGTCGTCGTCGCCTCGTCGGCGTCGGCGATGCGCCGTTCCGCGGTCGCCACCCCTCGTCCTCCGTCGCGGGCTCTTACGGTGCCCGTTCTGACGTTCTGCTGCCGCAACCCTTTCTCCGAGGTTCGCTCCTCCCTTGTCCCTCCTCCACTCTCGCAGTGCGACCTGACTCCGAGATGTCTCCACAGCCCTTCGCCCTCTCTGCTCCACTTCGTTTGAGGAATCTCTTCTCT
The DNA here is from genome assembly GCA_038502445.1 of Eremochloa ophiuroides. NCBI lineage: Eukaryota > Viridiplantae > Streptophyta > Magnoliopsida > Poales > Poaceae > Eremochloa > Eremochloa ophiuroides. The sequence continues at coordinate 88,503,661 of JAHLJS010000002.1, read as the reverse complement.
ATTCTCAAGTTCTGAATCCCCGGCCTGCCTTTTCTTTTCCTTTGATGCGTGGATACCTGGATGTCAATCCAGGCCCAGCGATGGCGCAAGTACTGACATTGTTCAGTTTTGGATATAGATAACTCAGCATGCTTAAAACCTGCTCAGGATTTGGTATTAGCTTCTTTTCTTGTGCTAGCGACAAACCAGAATTAGTTGAGCTCCTTGTTGCACGCCGAACAATCAGAGTAGAATTACATAATTCTTTGTGCTTGGTTTCTCAAAAAGGAAAAAAAAAACTCTGTGCTTGCGCAGGGAAGTTGAACTAAAGCCTTTTTTATTAATATAATCAGCAGCTCTCCTGCTTGGTTCATTGAAAAAAAAAAAACTAAAGGCGTGCTGCAAGTGTAGTGTATGGCATTCGCAAACCCTGCTAGCTTAATGGATCAGTGTGGAGGGAGCTTCCCTTCGAGGAATGATGAGAATAGTGCCAACGCCCTGCGAGGCTGGTAGTATGGCACCATGTGCCCGGCTCCTCTGACCGTTGCGAAGACCAGCCCTTTATACCCAATGATGTAGCCAGCAACCTGCTGATTAATTAAAAATTAGGAAAATGTTGCTATCTGTCCACAGCTATTGCTAGATGGAATAATGCATTCATGATGTTTTTGACATGCACTCTTTTGCAGCGATTACGTGACAACTATAACCAATTTTATGTGAATTGCGTGCGTATAACCAATTTATCTTCAAATTTCCGTTTTATCAAATTGCTTTGGGGGACTAGTGATCATCATTAGATCAGTCAAGAAACATGATGAACCATCCTTTTGTTTTTGCTCTTTTCAGGAAACACATATACAACTTGATCCAGAGGATTCCGGTGACAAGAATGCTGATGTTCAATCTTTCATCTGATGAACAGTGGGCTACGTACCTCATTGTCAATGCGCCATGGACGCCAAGATGCTTCTATAGGAAGCCCAAGATTGTCCAGCACATATTGTGTTGAAATGAATGAACACACTGCATCCATATCACCACTGGTACATAACGGCATAATTTAAGTCTTGTTCTTATGATGTAACACACTGAGTTAGGTATTTCGACACACACAAATCTGAAGATATGTACCTGTACAGCCATATTCTCGTACCACTTGAAATGAGTTTCTTGATTGATGGCAGCATTGTCTCCGGTGAATCTTTCCAATTATCAAATACATGCTGACTGCTTGAAGGAAACATAGAAATTAATCATAAACATGAATGAACAAATTCTCAACAATTAAAGTTTTATACATGAATGAGTATGCGGCACACACTAGGATCTTATTTGCACTCGATAGAAACCATCAAGGATGAATCGGCATACATGCATTTCAGTGCATACCCAATCGTGTACATGTGCAGTGCATGCTACCCAAATTCCTAGGGGTGCCTTTGGGTTAAATATCCTATGATTTCAAATAGTGACTGCTGGTCGGTTAGAAGGCTTGAGAATACAAGGGTTTGTGTTGTAAGGGTTCTTGCACCCTTTTCTTTTTAATACAAACTACAAAGATACACAGCCCTCCGGGGTGTTTGAGAAAACAAAAGAATATAAGCTTGAGAATCATTTGACATTGTGCCCCTTTTTAGTGCTGACTTCCTAATACCTTTTTGCATAATGAAATAATTATCAGGAACTGTGGTTCACATACTTTTTGATGGTTGGCTGGAAGAGGCTGTTGATACCTTTTTAGAATAAATGCTATTGTGAAGAGTGATGTATATATATAAGTACTCTGTATATAAGAAATTGTTTTTACATAAAGCACCTACCTTTTCAGATTGCTTTAGGAAACCAACAGCAGATTGCTAATAGGGTCACACAAGAGGTATGGTCTGACGGTGCACATAAATTGGAGGGAAATATGATATTCAGATATTCAATCTACATACCTACAATCCATCCATGGGTAGCGTAACCCCGTTGTGTTTGCATGGAGTGCCCTTTGGACCTCAGGACGATTTAGGTAAGAGGAGACATAGTGGTTTGTGCATGGATCACCAAACACTAACTGAAATAGTAAACAAAAGTTTTAGTATACCAAAAAATTCATATAGAAATGGAAGTTAAAACGTCTGTCAATCTGTGATGTGAAATTTATGTCTGGTGTTGTATACCGAGTCACTGGATTTAGAAGGGTTTGAGGCATCGTGACATATTGGTGCATAGATGTCATAGTCATCAACATTTCCTTTTTCCTGGGTAGCTAAGTTCATGGCATTTAGACAGTCTTTTGTGTATGTCCCATTAAAGCTGCACTTATCCTTGATGGCTGTATAAGCTTTTCCAGAAATCATAGCATGCATCCAGTAGTAGTCATATGATGCTCTTAGAGTCAAATTATCATCCAAGTCCGCATTTCCAATCTGTTGAAGTTTACAGTGTTACCATTGATGAGAAATTTACCAAAATATAAGTTCCAAATCAGTTAAGACTGAAAACTTACCGCAACACCTTTAAGCTTGACACTAGTTACATTGGTCGCTCTATTCTTAGAAACAATCAGATTAGCAAGCTCTGGTATATAGTGACCTGCATAGCTCTCACCAGTTATGAAGAAATCATGGTCCCGATACTCAGGAAATTTCTCGAGCCAAGTAACAAGAAAGGCATATGCATCATCTGTTGTTCTTTGGTCACCAGTGTTATAATAATCGGATGTAGTGTTTGAATATGAGTATCCAACACCAGCTGGGATCTCAATGAACAACATATTGGCCACTGCATTCATGAATGAACAATGGAATATCAGTATGGGTGTTAATCCAGCTAAATTTATTTACTCCCTTTGTTTGAAATTATAGTTTACTTCAGTTTTGTCCTAAGCTTTAATTTTGACCAAGTTTATAGAAAAAATGTATTGATATCTATATGTCTTGGTAGTGCATTTATTTGAACTTGTAGATGTTAATACATTTTTATAAAAACTTGATCAAATCTAGAACAAAGCTAAAGTGGACTATAATTTGGAGCGGGGGAAATAACTATTAATCAAGTGAAGTTTAAAGTGGATTTTACCTCTGTTCCATGCATGCTTTTTCTCGTACAGTGTCTTGTTGTCACTATGGACAGAGAAAGGTCCAAGTTCAAGCATGGCCCCAGATCCAAAGGATGAACAGCCAGGCCCTGCAGATACAGTAAGTGTTTCATCTTACGAACTGTTTGGCAATGTCTACAGTAACGCAAACGTAATAGAAAAATGGTTCATTTGTGTTTGCGGCCGGTAACCAATAACGTCTGCACGAGCCTAAAATTATTTTCGTTTGCGTTACCTTCTCTAAATCCAAACAGCTCCTTATCCTTTTCAAACTAGGTGTCTTGCTGTCGCATTGCAAACATGAATGATGTATGTTCGAGAATATGTACATTTTTTCCACTTGTCTGGTTACCCTCTTCATAGCAAGTAAATAGAGCTAAAAAGAACTATAACAGCATGCTGAAGAAATAACTCTACAGGACATATGAGCTGCCCCCTGTTTATGCAGTACAATTTGCTACAAATTGTGATGAACACAGCTAGCACATACCTCCATTCAGCCATAAGACAAGCGGTTTGTGTGAAGGATCTTGAGGAGCCTCAACAAAATAGTAGAACAAAGCCCTTCCAGCCTTTGCATCCACTGTCACATATCCTGCATATTGGTCAAACTCTGCTACCCCTGTTTGCCCTGGCATACATGCGATCTTATCTTGCTCCCGTTGATTGTTTGTTGAGCCTCTATGCACTGAGGGACTGGTTCCATTCTTGGGAGTTGAATCTTGTTTTCCTTGAACATATTTCCTTGATATTTTAAATTGATTGAACTCAAGAGGCTGGTTGGCCTGGTTTCTAGTGTCTGTATTAGCAACACTGAAGTAGAAGAAGGACCAAAGTATCAGGAGGCCTCTTTTCATCTTGATAGGATGCGTGTGCATGGGTGTTTGGTGTCTTGGGCTAGGTTGCCATTGGTCAATCTTTATTTATAGAGGGGGGACAATCTGTTTGCAGTACAGTTGAAGAGTCCTCCAAGGAAACCATAATATGATTGATTCTTTGACCTTTTCCGGTGCAAGTTGGACTTAAAGCTCTTAATATTCCATTTCATTTGGCATCTCTATTTGTAATGGCAATGACATTCATTTAAAATTCTTAGTTCCTTTTGGGGACTGCAACCTAACAAAATCAGCAAAATTCCTAGAAAGGTACAATAGCTATCTCTGGCTGAATTATATCACTATAGGGGAAAGAAAAGGAAAAAGTATGCAATCAGATTGAGGGTGCCTCATCCATGGCAACATTGTTTAAGTGTACTGTTTATATCTTGATCTTTTGACTTTATTTTGCAACCTCCTCATATGCTTCTTGTTTACTCAATTGTTTTCTGCCAAGATTCCCAGGCATCTTTACTTTGATGTGCTTTCCTTCTGTGGTCTGTAGTCCAAACAAAGGGGTTACACTTGCATCCGTTGCTTCTTTTGACTGCCTTTTAACAGAAGTGCTGTAAACTGTAAAAGCACATTTGAAGAAAAAACCATTTGATAATCCAGCAACTCCGGAGAGCTGGGTGAGGTTATTATCCTAGAGAAATATGTTGTTTCCTAGTTTCTGTGTGGTTTGACTTGTTATTCTATTAAATTCAGGCTCTACTTTTGTTGATAAAAAATCTGAGGAACTTAATTAGGAGTCATGATTCTTTTGTACTCCTGGTTTCAATTGGTTTAGGTGAAACTAATCACAATGATGTTGCAACAAATTGCTAAGTCAAGGTAACATGTTGATACCCACTACTCAGAGGTGACTTGTTGATATGGTCAACACCATTCACTGTATTCATGCATCGGCAGTTGAGATCTTGTCATTTCCACTTCATTGATCTTTTAAATGTTGCTTCCTTTTCATACATATCTTGGAAAGAATTATTTGATCGACCTTCCAAGTATGTGAGCACATTCCATTTTGTTCTTGCGGTGTGGCTTTCAAGCAACATGCCCTTTCATCTGAAACTTTCCTGCAGAAAAGGAAGATTCTAAACTTGAGCTGTGAGCATAGAACAGCTATTTTCACTAAACTGCCATTGACTGTTGACAATAGCCCCTCTCCTTCAGGAAAAGGGAACCTGAGAAATAATATGTTTCAGGAAAGGGATAGTCTCCTGGTATCATTTTTCTTTCTGGTTGTGTCTAAATTCATAACATTGCTATGCTGTCTTTGAATAGAGCATCGCTTAGCTTAAATCCGTGTGGGCATATATAACCATTGTGTTGGTGCATTTCAATCTTTGTTTTTTTTTTCTTTCCAGTTGGTGGTCGTGCACTGAGTGGACCCACTCTTTTTGGACTTAGAGTTGAAAAACGAGTTGATGGGACAGGAAGAATCAACTTTAGAAGGGAATCCCACTTTCTAGTAGTGCACATATGCAAAATACCTCCCAAGACAACACATAAATAGAGCAAGGCTACCAAGGCAGCAAGGAAAATTTCCCCCTGTTGGTATTCTGGTACCTTGTGAGTTCATATGCTTACAATTACGAATAAAGAAAATACTCATATAGTCAAGTCAACTTTAACGCTGCCAAAAAAAAAAAGAAAAAGAAAATCATCCACAAGTGGCCATGCAAAAAGGATTCCTAAATCCCAACAACAATTGGGGCAAAGTCAACGATTTCGTTTTTGGTCCGTTTGACTTCTGTAGGTTGCAGATTGGGAAGGAACCTGCCCATACTTTTCTTGAACAAACCAAGGTGCCCTCTGCTGTTTGAATGCTTGATCAATGTCTTGGATAAAGAGTTAGATGCTGCTACAGAGTCATCTTGTGGTCCGTCGAAACATACAGGAGTGAGGGAGACCTTAGTGCACCAAGTATAAGAATTAAAAAGCTAATCCCTCTTATTTAAAAGTATGTCGTTTCTGAACTCCTGCAGGTCAAACTTTTTAACTGTGACCATCATGACTAAAGTACTTGCATAATGTTTAAATATCTTATTTCGAATGCCATATTTCAAAAGAAGTTGTTAGTTGATTTCACATTGTAGATTGTCATTGCCCTAAACATCATTTCTTTTGAATCGAAGGGAATATTTAGCTTATGCTGGTAATGTTGATAATTGTACATTTTTAGCAACTTATTCTCCTTGATAAGGTCTGCATTTCATCCCACTAAAATTGATTGGAACGACACGAGAAACATCCACAAGTGTACACCTTCCACTATATCCTGGAAGCACAATTTTGTTGTTTTTAGTGAAACTCGAAACATCTAAGAATCATAAGTTATAAGAAGTCTGTATCTGCCACAAAAAATGCAACCATTTCGATACAAATATTTCAGAATTGTTTGGGTTGAACATTTTGTAGAAAATAGATGATTCAGAACGCAGTGTTGGTTCTTTGTAATAATCTCAATGGAAGCAAGCATACTATGCTTCTATTATTTTTTCTGTAAACACTGGTTTATTTTTCATTGTTAGAAACAACAAAAGAGTAGACTCTTGTAAAGTTTCAATCACTGAGGTGGCAGCTTCCCGTTAAGGAATGAGGAGAACAAGGTGAGCGCTCTTTGGGGTTGGTAGGTAGGAACCATATGTCCAGCTCCTCGGACTGTTGCAAATATCAGACCTTTGTACTCAACAACATAGCCTCCAACCTGCCATCTCATAAAGAAACAACGTCAGAATCTTATATGGCAATAAATTGTTATGCTATATTGTTCAGTTTGTTCATACCTCACCATCATCAGAATACCATGCCCGCCATGATGAATTTATCTTCAGCCCCAGGATATCTAATGAATATAGCGTTGAAGTTACTGGGCAAATGGCATCAATATCACCACTGAAAGATAAAACAGATCATTTTTTAGCAGGGTGGTTTAAGCAGACATAGAGATTAAATAAACATTTAGAGTGTTTTTGCATGAAGGGATTTGCTTCAATCTTATTTTTTTCGGATTTCAATCGAAGTTTGAACCGATGCTAAAGATTTGGATCCAAATGACCCATATCCAAACAGGCACTTCATAATGCTTGTGGACTTACCTATACAGCAATGTGCTAACGCCACTTGAAATTAATTGCTGAATAGATGGTAACACAGAGACTTGGACATCTTTCCAATTATATATATATGAAGAACAGGAACAGGAACAGAGCAGAGAAAAAACCTAGAAAAGGAAGGAAAAGAAAACAATAGGGAAGCTAAGAATACAGACAAGATGGAACCTAGTCATTCACTAATAACAGGGAGATAACTCTTCTTTGATGATGCATAAATCCATGCTTAAACTTTAATGCTTGTGGACTTACCTATACAGCCATGTGCTAACTCCACTTGAAATTAATTGCTGAATAGATGGCAGCATAGAGATTTGGGCATCTTTCCAATTTTCAGGAGAAATGATATTACTGGTGCTCAGAAAGAATACAGAACTTGGTTAACTGACTTAAGGCTAAATTTTATTAAGAAATACTTGCAAGGACAGCTATGTTTGTTTCACCTGCAATCCGACCATGGTTGTTTCAATCTTGTGGTGTTAGCATGAAGTGCTCTCTGCACCTCTTGGCGGTTCAGATATGATCGCATATAGTAACTGGCACAGGGGTCATTGTTGGTTACCTGCAGCACTATACTGTTAGGGAGAAGTTGAACTTGTTTAAAATATCTGAAAACACTTATACCGAGGCATGCTGCTTTTGGGGATCAGAAGCATCCCAGCAGAACGATGCATAGATGTTGGACTCATCGATAAGGCCCTTCTCATTGTTTGCTGCTTCTATTGCGGTTCTACAGGGTCCTGTACATGTTCCATTAAAGCCGCAATTTTCCTGGACTGCGGTATGAGTTTCTTTGGAGATCATAGCATGTGTCCAGTAGTAATCGATGATTGCTCTTGTGTTTGTGTCATCATCCAGGTATGCATTCCCAATCTGTTCCAACAAGTAAATGCTAGAATGTCATATGGTATACAATGACTCAATGTCCTTTGAAGCATTACAAGGTATTAAATGTAATAGTCACACAAAAAAGGTATTAAATGTAATTGTCAAAAACTTTTTTTTAAACAAAGTAATTGTCCAAAACTTACAGCAACTCCTTTGAGATTGATCATAGTGGTGTTCATGATTTTGTTATTTGTCAGAATAGTGTTGGCAAGCTGTGGTATGTAGTGGCCGCCATAACTTTCACCGGTTAAAAAGAAGCTTCTGCCTTTGTACTCTGGGAACCTCTCAAGCCAATTGATGAGGAAAGTATATGCATCTGCTGCAGTGCTCCTGTCACCAGTGTTATTGTAATCTGATGTTCTGTTTGAGTATGAGAAGCCAACACCAGCAGGGCTCTCAAGGAAGAGCATGTTTGCCACTGCCATCGAGACATGATCAGTGACACAGAAGTATTATAAATGTACTTGTCATAAATATCCGCAATCAACATACCATTGTTCCATGCATATCTGTTTTTGGACAGTGTCTTGTTATCTCTGTTGACGAAGAATGGCCCAATTTCATGCATAGCTCCTCCCAGAGAAGAGCAGCCAGGCCCTGAAATTTCACGGTAACTCTTTTTTAGCTGTAAAGAATATCTCGCAATAAAATTGTCAGCCATATGTTTTTGGGACCCTATGTTTTTTACAGGGACATATATTTGCTAAATATGCCAAGGGAAGGATAACTTATGATTACTTAAGACCGGCAGTCAAGGAGCCCAAGTATGAAATATACATACTAATGGAGTAATTCTTAGCTTTTAGTGTGACAGATCTATAGAACACTCTGTTATCCAATTAGGGAGAGTAATCCTCAACCTTCCACTTTAGGCAAGCAGCACAGAAACATGTGAAGCGTTTACATAAAAACATAAAGCAGAGGGGATGCTAGGGAGAATGTCACCAGGACCAGTTCAAGTTTAGATGGACAGATATTTGGTTGCACTAGCTTTAGAAAGATTTCATCCAGCACTCCCATTTGAACACGTCATCTTTTTTCCTTCTACCTGATGCCTCTGCCATCTCTCTGAGCCACTATTGGAGATCTCACAATATCACCTCCTCTCTCTGTTCTAACCTTTTGCATAGTTGCATGTTTCCTGCTTACCTTCCTCCTTTCCTCTACTTCTGACTCCTTCCCTCTCCTTCCTTGCGTCCCCATGCACTTCCCTATTCCACCCACTCCATCCTCTTGTCTCCATCTCGTGCATGCTCAGCATGTCAACATTGTCGCTGTCCCCTCCCATGCCGCTGGAAGGAAAATGTATGTAATCAAAAGAAAACTTTGACAAAAAATCACTGTTTTTTATCATGCTTATTTATTATTCAACAGAAGCAAGATGTTAAAAATATCATAGATTAACCTACCTTATTATACTGAAATGTGTAAATGGTGTTTCCACTTACTGATTCATGTTCGTTTTTTTATTAATTGGAAGCTTCCTATAGTTGAGTAGTTGAGATGTTGAGAACTAGTTCATCAGGCTTGGTACTAGGAACTGTCAAATTTTACCCTGGACACAACCTGCCTTGATAACTTCCTTTTAATCAAGCTTCTCTTGTATCATTTCCTACAGATGAAAGGATTCTGTACTATTCAACTATTTGAAATACCTTTTTATCCTATCCATTTAATTGCCATGACGCATTATCCTTATCAGTGATATCAGATGATGAAAAGTATGTTCCAATATATTACTGTGCAATTCAGTTATCAGAAAACTGAAAAAGAAAGACGATGCTTATGATTGAACATGTCCTGAGTTTATGCAGGGATTGAAAAGCATGCAGTGAACAATACAGAACTTCAAGTTACTGAACTGGCAATGAAGGTTTCGGCCTGTTTTTGATATTTTGGTACCAAATTAGTTATACATACTAAATCAAATATGGTTTTACTGGTTGGAAGTCAGGACAGTCTTAAAATTAAAGCCTGTTGTGCGGCGTCAAGGATTGGTGTGCACAACAAAGCATCTGCTTTGAGCATCGTGCTTAGGTCAGTTGGCCTAACAATCTGTAGAATTAATAGCCAGATCCTTTTCCATTTCAACATGTTAAGGTTGATACAAGGTCAGCTTCTTTTGTCCTTTCTGTCCCTCCTTGGGCAAGCAACTAACGCAATCAGCAATGAATTCTTCCAATAAATGGCTGTGGATGTTTTGTATTTGCTAGGCCACTAGCAGGAGAGAAAAAAAAACTACTATCTGGCTCTGATCTGAGTTCCAACTATCAATTTTGAACCTTGAAACCATGCTTGTATCAAATGGATGGTAAGGGCAGCTATCTTCGCATCCCTTTTTTGGTAGACTAACAAGATCAAATAAAGCAGCAGGCAAGCAGTGCATAAAAGCACACTTGTGTTCTGAAAAGGCAAAATAAACCACATAGCACAAACCAATTGGTTAGTCGGCTTCCTTACCTCCATTGAGCCACAAGACCAATGGCTTGGTAGATGGATCGTCAGCAGCCTCTGCGAAGTAGTAAAAGAGGGCCTTCCCAGATGTTGCATCAACCGTGACATAGCCGGCATACTGATCAAAGGCGGCCTTCTCCGGCTGCCCAGGAAGCTCACTGATCTTATCAGCCTTCTTCAACCCATCTTGCAGACCCACATATGTTGGATGATCCATGCTCCAACTCATAAGCATTTCATTGTCTAGACGATCAAGTTGCATCTCCATTCTTGACCTTGAAAACTCCTGCAATCGGCCAGCCTCATCAGCAAGTGATATTTGTGCGAGCACAAGGCTGAACAATTGGATGACAAATGCATCTCTTCTGATCCTGGAGACCAAAGGGGAACGCCTATGACAAGAATTGGACATTGTTGGTGCTGTTTGTTTGGCCTACTCTGGATGGGTCACAAGGTTCTTTATATAGAGGGGACCATATATGATATTTGTCCCGTTGGGTTCTTTGATTGCAAATAGACACTGGAATACTGGATCATGAAGGACATGACTGAGGCCTTGTTTAATTTTATCGTAAAAACTTTACATCCCGTCATATCGGATGTTTAGACATATGCATAGAGTATTAAATATAGATAAAAAATAACTGATTGCACAGATTACCTATAAATTGCGAGACAAATTTTGTGGGCCTAATTAGTCCATGATTTGACAATATCGTGCTACCGTAAACATTCGCTAATGATGACTAAATTAAGCTTAATAAATTTATCTCGTGATTTACAGACGGAAATTATAGTTTGTTTTTTATTAGAATCCGAATGACCTATGCGACATCCTATAAAACATTCAATGTGACACCATAAAAACTTTACGCCTTGTAATAACAACCATGAGGCAATAAATGATTCTTGAATGGACGTAGGTACAGATATGTGGTGTCTTGATTGTTTAAACCTTGTGGTCCAAAATTTAATACCTTGCTTGATTATTTGGGTTGATCAAATGCTAAATTAACGTATATAAAAACATAACATATATTCTCTTCATATAGGAAAAAGATGTCGTTTAGAACAACGACACGGTCTCCAAACCATGACTTTGACTTCATATTTCTTAAAAATATTTATTGAGAAATGAAATATGCATACTTTTATGAAAATATATTTGCAGAGAAATCTATTTATATAGTTCTCATATTTTCAAACTCAATAATTTAAAAGTTGTTCATGATTTATATTCTTAATATTTGACCATGAACTTTTTCAAAACGACATCTTTATCCTATACGGAGGGAGTAAAGCGTTGGTTTGCTTGCAACATGTTATCACGGAATACTTTGAACTTTATTGTGATGTGAATGTTGCAGCATCTGTTGCATCCAAAGTTCTAAGGCCCTGTTTAGTTTTCAAATTTCTCCTAACTTTTTTCAAATTCTCCGTCACATCGAATCTTTAGATGCATGCATAGAGCATTAAATATAGATAAAAATAACTAATTGTACAATTTGTCTATACATTTCGAGACGAATCTTTTGAATCTCGTTAGTATATGATTGGACAAAAGTTGTCAAATACAAACGAAAGTGCTATAATATCAAAATCCAAACTTTTTCTCCAACTAAACAGACCCTAAACACAAGTAGGAACGAGGACTTTGTGCTTGGAGCACTGATTTTGAGATATGCTTCATCGTTCTTAAGAATATTTCCTAGCACTTAAAACTTCACTATTCATATATTCTGCAGCATCAAGCAAGAAGTGGCCATAGCGACTGAAATGACGGGAATCTGTATTGTTAATTAAAGACCACATAAATCATAAGAGCAATTGGCCTTGCATCAGCATCAGGGTATCTTGTTCTATTCTTTTCTTCCCCTCGTTGTGTCTCCACAGATTCAAAGAGACATTCATTCGTGCTGCTATTATATATACCATAAAAGATAAAAGATGCTCCATGCTGCGTGACCCGGATATGTATTTTCCAGCTTACTCAAGCAGAGATTGTTGTCTGAAAACCTGAAAAAAAAAACGTACACTAACCATTTATAAAGTCCGAATAGATGTAGGATGCTCTTGTTGTCCAGCCTTTTGTACTTCTTTTATCAATAGGGCTCAAACACCACAAATATTTCTTTTTCATTTTCATGCAATGCAAACAAATAAGTTTGGATGGAACATCTAAAGTTTTCAATCTTACCCAAACCCTGGTAGACCATATTAACTTGGACAAGGTATATCCTGCATTTTCATGCATAAAGATTAGTACTCAAAACATTATAAAAAACTTCCAAGAACATTGAGAGATATGGAAAGAAAAGTTCGAGTGCAGGCCCATTCACCTCAAGGAGGGCGCGCCAAAGTCGCGACTGTGTTTCTAGCTAATATCTATCACCAAGCTCAAAATATGTTAAAATACAAAATCTGTTCATAGTTATTATAAGTACAAAATCTCTTCATAGTTATTATGTGCATTTTTTTAGCTCATAATCTATGAATTCTAAACTATCTTGTATTTAGGGCAGAGGGAGTAAGAAAACTAGGTACCCACTGTTAGGAAATATGATGACAACATAAAAGGAATAAGTAAATAACATTTGTAGTTTAAAGAGGATATAAAAAAGACAAATGTAGATTTAAAAATGGTTATCTAGTTTTAGTTAGAAAATAGTTCTAAAATTTACCATGGGGATCTAAACAAACCCTAAAACAAAAAGCAAGTATAAAAGTGGTTTAAATGATTTAAAAATTGTATGAGGTTTGTAAGGTAAAACTGTCTTTTAGCTTTTTACTACGAGTGAGATATTTAAAATAGTTTGAGGAATGCAACAAGTATACTCACTATGTTTTATTAATTTAAAAAATATTTAACTATCATTTTTTTAGAAAATTATTGGAGATGCGGTAGTAGGTATCAAACTAAGTTACCAAAAACAACCTTTTTTTTTCAAGTACTATGTGTACTGCTATATTCCTCAACTTCCTTTTATAATGTTAAACATTTCAGGTAGACATATTCAACTAAAAAATATAGCTAATATTAGAAAAAAAATCATTTTAAAGAGACTAGGCAAATACTCTCTCCGTTTTAAATTATAATCGTTTGATTTTTTTTAGCCCAAGTTTAATTACTCGTCTATTAAAAAAAATTATGCAACGGAGGGAGTAAAGTCAAACGAACTATAATTTAAAACGGAAGAAGTACGTAATAACTCTCTAAATTTAGTAGCCAATCTCAACAAGTTCACTCTTATTGTTGGATAGCCTCACCGTTTTCTATCTCACTGAAATACGGAGAGTCCTGTTTTTACAGAGTCTGTTGAAGTACTCTAGTAATTTTACAAGTAGCAGCAAAATCATTAACTTTAATAAATTTTTTAGCTACTTTTTTTTTTTAAGATGCTCTTCGTCCACATTATTATTTTTTTAACTTGTGCCGTGCCAGGAAGAAGGAGTGCAGGACGAGCAAATCAAGCGAGAACCGACTATCCTCGAAGTCGAAACGGGACTTCGTTGTAGCGGACTCCTGCAGCTTGAGCCACAGAAAAATGGTGGCTGCCGGCTAAACCCACTTTCCTCTTTCAAATCCCATCTCCCTCTAGCCGCCACCGCCACCGCCGCCGCCGCCGCCGCCCCTCCCCGTCCTACTCCCGCTCCCACTGTCCAACCCCACCACCCGAACCTAAACCCCACGAACCTCGCCCAAACCCTAAACTTCGTCGAGCCGCATCCCGCAGCCATGCCGAAGGTCTTTGGCACCGGCGTCTTCGAGTTCCGGCACCCCCGAGCGGCCGAGTACCCGCTCCCCGCGGACGCCGCCCCCGCTACGGCCGCGGCGCCCGACAAAGTCCCCGCATCCACCGGCGGCGGCTCCATCACGCTCCTCGACATCCAGCGGGACCGCCTCACCCGCGTCGCCACCGAGCATTGGGGCACGCCCGCCGCTGCGGCGGCCTTCGACGCGGACCTTGTCAGGAAGATCTATGCCACCGAGCTCCGCGTCGAGGGGCGGGGCCGGAAGACCGTGCCGCTGCAGCGTGTCATGATCCTCGAGGTCAGCCAGTACCTCGAGAACTACCTGTGGCCGCACTTCGACCCGGCGGACGCTTCCTTCGAGCACGTAATGTCCATCATCCTCATGGTCAACGAGAAGGTCAGCCTCTGCCCCGAATTGGATTGGAGCGCTTGCTGCCTGCCTGCTGGCTGCTGCTAGCTCGGGCAATTTCTAGGGTTTCTGACATGGTTTGGGTCTTGTGCAGTTTCGGGAGAATGTGGCGGCTTGGACATGTTTCCATGACCGGAAGGATGCATTCAAGGGGTTCCTGTGGCGGGTTCTCAAGCTTAAGGAAGAGGTTTGTGTTGATTTTGCTTGCCGTTCAAATTTATTTCATGTGAAATCTAATTTATGATACAGGTGATTTTGGAGTTCATTTACGCATCTACTTTAAATAATTTTAGTAGAGCATGGATAAATCTGGGCGTTGGCAATTGTATGTATTTCACTTTAGACAAAATGTAAGAGGTAGTGAGATGTAGTCACCATAGTGGTGAATTGAGAACATCAGATTTGATTACCAAAGCTTAAGTTTGGCGATTTAAATTGCTTTTGTTGCACATAGGATGGTTTCCCCAGTCCCCACTTCATTGTTCAGTTGTTTTGGGCTCCAGTTGAAGAGCTCGTGTAGGGCACTTTCTCAGATGCTCTCGTACAATTCTTCTCAATCTCAAGTAGTCTAGGTGCCTTGCTTGTTATTTCTTACAGGCTGGGTTATAGAGTTGACCGGCATCAGGGGATACCGGTCATGTGTTACTTACATTCTTTTTGTTTTTAGTTGTGCATACCAGCTGTTTTCATATACAAATAGTTTGGTTGTTTGTCCATCTGCAGCTTTTAACTTATCTGCTTATGTCAGTATGGTATCTGTGGCTTCTGGATGGTTTCCTTCTGATTTTTTTTTTTTTTTGATATCATGTTGCTTATTCTGAAATTTCCTTCTTGTGCTTTCATGCAGGAAAGGGCTCTTAATATGGCAGAGAAAACAAATTACCTCCTGTTCATGATAAATTCATTTCAGGTACTCGCTATATTTTCCTTGGGGTAGTATTTGCCTCACATGCTGATGCTTCAATTTCTCAATGTACTTTGTTTAATAACCTCTGTTCAACTAGACAACCACTACAGACTTGATCTTGAGGTTAAACGGAGATATAATTTCTTTATTGAATTGATATGTGCACTGATATTTATTCTATAATTTTCAAGATTATGAGCAATTGTCAGGTTGCGCTAATAACTTTAGATTTAGTTATGCAAGGCTTACTCTTGTGTATACACATTGGGATTATATGATGACATTTTATGCTCTGCTGCAGAGTTTGGAGGACGAGCTTGTCCGGGAAACGATACTTCAGTTAGTAAGCCTAAAGCTGTGGAATACCCTTTCTTTTGGACGACTTCAGGTAATTTTAGGTTTTCTTCCCTATGAATATTTTCTTTTTTTTTTATGTGCTAACTTTTGGGTTCTTATCTTTGTTTCAAACATGTACAGATGGAACTCTGCCTTAATCCAGAATTGATTAAGAAGTGGACCAAAATCAAAAGAAGAGAGGCAAAGGAAGCAAAAAAGGCTGACCAACCTATCGACCCTTCTGAAATGCTTGAGAATAAGTTCCTTAGGAATCTAATTGAAGAATTCTTGGAGGTGCACCTTTGAAACTATTCTTCTTACTCAGTTGTTGCTAGATATGAATCTTGCTTAACTCATGTGAAACTTCTTTGTAGATTCTCGATTCAAAGGTCATACCATCCAATCAAGATTGTGGTGAAGAATCTGTCTTGAATGAGTCGCTCAGTGGGCAGATTGATGATTCTTGTGTCCTATATTGTGAGAGATTTATGGAATTTCTGATTGACATGTTAAGCCAGCTTCCTACTAGACGGTACGTAATTACTAATTTTGTGTGCAGCACCTTTATAAGAGTAGATTTACCTAATAAGTCATTCAATTTTGCATGCATACTCCACTTAGATCCAAGAACCTGAGATCTTAACATCATGCTCTGCTATTTTTGCAAATATGTCGTTAGTGGTAGTAGGACTTCCTCATGGTATAAACAAACACCCATCCCATCCACATATAGAGCCTTTAGGTACTTGAATGCTATTCTCCAGTCCATTCATGGATCCAAATGGAAACTTGGGATAGAATTTATATTCAAAGCAACTGCCTCTTTTGATCATGAAGTTCTCAATGTTTTTGCACATCAAATAATCATAGAAATAAATTGTGAGACGTGGCTCTGTCCACCCTGAGCAATTCAAATCATGAAGCCATAAACATGTGCATTTCCCTCCATTTAAGGGTGTTTACTTCCTGCTGCCAGAATCTCTCATTTTCATAACAGGACATAAGTTCTGTGATCTGGTTATCTCTATAAGTTCGTATCGTGTCAATTCTGTGATCTAGTTGTTTCTATAAATTTGTATCATGCCCACATAACATTTGTCAATCGTATTTTTACCAAGATTTCTTTAGTCTATTCAAGAAACAGCTGTATTCCTAAGCAAAGGAATATGGATATCTTGATTCAGGTTAAATATCGTTTACAAGTGGCATTGCTAACAAAACGTAGCTTGCGTTTGCTTATGTCTTATCTTTGCCCACTTATGTTGGTTATATTCTGCAGATTTTTGAGGCCCCTAGTTGCTGATGTTGCTGTTGTTGCCAAGTGCCACTTAAGTACACTCTATACTCATGAAAAGGGACGCCTTTTTGCACAGTTGGTTGACTTGCTGCAGTTTTATGAAGGTTTTGAGATTAACGATCACTCTGGGACACAGCTCGGTGATGATGATGTCCTGCAGGCACATTATTCCCGTTTCCAAGCTTTTCAGCTGCTAGCATTTAAACAAGTGCCTAAGGTGTCCACTTTGTTGTCTTGTCTAATTTGATTCCATTTTGCAGTTCAGTTTCTCTTTCACTAGTAGTGACATGGAAGACTTAATTAATTTTGTTTTAATTATTGCAGTTGCGAGATTTTGCCTTATCTAGTATTGGTTCACTCCATAAGCGAGCTGACTTAACAAAAAAGCTGCTTGTCTTGTCAGATGTGGAACTGCAAGATCTGGTTTGTAAAAAGGTGAGAATTTTCACATTTTTAGTTTGTGCTTGTTGTGTATAAGTCATGTCAGACTCGTGTTGTTTGTAAATGGTATTCCCATGACATGGTCATTGGTAGTCTATTTTTCGAAGTTTGACGGTGCTCTAATATCCATACTTAAATTAATAAAATAGCATGAAAACCACATGCAAACATTTGGTCATTTGGATAATTGACCATTCAATGACTGATCTGATAGTAGTTTGTTGTCTCAAAATAAGCAGCAAATACATTTCCTACATGGTCACAAGCTAATCCACCAAATAAATACTTATCATTTCTTATTTCCTAGCATGTCCTGTGTATTGTCATAAGTGGTTAAATGACATCAATGGTGAGCAAATATTGATCTGTCAGCTACCAGTCAAAGGTCAGAGGAGTTGGCTTAAAAGTTGTTCCCATGGTTTATAGCTTAGTATTTCCTGATTAGTGATTTATTTAAATGTGTAACTGAATGCGTGCTTTTGAGGTGCTAATATGTCCTTTTTAAGCAGTTTAAGTTAATCTCAGAGAAAGATCCATGCAGTGGAAGGCGTGATTTTCTTATTGAAGTCCTAGTTGCTTTTTTTGAGAAGCGGCAATCCCAAAAAGATGCAGTAAATGCACTTCCTCTGTATCCAAATGAGCAGATCATGTGGGATGAAAGCCTTGTTCCCAGCATTAATTACTCTGGAGAAGGCTGTCTTGCCCTCCCAAAACTCAATCTCCAATTCCTGACGCTTCATGATTATTTGTTAAGAAATTTCAACCTGTTTCGTCTTGAATCAACCTATGAAATTCGTGAAGATATTCAGGAAGCTGTTCCTCATCTACATGCTTATATCAACAATGAAGGAGAGACTGCCTTCCGTGGATGGTCCAGAATGGCTGTTCCGATAAAGGAATTTAAGATTACAGAAGTAAAGCAGCCAAACATTGGAGAAGTTAAGCCTTCTGCTGTAACTGCTGATGTTACTTTCAGCATATCAAGCTACAGGCATCAGATAAAATCTGAATGGGATGCTCTGAAGGAGCATGATGTTCTATTTTTGCTGTCAATTCGCCCTTCTTTTGAACCTCTTAGCCCTGAGGAGGCTGCAAAATCAACAGTGCCAGAAAGGTTAGGATTGCAATATGTACGCGGATGTGAGGTTATTGAAATTCGTGATGAGGAAGGAACACTCATGAATGACTTCACTGGAAGGATAAAGCGAGAAGAGTGGAAACCACCCAAAGGTGAGATTCGTACTGTCCGGGTTGCCTTAGATACAGCACAGTACCACATTGATGTTACTGAGACATCAGAGAAGGGTGCAGAAAATGTGTATGGAACATTTAATATTCTAATGAGAAGGAAACCCAAGGAGAATAATTTCAAAGCAATCTTGGAATCTATACGTGATCTAATGAACGAAACATGTGTAGTTCCAGAATGGTTGCATAACATATTCTTGGGTTACGGAAATCCTTCTGCTGCACAGTGGATGAATATGCCTGATCTTCTGGAAGTTATTGATTTCAAGGACACTTTTCTTGATGCCAGCCATGTTCAGCAAAGTTTCCCAGATTACCAGGTATATATTTTGACTAAAAAAGTTGTTTTTTTTTCGGAGTGTATCTCTTCTCATTTTCTTCTTCAATCTCTAAGCTTCTAATGCTTGAATTTTTCAGGTTACATTTATCAATTCTGATGGTACAGAAAACCTGCATCCATGTCCACCTTTTAAGATTAGGCTATCCAAGAAAATGAGGGAAAGCAGTCATGCTCTACCTGGCAATGCGAATTCCAGTTTGACTGTTAAGAGCAGTAATAATACGGCTGACGGGGAGCCTCAGAAAGAGAAACTAATTGTTGAGACTTACATTCCAGCTGATCCTGGGCCATATCCTCAAGATAAACCTAAACAGAACTCAGTGAGGTTCACACCCACTCAGGTACTCTTCAGACTATCAGACAATACAACAATTTCAATTGGTGAACGTGAGGCACATTTAGAGCATTTCTTGTGCATATTAGCTGCTTCTTCCAACTTCGAAGATATGATACTATCTCTGGTCAAGATTCTTTATTTTTATCTAAGTGTATATGCAATGGTTATCTGACTGGAACTTGAGTACATAACATATTTGCTCCCTCATTTGTGTAGGCTCAATCTGTGCGGTCTGCTAGTGTCTTTGCTTTCATGATGAACGTGGATCTTATCCACCTTAAAAATTTTGACTGTGACAATATTATTTATTTGTAGATTGGTGCTATAATATCTGGTATTCAACCTGGGTTGACGATGGTTGTTGGTCCTCCTGGTACGGGAAAAACAGATACAGCTGTGCAGATATTAAATGTTCTATATCACAACTGTCCTTCACAAAGAACACTGATTATAACCCATTCCAATCAGGCTTTGAATGACTTATTTGAGAAGATAATGCAGGTACCGTTTTTGCGCAATATATGATCTAAACTTTTACCTCTTACCTTACATCAGTACTTTTTGAAGATATACGGTGTATCAAGTGACTTGTTACTGTTGGTGAACCTGACTGAAAATTGGTTGAACATTTCCCTGCTATTTCATGTATAACTGCAACATGCTTGTTTTACTCCTCGTTAATTCTGATATGTTCTGTTAATAGAACCCAAAGGTAAAAGGGTACATGTTCTGAGGGAGTGAGGTATTTGAACCTCTTGCTTCCATACATTGTTGATTAACATGCCTAAACAGTACAGTTTTTTTTTTTTTTTGTTTTCCTTGTATTTTGACTGGTGGCATGAATCATTTTATTCATTTTATGATGGGTGATATATGTTTGCTAGATGCTTTTCGTATAATTACAGAATATTTTTAATACGACTATCTGTTGCATGTTAGTTTGCTACAGGACGTCTGATACTTTTTTTTTTTTCTGCCAGAGGGATGTGCCTGCTAGGTATCTTCTCCGGCTTGGTCAGGGTGAGCAAGAACTGGCCACTGATCTTGATTTTAGTCGTCAAGGTCGTGTCAATGCTATGCTGGTTCGGCGGCTAGAGCTGCTCGGTGAAGTTTCTAAGTTGGCGAGATCTCTTCGTCTTCCAGAAGATGTGGGCTACACCTGTGAAACTGCTGCATATTTTTGGCTATTACATGTTTATGCCCGCTGGGAACAATTCTTAGCTGCCTGTGCTCAAAATCAAGACAAACCCTCTTTCGTCAAAGATCGCTTCCCATTTTCAGATTTCTTTTCAGATACTCCGCAGCCTATTTTTACTGGCGAGTCATTCGAGATGGATATGCATGCCGCGAAAGGTTGTTTCAAACATCTTTCTACAATATTCCAAGAGCTGGAAGAGTGTAGGGCTTTTGAGCTACTTAAGTCAACAGTGGAGCGAGCAAACTATCTAATGACTAAACAGGCCAAGATAGTTGCTATGACTTGTACTCATGCAGCATTGAAGAGGAGAGACTTTCTTCAATTAGGTTTCAAATTTGACAATTTGCTGATGGAAGAAAGTGCACAGATATTGGAGATAGAAACTTTTATACCGATGCTGCTGCAGCGGCAGGAAGATGGCCATGCTCGTCTTAAACGTTGCATTTTAATTGGTGACCACCATCAGTTACCCCCTGTTGTGAAGAACATGGCTTTTCAGAAGTACAGCCACATGGACCAGAGTCTCTTTACAAGGTTTGTTCGACTTGGTGTCCCTTATATTGAGCTCAATGCTCAGGGTCGTGCAAGACCTAGTATTGCTGAACTTTATAACTGGAGATACAGAGAGCTGGGAGATCTGCCTTATGTCCGTGAGCAAGCAATATTCCATAAAGCTAACGCTGGGTTCTCTTTTGAGTATCAGTTAGTTGATGTTCCTGATTATAAGGGAAAAGGCGAGTCAGCACCTTCTCCTTGGTTCTACCAGAACGAAGGGGAGGCTGAGTATATTGTTAGTGTGTATATCTATATGCGCCTGATTGGCTACCCTGCCAATAAGATTTCAATATTGACCACCTACAATGGTCAGAAGCTTCTTATTCGAGATGTTGTCAACAAAAGATGCAAGCCATGGAATATTGAGCCCCCGAACAAGGTAATTTGCAATAAGTATGGTGTTTACTACCAGTTTGTTGGCTTTCATTTTTTTTGGTACTGACATCCATGTCATATCTAGGTTACCACTGTGGACAAGTTCCAGGGTCAGCAAAATGATTTCATTTTACTTTCTCTTGTCCGTACCCGTTTTGTGGGTCATCTTCGTGATGTCAGAAGACTTATTGTAGCTATGTCCCGTGCTCGTCTGGGCTTATACGTGTTCTGCCGTCGTTCACTGTTTGAACAATGTTATGAATTGCAACCGACATTCCAGCTGCTCCTCCAAAGACCTGATAAGCTTGCCCTGAATCTTGAGGAGTGCACTCCTTTTACCGAGCGACCTTTGGAGGAAACTGGAACCATCCATTACATTACTGGTATTGAACACATTGATCATCTAGTGAAGTTCAGGCTGGAACATCTTCGTCAGGTATATTGTCCATTGTGTCTCTGAAATGAAGTTGTTATTTTGGTATTAAAGAAAAAGCCCTAAGCTAAAACTACAATTTCTCTGTGCAACAGATGCAATACATGCAGCATTATGCTCCTCCGGCAAATGAACTACCTCAAGCAGCGCCAGAAAATACTGCCGATGCAATCCCTTCTGAAAATGGCAATGCTGGTAGTGCTCTGAATGATGCGAACGAGCACATGGCAGTGGAAGAAAATGGTGTTGCAACTCACACAGCGATCAGTAATAGGATGGAGGAAGACGGCGTTGAGGCAAAGGATGACATGACACAGGAAGGGAACAAGGGTGAAGGGACTGGCGAGGGTCACATGGCTATAGAGGATGGGATAGCGGTAGCAGAAAGTGGCACAGATGACAAGATGGAGGAAGCAAATGCTACGTCAACAGACAAGATGGTGGAAGCAAATGCCACGTCGACAGACAAGATGGAGGAAGCAAACACCACGTCGACAGACAAGATGGAGGAAGCAAATGCCATGTCGAACGACAAGATGGAAGAAGCAAATGCCACGTCAACAAACAAGATGGAAGAGGAAAATTCTGATCCAAAGGACAAGATGGATGAAGTGTGACGAGGTGGTGTAGCCAGTTTTGAAATAGCGGTAGACTTGTGCTGTCTAGCCGCATATCTTCATTTGGAACATCATATATTCAACTGTGTTACCAGCTTACCGCAGATGAAGGCTGATAACGTGCTCCCCAAGAGGTGTAGCCATGTGGGCAGAACCAAGATTGACATATGATGGCCTATGTTCCTGTGGTTAATGATGGTGAAGATTGTTTTCGCTACCATCTTGGCCAGGCTATGCTGGAAAATGTTCCTTTTCTTCCAGCCAACGGTCTCCATGTTAACCACATGTGTTTAATGGTGTAAACTGTAGAGATTTTTTTGGCAGTTTGTCTGAATCACTCAGAGGTCCTGTGTAGCTTCGTAACAGATTACTGTGAAAAAAAGAAAAAAAACAGTTCAGAGGTTTCTGGCCGTTTGTCTGAATCACTCAGATATCATGGGTTCCCGGAGCTGTACTTTAGCATGCACAAGTTCCATCTCTAGTTGTCTCCGTAACATAACACAGCTGGGACGTTGCTTTTGTATACTTGATTGACTGTATTGTAATTTTGCCACAAGCATTAGATTTTTGCAGATTTGATAGACCTTATTGTTCTACTACTATCTAAGGCCGCATTTTTTTTAGCTAGTGATCTAGATGGATGTTGGATGGATTAGGATGCAGATCGGTTTGCTTTCTGTGTGTCGACTTGTCAACCAAATTGTCAATTTTGTTGCAAACAAGATGAAGGTATCTAAAGCAAATGAATGGTTTGTGGCCATCAAATGAAGATCAGTATGACATCTTTCCTTCTACGCTTCTAATGATGCCAATGGTATTTACTTGCATTTGTTCACTGTACGGCTACTAAAACTGAGGCAGCCTGTTTGGGTATTGCAGATTAGTGATGAGTCCTTGATATGTTGTCTTCAAGGGGGCGTCAGCCTGGAGTTTACTCCAATTGGCCAGACTGTTAGGAGCAAGTCCATAGGTTTGCTGGTGCTTCTTATTGCAAGTTCAACTCCTATGAGGATGCAATTGCTGCATTCAAACTCAAGAACCAACTCAAAATCCCCCTTGGCCGCCGCTGCGAAGCCGGCAGCGGCAGCACTCCTTCAAAACTGTTCTGATTGTTCTCCTTTAAGTATGTGTGTGTCCTGTGGAAGAAGCTGAACATGTGTTCTTGCTGTGTCATTGTAACCGCTTCTTTAGCAGCTGCTAAACTGTCTTTTTGTTGCTTGCCCATGGCTGCCTGAATTGTGCACCACCAACCATGCAGGCAGACAAACATCTTTCTCTTTGTGGTAGTCGGAGCTAGTTGGAAAAAACTGACATATTGTACATGCAAACAAACAAGACAAGATCCTAACCCAGCCAGTTCGAAAAAAAAAAAAAAAATCCTAACCCAGCCAGACCAAACAATGCTCTGTTGCGGCTGGACTGGGCTGGTGGCGCCCAGGCCCAGCTCGTACACGCCGGGCCGCTCATCGCAAGGCAGATCCCCTCCCACGGCGACTGGCAACAAATTCGGCAAACTCTTTCCCGTCTTCTCTTCCCCACGAAGAAAGGAAACGAAGGCGGCGGCCGGCGAGGTAACCGTCAATCTCGGTTATGGGGGACAGCCAGTACTCCTTCTCTCTTACCACCTTCAGGTCCCAACTCCCTCTCTCTCTCTCTCTCTCTCTCTCGCTCGCTCGCTCGTTCCGTGCGGAGACTTGGCGTCAAGCTGACTTCAAATGGGTTTTGGTGCCTTGCAGCCCGTCGGGGAAGCTGGTCCAGATCGAGCACGCCCTGACGGCGGTGGGCTCCGGGCAGACCTCCCTGGGGATCAAAGGTGTGATCCCTACCCCCCCGCCCCCCCTGCACTAATCCCTTTCCTAGTCTCTTTCCAGTGTTAGGGCCAACGCGGAGTTGCGGACGAGGGTTGGGTGGGCTGCCGCTGCGGGTTTCTGAGCGCGCCTGGGATTCGGGGGTTAGGGTTTGGCTAATCATAACCGTGTCTCCACGCCGCTCTATTCTGATTATGCATTTATAAGCTGAAGCAACTCGGAATTGTACATTTGATTCATACCGTGTGGGCTTTCTGTTGGTGACCACTGGTGAATTTGTGATTCCCTGCTGGCATTTGTAGCGCGTGCTCGTTCTGAGACGTCATGTAGTCTTGATTTGCCTTATCTCTTATCCTAGATATACCATGGGCGCAGTTAGGCTGCACAATTTCAGCAAATTTCGTGGAGACAAGTGCTATCTCCTTCGCTAAGCCCTGTCTAATAGTAGCAATTGTGACTGTTTGTTTTGGTTTTGATGATCAACTTTACTTTTTATGCTTTCTGTGTGATTCTGGTTGTTTGCTGATTCACATATGAGTGCAAAATCCCAAGTGGATCGGGAGTCAGTTCAATGCCTTGGAAATGCACTGAATTTAATATATATCATGACATTGGACCTTTCTTTACCTTGAAGTCATTGGAGACTGTTTATTGTGCGTAAGCTAGCATTTTTTTTTTGTATCATCATAATTATAATATGCTATAAACAGAATAATAGCTCCTCTAGTGACAAGATGGTGGCATGGTCCCTTGGAAGGGGTTTGTTCGAATTCCAAATCTTGGATATATTTTTTTCATTCCTTCATTATTTTTGTTGTCGTTCATATCCATCATACTGATGGTCTTTGGGACAATTTGAACAATGCCATTATAATTTTGCAAAGAACACTGACATGATGAAATATCTCCAATTTTGCAAAATTATAATGGCAGTCTTCAAATTTTCCCCTTTTTTAATCGGTGCCACTCAGCAGCTGTGTTCTGGAAGCAAGTTCAGTATTCGGATATTTCCCTTTCGTTATCAATTTGTGTCTGAACTCAAATTCCTGAATGAAACTACTATTTGACATTTTGACTTGTATTTGCTGACATAATTGCTTCTGCTGATATAGTTAGCTATTACATTATTACGAATTTATTGTATATTATGTACTCTTTCAGATATTGCTGTTCTGTAATTATACCTGGGATCTGGCAGTATGTAACCATTTTATTACCTGTTGTCTCTTGATTATTCTAATGCATGCCATATTGCAGCTTCTAATGGAGTTGTTATTGCCACTGAGAAGAAATTGCCATCTATTTTAGTGGATGAAACATCTGTATGTGTAACATTATCATTCTCTTTTGCTTCCTCTTTCAGTCAAATCGCATCATTTGTGCTTGTCGTAAATGCATTAAAAAGCCCCCCAATTCATAACCTGTAGGTGCAAAAGATTCAGGCATTGACTCCAAATATTGGAGTTGTTTACAGGTAATTTCCTATGCTATTTAGACCTACATCTTATGTTCTGGATGCTGACGGCCTTGCTCTATACATTTGCCTCACATTTCTGAACTTAATAAAGTAGATCACAAATCATAATCATGTCTGATGTGGGGTTTAGTGTTAGCTCCTTAGAGCTGTCACATCTGATTTGCATTATCACCAATGAGATGGTGTAATAAGAAGTAAAAAAGCACTATGCTTACAAAAAGAGAATTATTTGTTGAAAGAACAAGTTCTTCTACGAATATAGGGATTTTGTTTTAAAACAATCATGTACAAACCAAGTTAAGCCAAAATTTATTTCAATTCAAGTTCCCTCTGGCTTCTTTCATCTTCCCACCATCAATATAAGGTATTAGGGCTTAACAGTTTAACTCAGTGATATGTACATTACTGATCATTGAGAAGACCCATGGCTAGGCCATGAACTCTCACCGTTTTTTTGTTGCATTTCCATGTGCTTACCTTGTGTTATTTTTCAGCGGGATGGGTCCAGATTTCCGCGTTCTAGTGAGGAAAAGCCGGAAACAAGCACAACAGTATTATCGGTTGTATAAGGTATTTGTGACAGTTCATTTGGTGTACATTTATCTTTGCATTTAAATGGTGGTGCAGGTTCTCACTTTGAATGTGTTATACTGTTATTTAATTACCTTTTTTGGAAATGATTCGTGGAACATTATTATCACATATGTTGGTTATTTTGAAATGAAACTAATAATTTGTGCTGTCTAATAACTGTTAAAATTTCCAACCACAGGAAACTATACCTGTTACACAGCTTGTCAGAGAAACAGCTGCTGTTATGCAAGAGTTCACACAGTCTGGGTACGATAAGTTGATACATGTGTTCATATTCATTGCTTTGCTCATGTTCATTTCTGTATTGAGATTTTTCTATATTGTGGGCTCGTAACATGTAACTGTGCATCACTGTTCAACATGATGCACTAAAATAGTACACTATGTTGATAACCACTTAACAAGTTCTAGGTAAACTATTAAAGGACTGATAAGTGGCATAATTTCTTTTTCAAATAGTTCAATATTCTTTTAGAAAGTTCACCTTGCAAGTTTTGCAATACTATTACTCTCAATCTGGAAACAAAATATATATTCTTTTAGAAAGTTCACCTTGCAGAAACTAAGATCCGCATAAGATGCCCTAGTTTTGCAATACTATTACTCTCAATCTGGAAACAAAATATTCTTTACCAGAGTCCAACCTGGAACGGTTGAAGCAGTGCTAGTATTGATTTACTGCTAACAATTTTGAAAGACCAAACAAACATAATATTGTGAGGAAAATCTGTGCACAAAGAACGAATGCATACTGCTATCCAGAATAGACCCAAAAAATACCGGTAACAGGCCAGTTGCAGATCACACTAGTAAATCTTAGTAATCCAGTTTTTCGATCCTTGCTCCCGCCTAATTCTTATTCTGATTGGTGAGGCCTGAAGAAGTGAAAGTCACTCTTTTTGTTTGTGCATTTTTTCCCCTCAAATTGGGGGTTGTCCCCATTTTCATTATCATCAACGGAAATACTCCGAGTTCAGACCAGAAACTGAGAAGAAGGAAGAACATCATTTGACGAAATAGAAAGGCCTAGACTTCCCGAACAGTAACCACACCTCTGCTTCAGAGTATGCATTCCTGGGGGGAAACAAGGCAAACCACATTCTAACAACCTTTATTACAGACATGAGTTGAATAAGAGAAACACCAAATTCCCTACAATTTAACCGAAACGAGACTACTCAACCAAATGAAAACTAAAGTCAGCAGAACAGCCAGCACCATCCAGTGGATGCAGGTAGTCAATCTTCATCGTCCGGTTGGGCCTCCTGTCTTCAATCCTTGGTACTCCAGTTATTTTTTTTGAAGGAATTGGTACTCCGATTGTTGCCGTCTGCATCATAATCTGGACACCTTCAATGACCAGGTCCTTCATCTCCCTGGAGTAGAGAACTGCCCGGTATAGCATAAAGAGCACAGCCATAAAAAAACAATCTCATGAGCACTTGATGTAGTTTCCATCAAAACACACTTTATTCCTTGTCTTCTAGATTGCCCAACATAAAGCTGCAACCCAAAAGCATGCACTTTGACTCCATTTGAAAACCATTTTTGGATCCACACCCAGGCTTGGGCAAGATTTCTAGGAATGTCATTAGTTCAAAAACATATTGCAACACCACCCCAAAATACACGAGCAACAGCACAATTTTAAATCAGATGAGATATAGAGTGTGTTCTCAGATATATTTTTATATGACCTTGTTTGTTGCAGGGGTGTAAGACCATTTGGTGTATCTTTGTTGATTGCTGGGTACGATGACAATGGCCCCCAGTTGTACCAGGTATGAACAGAGAAATACAAAATACAGGCCTCTGGTCATTTTACAGTGATCAACAAACTATATTATCTCAGTTCTCAATGATGGTGAGGTTTTGTCATGATTATTTGTGCTGACTGCTGACTTAGATTGAACTATTTGCTATGACCATTTACTGACTCTTTGATCCGCTGCTTGTTAATAAATTTACTCTAGAGTTTTGATATAGTCAATATTTTTTTTGTAGGTAGATCCTTCAGGATCATACTTCTCCTGGAAAGCATCAGCTATGGGGAAAAACGTTTCCAATGCAAAGACATTTCTTGAGAAGAGGTATGTAGAAGATCAACGATCAACCACACTTGTTAGCCAAATGCTGTTGTATTTTTGGGAACTTTAAAACATGGCCAGTTGGTTGTCTGCTTCCATTCACATTTACTTGGAAATGATATGCGACCTCTAATACTGTAGTAGACACTGTTGTTAGTTTTTTTTTTCAATTTGGTCATAAAAAAATTGGCATGAACTTTAGGTTTTTTTTTTTTCTGATTTCACACCCGTTGTCTCACAGATCCTTGAATGTTGGAGCAGATCCTGAATCGCCCCATATTTTTATCATCATATCTGCTTGAGTGACAGCTAATGAGCTAATACAGACCGATCTCTTTCCTTAGGTGTGTGAGTAGTCTCATATGACCTCTATTTGTCATTTCTTTAAAGGTACACAGAAGATATGGAGCTTGATGATGCCATCCACACTGCAATTTTGACTCTGAAAGAAGGGTAATCTGATTTCTATATTGCTTCTGTTACTATGTTACTTTGCGAACATCATCACTGACAAAACTCTGGGCTTACCGGCTTGCAGATACGAAGGGCAGATTTCTTCCAACAATATTGAGATCGGGATCATTCGATCTGACCGTGAGTTCAGGTATGTCACTTTCTGATATGGCCTGGTTCCTCACACTTGTGTTAAGGAGATTTGTTTCGCTTTAACCCAACTCTCAAACATTGTCAGTCAGTTTAGGGTGTTTGAGCTGTTTTTGTGTTTTCGATCCTCTATGCTTGTGACTAGTCTCTTTAATCTGAATAGATGCTGAAAAAAGGTTTCTGCATGTATTCTCCCTTCCATCAGAATTGAGGGCTTGATCGGTTAGCATCCAAAATTTGCCAGCCAAAGATTTGGCAAGCCATGATTCTGGCTATTGCTTGGCAGAACTTGTCAACCTCTCTCATTTGAGTTGTCAAATCCATGACAATATTTTTAACTAACTTTAGCTTGCCAAATCTTTGGTGTGATAAATTTTGGTGGCAAACCAATTAGGCCCTGTTAAGTGCACTCCCAGTTTTCTGCTGCTACAGTCCGTATACGTGTTTGCACCCTAAAGCTGTTGCTGGGAGTAAATGTCTCGTTCCTGCAACAAAATGGTTTGCTGACACAATTTTTTTTTTTCATGTAAAACACAGGGTTCTGAGCCCCACAGAGATCAAGGATTTTCTGGAAGAGGTGGAGTAAAGCTGTCCTTCGACTATTTGCGTGTTTCAGGAACGACAAAAGCAAAGAATTCAAGTATCCGGGCCGAAGCCCCATGAAGTTTGCCGGATCCTTTAGGCCTCGTTCGTTTTGAAGAAAAAATTAACAGGAACAATTCCAGGACAGGATTACTATTTAATTTTGTATAAGATTTGAATAGCAGGAATGATTCCAGTCCAAGAATGATGCAACGGAACGGGGCTTAGGTTATATTCTTTTTCAATCTCCGTCAGCTGTATTGACATACTAGTATTACTAGTAGACTCGGAGCAGGTAGGCTTCCAGGCAGGTGCGTCGTGCATGTAGTATTAGTACCCGCTTTACTCGGGGGCCAATGTACAATGTCCATCTAAGGGTCCTGATCAGAGGGCTGCAGCATCTATATGTGGTTGAAGCTGAATGACGCCGCACACAATAAATAGGGATCAGTCAAACTGGACCATCTTAATCAAGATGAAGGAAAATCCATGCTCCGTCGTTAGCTTTGAGATCAGGTGTGTTGAACTCTGCCCAACCGTCAACCCTTAGTCGTGTCTGTGGCTGAGGATGTACTCTCTTTGTGCCATAAAGACTGTCGTTTTAAATTTTTCAGAAATTACGTTTGACCGTCTGTCTTATTTAATTTTTTTTATAAAATACAAAATCAATAAATAATTATTAAAGTATCTCTAATGATATAACAAATCATGAGAAGATAAATGATATTTATAAAAAAATTCAAATAAGACGAATAGTTAAACGTGATGTCTGGAAAGTTTAA
Source organism: Eremochloa ophiuroides (assembly GCA_038502445.1). NCBI lineage: Eukaryota > Viridiplantae > Streptophyta > Magnoliopsida > Poales > Poaceae > Eremochloa > Eremochloa ophiuroides. Next base: position 88,473,082 of record JAHLJS010000002.1, on the reverse strand, counting down.
AACGACAGTCTAGAACTTTAGAACTTTCTAGGATGGAGGGAGTATATACGTGTGTCTGGTCATGAGGCGGATGGACACGTTCAAGCACCTGTCAGCCTCAGGCAGATTATTCGCTCGTACGGATCAAGTGACCATTGGTCCACCTGTGAGCACGTGGTACTAGGCTGCCTAATGGACTGGTGGTACTCGACATGTTTAGGTTCACACGTTAAAACTGGTCGGGTTGGCTGCATGCTGTATAGTAAATCAGAACTGCACAACTTTGTCAGGCAAATGGTCATTTTGACTAGAAATTTGCATGGCTGACGGTGCATGTGATTCTTGCTGGTGGCTAGTAAGATAGTATCAATGATATTACATTTTTTATTCCGGACGAAGTTATGTTTGACTTTAGGGACTCATGCACTCTACTCCTGTCTTGTTCGATGTAGCGAGCTGGCTCGCTAAGCTAACGAACTAGCTCAGCTTAACTCGTTAAGGTAATGGGTTAGAGGGTTGGCTCGTTTAAAACTCGTGAGCTATGATAAAAAAGATAAAAGAAACAATGTAGAGAGCTATGATATCAAGAAGCCTTTTTGTCGATTTTGCATCGAGACTCCAATCTTGCCAGCGGCGGAAGAGTTCGTCGTGCACCTCAACGGTCTTGTTTTCGTTATACTTACTTGCAGCGTGGCTCTGTCTTCACAAACCTTCTTTTTTTACCTCTCATGCACCATCTTGATTATGAAGGAAAGGTGTGTATGTATGCCTTTCTTCTACAAACATAGAGTGAAGCTATTTCTGGACATGGCTTCATATGAGAACTAATGAAGCTATTTTTGGACATGGTTCCTTGGTAAGTGGGACTACAAGATAACAAATGTGGACCTATTAAGGCTCTGTTTGGTAGGGCTTCTTGACCGGCTTCAGGAATCGTTTTTTTGCCAAACGGGGTAAAATCAAACCGCTTCACCTAATGAGCCCCTCAAATCGTTTTCTCACAGAGCATATATATGAAGAGTGGAGCCAAAAAGAAAATATAGTATAGCTTCCTACATGTGGTTTTGTAAAAGCATGTTTTAAGAAACTTTGCATGTGGAGCCATTTTGCCATTCCTAAAATGTTCATGGAGCTAAAGTTAAAAATAATGACTTCACTTTGTAGAGTGGAGCCGTGCCAAACGGGACCTAATAACTAGAAGCAATGGGGGTAACTGGATACCCCGATGGAGAGCCTTGTAATCACCAGCGATATAACATAGGTTATTGTTGGTTCAATCCACAACCCTCAAGTGATATCTTATTATCATTGTCAGGTCAAACCACAACCTAGCACTGACATATCACTTACGGGTTGTGGCCCGATCCATATCTACGATCACTGTTAGATCCTGTTAGATCGCGACTCAACCCGACAGTAGGAGGAGGTTTCACTGCTAGGTCAATAGGGATCCCCAAACATTGTCTCGGATCCTAGATCTACAACTCAGTGGTCAATCCAGCGTGCACACCTGACACTGAGTACAAATGCGTCCTGCACTAGTGAAATATCGTAATATATGACACTAAATATGCATAGCGTAAAATATATTCTATACTATGTATCTTGTGACATACTTGTATATCATAAATATTTGTGACATTTCTATAAATTTAGTTAAATTTATTAAAAAAAATTTGTTAAGAGACAGAGAGGCAGCCGTAGACAAACATAATGTCACTGACAAGGTGAGCCATGGTACTAAGCTAGAGGCTGGATCTGGATAGATTGGAGACGGACTGAAGCCATTATCCTATGGCTGGGCCCTACGTGCATGCATCACATACGGGTACCGGGGGAGTACGTCCGGGACGAGAATTGTTCCGACCTGGCGATCTCAGTACTCTACCACTACCAGTCTACCTGGCGCAGAGAGAGAGCTAGCAGACACACAATGTTATATATGCCGCCGGTCCATAGACCATGAATGGGGTCCGCCCGGCCGCAACTTGGTATGATATATCGATTAATTAGTGTGGACTAGCGCCACGCCGGTGGTCGTACGGTACGCCGCCGTGTCTCCGACCTAGAGTTTACGCGCCCGCGACGACGCTGGTGACCTGGAACTGGTCGATATGCCAGTATGCCACAATGCGAGGGGGGAGGAGGAAGCGGCGGAGGCGGAGGAGGGCAGCCGCAGCCATCCTCGCATGGGTAAAAAGAGAGCGAAGAGAGGAGACGAGAGAAAGAAAGAAGCCTCGGGAAGAAAAAACTGAAGCTAAGGGCCCGTTTGGTAGAGCTGCGCTGCCGGATTCTTTAGCTCTGCTCCTCGATTCTTCGGTGTAGTGATTCCACTAGATTTTTGGGAGGGAGCAGGGTGGGGATCAACAGAGAATTGATTCTCAGCTGATCCCCACCAAAATATAACAGGGGAGTGGGAGAGAATCCGGGGAAGCAGGTTTTTTCGACTCTCACCTCCTAATGTAAACGGAGAAGTGATTCTCTGCTGATCCCCACCTAAATCAGGTTTTTTTGGCTAGTTGGGAGTGATTCTTCTCAGAGAAGCTAGAGCTGGAGCTCTACCAAAAGGGGCCTAAAGTATATATTTGATTCTTCAGATTCTAACGAGAAGTGGGAGAAGCAGAGGAGAAGTAGGAGAAGCAAACCGGAAGCATGAGAAGCCGTTGGAGGCAAGAATCCGCTTCAAACAATCTAGGCCGTCGAATGTGAGATCGGACAGATGGGGAATATATATACTACATCCGTATATGATGCAAAAGTCGTTTAAGACAACAATACGGTCTTAAAAGCATAACTTTTAACTTCATATTTTATAAAAAAAATATTTATTACAAAGTGATATAATACATACTTTTATAAAAATATATTTAAAGACAAATTTATTTATATAATTTTCATATTTCTAAATTTAATAATTAACAAATATTTATGATTTTATTTTTAATTTTTTGACCAAAACTTTATCAAAAAAAAAGACTTTCTTTACTTACACGAGGAGTATATATCTCCGCCGATCATCGAGAGCTGCGGAGACGACGACAACGCGACGGCTGGCCAGCGCAGCTCCGACCGGCGGACCATCTCTTCTGCAACGTGCAAGGACACGCACAAACACGAAACCATCATTTCCTGCCAGGACCATAGATGTGTGTCACAGCACACGCACACGTCGATTGTTATTGGGCGTATAAAAAATCTACTAGTACAGTACTGCTTTTCGCAGATCGATCGATCTAGTAAAATCCCCCCAAATCTTTCTTGAAGAAACCAAAAGACCACAACGACGCATAATTGCATATATGTATACCATCATATCATATGGATGCATGCATGGCCTGGGCATATAATCTGCATGCATGATACTAGCAACAGTGATCCAATTCCGATGCTACCCATGCTACGCTAATGCATGCATTTTCGTAGGTGCAACCAACGCATGTAGGACACAGTAGGAGTACGTACGTGGTTGAACCAACCTTAGCTAACATAAACCTTCCAGTTATAAGCCCAAAGAAGCTATTATAGGTGAGAATCTAATTAAACTCCGATCCCATCAGGGGCTTGCCCACCGGATCCAAACGTGCATCTAAACTAGCATTTGTTGGATCCAGGCCAACGAGCACAACTACACACTCCCAATGTATGCTGGACACGTGTACATGCATATTCCAAAAAGAGTGATGTACAAGCTAAGCTTGCAGCTGGATTGCTCGACCTAGCTAGATCGACAATCTGATGCACACCGTGTCAACTGTTAAGATCTTATTGACTGATGATCTGGAACACTAAAGGTTTTACATATCATATACATATATGATCTGAACTATTATCACTCAGTTCCAAATTTTAAGTCGTTCTACATTTCCTGGATATATATGTTTTGTCGGTAGGAGGTCGTTTAGTACTAATAAATTCAGTTTTATCTAGCTAGTTTACTAATATTCATGATGTCGTTTTTTGAACTTCCAAAGGGAGTGCTTGAAAAAATAGACTGGTTCAGATCAAGATTCTTTTGGCACAATGATCAACACAAATGAAAATACAGGTTAGCCAAGTGGGAGATTCTGTGCCAACCAAAAACTCAAGGGGGGTAAGGCATACAAAATCTGAATTTACAAAGCAAATGTTTGCTGAGTAAATGGCTTTTTAAGCTTTTAAATGAAGATGGTTTGTGGCAAGAGTTGTTAAAAAATAAGTATATAAAAGACAAGACTCTTGGGAGCTGTGCGAAAAAACAAACGGATTCTCACTTCTGGAAAAGCCTGATGGGTGTCAAAGAAACCTTTTTGGATTTCGGATCCTTTAACGTGAAGGATGCTTCGATGACCAGGTTCTGGGAAGATAAGTGGTTAGGAAACCAATCACTCAGAGATAAGTTTTCTGGGATTGGCACAGAATTGTCGCTTCTCTACATAATGTCAACTTACACGAGGAAAAGAACACCTTTGTTTGGTCTTTACACGCATCAGGAAAATTCTTTGTCAAATCCATGTATGCTGCATTAACTAACAATGGGGTGAGCGTGTCACAAGACATATAGCATATTAGAGTACCTTCAAAAATAAATTTTTTTGTGGTACTTAAAAAGAGGGGTGATTCTAACTAAAGATAATCTTACCAGGCGTAACTGGAAGGGTGACAAGAGATGTAGCTTTTGTCAATATCCAGAATCCATTCACCACCTTTTCTTTGATTGCTATTATGCCAAATTCCTGTTCGGGCTGTACATTTGCTGAATTGGAATATCACCCCTCAAAATGTGTACGACTTATTCAATAACTGGTCTAAGACGGGTGGTACTAAACATAATTCATTGTTATTAACAGTAGAATCTACCTTTTGTTGGGTGGTTTGGTTAACACGCAACGAGGTGGTTTTTAACAAGTGTCGACTAAAATCTCTTTTGCACGTACATTTTAGGGGAACCCATTGGCTTTGCCAATGGGCAATACTGCAGCAGGGTGATTTCGGTGACCAGCTGATTCTTGTTGGCAATACCTAGAGACTACGGCGTTGCAGTCCTTTCACTCTAGTGGGTGGCTAGCTTCTAGATATATTGGTTTCACTTAGTCAAGAAGTTTCTTATCTCGCTTGTGTCATGGATTTTGGCTGCGTGTTAGTTTGTTGCAGCTGGCTTGAAGTTTTGTGAGTCTGAATATTGTAATAATAGGCGTGATTCTACCTTCAGGTAGATGAAGCCGGATAGTAACTATTTTCTATTAAAAAAACCTACACATCTATTATATCTAGATATATAGTAATCGATATGAATCTAGAAAAATCAATGCTAATATATATATATTACATGTGAAGAGTTAATATCTCAAATGAATATGAGCCGTTAAATTTTAGAGTTTACAAATTAATCAAGTAAATAAAAAAATCCGTAGAAAAGAAGGAAAATCCTCCCGATCCCCATAATAATGTGAGAAAAAGAATGTGAGCGATCCTCCTTCTCCGGCCGTACGTAGAGGCGTGATTTGCAAAATTCACAGTGCGTGGTGCCAAACTGCCCATAAACATATTAATCAACGCGGGCAAATCATCCTATATATAGGTTTGACTTTACTTGTAATTTAAAATGAATCAGAGAGTACACTACTACTCTAGGTTTGCACGCACCTAAACATGAGCTAGTTTGCCAGGTTATTCTCGGAATAAATTCATTTTTTCCCCAAATAAGAGAGCATAATCAAGGGCATGGTGGGAACTTATCTTAAGATGTGAACATATTCATATCCAAAAATCAACTCCTAAAGAGTAATGTTTTTATATATTTTTTAAAATATGATCTAGATTTTGTAGCAATTGATGATACCTCCTCCAATCATAAATATAAGTCTATATAGGTTTGTTTTAATAGTACAATTCACTAAAATCATCTAATAATAACAAATATGAATACATAGAATCATTCTAACTAAATAGTTATATCTTATAAAGTGTTTTCATTTCAATTAATATTAGTAAAAATTTAAATATTGATGTTCAAAGTTTTTAAAAAATTACTTAGAAAAAAACTTAGATGTACTTGTACTTGCGATCAGGAGAAGTATATACTGTAAGAGAAATTAATTGGCGGTCAAAGTAAACCTTTAATGGCCTTTTATAGATCAGATATATGTGTATACTAAAAATAAATGGAGGGACGACTATACTACGTTCTGACACTTCAATTATATATCAACAATACCTATAATACAATGGTATCACTGTTATCCATTATATTTACAATTTCACTAATTATGGAGGAGCCTTAGTATTTTTTTCATTTTATTTAGTTTGATTTATATATACGCAATCTCTTTCTCTTTTTTAAGAAGTCCAACTAGTACTTGCCTCAATTTATAAGGTTACCCAATATATCATAAATTTCTGGATGGACTTCCAATATATAATTAAAACACTATAATTATTTAACTTACTCTACCAAAAAATGGTTGATAGATTAATAAATTTCCAGCTATGCAAGAGCCTAATGTCCTACCAGAGACTAATATATCAAGGGGGATCTATTTTGAAAAATATATATACTATTCGGGTATTAATGTTTTTGCTCCATCTGAAATATCACCAACTACTTTTATAAATGGTGATATCAATATATTGGTGGTACAAGATGCAATCAATTTGGGAACCGTGCTAGCTGCCAACTTGATACGAGTATTTGAGGCACACAAAAGCACGTACAAACTAAGGGCGCGCATATATTTGTTGACTACAGGAGTACAAAGAAAAAATTTATTTATATTATATATATATATATATATATATATATATATATATATATATATATATATATAGAAAATATCAAATTTCTTTGATGAGAAAACCGCATAGGCCGACTGCACCCTTTTAACTTTACAGAGGCCACTGGGGCTGCTATGCGCGCTTCGTTCGTATACTGCGGTCACTGTCACTGGATAGCGAGAGAAGTACTAATGAACTGAATCAACCAATAATTCATGCTAGCTGATATAGGTAAGGTAATCAACTGTTCGCACTTGACACCTTCTTAAGAGACGCGCGCCCTACATGGACAAAATGTACTAATAGCTAGCTAGCTAGCCACAAAAGAGTACTTCTGAAAAGTTAATTGTGATTATTTATATTATTAGAAAAAAAAAGTGAGCATCAGGTATAGCTTCATAGGGGGTCATATGAATCCAACGTATCTAGGTAGGTAAGCAAAATATATAGTTCTAGATGTTCAACGCTCTCCAGCGTAAGAATTGTCCACACCACCATTTTTAATTATTTTACATTTGTCCGATCCCCTGGAGAGAATCCAGAAGTACTACCCAACAATTTGAAAAGAATGGTTTTTTGTAATATATATCTGGATGCCATCCAAAATTTTCAAACAAACATGCATCATTTTATGAGAAGTGTGACATGCCATAATTTCGACGACAAACAAAACCACAGCCATAATCAAGGCAAATTAAAAATGACTTTAAAAAAAAAAACAAAGTAGGCAACTAATAACTGAGATCGAGCCATATATACTGAGAGAAAAATGTGGTGTGCAAATGAAGCCATCGAAATGCTTTTCAGCCGCTAGTAGCCATCCCAAATTCTATGATCCATTAAAGCCCGGCATCAACAGGAATTAAGCGATGATGCATGGCCTTCTCCATAGCTCCCTCCCCTTCTTCCCTTGTTCATCAGCTTCAGCTTCAGCTAGCCCATATCTCCAATCCCAACACAACACCAAACCCTACCTGTGGGGTGCCATCAGGAACCTCCACTATTCCACACCTTCTTCTTCTTCTTCTTCACCCCTCACCACCTCCACCGATCCAGCGCCATCCCGGTCCATGGCGTCCACCACCAGCGACAGCCTGCCCTCCTCTCCCTCCATCCCCACCACCGCCGCGCTCGATGGCGCCGCCGACCAAGAGTTCTCCTCCTCCCACCACCACCACCACAGCCTCTTCTTCCCGTCGTCGTCCTCCTCCTCGCCGGCCAGCCTATACCTCGACTCCTCCTTCCACGGCCTCCTCCCTACCACATCCTCCACGGCGGCCATGTCGTCCCCTTCCCCTCCACCACCGGTGCCGCCGACACTCCCTCCCGCTCCCGCTCCGGCGGCGGCGCCCGCGAAGCCGGCCAAGAAGCGCCCGAGGGCGTCCCGCCGCCCGCCCACCACGGTGCTCACCACCGACACCTCCAATTTCCGCGCCATGGTGCAGGAGTTCACCGGTTTCCCGGCGCCGCCCTTCGCCCCCGCGCCGCCCCCCGCCGTCCGCCAGCGCCTCCTCGGCGGCCCGCCGCCGTTCCTCATGCGCCCGTCGCCTCTCAAGTACCCCGTGCCGCCGCTGCCTCCCGGCCCCAGCACTTGCACCACCGCCACCACCGGCATCCTAGCCAACGCTGCTGCCAGCAACACGAGCTCTCTCGTCGACGCGCTCGCGCTCTTCACCAAGAGCAGCGCGATGCCAAGCGCCGCCGCCGCGGCAACGTCGTCGGGCGGATCAGGCGTTGCTGATCACCATTACCACCACGGCGGCATCACCATGGGAGGGTTGTTCAACCCATTCGATGATTTCGATGCGCCGACGGCGGCAGCGGAAGGCGGCGAGAGGGGGAGCAGCGGCGCCGGCGCCGGCAGCCATGGTTTCTTCTCCTCCTTCGCCACCGGGGACAAGTACGGCCGGCACTAGAGAAGCTTGTAGGTAATCCATCATCTCTCTCGCTTGAGCTCGATCTCTGATAATTCAGCTAGCTAGCTAGTGTGTGCTCATGAGAGAGCTAAGTTTGTGTGGAGAATGGAGAGAGATGTGGAGGAAGAGGAGCAAGCAACAAAGCTTCCACACACTTGCTATTTGCATTATATTTGGCAAGCTGCGGAATTGTGAGTTTTCATTTCTTGGTTTTTGGGATATGACGATGCCTATGTACATACATAAATCTGGGTCCTTTTTGACTTTTGTTCCAAGTTCATTTTGGCTTTCAGATGTTAAAATTTTGTTGGTGGAAAATGGGAAGAAAATAATATGTTTGCGTAATATAATTGCCGTGATGAAAACTTGTAAAGGGGAGAAATAAAGTTGTTTTAATTTGTTAGGCTTCCATCGCTATTAGCAAGTGCGTCCTTGTCAAGATGAGATGAAACGATGCAACTCATTTCTAATTAACTTTTCCTGATCTCTTTCGGTTCTGGAAGCAAATGCCGTACTGTGAAAGATATGGCTGCTTTTTTATGTCTCTTTGCTGATATATTGAATATCTCGGAGTTACATTTTTTTTTTTGGAGGTCATGCTTGCAAAACTCACATCTCATCTCTGAACTGTGGGTGCAACAGAGAAGCTAGCTTGCTAGCTAACGAACAGTTCTTTCTTAGCTTCTGCTGCTCTTCTAGGTCAATGAGTGCATGCTTGATCCAAGGCCACAATGTTATATACATGCTTATATATATACACTAAATTTTAAATTAGAGAAGTGAAAATTCATTTAGTTCCTGTTGATAAATTAAAGTAATTAACATGATATTGATATTTTAGACAATATTTCTTGACCGTAATTTCCAGTTACACATACATGCATGATCAAACAACACAATATGAAGAATTAACAAAATAAATACGTCCAAAATATGGTCATTATAAATATAATTACTAAAACTTATAAAGTGCGCATAAGTTGAATTTATGCTTCTGGTTGGCGCAATTTTCTTTTGAAGTTTCTTTGGTACTATATATGAATCTAAGTGTGGATTATTGTTAAGCTATAGCATTACAACGTCGTTCTTGTTCATGGTTATTCAAGCATGCGCCAATATTTTTCTTGGGCTTTACATATATTAGGTTGATTGATTGTTTAGCACACTAATCATATAACTCAGGACTTTACAAATTAGCATTTTGCATGAATTACCACATCTTAACCGGAAAGATTACCCGTTGTTATACATACATATATATAAGCGCAACTTTACCAAATTACTGGACTTATTTGTCACATCAAAATTAAACAAATTAATCAACCGAATGACATCATTACACAAATTAGCATTTTTTTCTTTCTTCTTCTTTTAAACACACAGTGCAGTTATTCTTGTTTTGCATCAACAGCACCATTATGTTGGCTATCAATGCAATATTTCTAAGAGAAATCCAGATCAAGTTGTCACTGACTTTAAAGTATATATATCTCTTACTGTGTAACATTAGTACTAGGCAGCCATTCAGCATCTCATATATATATATATGTACTTTGAAAGAGATCATGAAATACTGACGTACGTAGTGCGGCGGCATGCCTGTTGGGGACATTATTTTATTAATACTACTACATTCGTACGTACCTATATGTCGTCACGTGTGCATACGTGAGACTATTTACGATCGGCCGATCGATCGTGTTGGTGTACACTGTATAGCTAGTACAGAGATAAATATATGTATGTGGAAGTATATTAGTATAGCTCTTGGTCCAAAAAAAGGTACTTCTTCTATTTCAAAATATAAGACTCCATAATGATGCAAAATGATGATATCAAACGAGCCAAATGATGAGATGATATTTGTACTCTGAAAATAACGACTCGTTATCATTATTGGAGCACTGGGAGCCTTTTTTTTAATTACACACAAGGAGTGGCACATCAAGAGTGTTATGGTTAATTCAATTGCATGCATATATGTGAACAGGAGCTTTTTGCTGGAGTTTTTTTTCACTTGAGCTAGATTCAGCTTATTTTCAGCCACAAACAGTATTTTCCTCTGACAACAATTCAGCCGCACAATTCAGTCAATCGTATAATTCAGCGAGCTGAACAGAGTCATTATCTAAATATTTATTCATGCATGCTCCCAAAGCCAATTTAAGAACTCTTATCAAGTAACCTCCAAATATTGACACATACATAATTTAGTGGACCTGTCAAGAGGTATATTTATATTTATATACATGTTATATATAGACAGTGTTCTAATAATCTTGAGCCATCCTTTATTTACACTGTAAGCAGAGTTGTGGGAGTCCCGTCGAAGAAGCAGGTCAGAGCAGACTTGTTTTTCATATACTCAATTAATTTCTATATATAAATTAAGAATGCTTCTTCTATGATCATAAAAGTAGAGGTACAACCACTACAAGATGTTCTCCCCCCCCCCCCGGCCCCCTCCCAAGATTACCCTTTAATTTTCCTTCAACATACTCTTATATATCATTCTCTACTATCATCTCTAGCTTAACTGGTCGTTCTAAATATGAGCATTTTTTAGTGTGACATATTTTGGAGGCTTGCAAGATCTACATACAAGTCACCAATTCACTACAAAAGTGGGATTAGGGTTGGGGTTTTGGAGATTTAGGGTGGGAATTTGCCTTGTTCGGTAACTTTTAGATGGATTGTCATGGTGTGATGGTGGCAACGTGCCAAGAGGGGTGGCATAGGTGCACTAGCTATTGTAGGTGGCAAAGGGCCGGTTATGGGAATCACCAAGACGAGGGCAAGTATGAGTGGGAATCAATGCGTGTCTACAAGATGTCACCTATTAATAAGAGGGAGTTGGGGTGAATTAGGTCACGTAGTGTTTGTTTTGGGGCGGGATATGTGATAAAATATGGTATTCTACTTTTGGTTGGTGTTGTAATTAGGGAGCAAAGTGGATGGTATCACTAGGGGATATTCCTTTAGATACGCGATGAAGCCATTACTTTACATCGATGAGGTGCAATTGTCCCACCTAGGATTGCGCTCATTCGAGTGAACACACACAAGTGCGTGGAGGAAAATGTGTGGGTGCCAGACGCATTGGGGATAAGAGCTTGGTTGTGCATATATAATTCGAAAATGAAGGGAGTAGATCGGGTTTTTCTTAGGGCCACTTCGGTGGAGTTTCACTTCTTGATTCTCTGAAGGAATGATTCTGGTGGGGAGCAAGGTGGAGAGCAGATGAGAATCAATTCTGAAGTGATTCCTATGAAAAATTAATAGGGAGCGGTGGGAAACAGTAGAGAGCGGATTTTTTAACTCCCAGGTCGCAGTGTAAATGGAGTAGTGATTCTCTTCTGCTCCCCACCTGAATTCAGTTGTGTTTTAAATGTTTGGCAGTGCTCCATAGAAGTTAAGAGTGAAAGGGCTAGTAGCTGTGCCCAATGCAAGGGGCCCTATTCATAACATCACTCCTCTCTCTCTCTCTCTCTCTCTCTCTCTCTCTCTCTAGCCCCATATTTGTAGGACTTTTCTTACATATAACGTTTTTTTACAACAATTTTACATATAACGTTGGTGTCACTTAGGGTTATAGTGCTCTGATATGTTGTAGGAATTTTTTTCATATATATATATATATATATATATATATATATATATATATATATATATATATATATATATATATATATATATATATATATATATATCCAAAGTAGCTCGTTTTATTAGTCATTGCTTAGCTAGCTTTAGCTTTATCTGAAGATCGCCATAATATCTTTGATGGAGTAATAGTGATATATGCTTAGCGAAACGTTTGATCTATTAGTCAACATACTAGATAGGCATGCATGATTACCAGTTGCGAGATATTATGGTCTTCCCTGCCCTGCCCATCTATGATCCGTACGTACTCGTCAAAAGCTAGGGAAAAGAACGCCCAAAAACCTGCTAGTTCCGAGTCAGGATCGGAGTGATGATTTGACTGTTGTCCTATTGCATGCATTGCAGGGTTTAACGGTGTTGCAACGCAAATGCGATGCAAGAACTAGTAGTACCTACTAGTTTCGTTCACACATGACCCTCCCAACACAAAAATAAGCTGCATCACAAGGAGATCCCCTAAATCTGGCACTATATAGCGCGGTACCACATCTGACCATTAATTCCTGCCGATCAAAGGAACCTTAATTAGGTATTAATAACCTGCCTCGCTCTTTCATCACCATATAATGCAAAATAGTCGCCTGACGGATCAACGAAACCATGGAACATACTATATATCTATATATGTAGGCATGCATATATATGCATATAGCTTGGTAGGTGCCATGGTTTACACGTTGGTAAGGATGAGGCAGCTGATCCGACAGATATAGTAGTAGCTTCTAGCTTGCACCACTGGTCGTGGTCGGTCGATGGAGAGTTGTGAGAGGCAGGACAACAAGATCGGAAAGCAGCGCACCTACATAGAAAGGCCGGAGCCTTTTGCCATCCACAAAGGGGGTTACACCAACCAAAGAAACTCTCTCTCCCCCCTCTCAGCTAGCTATCTGCTTCCTGCAGGCACTAGTGGAGGAACAAATCGATTTCTGCAAGGAGCAACGAGACAGGCTTTGAGCTTTGTGTGTCTCTCATCTCTCCCTTTCGTACAGTACTCTATCTCTCCAACATACGTATCGTCTCTGTATAGACTTGTGTGTGTTGCCTGTGACTGATGACTGACTGTCTGTACATGTGTGATGATGGCCTACTACTACTGAGTCCTGAATCCCCCACTCATGCACAGGCACAGGCACAGCTAGCAAGCATGCACTAGATAAACCACGACGCCAGGCCGGCCAGCAGCATCTTTTCCTTTTGCCGCTCTGATGCATCATGCATCTCTTTAGATCCATCGATGGATCCATGGAAATGATGATGCCCCACGCGCGCCTTGGCAGGACCTATATTTTCGCCATCATTTCTTCATTCTGATGCTCAGCACCAACCACGCATGATTGTGTGTGCGCGCGCTTCGTTCCGATTGAAGCATCTAGGTCCCAGTAGTTTCGGTGATTAATGACAACAAGACGGTTATCATGACTAACGTGTGTTTTGCAGGATAACCTAAAGGTTAGGTCATAATAACATGTAGGTTCAAGCCCCTAGCGATGGAAATCGATTCAGTTTTCAAAGGATGGAAGACAAGACGGTGATAGGCTAGTGTTAAGTATTGTTTGGAGTTGAGAGACACTTGGCGTAGTCTTAGTTTTTGTTTTTCTTTTTGACCGTACTATTAAGAGGGGTTTGGATGGGTAGCTTGACTTAGAGCAAGATTAGAGAGTGTAGATGTGATGCACACTTGTCCAACATAGCTCTAGACAACCCAGGGAGACTCTTGAGAGAGAAGATCAAACTTCGTTTTGAAAAGTTTTCTATTCGGCGAAGTTTTGATCAAATTAGAGGCGTCGGACTCTACCTAGTATGGACGTCGGACCAATAGCTAGAGTCTGATGACACGTGGCAGCCCCTGGACGAGTATCAGCGTGCCAGGGAGCGTCGGACCCTGGCTGGATGGTCGTCGGACCATTGGCCAGAGTCCGACGGTGCCTTTGGGTTTTTGAGCGAGCGTCGGACTGTCGAGAGTGGGAGTGTCGGACTAATGTCTGTTAGCGTCCGACGCTTCCAGAGAGGTTCCCAGCGCGGTTTTGAGCGTCAGACTTGGTCCGACGGTGTGCATTGGGCATAGAATTGACACAAGCACTTGTGGGGTGACATTGGGCAAATTGCGATAGGTTGAATTGTGTTTCGAAAAATTTATCAGTTGCCCAATTCACCCCCCCTCTTGGGCATTCTTGATCCTTTCAATTGGTATCGAAGCCTTGTTGCTCATTAATTTGGCTTAACCGCCAAGAGGAAGGATGTACGGTGGTCACGATGGTCCCCCTCCCGTCTTTGACGGTAACGATTTTCCTTATTGGAAGATTCGTATGGAGGCATACCTCGAGGCGGTGGACCTTGGTGTTCACAAAGCCGCCACACAAGGATACCCCACTCCCAAACCCGGTGCAACCCTCACACTCGTTGAGGAAGAGCACGAGAAGTGGAATGCTAAGGCTCGAAACATCATATTTAGAGGCCTTAGTAAAGAGGTGTTCAACCGTGTGAGGAACCACAAAAATGCCCATGTACTATGGTCGGATATTTGTGCGCTCCATGAGGGAACTAAGAATGAGCGAGAGGAACGATATTATCTTATCATTGACAAGCTCAATTCTTTCAAAATGCTCTCCAATGAAAGTGCTAATGACATGTATTCTCGCTTGAATATCATTGTAGAGGAAGTAAATGGCCTTGGACTCACTCAAATCTCACCGGCCGAAGTTGCAAGGAGAATCCTCAATGCTCTTCCAATTGAGAAGTATGGTCACATTGTAACCGTACTTCATCAAACGGATCTCTCAAATGCAACCCCCACTCAAATATTGGGGAAGATCAATGCTCATGAAATGTATATGAAGATCACCCTTCAAGATAGCTCATCATCAAAGAAGGAAGAGAAGAAAGACTTGGCCCTCAAGGCCGACAAGAAAGGCAAAGCTCTAACAAAGTACTCTTCTCTTGACTCCACAAGTGATGATGATGATGATGATGATGTGGAGATCGCTCTCATGGTGAGGAAGACCACCAAGATGCTCAAGAAGCTCAACAACAAGGGAATCAAATTTGATTCCAACAAGAAGAAGTTCTTCACTAGTAGCAAGAGAAAGCCCATCTCCGAGATGGATTGCTACAATTGTGGAGAGATTGGGCATCTTGCTCATCAATGCCCAAAACCCAAGAAAGACAAGTTTAAGAACAAGAACAAGGGCAAAAGGCAAGATTCTAGTGATGAAAGTGAAAATGAGAAGAAGAAGGCCAAGCCATTCAAGAAGAAAGAGTTCAAGAATAAGCAATTTCATAAAAGCAAGAAGAGTGGCAAGGCTTACATTGTTGGTGATTAGCTCACCGACATTGAATCTTCTAGTGGCTCTTCCGGTGAAGAAAGTGATGATGAAAATGAGAAAGTGGCCGCCCTTGTGATTGGGACTTCACTTCCTCCACCGCCATCACCGCCTTCATCTCCAACACACCTTTGCCTTATGGCTAAGGATAAGAAGGTACAAAGTGATGATGAGAGTAGTGATAGTGACAATGAATATGATTCACCCACCTATGATGAACTTGCTAGCTTTCTTAATGACTACACCAAAATTATAAGAAAGCTAATAAGGAAAAATGAAAACTTAAAACTTGAGAATGGCAACCTTTTAGCTCAAAATGAACAATTCAATAAAGTTAGTGATGAGCTTAGAGTTGAAAATCAAAATGTGTCATCCAAGCTCAAGGAGCTCAAAGCCAACATAAAAGAGTTCAAAGAAAAACATGATAAACTTGAGAGGATACACATTGAGCTCACCACTAGCTACAACAAGGTAAAAGAGGACTATACTCAAGTGAAAGTGAATCATGACAACCTTGCTATGGCTTATGACTTGCTTTTAAATGAAACACATGATGCTCCTAACCATGTTGTTAAGTGTGACATAGCTACATCATGTGATGACTTGATTGATGAGATCATTGAGTAAGGTGCTAGTAGCAAAGGCAAGGAAGTGGTGGTGACCGATTGCCATGATGACTATTTGAAGCTCAAAATTAAAAATGACAACTTGAAGAAAGAGCTTGAGAAGCAATCAACCACAAATACCATTGTCATTGAAGCCGTGCAACAAGATGATGAAGTTGAAGTACTTAGAAAAGAAAACAAGATTCTCAAGAATGAGAAGTGTCACCTTGCAAGCTTATTAGAAGAGAACAAGAAGTTGAAGCAAGAAAAGAGTCATCTCACCGTGGGCTTGTAAAAATTCACAAGAGGCCAATATCTCCAAACTGATCTCCTCATGAACACCGTGATGAAGTTTGATAAAAGTGGGATTGGCTACATGGGTGAGAAGGTGCAAAATATTAGAGCTCAAAATCGCCTCAACAAAGCAAAGAACAAGTCCAAACCCAAGCCAAAGGGATGTTTTGAATGTGGACAAGAAGGTCACTTTTCTCATGAGTGCAAGACACCGCCACCACAACCTTTGCCCAAGCATGCTAGGCCCTTTGCCTTTGATGCTCATTACATGCTAAGGAAAGATTCTAAGAGCAAAGTAAAAGTCATGTTCTTAGGACCCTCTAACAAGAATAGGCCTAGGCAACTATGGGTGGCGAAAGCTTTGGTTGAAAAAGTCCGGAGCCCTTCTCAAGTATGGGTTCCTAAACATCAAGCTTCATTTGTTGTGTGTAGATGAACTACAAGACCGGTGGCTCTCATTGGGTAATTGATAGTGGATGCACTCAACATATGACCGGGGATGCTCGTATGTTCACCTCCCTTGAAGAGAATGTAGAAGACCAAGGAAAGATAACATTTGGTGATAATTCCAAGAGCAAAGTACAAGGGCTTGGCAAAGTGGCTATATCTAATGCTCATTCCATTTCAAATGTGCTTCTAGTTGCTTCTTTGAGCTTCAACTTGCTATCCGTTGGTCAATTGTGTGATCTTGGCTTCCAATGCTTATTTACAAGTGAAGAGGTGGTTGTCTTCAAGAAAGATGACAATAAAGTGATATTCAAGGGCTTTCGGTACAATCATCTCTATCTAGTGGACTTCAACTCGGAAGATGCAAATTTGAAGACTTGTCTATTCACCAAACAATCTCTTGGGTGGCTTTGGCATAGAAGGCTTGCACATGTTGGGATGAGCACACTCAAGAAGTTATTGAAGAAGGAGATGGTGAGAGGATTGAAAGATGTTGTATTTGAGAAGGACAAATTATGTAGTGCTTGACAAGCCGGGAAGCAAGTGGCAAATACACATCCATCCAAGGCATTTGTGTCAACTTCAAGACCATTAAAGCTACTTCACATGGACTTATTTGGGCCAACAACTTATGCAAGCATTGGTGGCAAGCTCTATTGCTTAGTGATTGTTAATGACTTTTCACGATATACTTGGGTGTTCTTTCTTCATGACAAGATCGAAGTAGCCCAATCTTTCAAGAAGTTTGCCAAGAGAGCACAAAATGAATTTAAAATAAAGATCAAGAAGATTAGAAGTGACAATGGAAAAGAGTTTGACAACACAAACATTGAAGTATATTGTGATGAAGTTGGGATCAAGCATGAAGTCTCATCCACCTATGCCCCTCAAAAAAATGGTGTAGTTGAAAGGAAGAACTGGACGTTGATCACCCTTGCAAGGACTATGCTTGATGAGTACAACACACCGGAGAGGTTTTGGGCGGAGGCAATCAACACCGCATGCTATGCATCTAACCGCCTATTCCCTCTCCGGTTGCTAAAGAAGACCCCCTATGAGCTACTCATTGGCAAGAAGCCGGACGTCTCCTACTTCCGGGTGTTTGGTTGCAAATGCTACATCTACAAGAAGCGGCAACACCTAGGGAAGTTTCAAAAACGTTGTGATATTGGTTTTCTTGTTGGTTACTCATTGAAGTCCAAAGCATATAGAGTATTCAACAATGCCACCGGCCTTGTTGAAGAAACATATAATGTGGAGTTCGATGAATCTAACGGCTCTCAAGGAGAGCATGAGTATCTTAATGATGTAGGTGATGAACCCTTGAGGAAGGCCATAAAGAACATGCCAACCGGAGACATCAAGCCAAAAGATGATGAAGATGATGGTGATGATGTGCAAGTGATCGATCAACCATCTTCATCAAATATGCCTCAAGATGATGAAGATAAAGATGGGGTGGATCCACATGAAGACACCCACATCACACAAGAAGAAATTAAGGCACAAGCACAAGATGTTGATGCTCCACAACCTCCTCCTCAAGTAGTTGATAGAAGAACTACTCCACTCCTACAAGCACATCCTTAAGATCTCATAATAGGGAGTCCTTCATGGGGGGTAATGACTCGCTCACAAAGGCATGCTCAATTCATTGAACATCACTCGTTTGTCTCTTGTATTGAGCCTACTAGCATAGAGGAAGCTCTTCAAGATCCGGATTGGGTGAATGCCATGCATGAAGAACTCAACAATTTCACCCGCAATCAAGTTTGGACACTTGAAGAGAAGCCAAAAGGAGCAAGAGTCATAGGCACCAAGTGGGTGTTCCGCAACAAACAAGACGACAAGGGTAACATTGTGAGAAACAAGGAAAGGCTCGTGGCAAAAGGGTTCTCCCAAGTTGAAGGCTTGGATTTTGGGGAGACTTTTGCCCCGGTTGCAAGATTAGAGGCCATTCGTATCCTACTTGCATATGCATCTAATCACAATCTAAAACTCTTTCAAATAGATGTGAAAAGTGCATTTTTAAATGGCTTCATAAATGAACTTGTCTATGTTTCGCAACCACCGGGTTTTAAAGACCCTAGATATCCAAACTATGTTTATAGGTTGTCCAAGGCGCTATATGGCTTGAAGCAAGCCCCACGGGCTTGGTATGAGCGCCTCCGTGACTTCCTCATTAACAAGGGCTTCAAAATCGGTTTGGTTGATAGCACACTATTCACCAAGAAGCACAAAGGGCACATCTTCATTTGTCAAGTTTATGTTGATGATATTATCTTTGGTTCGACTAATGAAGATTTTTGCAAGGAACTTGGTGATATGATGTCCAAGGAGTTTGAGATGTCCATGATTGGTGAGCTCACATTCTTCCTCGGCTTTCAAGTCAAGCAAGTGAGGGAGGAGACGTTCGTGTCGCAAAAGAAGTACATGAAGGACCTCCTCAAGCGCTTCAAGATGGAAGAATGCACGCTCATCATGACCCCCATGCCTACTAATGGACATCTCGACCTTGATGAGGGAGGTAAATCGGTTGACCAAACTCTCTATCGTTCTATGATCGATAGTTTGTTGTACTTGACCGCATCTAGGCCTGACATCATGTTTAGTGTGTGTATGTGTGCGCGTTTTCAAGCTAATCCTAAGGAACCTCACTTAGTTGCGGTAAAAAGAATCCTTAGGTACATAAAGCACACCCCGAGCATTGGCCTTTGGTATCACAAAGGAGCTAACTTTACTCTTGTCAGCTATTCCAATTCGGATTATACTGGTTGCATGATTGACCGGAAAAGCACATCCGGAGGGTGCCATTTGCTTGGAAGATCACTAGTTTCTTGGTCCTCCAAGAAACAAAATAGTGTTGCCTTGTCAACAACCGAAGCGGAATACATTGCCGCGGGTGCTTGTTGTGCACAAATTCTTTACATGAAACAAACCCTACTTGATTACGGAATCAACTTAAAAAGGGTGCCTTTGTTGTGTGACAACGAGAGTACGGTAAAACTTGCCAATAACCCGGTTCAACACTCCCGCACAAAGCACATTGACATCCGCCATCACTTCCTTAGAGATCACGTTGCCAAGGGTGACATTTCCTTTGAGGGAGTGAGAACGGATGATAACTTGGCGGACATTTTCACTAAACCATTGGATGAGGCACGCTTTTGTACTCTAAGGAATGAACTTAATTGCCTTGATCTAAACAACTTCACTAAAAGATGATCTTGTGTTGTCATGTGCATTGCATTGTAACATAAAACATGTCTAACATTGAATTGCACGTAGGGCTTGTCTAACTCGGTTAAGATAACCGCCCAAAAGCGTGTGACGAAGCTTACCTGAGGACAAACTTGACAAGCAACTAGTTTAATTTACGTGAATTTGCATTGCATATTGCATGGTTGTTGTTTTGTCGTTTCGTTCTTGGATTTCATTGGCTATCTTCATAAAATTCACATATGCCTAAGGCAAAATATTTGAAAAATTGAGGGTTTGAGAGAGGACATCTCATACTAGTTCTAACTGGTGTTTATTTGACTCTTATTGGGGTTAGAACTTAGTTGGGAAAAATCGGCGCGAAGAAATTTGGAAGAAAACAGGTTTTAGGGCGTCGGACGCTGATTTTCCCAGCGTCGGACCAATTGCCTCAGTCCGACGGTCCCTTTCCCTATTGAAGGAGGCATCGGACGCTGGTTTTCACAGCGTCGGACTTTCAGCTTCAGTCCGACGGTCGCTGGCAAAGCCGAAGTAAGCGTCGGACGCAGCATCGGACCGGGAAATTTCGGGCGTCGGACTATTGGATAAAAGAGTTCATGTCGTGTCGCGCCGCGTTCACGCCGCGTTCACGGCGTCGGACCGAAAGTATTGGTCCGACGAGGAGCGTCGGACTAAGTCCGACGGCCGTTGGAGCTTACTGGAAGCGTCGGACTCTGCAGAGTATTGGTCCGACGCTTGCACAGTACCGTCCGACGGTCGATTCGAAGGCGGGATTCGGCCTTTTTCTTTCTCTGTCGCGTGGGGCCCAGCTGCCAGTCGATTCGGTTCCTGTCGTCTTCATCCCGTGCCGATCGCAGCCGAGCACCGCCGCCCGTACAAACCCTAGCCCGCCGCCGCGCCGCGCCCTCGCACTCCGCCACCTGCTTGCCCGCGCCCTCGCCGCCGGCCATGAGCACCTTCCCGTGCGTGCGGGCCCCTCCTCCCTCCCGTGCGCACGCCCACGAGCTGCTGCAGCCCAGCAGCGCCGCCGTGCCGAGCGCCACCGCCCTGCACAGCCGCCGCCGTGTTCCTCGCCGCCGTTGAGCTCTTCACCGCGGCCCAAGGTGTTCCCCGTCGACGAGTTATTCATCCCCTATCCTCCTCAGCTGCTCCATTGGTGGTTCGATTCGAATTCCCTGTTTCAAATCTTCCTCGCTCTTGACCTGTTCGATAAAATGCCCTAACCAGCATTCTTCGCGTTTCACGCAGTTCTTTTGAGCTTGGCTCTGCTCTCAGCCATTCTAGGGTTTGTGGAGGTTATTTTCACCTTGTGGTAATCCTCTTTTGCCTCCACAGCTAGTTTGCTCCCAATTCATTGTATATCCATGTCCGTTGCTCTGGTCATTGACGTGTGCCCTATGTCATGCAATGATCTTGCCTTGTCTCGTTGATTGGTGCCCCGTGTCGACAGAGTCTCTTACCTCTTCACAGGTTCCTTTTCTCGCAGGTTTCTTGCTATTCCTTTCTTATCTCATTATGCTTGCTTCCTAGGATTACTCATCTCTAAATTATATATGCTTATGTATCCATGTCTATCTCTCTCTTCCAGCGTTCGTGGTCAGAGTGTTTGGCAGTGTGTCAGTGAATCCGGGGCCAAGCCCGCGGATACGGAACGAGGCCAAGCCTCTGAGTGTCAGCGTCAGTTTCTGAGAGACAGTGACAGTTGGCAGAGATGGTGAGGTGCAAGCAGGTCGGCCGCAGTGAGGGAGGCACAGGTGGAGACGAGAGGCCTCCTCCTCGTCCACCTTTGGACAAGGGGAAGGCCCCTCTCGTCGAGAGCAGCAAGAAAAGAAAGAGGCTTTCAGCAGAGCAGAGGCAGGCCATCAGGGTAGCACAGGCTGCAGAGGAGGCTGCAGAGGAGGCAGAGCGTGGCAGAGGTATACACATTGGAGGCATCTCTGTCAGTTTGTCGGGCAGAGATGAGACCGAGGAGCAGCCACAGCCTCAGAGACAGCCGGAGACTGAGTCAGCACAGCTAGAGGCAGAGCCGAGGCAGCCAGAGCAGTAGGAGGCAGCTACTCAGGGGGAGCAGGCCCAGGCTCCACCTCTTCGTCGCTCGGGCCGCACTCGACCTTCGATGCCACCCCGGCCCGCTGGTCAGAGGCGCGGCGACCGAGTCCCCAGGGTGCCTGCTCCCTCCGAGCCTCAGCCGGAGCCTGAGCCGGACGTTCACTTGGACCTGCGGAGGATATCTGCAGCCCGAGTCAGAGAGCTCCGGCTGACGTCGCTTGCCAGTTGGTTTCCGGATCAGAGAGATCCCAGAGCTTCTGAGGGTTGGTACTCTACTCTTCACGAGGACTTCTTCACCGCCCTCATGGCCACAGGAGTTGGACTGCGACAGCACAGAGTGTGTCCCCTAGAGGACATAGTCCAGGC
This sequence comes from Eremochloa ophiuroides, assembly GCA_038502445.1. NCBI lineage: Eukaryota > Viridiplantae > Streptophyta > Magnoliopsida > Poales > Poaceae > Eremochloa > Eremochloa ophiuroides. The sequence continues at coordinate 88,450,471 of JAHLJS010000002.1, read as the reverse complement.
AGCAGGAGAGGAGATCAGGCCATATTTGACATACCTGCCTGGACTTGCGGAGCTTCTTGGCCGATCAGGCCGATACGTGGAGTCGTGGGTCCGAGAGTTCTATGCTTCACTATGGATAGACCCCGACCACGAGTACTTGCAGTACACCTTCGGCGGCGAGCCATACCGGCTCTACACGAAGGCTCTGCAAGAGCTGCTTGGAGTGCCAGAGTCAGCGACCAGGTTGCATAGTATTTGCTATGCCACGACAGACCCGCCGAGGAGGGCTCACGGAGGACTGGCACCTGGTACTGCCCACATAGCAGCGTGTTTTCGACCACCGTTCGGAGACGGCTCCCGCCGGACACCCTCAGAGCTTCGTCCCGTCATTCGTCTCTTGAACGACGTGATGAGGCGTACACTTTTACCGCGGGAGGGGTACAAGGAGGGTTTGACTCACTTACAGCTGTGGCTCCTTAGTGCCCTGGTCCAGCAGTCCGAGTTTGACGTTGTTGACTTGATTATCAGTGAGATGGAGGACACCATAGCAGAGGGCATCAGGTCTAGGCGACAGCTCCCCTACGCTCACTGGATCTCACACATCCTTGAGCGGAGGTTGCACCGGATTTGGACAGGTATCTCCCGTGAGTTGCGCCAGACTGAGACAGAGTTTTCAGTTTATAGGATGACCTCTCTGATTGACGGACGCCGTGGCAGCAGAGCTCTACACAGGATTCAGCGCCGTCAGACTTCAGGGGCAGATATGGCAGAGGTGCAGCAGCAGGACGAGACTATGAGGCATGTTGCCCATAGCGAGCTTGAGCAGTTACTTGCAGACGACGACCCCGTCAACACCTCCTCGTCCAGCTCTGACAGGGACTACCGGCCCATCCCTTCGCGTCCACGAGCTCACGACTCGGAGGCCGGTGTGTCCAGCTCTGCTCCACAGACCTCACAGACAGACCCTGCTTTGCTTGCCATTCTTCAGAGCTTACAGTAGACGCAATAAAGACAGGCAGAGGAGCAGGCCCGGTTTGCCAGGGAGCAGGCTGCAGCTCTCTCTCAGGTTCAGCTCAGGCAGGATCAGTTCCAGCAGCAGATGCTCCAGATGCAGCTCCAGAGCCAGCAGATACAGCTACAAACTTTTGGGTTCATGGAGCACATCATCAGGCACACCGGAGCCCCACCTTACCTAGCCACTGCCTCTCCAGTCCAGCAGATTGGACCGGCAGCCATTGCAGCCCAGGTGACTCCAGCGATACAGTCCGGTGGACTTCAGAGTCAGGGCACAGCTTCACTCCAGAGTCAGTTTGTCACGCCGACTCAGCAGACTCAGCAGTGGTTTGCCACGCCAGGCACTCAGGGGTTCACTTCGATCCACACTGGTTTCACACCTGACCTAGGTGGCCCCTCAGTGTCCAGGAGCTTGGGTGCTACCTTCAGTGAGATCACAGGCATGCCCACAACTCCTAAGTTCAGATTGCCTGTTACCACCACCACAGCTCCACCTGCCACTGGGACTACAGAGACCCTACCGTCTTCAGTCGCCTCTTCAGAGCCTCTCCCGACTACAGTAGGGACTGCGACCGTAGTAGTCACAACAGCAGCTACAAAGACGGCTGAGCAGACCCGGACCGCTTCACCTTCCCGTGCTCCGACAGAGGGTCAGGCTGTTCAGAGCTCTGAGTCCGAGGGAGACCCTTCTCAGTTTGAGCTTCGACCTCACTCCTCCGACCGCGACGCTGCAGCTTCTCCTCCTCCTCCTGAGTCTTAGGTCTTTGGTGCTTGATGCCAAAGGGGGAGAGAGCATAGATTTAGGGGGAGCACGTGAGAGGGTTTTGGTTCTTTTGTTCTTTTGGATGTGACATTATCATGCATCATGTTTATTTTCATGTTTGAGACTTGCTTGTGACATGTGTTTGAGCTTCATGATTATTTATATATTGTGTCACTTGATTCACTTTTGGTTAAGCTCTTGTCTTAGCTTCCGCACTTCACTTCGATCTTGAGCGTATCGTTTAGTACTTGTGCTAATTTCATATCTTATTTGTACCTTGTGGTCTTGATTTGTATAAGCATACCTAACCCTTTTGCTCTTATTGTCACATGCTTATATGAATCAAACTTTTAAAAACCTCACTCTTTCTAAATCTATTTGAGGTTGTTGTCATCAATCACCAAAAAGGGGGAGATTGAAGCATCTAGGCCCCAGTGGTTTCGGTGATTAATGACAACAAGACAGTTATTATGACTAACGTGTGTTTTGCAGGATAACCTAGAGGTTAGGTCATAATAACATGTAGGTTCAAGCCCCTAGCGATGGAAATCGATTCGGTTTTCAAAGGATGGAAGACAAGACGGTGATAGACTAGTGCTAAGTGTTGTTTGGAGTTGAGAGACACTTGGCGTAGTCTTAGTTTTTGTTTTTCTCTTTGACCGTACTATTAAGAGGGGTTTGGATGGGTAGCTTGACTTAGAGCAAGATTAGAGAGTGTAGATGTGATGCACACTTTTCCAACATAGCTCTAGACAGCCCAGGGAGACTCTTGAGAGAGAGAGGATCAAACTTCATTTTGGAAAGTTTTCGATTCGGCGAAGTTTTGATCAAATTAGAGGCGTCGGACTCTACCTAGTATGGACGTCGGACCAATAGCTAGAGTCCGACGACACGTGGCAGCCCCTGGACGAGTATCAGCGTGTCAGGGAGCGTTGGACCCTGGCTAGATGGTCGTCGAACCATTGGCCAGAGTCCGACGGTGCCTCTGGGTTTTTGAGCGAGCGTCGGACCGTCGAGAGTGGGAGCGTCGGACTAATGTCTGTTAGCGTCCGACGCTTCCAGAGAGGTTCCCAGCGCGGTTTTGAGCGTCAGACTTGGTCCGACGGTGTGCGTCGGACCATTGCTCCGTGTACTAGCCGTTGAGAGGCACTGTGCCTGCAGTTTAGAAGCGTCGGACTGAGGAGCGTCGGACCATCGAGTTCGGTCCGACGCCCCTCTGTCACAGTTCTGGGCGCAGTGTTTGTGTGAGAGTCGGACCGTGGCGATTGGTCCGACGATCGAGTCTCGGCAGAGTCCGACGGTTCGCAGGAAAGTGAGAAACGGCTAGTTTTGGAGAGGGTGAGTATTTATACTCCACCAAAGCCTCCATTCTATCTCTCTTGCCATTTCTAACAGCTGAAGGAACCCTTGTTGATCTTGTGAGAGAGCAAGAGCCCTAGGGAGATTAGTGTGAACTCCATTGCTTGTGAGCTTCTTCCCTAGAGAGATCAAGAGTGACTTGTGTGCATCCATCACCCTCTTTGGCCTTGTTCTTGGTCAAGTGAGAATCTAGGCTTGTTACTCTTGGTGATCGACATCACCTAGACGGTTTGGTGGCGATCGGTGGCTTGGTGACCGCTTGGAGAGCTTGTGGGCGGCCCAAGTCGAAGTTGTGAGCGGTTGTGGGCGATCCACCGCGCCGGAGAGGCAAAGGATCAGCCCGTAGAGAGCACTTGGTCTTTGCGAAGATCAAGGGGGAGCTACACCCTTGCGCGGGTGCTCCAACGAGGACTAGTGGGGAGTGCCGACTCTCCGATACCTCGGGAAAAAACCGGATTTGTCTTTCTAACCCTTTACATTCCCGCATTTCCTTTGTGTTCTCTACTTTCCTAGAGCAGTATACTTGTGATAGGACTTGGCTCTAGGTTGCATAACTTGTTTCAGGAATAGAATTGACACAAGCACTTGTGGGATGACATTGGGCAAATTGCGATAGGTTGAATTGTGTTTCGAAAAATTTATCAGTTGCCCAATTCACCCCCCCTCTTGGACATCCTTGATCCTTTCACGGATCCGCGCCAATCCAACAGTGAATGCAGGCAGAGCCGCAGAGGCTGTCAGGCAGGCCCTAGCAGATAAGTAGAGCCAAGAGTTGGGCCGAACCATTAGACCTCCCTCGGCATGATCTACTTTTAGAAATCAACAGTATTCCATGCTTTTTCATAAATTATGAACATGTACACTTTCCTCTTTAAATAACGCACGCAGGTACACACTATCCTTATGAACATCACATCTTAGCTAGCATATCTTACACATAGTGTTAATTAGTGTTTGGTTTTAGAGCGGGACAGGGACCAGGTGAGATATATCTTACTTCGTCCCAATGTTTGGTTATAAGACATGTAGGGAAGAAAATGACGATAACACAAGCCACAGGCAAGTGCTCAGAGCTTATGCTTCTTTCAGGTTGGTTTCTCAATTCTAAAGGTGTGAGATCAATCAATCTACTCTTCTGGAGTTCTGGTTGATGATTACTTTATCCACTGTTGTTTCCCAAGCTAGAGCTAAGTTAGCATATGGAGAGAACAGCCCTCACGTGTGTTGCAGCACGTCATCTTTCATATCAGTTCCGTTGGAACATTAATTATTTCATGGTTATAATAATTAGCTTAATAAACCACATTTTATCCTTCCAGGGAATTTGACATTAATCTTCACGTATACGTACTACTGTACTACTTTGTTGGATGGTACAAGTCAGATCACTTGTAATAAATTGTTTTAATTTTGTGCAAGTCTATGCTTCTTGCATGATCAATTCATTTGGCATTCACAATATATCATATTATTTTCTAAACTCCCACAACAATGCGTGGAGTATTTATCTAGTAATTAATAATAATGCAAGCAACCACGCACTTCTTTTTTTTTTTTCTTGAACCTGGGTAACTTTCATTGAACTCGTGTCGACGAATAACCACGCACTCCTAGTCCATGCATGTGCCAAAAGCTACTGTTTTCTTACTCTATCTATACATTGCTATATGTGATATATTACATTATTATAATAAATTGAAAAAAGGGGTAAATTAGTAACATGGGCCAAGAAGGCCTGGGCCAAACGTATCCTCAAAACAAAGGATGAAACGGGCCCTTCAACAGCGCAGGCGGCCTGTGTGTTGTCCCTCTCTCTCCTTCTCCATGGGCCATTATCTCCCGCAGCCGACCGTTCACGTCCTGCCGCCGTCCTGGGGGGAATGGGAGGACGCCGAGGGTCTGGGTCTGCAGTGTGTTTGCCCGAGCGGCGTTGCAGAATTGAATCGAAGGACACGGCCGGGTGCCGGGTTGGCACTGGCGATTTTTTCACTCGCATCGATCACGGTGCATATCTCTGCTCTGCTCGGCGTTCACAAGTGGGTCTTGCTTGCTTGCAAAGAGAATGGATGGGCACAGGCAGGCACACAGAGTCACAGACACATTATTCCAGTCCCCCACCACGAGCCGCCGGCCGGGCCTGACCCTGACGCTAACCACTCGCCCGAATTCCTCTACTTCTGTTTCCTCATTTCCTGGAATACCTGGCGGCGAGTCACGTCGCGCGCGCGCGGTCCAGCGGAAGCGCGCGACAAGCGGCCGCCGGACTCCGGACCCCGCCGACGACCGTCCGCCAGCTAGCACCACCATGTGTGCGGTGACGAGCGCAGTCGGTGCACATGCATGCATGGTCCGATCCAAGGAAGCGGTACGGTGCATCGACGGCGATCCCCCAACACCCAGGTCAACGGCAGCGGCGCGGCTAGCCAACCACAGGCATGATCGATCACGAGCAGCGCCTGTGCGCCCCGCCAGAGCCCACGCGTGTTGTGTTGGTTGCCGCGGACAACGATGCGATACCCCGGACACACGACATTTTCTGCTGCTCCTCTTTAATATTGGCAAATGGTTCGTGGTGCAAGGCAAATTAAACACGCCCCTAGCTAGCCGCGTTTGTCAAAAGAACATGCTCCCTCCGTACCTCTAAACATGCAACTCCGTATTACGTGCCAAATAAAATAGTTCACGTTTAACCACGTTTCTAGTAAATAGTATTCATATTTATAGCTCTAAATTAATATATTATGAAAAATACATTTTATAATTAATCTATTGGTGTTTATTTGACATTATAAATATTTATAGTTTTTTTATTTATAATTGGTTAAAGTTGGTACACTAAAACGTGCTACTGTGCTAGAATTACATTATCAATGAGACCGAGGGAGTACTACTACTATGCAATGAGTTTCTTTTCTTTTCCTTTTTGTGTAGAAACCAAACCCAGTTGTTTTGTTTGAGTGAGTGACCTGCTAGCAGTGATTAGGGGCACCGATGAATGGTCAGCGACAATAAAGTACACGACTATACCAAATCTCTTTGAGTTGCTGTCGTGGAGGAACAAAATCAACCCTTTTTATTAAATTATGTAGCAAAAAAAATCATGCACATAAGAGAATTCATCTAGCATAGGAGCTGCTTGGCCCCTCTCTGCCCCTAGAGGTTGCTTCAGGTGATGGGCAAAGTTGAGATTGAATTTTGATAAATAGATACTCTCGTTGTTCCAAAAAAATATAAGACATTTTGAGTTTTTTCATATGTATCTAGATATAATGTATATCTAGGTACATAGTAAAGGCTATATAAAGCCAAAACGTGTTATACTTGTATTTCTATATTATAGGGAAGTGAGAAATGTGTTATAAGTTGGAAGTTAGAACATTGCAGAGTCGATTTCCATCTCCCATACCATGAATTTGAAATAATCTTATATATATAAACTTAGATTTAAATATCAAATTTAAATCAAATAGCCTAACACATTAAGTAGATTCTAGTTTTTCCAAATCCTAAGTATCCAAATGACCACACGTAAAACTTATTAATTTACCAATTATTTTTTTGAAACTATTAGAGATACTTGCATCTTTTTATTTGTAGGAATTGAAATCTAGTTAATAATTTAGGCTATTTCACTTGGAATGTGACATTCCACCACTTTACAAAGTTCACGTATTAGCCTACCTCAAATTCATAGGGTGAGAGATCGATTGATTACATAGATCACCATACTATATTTTAACTTTGCAATTTATAACACGCTCTTCAATTCACCCTCACACGGTAAAAATACAACACATAAGTATCTTTTATGTATAGCAATAATATACAAATATAATCTATATACAATCATATTAAATTAATTAATATGTATGTAAATTACAATTCTTGAAATGAATTCAATTCTAAGGATTTAAAGGAGAGCCATCAATCATTTTTTTTACCGATAAATAGAATTTGAATCGTAATTTTTGAAACATAACCGTAAAATTGATGAAAAATAGCCTTCAGTGCAGGCGGCAACCAACACAATTGCAAAGATGCAAACCCCTCCACCTGGGCCCTCATGTCAGGGTTAGTAAGACCGAATAGGACCCCACCTGTAAGTGATTGCAAATTTAGTAATGGTAGGCACGTGCTGCGTCTCCGAAGAGAAAAGGAAGCGAAGAACAGGGACCCGGCACCTTCCTGCCATCCTGCTGCTGCCGCCGCCGCTACTCCAGCTCCACACTCACCTCACGAGTCTCACACCTCCCCCCATCCTTTTTAGGGAGACAGAGAGAGAAAGCAGCAACGAAACGCCGAGAGAGGCGCCCGAGCGGAGCGGGAGGAGGAGGAGATGGAGCGGGCGGCGCCGGTGAGGAGCTCCCACACCTCCACGGCCGACCTACTCGCGTGGCCGCAGCCCCAGGGCCCAGCCGCCGCCGCCGCAACGCCGTCGCCGCCGCGCCGGCCCGGGCAGGTAACTGCAACACCCCCTTCTTCACTCTCATCCTTCTCCCTCCACCAGTATCTGCATCTTCCTTCCCCCGATGCGTGCGTGCCGCCTTTTGATTTGACCATCGAGCTCGCTGCTCGCTTCGTTCCGTTGCGCGCAGCCGTCGGAGGCTATCAGGAAGGTGGTGTTCGGGGGTCAGGTCACCGAGGAGGAGGCCGACAGCCTCACGAAGAGGTCAGATTCCTTTGCTTCCCACTCCCAATCCCCGCTTCTTCGCTTGCTCTTGGCCGTGCTGCTCGCGCGTGGTCTTATGCTTCGATCCGGGTCCAGAGATTTGTTCACCTCGATTGATACGGCTCTCACACTGATGACCGCTCCTCCAGGAAGCCGTGCTCTGCGCCCAAGTGGAAGGAGATGACGGGGAGCGGCATATTCGCTCCCGGCAGCAATGGCGACGCTGGGGAGGCAGGTGCTGCTGCCGCGAAGCCCGCCCGAACCGCCTCGCGCCAGGTGCCAATAATCTGTGCATAACATTTTTTGTGGATCGACATTTCTGCTTGATTGTGTGTGGTTACGTGCTACATTGATGTTTGGATCATTGGATGCGCTTGGATTCGCATGTCGAACTGGGTGCAGTGTACGTCGTACTTGTTCTACATGCGCTGGCCATATACCCTCTCGTTTCATGTGGCAAATTAATGAAGCATATCTGTCACATTGGGTGAACATTTGTTGGGCTCAGTACGCACGTTTCGTCCATGTGCAATAATTCTATAGATCTTAGGTGCATGGTACTAGTTGCAGTGCTTATGTTTAATGACTACGGCTGCTATGAGAATGTTTAACTTTGCTATCATGTTACTGGATTTTCCATGAAAGAAATTGGAAATTGAAGTTTAATTGGTGGATGGAGTCTAGAAATTTGTCACCGTCCTCAATCAATCCAACTCACAAGTCAGGTACGGTAACACAAATCAACTCTCTAGAACACACTAGAATGTTCTGGGTACATGAATTGGTAGATGGGAGGAGGAAGAAGGATTAAGGGAAGGAGATACAATCTAGCCGAAGCTAGCCTCGAGCAATCGCTCGCCTCGACTCGAGCTCTGCTCGTCGCCGCCGGTTCAGGTGTTGGTCCTTCGACGATCCTCCTTGTTTGCCTTGCTTGTGCATTTGTATCCTTCCATACATACTTCCTCGATGGGCCAAGTCCAGTGTTGCAGCCCATTAGCCGACCCAGCCCATGATGTCCCTGACATACTCCCCTCCTTGAAACACGGCTTGCCCCCAAGCCGTGCGTTGTAATGTTGAAGATTTGAAGACCTTCAGAGATGCCAGGATCCCAAGGTATTGAGCGCTTTGTGATGCGGAAACCACCTGTAGCATGCTGCATAATGTGACACTGAATACAAATAGCTGGAATACCATAGGTCTATCTTTCACTCTTGGTGAAGAAGATAGCAGCCTGCACCACTTCCTGTTAGCAATGTTGATTACCAGATCCCACTGCACCTTGCTGTCCTCAATGCTGAGTGTAATCTTGTGCTTAACTTCTTTGAGTGCCACTGTGGTGCTGATAAAATCTATGTCCCAATGCTTCCTGCACTCCCAGGATTTCCGGTGAAAGCACTTGCCCATAAGCATACTCATTGGTTGAACAGGTAGACTGCTAACACAAAAATGCAGAAGCACTATTCTGCAATTGGGTGGTGACCATGGAGACATCAACAATAAGGCAGCTTGAACATTTTTCTCAGTGTCATCCAACTCCCGCAAAAACATATGGTCATGCTTTAGGGACAGAGAGTGCATACCCTTTTGATCTGCCCTACTTACCACCTTTTCTTCGGACTTAGTCATCGATAAAATAAGAGGACCAGTGCTATGTTTAGCCCCTCCATGATTAAATGTATGCAACAAGCCACATGATCTAACACTGAAAAGTAACACAACAACATTGCAGCTTAGGTGAAGATTCATACATGTGCCCTGTTTGTTGTTTCCCTCTGCTAGTTTCAGTTCCCAGGCCCTGCTGTGTACTGGTTGCCCATCAAAATCCCTTTGTAATTTCAGCTCTAACTGATGATGCTCAGCATTGACAATGACAAATTGAGGTGGCCATGGTTGTAACAGAAACTTGCCACCATTTCTACAGATAACATGCAGTGCTACTGGCTTTCCTCTGGATGCCTTCTGTAGTTGCACAGGAGGTGTCATAGATGCTCGCCGCTGCTCTAACATCATGTAATCTCTGCACCAAGGCGATACCTCAAGCAAAAACCCACTAATCAATTGCCTTCTCCCAGACCATGAACGAAATACCTCTGTACCTACCAGCCATGGAGGTTTTGGTATCTTGTTACCTTGCTCATAATTGATGCAACTGATATTGAGCAGATTATTGCCTGAGATGCAATAATGGGGCAACTCAAACACCTCACGTGCATGACGGATGCTGCTGCTGAAACATAACCCATCCATGCCAATTGATAGAACAGAGCTGATTCTGACGTGTTGCTCTAATAGATATTCTGCGGCTGCCACTGGGGCATCGAGCTTGGCGTCCTGGTTAGAAGCCGTGGCCGAGGAAGTGATCACCCTCACTGGAGCACAGGCGTACTGGTAGGCTTAGTGCCGAACACTTGGTGGGCGTGGCGATGAGGAGCTTGGTGACGCCAAACTGGAAGCCAAGAGTCGCTTCCTGGCTTGGACTGTAGGTTGAGGAAGCTGGAGAAGAGGCCGAGGCGGTCGTCACCAGGCTGCTGTCGGTGAGTTCGAGGCAGCGGCCGCTTGGATCACTGAAGCTACGAGCGTGAGGCCATGCCGCCAGCTCCTTCCCCGACGGATGGGAGGCAGGGCCGGGGTCAAACACGACGTACATGGCGTCGAGCGTGGTGCAGACACCGGTGCGGAGGTCAGCGGGCGTGCGGTGGAAGAGGCCCATGACGAAGGTCACGCGCGCGTGCTCAGCCTCCTCGCTGTCGAAGTAGCCGCCAACGAATCCGGCGCCCGGGTCGTAGGGCCTGATGAGGAACTTGAACGCCGGCGCGGGCGTGAGCTTGAGCGACGGCTCGACGGTGTACGAGGAGGAGCAGTCTTGTGGCGGAGAACAGCGCCACCGGGATAGGGACGAGCGCAAGGCACAGGGCCAAGGCGGTCGCCAGGCGCGTGCCGTGATGTACACGGACAGGTCGTGCCCCGCGAGGAACTTGACGGCGTCGTCGACCTTGGGCGAGGCATGGTCCTCGAGCTCGCCGGCGCCGTGGGCAAAGGGGATCCCGCCTGTAGCGCAGAGGTCACTGATCCGGCCTCCGATCCAGTCCACGCGACCGTAGACAAGGGATTTGAGCGCCGACGCGTGCGCCGGCTCCGCCGATCCGCTGGTGATGTCGGCTCCCATGCCGAGATCCGGAATGGAGAGGAACGGTGGTGGAGTGGCGGAGCCGTCGGGGATGTGGGAGCAGGGTTGGACAGAGTCGATGTGGAGGACGGCGAGGTCGCCGTTGGTGGAGATGGGCGGATCGCGGGTGAAGGAGAGCTTGTTGACACCCGACGGGAAGCCGTGATCTGCGTCCTGTGGTGGTGCTGAGGTTGGTGAAGGAACGAGTGACGCCGAGACGGTCGTCGCCGACTTGGTGGAGACCGTGAAGGCACTGGCCTCACGTTCCTCGGTGTCGACAGCGGGGAGGAAGTACTCAGAGGCCCCGAGAATCGCGTCCTGGCCAGGAGTAGAGATTGGGGAAGGTGCGGTCGACGCCGAGGGAAGTGTTTGAAACACCGCCCTGCACGCCTCCAACTCCGACGCCATCTCCTTCGCCATGGCGAGGATCTGGTCCAGCATCTCCTTGTGACAGGCCTCCGGTGTGGTGTCCATGGCGAAAATCCCACGGATCAATGGATCTGATACCATTTGTCACCGTCCTCAATCAATCCAACTCACAAGTTAGGTACGGTAACACAAATCAACTCTCTAGAACACACTAGAATGTTCTGGGTACATGAATTGGTAGATGGGAGGAGGAAGAAGGATTAAGGGAAGGAGATACAATCTAGCCGAAGCTAGCCTCGAGCAATCGCTCGCCTCGACTCGAGCTCTGCTCGTCGCCGCCAGTTCAGGTGTTGGTCCTTCGACGACCCTCCTTGTTTGCCTTGCTTGTGCATTTGTATCCTTCCATACATGCTTCCTCGATGGGCCAAGTCCAGTGTTGCAGCCCATTAGCCGACCCAGCCCATGATGTCCCTGACAAAATTTTAGTGACCCACTGCATAAATGTTTGTGTCAATAGATAATGGGTTTTGCTTCGCTACACCTCTTTTGCAATAGTGACAAATCTGAAACCATATAGTTACCAGATTTAAGGAAACTATTCTTGTACCAAAAAATTAAGTAAACTAACTCTGGCTGATACTAACTGAAATGGCTAGATTGCAGATTAAAGTATTTTAGAACACGGATCTATTTCTAGCCTAAAAGGCTAAAAATCTGTTGTGATCTACTTGTTCATCCATGCAGTGATTGGACACAAGATGCATGCCATGCCTCCTTACCTATCCCATCTCTGACAAAGTTTGGAGCACAAAATGATACCCATAATAGCAATTTAGTATATATATGTAGAATTAAGTCTAGAGGGAACCAACCAAAATCTATTGTGCCATCTACTGAATATAAAGTAATATGGAACAATTGGTTGTTCTTTTATGCTATATGTGCATGGCTGATTGCCTCACACATGGGGTATTCTTCATCTTTGACTTTATCAAATCTCACCAGACTTGAATTAGCTGTTTACTGATTTTCTCCCCAGCATATGTGTGGTGCCAGCAACTTATCACATTGGGGATTCTTCATCTTTGACCAGATGAAGTCTCGCATAGATTGAATCAAAACTGATTATTTTTTCAACAAATTGAGTAGCAACTTACAGTTCCAAATTTGTAGCAACCATAGTTAACTTAAGTTTTGAATTTGCCCCTGCTCACAGTGATGGTGTTGTTGTAGCTTTTTTCTTATAAGGTATTCCAAAGCAAAATCTAAGTTGAAATAGTCATGATTGTGAATCAAAATGCATAAATCAGAGTTAATGGTTCAAATAATTGTACTGTAATTATTTGGCAATCAAATTAATAATAAGCCTTTTCATTATATTAACAGACAATAGTTCCAATCATGGTTCGTCAAGTTAGTGGTAGCCTGGTAGGGATTTATGGTTCACCACTTTCCAGAAGTAAATTTCGTGAGGGGTATTGAGTTGCATGCACCAAGCAATTCAACCCAAAAGGTTAAGTTGAGGGCAAATCATTTTTCAGAGGATGAGATGGGACGGTCCTATTTTTTATAGCGTTTGGTTAAGGGACAGTGGGATAGGGGATATCCCCTTTAGAGAATATCCAGGGAATATTCTTCAAAATAGAGGATGCCCCCGTCCCTGAGAAGCGAGGGGATGGGGTTCGTCCCTCTTCGTGTGTGGCGTGGGGTGAGCTTGCGCCGGGAAGCAGCAGCGGTGGAGGCGCGGAGTGAACATGGCCCAGGCAGCTGAGCGGCGGCAGCGTAGGGCGAGCGAGCGCCGGGCAGCTGCAGCGGCGGCAGCAAGGGGTGAGTGCGTGCAGGTGAGCTGCGCGCCTGCGCCGGCTGCGCAGGTCGAGCGTGGCGGTGCTGCTTATCCTTTGCCAAGGAATAAGATAGAGAAAAAAAATGAGCGAACGACGGTCGGGACCCATGTGTCATACAGCTTATCCCATATTATGTGAACCTGGAACCAAACACAGGACGGGGACAGTCCCATCCTCTACAACCAAAGAAGGAACAGGGATGGTCCATCCCTCATGGTCTCTGAACCAAACAGCAAACACACGCAATACCTTCGGCACTCGCCATCTTACACTCTTACACAGGCCTCAAATGTGGAGATATCAGTTGGCTGTATTTTATTTTATTATGCCCGTGAGGATTTGAACTCCTGTGCTCTGAATCTCCGATGCCATATTAAGTTGCATACACCAACCAGTTCAACTAAAGCTTAAGTGATGGGGAAGGTGGGAAATTCAATTGAGGCTTTCCCAGGTCTCGGACGTGGAATGGGAGCAAACAACAATTATTTGCAACTCAGGAGCTTAAACTGATGGGGAGAGGCGAGCAGTTCACTTCTATACTTTAATAAGGGGTATACCTCTTTCGGTCCGTGAATCAAAAAATGTGTTTGTGAATCACAAACGGATTCACCAGTTGGATGAAATGTAGTCAGTCAGATTGATACATGGCACAAACCGATAACTGCAGAATATATGTTTATAGGAGCCAGAGAAGAAAGGTGAATAAAGAAAAAAATAAAAGAAGGAAACATAGATTGTGCTGCCATGTGCTGGCCCATCTAGCCAATTGTCCATTTAACTGAACCCTTATTCTTGTCTTGTCTCTCGAGTCTCCATTGCATTCAGAGGAGCTGCTTTCTTGTTTCCTCATCCAGTTCTCTCTCTGTTACCAAAAAACAGCACTGCCACAGAGATTGATCACTGCCTGCCAGAGGCTAGCAAAACCTGATGCCCATGGCCACCTCCCCTCTCCATTTCTCAGTTTCATTGGAGATGGTCTGAGCTTTGTTCATTGTTGCTTCTCCCAAGTCATGTTGTGTCCGCTGATTGCGGGTAGCCCTCTTCAATGTGAGATCTGATGAAGAGTGATGGCTGTTGGTTAGGCCACTGCACTATGCAGAGTGATGTCTTCATTACTTGTTTACTGCCATCAGGACTTTGGGTTGGCCATGCCCCTGTGAACCATTTCCTTAGCAATTCAGATTGGGCTCGCATCTTCTGTATCATGGTGTTGCCTACATGCGCGATTCTGGTAACTATGTAACATACTACTGTTATTTAGCGATTCGCTTTTGGCTAATTTTGGTGTCTACACTTTACTTTAGTGATCCAATGGGGGGGGGGGGGGGTGTGGGGGAGATTTTTCTGTCTTGTACTTGAATTAAGAAAATGAATTGTAAAGCATGATTTACTGGTGACTGATTCAGTTTCATATTGCCTGCAGGCGATCAGTACTGTAAGCCACATCTCGTTCGCTGAGGATGGAACTGAACCTCCCAAAAAGCCCACTTCAGCAGCTGAGGTGGCAAAGCAGCGTGAGCTTAGTGGTACTCTTCAAAGTGACGCAGATAGTAAGATGAAGAAGCAGATATCAAATGCAAAATCCAAGGAGCTCAGCGGCCACGACATCTTTGCTGATACTCCAGATTCCAGGTCTAACAGGGCAAGGAACTCATCAAACGGCAGCACAGCCTCGCACACACCTGTCAAAAATACAAACGTATTGCAGCTGCAACATATCTGGTACTCCATTTGCCTTTTGCTGTTCAGAATGTTATTATTCAACTAATGTTGTCTTAAACTACAGGCAAGCACCTTCTCGTTTGGAGATGCCAACACTGACAGCACGCTGAAGACAGCAAAGAAGATAACTGGCAAGAAGGTCAATGACCTCACCGGCAATGACATCTTCAAGGGAGATGCGCCACCAGCTTCTGCAGAGAAGCATCTGAGCACCGCAAAGCTGAAGGAGATCACTGGAAGCAACATTTTTGCAGATGGGAAGGAACCAATCCGTGAGCGTGTAGGTGGAAACCGCAAGCCTCCTGGTGGTGAGAGCAGCATCGCGCTGATTTAACATATCCTGGAATGGTGATGGACCCTGTCTTAGTCCGGGACTCCACGTCGACCCCTATAGGAGGATTTCCACCAGGCAGGCTGTTGGATTGTCAGTTTGGTGTCTTGTTCTTGATCATGATCCGGCAGTGAAGAGCCCCGTTTTAGTCCTGATGATGATCAAGTTTAACTGTTGGTGTGTGCATGTTTGGTTTGGTTGTGAGATACCCATGCCATTCTCATGTCAGTGTGTAGTGTGTACGGTTGATATGTTTTTACAAATAATAACTTGAGTCTGAACCAAAGCTCACGTCTTGCAGCATCAAATTACTAGCAGCAGTGTACGTATGTACCAAGCGTTGGCTGTTTTGCAACCAGAACAGATGCACGATACACCTTGCATGCAATCAATTTACAATTACGGATATATGCTACGCATCACCCGATAAATGTTCATATCGTCAAAAATATTGTTCTATTTATGATGTTTTGCTGTAGTTAAATTTACTGAAAAAGCATACGACAGTCTTAGAGCTCCTTTCTATCAAGGACATAAATTTGGTATTCGCAAAAAAAAAGGACATAAATTTGTTTCCCAATGATAATATCTAGCAAAATAATGCAACGTTCATTCATTAAAGTATTCATTCATTGTACAATTTATAGGGTAAAAACTGACGTTGACATCTAAAATTGTCAAAACGAAGGCGACCTTGACTAGCTTGCAAAAACCGGGTCTAGCCGATTTTCTAACTTTGTTAAAATGTGCAACAGGCTCTACCTTTGTGTTCTTCCACCAGGGCCATAAAAAAAAAAAGAACATCTGATTTGGACTCCGGATGAAAAAGGTCTAGTTTCAGAAAAGTTTTCACTTCAACCAGTAGGAATTGCAATTGGACTTCACAATGCATCCCTCTCATCTGATGGTCAAAATACATATATATAGAGCATCAAATTTGGAGTCCGGATGAAAAAAATCATGCTCACAAAAAGTTTCATCCTGCAAAAATCTGTTCAAACCGGCTCAAGCCAGGTTCTACTATCAATGATATTGTAAAAAAAGGATCGAGCCGGGTTTCTCTATCCAGATCGGTTTGAGTTGTATTTTGATGCCTTTTGCAACAAATTTCGACCACTCTTAACATAAGAACACACCCTCTTTATAAATATAACGGACCCAACACAATTCACTCTTTATCTCTCTTTTGTCCTAATCTCTTTCAACCTACCTGTTGTTGTTCATTAATTGCTTCATCTGACGGCCAAGGATGTCGTCTTAGGTTCGTGGACAATCTGGGGTAACGCTCTGACGTACTTGCTCTGATAGAGTCCCTCCCAGACGGTCAGACAAGAGCTCTGATTGCTCTTTGGCCAGGGCCGGCTCTATAATTTTAAAGGCCCATGGGCAAGCAAGAAGATAAAGGCCCATTGAACTAATTTTTAATAATATCAAAATGACATTATATAGTACGAGTGATAAAAATTACTTCGCAATATATGTATAGCTCATAAAACATAACAATAGTATAACAAAAAAATTAAAATAGTAACCATTATGATTACCTCATACAAAAATATAATGCTTCAGTGCCTTGTAAAAACCGTCTTCTAGCATTTCTTGACGCAAAATCTTCAAGAACAGTATCAAGATTAAGGTCATCCAAAATATCCTTCTCAATACTGCACATAGCTAAGCTATTCAATCTTTCTTGTGACATAGTTGATCTCAAGCAATTTTTCAACAGTTTCAATTTGGGAGAAACTTCTTTCAGCTGATGCTACTGTCACTGGAATAGTTAACAGAATCCGATATGCAATGGTGACATTCGGAAAGCAATCTGCAGCTTTAACAAACTAAAGAATCTCAAGTGCTGGCATCAATTTTTCTGACAAACATTCTCGTAACACTTTTAGTTCAGAGAAAAAATCATCCAACTCAACATCAGACTTGTTGTCTTGAGAAAAAGATTCTACAAAGCTAGTGCAACACTTCCTTAGATCATTATCATCCAAGGACTTCAGATTCACTGAGTTGAATAAGAAACCAAATATTTTTTCAAATTTCTTTAGCTGCTCAAATCGACTAGTCAATGAAGCAATTGCATTATCAACAATAACATTGAAGTAACTAACTCTGAACTCATCTATAACTGAAGTAACAATAACTGATCTTGTAGTTTCCTTTTTTTTTTTCTTTTCTGAGCACCCGACAAATGCTTCTTAGGCAACATCTATCATATTCAAATAAATACATTGAATTAGAAATTTATAACCCTAGTCCCTACTCCCTATCCAAATCAATAAATTGGACATTTATAATCTCTGGTGTGTTTGTGTTGCTTACCGTGACTAGAGGAATGCGTCTTTGCCTGTTGGCTGTTGCCGCTTGCTGATCGCCGGGCCTGGAATTCTCGTGATCTCGTCGTTCGTCGATCTGGGCAGAGATACGATACGAATAAACGAAACATCGGGCGGCGGCAGGATACGAATAAACGAAACGTCGGCTGCGGCAGGATACCTACGTAGAATAGGAACGAAAGGAACACTTGCCTACAGCTTGGGCTGCCTTGTGATGGGCCTTAAAATGCTAATTAAGCCAAATACAAAAGTATATGTACTAATTACCTATATGGTCCTGGCCCCCTAGCTCTATGGGCCCACGGCGGTCGCACTGCCTGCCCCTCCCTTAGAGCCGGCCTGGCCGGCTCTATGGGGGGGCAGGCAGTGCGACGGCCGGGGGCTCATGGAGGTAGGGGGCCCAAGGCCATATATGTAATTAGTATATGTAATTTTCTATTAGCTATAATAATCACTATGCAGCCCATGTCAAGAACCAGCCTTGCCAGCCCATCAGGCCATCACGTGCATCAAGTATTGACCTTCACGTACGTACAGCTATGAAGCCTGTAACCGTCGTCTTCGTCCAGGTGCGTATTGCGTTTCTTTTTTTTCCTGCCGCCGCCGCCCCTGTGACCTAATTAACTAGCATCTGATTATTCTGATATATCAGTCCACACCCGGGCCCCGGTGAACGGCAACGGCAATCGACAAGGTCAGACTGCAGACGCACACACGATCAAAGGTTCACGGTAAGTAACAGATCAACATCCAATGATTGTTTAGTATTTTCTCAATTTTTTCTTGTTTTGAGTATGCGCTAGGTTTATAAATTTCTAATTTAATGTATTTATTTGTATAGATTAGATGTTGCCTAAGAAGCATTTGTCGGGTGCTCAGAAAAGAAAAAAAGGAAAACAAGAAGATCAGTTCGTAGAATCGCAGAGGGGTGCTCTACATAAGTTTTTTGCAGTTTCAAGTAATGTTGAAGTCAGTCAGGGACAGGAACATATTCCAGAAGTCGAGACAAATCAAGGTGGTACTGGAGAGGAAAATTTAGATGTTGAAGCCGATATCAATGGTCATACGCAGGCTCCAGCAGGTGACACTTTGTAGCCTTCAGATGATACTGGAATTGCAAACATTGATGAACAAGACAATTCAGTTGTGACTATCTTTGATTCAAGAACATGGGGAAATCTTGACAACAGCAAAAGAGATCTCTTAATTGAGAAAGGACCCATGAGAGAAATGGATCTACAATTCCCCAGTGATCCTAGTAACAGACGTTTTTCTTATTCTTACTACTCCAGAAAATTATGTAATGGTGAGTTTGTTGACAGAAAGTGGTTGGTTTATTCTAAATATGTGGACAATGTTTTTTATTTTTGCTGCAAGTTGTTCAAATCAAATCAGAACAAGGCTTTGTTAGCATCTGAGGGAGTAAGGCATTGAAAGCATCTTAGTGAGAAACTTAAAACACATAAGAACAGTGTGGAGCATTTGACAAACATGAGTACATGGAATGAGCTTCGGCTTAGATGCTACTCTCAAACAAATTGAAGGGGTCATCTCATATTTTCAAAAGTACAGAGAAGAAGGTTTTGATGCTAGTATTGAGACCGCAAAATCCATTGCATCCAGTATGGGCATAGAGCCAAAATTTCCTATAAAACGTCAAGGTAAAAGAAAGAAGCATTTTGATGAAGTAAATGATGAGACTGAAGGTGCAGATTGCTATCCGAATGTCTCCATCGCATATCGGATTCTCTTAACTATTCCAGTGACAGTAGCATCAGCCGAAAGAAGTTTCTCCAAATTGAAATTGTTAAAAAATTATTTGAGATCAACTATGTTACAAGAAAGACTGAATGGCTTGGCTATTTGTAGTATTGAGAAGGATATTTTGGACGACATTAATCTTGACAGTGTTATTGAAGATTTTGCATCAAAAAATGCCCGAAGACGATTTTTTTTCAAGGCACTGAGGCGTTATATTTTTATTTGAGGTAATCATAAAATGGTTATTTATTTTTAGTTTTCGCTACACTATTGTTATGTTCTATGAGCTACATATATATGGTAAAGTATTTTTTATTAGTCACACTATACACTGTAATCTGGATATCAAAATTTAGTTAAAGGGCCCTTAGCTTCTTCCTTGCCCATGGGTCTTTAAAATTATAGAGCCGCCCCTGCCCTTTCTTTGGCCAGTTTGACCAAAAACTAGTCGTTGCTAGTGAGATCGTCTTCTGGTTGGCTCCATGGCGCGTGTTCTTCACCAGCATTCGTGTTTATAGTGTGTGGGTGTCCGGTTGTCCTTCAATGGCATTGGTATATTTCAACACTCTTTGAGAGTCTCTTTTTAATATAACTGTATTTCTTTATTAATAATATGTGTGTGTGGGCAATGTTTATAGGTGCTTGAGTTGTAAAAAATGGATACTCCTTTCTTGTAACACTTTTGCAAAGCTCGTCTCTAGGCTCACATTCATTACTTGTTTTCGGATTCATGGGCCACTTTTGAATTAGTAACTTACCTAGACAACCTATGCTATACGTGATATCAGTCAACAATATGCAACACCCAATAATTACAGTGATATGATATCCAACCTAACCTAATAATGTCATCCTCAACTTAAATTTACACAATCCTACCATGAATGGAAATAATAAATCTGTACCGGCCTATACGAACCAACTCGGCTTGCTAAGGAAACTAAGCTAAAATTCTACCTCCAGCTTGTTTAGCTCTCAAGCCAACTCGTCTTGGCTTGCAATGCAACTTATTAGTGGCTACAATCAATACATAGATCATGCAAGAGCGCGCTACTAATTAGTTCCATGCAAGCACTAAGCCCCAAAAATAAACAGTAGCATGCTTATCATATACCAGTTTCTAGACATCAAGTTCATGCGTATAACATACTCAAGTTCCATTACTGATGGTCTAAGATGTTGGACTACGAAGTAGTTACTCATATAATAAACTTACAACTAGCTAAACTGCTAACTCTCATTTATTAGTTGCTTATAGAAAGCGTCCAATGCTCCACATAACCTCTACGATCCTAATGGGAAACTGGGAATGCATGGGCCATTTTTCTTTTTTTTTATTCTATCTATAAATTGTATGCCATTTTGATTTGTATAAATATCAACAGAGATGGAGTACATCAATAATATTAGGCGAGATATTTGCAGTGTCAGCACGATTTACCTGGGTCCCACTTCTTCAATTTGATGAGAGATCTGAACGACACTCCGCCCCCACTTCCTCCACCTCCGCCTCCGTGGACGACGCATTCGCCTTGATCTGCGACCCCTTTTCCTTCCCGAGAGAGAGGAGGAGGAGGAGAGGGCCGGGTAAGGAGCTGAGATGGAGAGGGCGGCCCCCGTGAGGAGTTCCCACACCTCGACGGCCGGCCTGCTCGCTTGGCCTCACCCCGATGGCGCCGGGTCGCTGCCAGCACGCCGGCCTAACCAGGTGACCCCGCTCTTCTCTGTTCCTCCACCACCCACCCCGCGCGGCGCGCCGCTTGTGATCGCCGTTGATCTCTTATCGCTCCTCGCTAACCCTGCAGCCGACGGATGAATTCAGGAACGTGGTGTTTGGGGGGCAGGTCGTCACCGAGGGCGCCGACGGCCTCAACAAGACGAAGATGTGAGATAAGCTTCCGCGCCTTCATGGCCGGATCCCTCTCTCCCCGCTCCTGCGATTCGGAATCGGATCTCAAACAAGTCGTTCTATATATGCGATCGGTATACGCATGCATGATCCCAATGTGCGGCTGCTTACTAATTACGGCTACTCCTTCCTGCTCTGATCATTCCAGGAGGACGACGGGCGCCGCGCCCAAGTCGAAGGACACAACAGCAGGGATCGGCATATTCAAGGCCGAGAGCGCCGCCGCCGCCGTCGCAACTGTCTCCCGTGATCGTCAGGTGCACAACTTTGGATCTGCATTCTATGTGGGGTACTGGGGTGGTACATTGTTTTGCATTGATCTTCTGCACAGAGTACTCGTTCTGTATGCTGGGGATAGTTCCTTTTGTTTCACGTGGCATGTCGGCAGGATCAATGAAGAATGCCTATCAGATTTGTTGCATAAAGTGCCGGGATAGATATCCGGTTTTGTTGACTCTGTTCGCTTGAACTTATCAGCCAGCCATTCAGCAGTATTTTTCTCTCACAACAATCAGTCAGTCAGCCGTACAGTTTAGCCAGCCGAACAGAGGCAAATGTTGTAGATCTTAGCCTCAGCAGGTTACTAAAAGTAAAGTTTTCAGAGGGTTCGCAAGTCCTCTTAACAGATTTTTTTATTCAACATTCAACAAAGCAGAAGTGCTAATCTGGTCGATAAAACAGGACCTAGAGATTCTGCATTGGCACCACATCACTGATCTGATTGATTGGAGATTCAGTTATCCTCTTATGCTCTTTTGTCATCTGTGTTGTTCTTAAATACTAGATTACTAGTTAAAACGTAAGTCTCTTCGTTAATAAAAATTGGTGTAAAGCAGAAGTCTTATGTAATTCTTAATTCTTAAATAGTACATTAAACAATATGTAATAATAATATAAGTATCGTGATTGAAGGAGGAAATGTAGGTCTGATTGCGAAACACAATACATGTAACGCCAAAGGTGCAGTCCAACCATCATACTATCGTGATCAACTATGGTTTTGTTATTCATCAAAGGATGATCAACTTTATAATTAGCTACGACT
The DNA here is from genome assembly GCA_038502445.1 of Eremochloa ophiuroides. Taxonomy (NCBI): domain Eukaryota; kingdom Viridiplantae; phylum Streptophyta; class Magnoliopsida; order Poales; family Poaceae; genus Eremochloa; species Eremochloa ophiuroides. Next base: position 88,428,201 of record JAHLJS010000002.1, on the reverse strand, counting down.
TCACGTAACAGACTACAAACTCTTGGTCAGTATAGTTCACATCTGGAGATCAATTAAGTTTTAGATACTTCTCCTTACTTTGTTGGTGACTATGCCGGAATTTGGTTGATCCAGCTGTTCCTTTTCTTTTCGGTCCTAGTTTCCTGGTAGCAGAATTTAGTTCAGTATGTCGTTTCTGATGGTCTGAAGTTTATCTTGTCGATCTATGCTGTAATGTGAGAGAAAATTTCCTATTTGGCCCTAGAAATAATGCTGCTATCCTATTTGACACCGAAACTGAGTTTCTTTCCTATATATCCACCACTCGAATTTGTATATCCAATTTGACCTTTCTGTTAGTTTGGCCTGCTAACAGTGTTAAAGCCTAGGGGAAAAGTCCGTTTTACCCCTAGAGTTTTTTTAACAGCCATAATATTCCATGATATTTATGTTAAATAAATCAAGAAACATACATAATTACGGATATCAACCCAATATCCATCCTTTAGGAACAAGAGATGCAACATCCAAATTCATAAGAAAAAATCTCAGAGGTGTGCATCCATTACATGACAACATCGAACTCCCACCAGTACACAGAAAAATGCTCACAGGTTGTTCACAATGACAGCAAGTGCATAGGTTCACAATGACATAATGACAGCAACATCCATTACATAGAAAATCTATTGCATTCAAGCAGCGGCTCACTGCATTGTTGGAGAAGGTTTATGGGATGATCTGGCACAATCTCAAGGAACAGATCTGGCACAACAAGCTTCCATGGCACATTGGCACATACAGGAATCACATACTCAGTCTTCTTTTGCTTCTTGTGCTGAGTGCAGGACTACTAGGCTGAAGTTTTTTGCTCCTTGTGCCCATTGCAGGGCTATCAAGCTGCAACAAAATGTTTTTACCAACATTTTTGTCTTCTTTCTTCCTCCTTTTGCTCTTGAGCTTGACAACAACTTGTTCATCACTTGGAAACTCAATTGGAAGTGGTTCAGGTTGATTTGAACCACTTCTTGACCTGTTCATATTTTTGTATTTGAAATATTAGTTGCGATAAAATCGAAAAACTGACCATACAAACACAAATTCAGATCTAGTGTATGCTACCTTTTTGATGCTCCAGAGTTAGAGGAACCCTGCTTTCCCTTTTTCCTACTTGTAGCTTCCAAGCTTAGGCTATAAAAAGAGAAAAAAGAAGAGAGTTTGGTACTTAGACTTCAGCATTAGGTTTCACATCAGTAGAAACTTTATGATTACCTTTTTGATGGTCCAGATTTGGAGTCAGCACTCTTTCTCTTCTTAGTAGTTGTAGGTTCAGGTTCTAAGTTTTGACTACAGTAATGTTGAAAGTACAAGGATAAGACACCATGAGTTGCAAACTAAATACAGAAAGTGAAAATTGAGCAAACCTTGGTGGAAAGGTCATAGAACGTGCTGGTGCTTCATCCTCTAATGGCACAATGGAACTCTGTGCTGATTTGGTAGCCTTTTTCCTCTTTTTTGGGGACTCTCTACATAAGCAATTAGAATGTAAATAATCTGAACTAATAAATTTAAAACATGCATGGAAGATGAAAGCTTTGCAAGTACCTCAAATTCTTCATGGCTTCAATGTCTTCTTTGCTGCCCTTCTTGCAGTTTTGCCAGTGATGCCCATACTCCTTACAGATAGGACATTGGTGCTGCCCTTTTTTCCCCTTCTCACCACCACCTTTGTGTCTCTCAGTTTTGGGCCTACCAGCTACAGACTTTAGTAGTGGTCCATGCATGAAGAAACCATGCGTAGATTTAGGCCATTGTGTCTTGTCAGGCATAGCAGGGATTAATGCACTATATGCAGCTCTAAATTTCTCAATGGAGAAGTACATGTCAACATAGTTCTCAATACGTGCATTAGGTAGTGCTGTAATGAATGCAAGGGCATGTTTGCAAGGAATGCCAGAGACTTGCCATTGCCTGCAGGAACATGTTCGTTGATCCAAGTTCACCACAAACCTAAAGCCTGTGCCACCAAATGAAGTAATTTCAGCCACCTCTTCTGAACATTCTGACACTTCCAAGTTTAACTCTCGGCTCTTCTCATTTAACCTCTTAATTATGTGAGGAAGAATCAAGCCATCTAATTTCTTTCCAATCTTCCTCCTTTGATTCCACTTGACCATAAATAATTGTCTTAACTTATCCATCATATCATCCAAATTCATGGACTTGTACTGCTTTATCCAGTTGTTGAAGCTCTCTGCCAAGTTGTTGGTCACATAGTCAACTTTGCAAAAGGTTGAGAATTGACTTCTAGTCCACAACTTGTTGTGACACTTTCTTATATAATTAGTTGCAGCTGGCTTTGCTTTCTCCATCTCAACCCAATGTTTCTCAAACAAGTATGGATTCCATGCATAAGCTGCTGCCCAGAGGTGATCATCAAAAACCTTCCCACGGTACTTCTTTTTGAAATTGGTCACTAAGTGAAACATGCACTCTCTATGCTCTGCCTTTGGAAACACTTCAACCACACCTGCCATCACTGCCTGGCCTGCATCAGTGCTTATCGCCAAACCCACAGGTGACCCAATAGCCTCTCTAAGCCTACTCATGAACCAGATCCAGTTGTCATTAGTTTCCGAATCAAAAACTCCAACACAGACAGGATACAACCAATTGTGACCATCAACTGTACAAGCACTAGCTAGTTGCCCCTTGAACTTGCCTGTTAGGAATGTGCTATCTATTGCCAAGTAAGGTCTACAACCATTCAGGAAGCCATCTATGCAAGGTTTCAAGGCAAAAAAGAATCTCCTAAATCTGATTTTATCATTTACTATATAATGGTCAATAATTACTGAGCTACCAGGACAACAACTCTCAACTTGTGATTTGAACCTAAACAAATTGTCAAAGCTGCTATCCCAATCACCATAAAGTTGTTTCAATGCTAGTTGTTGACCCTTATATACCCTCTGGTAGTTAATGCTCACCTTGTGGTGTTCTTTAAGTTTCTTTTGCAATTCCTTTGCTCCCAAAGTAGCATCTTGTATGAGAAAGTCCTTCACTTTCCAACATATCCAATGTTTGGTAGCATTCTTTACTAGCTTCTTCCTTATACTGCTAGAACAACTATGAGGGAATTTATTCCTCTTGACCTACAAAACAGCAACATGGCAAGTTGTAAGTGCAATCAATGATGACACAATGTACCAAATGAATGGGTCTAAGAAATTAGAGATTACCCTTACCATAACAGTGCACTTGTCCACCGTTGTAGATGCATGAATTCTCCAGAGGCAATTTTCCTCCACTTTTCTTGAACAGTACGCTCTGAACCTAGTTTTGGAACTTTTCTGGGTGTTGAATGCAACCTGACGTTTGATTGTATGTTGACAAAGAGCCAACTTGAACACATACATATTAGGATAAGTGCTGCCTACTTCCATTGGAGGATCATCCTCATCAAAATCAACCATTGGGTGATGGTTTACTTCTTCGTATGGCTCTTCCTCATCATACTCTAATTCATCCCCATCCTCATCCCCATCCTCATCCTCAGACTCATCCTCTGAGTCATCCTCAGACACTACAGGATTGACCTTTTCCTTCCCTCTTTCAGAACATTCAGCCACAACTATGGCATTGACAGGAGCAACATCCAAGTACATAGTCTCCTCGTCAACACCAACATGTTCATTCTCAGGTAAAGGATTTCTAAGGTAGTCATCGTCATCGTCATCGTCATCCTGGTCTACATTATTTTCAAGTTGCCCTTCACCAACAAACTCCCACTCAGTGATAGGCTCAAATGTTTCTGATGGAGCACAATAAGAAATAAACATCTCTACGATCTTCTCCTTATTGTGAATATCAAACATGGACATCAAATCCTGGTCTGATTTTACTTCTGGAAAAATCTTAAGCACATTATCATAGTACTGGACATATGCAACTTCCAAGTAGCCTGGAGGGTACTTCTCTGTAACTGATTCAATGAAATCCTTATAATTCGACAAGTCTGAATCAACAACCATGTCAAAACTAAAACATTTGACATCCTTTCTAGCCTTTTTACGATTGCCAAGCAAATGGATTTTCAATACCTAACTAGTATCTACATCCATCCTGTGAGAACAACAACAGAAGCATGCATAAGAACTTCTCCAACCCTACTGCTAATGGGGCTGGCATGGAGGACATGGTGTCAAGAAACTCACCCTGCAGGGAGCTGCTGTTGTGTCCTGGCCGCATCGCCCTCCCCCGTGGCCGCATCGCCCGGCACCGAGGCCGGCACAGAAGCCACGCCGCCCAGCACAGAGACCGCGCGGGGTGCCTGCTTGCCCATGCGGGGCGCCTGCTTGGCCGCGCCGCCCGCCGTCGAGGCCACGCCGCCCGCCGTCGGGGCCGCGCCGCCCGCCTGCGAGGCCGTGCCGCCCGCCGTCGGGGCCGCGTTGCCCACCTGCGGGGCCACGCCGCCCGCCGTCGGGGCCGCGCCGCCCGCCGTCGGGGCCGCGCCGCCCGCCTGCGAGGCCGTGCCGCTCGCCGTCGGGGCCGTGCCGCTCGCCTGCGAGGCCGCGCCGCCCGCCGTCGGGGCCGCGTTGCCCGCCGTCGGTGGCCGCGCCGCGCGCGCGAGAGGCCGCGCCGCCCGCCGTCGGTGGTCGCGCCGCCCGCCGTCGGGGCCTGCGCCGCGCGCGCGAGAGGCCGCTCCGCCCTCCTCCGAGTCTGCGCTGGATGCGCTCGATCTAGGGTTACGGGGAGACAGGGAGAGCGCCCCTGAGCGTGCTGGAGAGAGCAGTCGGGCGCGGCTTTCTCTATTAGTTTTTCTTTCTCCTTCACTGAAGGGTAGTTTCGTCTTCTCCCATGGGCTCACTCGGACAACTAACGGTGAGGGCTCCCAGAAGTGACGGAAGTGTCAAATAAGAAACAAAAACTTCACTGAAGGACATATAGGAAAGAAATCAAGTTTTGGTGTCAAATAAGATAGCAGCATTTTTTCCGAGGTCAAATAGGCAATTTTCTCGTAATGTGAACAGATGGTTTCCCCCATCTGCTGGGCTGTAAAACGCTCTACAGTCTTTTGGCAATAGTTAAAAGACGGGGGCTCGGCCCTATAATTCTAAAAAAATGGTGGATCCATAGTTAATTATGCACTTTATATTGTCTGCTAGAGAAGAGGAAAAGGAACAAACATTTGCCTTCTAAATGGTATGAGAAATGAAGAAAAAACGATCATACCATTCTATGTGATATGGTGACACAATCAGCTTTTATAATCTGCAGGCTAGCCAGATCACCTTTTCACAAGACGGGACCATTCCTCCTAGGAAGCCAACTTCAGTTGCTGGGGTGGCGAGGCAGCGTGAGCTTAGCCATAATGTTGAGAGTGAGGGAGACAGTAAGATGAAGCGGCAGGTGTCCAATGCTAAATCCAAGGAGCTCAGTGGTCACGACATCTTCGCTGATCATGTAGATCCCAAGCCCAACAGGTCAAGGAGATCAGACTATGGCAGCTCTGCCGCTCTGTCACCTGTGAAAAATGCAAATGTACTGCCTGAGCCATTCTGGTAGCTTATTCATCACCTTGTGGTGGCTCCAAACTCTACTGAACAACTTCCGTTGTTTCTGTTAAACAGGTGAGCTCCTTCTCGTTTGGAGAGGCCGACATAGAGAGCACAGTGAAAACAGCAAAGAAGAAAGGGTCCAGCAACAAGTCTACTGATGATCTGAATGGCAAGGCCATCTCCGCGAGGGATTCAGCGCCTGCAGAGAAACAGCCTCTGAACCACGCGAAGCCGAAAGGAATGGGTGGTAGCAGCATTTTTGCAGACGGGAAGGCCTCAACAACCGGAGATCATGCAGGCCGTCGGACCAGGCAGCCTCCTGGCGGCGACAGCAGCATCTTGCTGGGCTAGCGTGCATGTGTTTCTTGTCCTATGCGGCTATGCCGCCGCTCGGGTGGTTGGTCCGTCAGTCCGCGGCCTTGTTTTCGTGATCAGGCAATGAGTCCTATCTCCAGTCCGTCAGATGACCTGGTTCACTTCTGGCGTGTGTATGGGTTTGGTCTGTGTTGGTTGTGACATGCCCGATGGAACAACCATATCCCTATCTCTTTGGTGCCGTTTCGTTGTGTACAATGGATGGCGTGTGGTGCCGTTTCGTTGTGTCTACAATGGATATATATGTGTCTTTGTTTAAATAAGAAATTGGTATATATGGTACCGAGTCAAGCAAAGTGGGCGAAGTTGCAAACGCATTGCGCTCCGACTTTTCCAAGGTTGCATGATAGCTCCACATAACCAATTGGTTTTTTCGTAAGTTTTTTTTATTTGTTGACATAGAGCAATGTACCATCCAACAAGACACCAAAAATGCACTTCATACCACTAAGAGTAATTCTACCAAAATCTAAATTCACACACAAAGTGGTGGATTTAACTTTAGTATACTCTCTGTCTAAAAAGAGTACACTTCAAGTCATCAAATTTTGAATTTAACCAAAGAGACTTTTTACGGTGCTTGGCCGGAACCGAGGTTCCTCCCGTGCGGCAGGTGCTGATTAATTAAATTAATTAATTGTCATTTAAGGGTAGTTTGGGAATTTTACTCCATCCTAACTTCTCACCCAGATTCACGATCGCGCCTCTGGCTTCTATTCGCGACTCGCTCCATCTCGTTTGCGTCCGCCGCCGGTTGCCTCGCCACTCCGCCCGGCTATTCTGCCCTTCCCCTGCCTCGCCGCCGGAGCAGCACCGCCTACCTGCTCGGTGGGCGAATCGTTGCCCTTGTCGCTGGCAGTTGCATCTCCTCGACCCCGGCCGTGCCACCGCCCCGAAGCCGCCGGCGGCCGCGGCTTCTCGCCCGTGCCCCCATCCTCTCCGCGGCTCCGCGCCACCACCTCGAGGCCGTCGCGTCGCCCCGTGGTCGCGGCTCCTCGACCCCGGCCGCGGCAGCCCCACGAAACCGCCGTCGCGTCGCCCTGCACTGCCCCTATCCCTGCCATCGTGTGGCGTCGGCATCGCGATCCGTGCCTCCACCGAATCGTGGCCGGCCGTCGCACGCATAACTTCAGGGCTCACCAGCCGCTCGCGTCATTAGGCTCGATCTCGTTCTCCTCCGACGTCCCCACTAATTTCAGAGGTAATCAACCACCCCTTCCCCTTTGCCCTTTCTCATGTTGCAGCAAGCAGGGAAGGCTTTGCAAATTTGTAAATTGCACTGTCTTTCAAATTTAATTTGAGATTAGTTTTTTTTAGACAAGCAGTAAATTCTTTAATTGAGATCAGTTTTTATTTTAGAATTTATGATTGTGCATAATACTGTGAATTTCTATATATATGAGCAAAGCTGAAAATTTATCAATCTTTCATCCATTCATCTGAACTATAGAACTCAAATCTGAATTATAGATGTCACAAGTCTTTCAGCATCATGTAGATGCAGTGAACGAGGACGGGCCATGTCAGTTGGCTCGTACAATTCCTTTGCAGCCTAGGAAATTAATGGGCAAAGACCTGGCAAAGCTAACATCACCTGTATAAAAACTTTCATTTCATTGAACCTGCAAACAAAGTAAAATATATGACAACAAGCTCCCAGTAAGAAATAAAATGCCTTCCTTTGTCCTATAGCTTTTACTGGTTCTGCATGTTATTTATTTAAGTGGCAGATTCAGCTACTGAAACATACCTATTGAATATTGTCATGTTAACTCTAGAGTGGTTTTGACCAATTAAGGGTGCGTTTGGTAGGGATCCAGATTCTTGTAGAAACGTTTCGGATTCAGATTTTCTTAAGAAACGTTTCTGGTGTTGAATCAGAATCACTTTACGAGATTGTTTGGCTAGTAGGCTGGATTCTGATTCTTCGAAAGAAACATCTTTTATAAAAAAATTATATAAATAAAAATACATGTCAAAAAATCTAGAACATTTTGTGGGCGTAGAATAACTTAAATACAACTCACTTTAATTTGTTGCACCTAAATATGATAACTAGAAAAAAGATTAATTGCTATTGTACAGTGGGGAGGAGAAACCGAAACACTCGAAACCAGGCTAGAGTGGTTTCACATGGTGTAGGCAAAAAGGGCGAAACTACTCGAAACGTTTCGAGGCAGAAACGTTTCACCGTTGAGGCCTTTGACACCGATTCTTCCGATTTAGTTGAGAATCGGAACCGATCCTGGTGTCCAAACGGACCCTAACATTATGCAGGAAAAATGGTTGATCTGAGTGAAGAGGCTCAACTGAGTTATCATCAAATTGTCAGCAAGACATTGCGTAGTGAGGAAGAAGGGTATGAGTTCTACAACAGCTACGCATTCGATAAAGGGTTTAGTGTGAGGAGATGCTACGCATTTGATCTTCAGGACGATATTACCATTTTCAGAAAAAAGATATGTACTAGGTTGCTGCATTCAAAGAGCAACAAAAGTCGAATAGCTTCGTACAAGCTACCCATCATGGTGTGTTCAGTTGTCTAGCTATAGTTCTTATATTCATTCATATTTTCAGCAAACACGTCCTAAAGGGTTCCTATTTGTTTGCAGAAGGTACAATACTTGGCTAACAATCCAGAAGCAAAGTCTTCAGATGGAGATGCCTACGTAGTTGACTCACAAAATGCTGCAAAGAAATCCAAGAAAGCACCAAAGGACAACAGTGGTAACATAAAACAAAAATCAGGTCAATCATCTCAAACGCCTAAGAAACGTGGACGTCCAAGAAAGGATGCACAAAAACCGACGACTTCAACAAACCAAAATAACACAGACAGTGCCAACATAGTTGCTGCAACTAAGGATCACGAAAATCGCAGAGTCTCCCTTCCCAGCCAGTTTTATATGAGCCCGTATAGGCAGCCGTAATGGTGAAAGGGTATGCAAGTTTATCTCAATTGTTTCTTATACATATTTGTTTGCTTCATAGCTACTCTTAATTAGGAAGTCTCAGACATGCTGTTAGTTAACTTCCCTTTCTGTATTCTTTTCAGAATTTCAGGTGTACTAGCCTTTATAAATTTGCAGTCCAGTCTATGTGATTCCTGGAGCTATGGAAGACCTGGAGCCCAGTGAAGATTGCTACATTCCTCTAATAGCTAGCTGTGTAAAAACAAAAACAAAAACAAAATCTAGTTATCGTACTCTGCCTACATTTGTTTTATGTGATTCATCACAATTGGACAATTCAATCCGAGATGTAAGACATGCTCTCAGCTTGTAAATATCAATTTCAGTGTGTTTCCCAAGCAGTTAAACTGTTTTGGTTGATTCATGTTTGGCACCCATTATCACACTTGTCAGCACTTACTTTTTAATCATATAATTTTTTTTCCTCTGTTCACAATCCTATTTTTTTAGTTTTCAAACCAGTATGTGCCAAATCATCCATGGCCCAGTGCTTTATTACTGAGGGAGAAAAGTGTCTGTTTGCATATTCTAAATTGAGGGAGAAAAAATGTGAAATTGAAGCTAAAAGTGGATAAGTTTTCTGTGATTCCTCACAATTAAGTGGACAATTCGAACCTTGATATGAGACATGCACATGTCAATTTCAGTGTGATTCACCTGCCAGCTAAACTATTTTGGGTGCTTCCTGTTTGCCATTGTTGAATTGTCAAAAATGTCAGCACTTCGTTTTCATTTTTATGTTTGTTATTCCCTTAACATCAATCTCGTATTTTTATTTTTCAAACCATCTCATGTTGTCAACTTCCCAACCAAGTCTTAGTTCAAACCATCAACATAATGCACACTAAATTAGATGACCACACCCAGCAAGCCTAATAGTAGCCGGCATTTGACAGAACAGAAACGGCAACCGATGAGATAGCACCGTACAAACAGAGCTGCGGAGGAATGACTTACTGACAACACATACATTTACCACATGTTGTGGCTGCTTGCTCTGCAGAATGTGAGCTTGCTTTTCGTTACTCGTAACTTGCAGGCTTGTCGTGGTTCTTCCTTTGACTGAATAGAACCCAACTACAGGAGTGCTCCTCACCTGGTTCAGTGAAGCTGGGAACGTGATCTTCAATGGCCCAGGCACCGGCCGAACGCCAGTGTCGGTGCTTTCCACACCACTCTGTGAGCTATCACCCGAGCTACCGCCCAATCCGAGTGCAATGCGCCGCTGTCTCCGCCGTACCCTGCTCTCCATCGCAAGCCGTGGAACCGGCAGCCAGTAAGCCCCAAGCCGCCGCCGTCTCCCTGCTCGTCGTCGACTGCCGAGCAAAGGCACGCGTCAAGCTCCTTCCTTCCTCCTTTCTCTGGCGAGCCAAGTAGCACCACGCCTCCCCCATGGACCCATCACTCTGTGACCATGGAGCGCCATCTCTCCGGCCGATCCCGACGCCGCATCAGCTCGGCCGCATGGCGCCACCGAACACCCGCCACCGGCCTGCATACAAGCGGATCGCGTCGAGGAAGAAGCCCAGCAGGCTGTGTCCGCGTCGCTTTAACGGTGGTGGAGGGGGGAAAGGTGAGGGGCGGCGGCGACAGAGCCGGCGAAGGGGAGCGGCATAGGAGGGATGCGCCGGGGAGAACCGGATGAAAAGGAGGCGCGCGTCAGGGACGAGCAGCAGGTGTGGCGGCGGGCGCAAGTGCATGAGAAGAGGCGGCAGCGCAGGTGGCGGCGTCCGCGAACCTCTCGGTGAGGCGGCGGCGGGTGGCGGCGTCCGCGATCCTCCTCGCGGTGAGAAGGGGCTGCGCGGTCGGGCGGATGGATTGGACAATCTGCTTTTTTGTTTTTTTAATTCAAGAAGCAACTCGATTCTGAGAAGAAGCTCATCTTTTTAGTGATTTAGGCAGCGTTTAGTTGACAAAATTTTCTTCTCTCTTCCCATCACATCGATTGTACTTTTCGTCTGCATAGAGCACTAAATGAAGTGCACCTATTATATGTTTGTACTTTATACGTGGCTAGGACGAGATAAATCTTTTGAGTCCATTTGGGCCATGATTGGACAAAAGTTATCAAATACAAACGAAAGTGCTACAGTTGCAAAACTTCCCAAAAATTTCAAACTAAACGCAGTCTTAGAGAAGCTGCTTCTAACACGTTAAAATACTATAATACCCTTCTATGTTAATTAGAAGTCAGTTCCGGGTCCACAGTTTTTCTGATTTCGGCCCACAACTTAATTTCCTCCCAAGTGGTTCCTCTATTTTTTAAACCATCCGATCTAACGAAATGGACGGTCCACATTATCCCCAAACGCTGTAAAATTGAAAACCTATGAAAAATATTGACATGTACGATATCGACTAATAGTCATTAGATTAATCATACTCCCTCAATCTCAAATGGTAAGTCATTTCAAAAATCTTAAAGAGCCACAGTATCTCAATTTTAACCAAATTTATATAATAAGATTATAATATTTACAATATCAACTAAATATTATTAGATTCTTAATCAAATATATTTTCATTGTACACTTGTTTGTGTTATAAATCTTTGTATTTCTCTCTACGATTTTAGTCAAACTTAAGATACTTTGACTTTCCAAGATTTTTAGAAAGACTTACAATTTGAAATGGTGGAAGTACAATATATTCTGTCCGTCCTAAAATAAATAATTTTTACAAATTTTCAGACATATTAAGGACTCTGACAAAAAGCATGTATCCTCGTCTTGTTTCCTTTCTCTCCTAAATCTGGCAGCTACCATTTGCATTCATACGTGGTTAGGATTATGGGACTGCCCATGTTTCCGTAGAATGTGAGTATTTTTTTTGTGGGACAAGTTTTAGACCTTAGGAATTTAAGTAATTATTTTGGATTAGAGGAGTATACTTTCATAGTAAATCTATTTAGAGACATAAATGATGATACTATATTACATAAACTTAGTTATAGTTTATATTGGTTGACCTCTAAGAACATGAGAAACACACTCTATACTGATTGATTTCTAAGGGTTTGTTAGCATAGTGGAAAATGAGGGATGGGATAGAGATAGTAAAGTAGATCAATGGCTAAGATTAAATGAGGTGTAAGAAATAGACGGGTAGAATACACTAGTAGCCCCTATCCTCGTCCCAATCCGGAGCCAAGCATCCCCTAAATCGTAGAGGACGTCTGGATGAGTGGGAAAAAATAACTTGTTTTCGCACAACGATGCAAACATCGGCACTGTTTGTGTCAGCATCGTTCAGGTTTATTATCCATAAATGAAATGAAACACTCTGCGAGACTGTGTGTAAACACGTAGCAGAGCGGGACACGCCCTGGTGGGCTTCTGACCTCCCACGCGGCCTTGGCCCAAACAATAATAAAGCAGGCAACCAAGCCCAGGCCGAACTGCCACTTGCTAAAACAAAAAGAAAAAAAATCAACATTGTCTTCCTCAATTTTTGCGGAGACATCTTTTCCTCCTGAACTTTAGACAAACCACCTATCCAACTTTTAAAACCGTTCGATTTACCACACTGACCTGATTATAAACAGTTTTAAAGGTAAGTTTGTCTTTTTCTATTCGACTGAATCTTTAAAAAATCATAGTAAATTACAAACATATCATAAAATAGAAAATGGTATGCTTTAACGCAAAGTTGTTGCTATAGCTTTAGAGATATGCTTTTATTAGAATAATTTATAGCTGCAGTATCTATGTCCAATTATGGCAATTTTTTTATGTTGAGCTAACTATTATATGCTTGAAGTGTAGTAAAATTTTCATACTCATTGGATCACGTATAACTTAGTTATAGATTTATTTAGGTTTATGCTAACTAAAACCTAAATAAATCTCTAATTAAGTTATACATGATCAATGAGTTTGTTTTTTTACAACAGTTCAAGCATACAATATTTAGCCGATCATAAAAATTTTATCACAATTAGACTATATAAACTGCAGATATGAATTATTCATTTAATTACGGAAAGCAAGATTTAAAGTTATAACAAAAATTTTATACTAAAATATATCATATATTTATGTATACCTCCTTGTGTAGAGTCCACCGAAATTAGATTTTTTATTTTATGATTTTCTGTGATTTACTATTATTTTTAATTTTTTAATTAAAATATATTAAAAAGAAAAGATAAAACCGTCTTCCAAACCACCTACAACCGGGTGAAAAAGGTAAAACGAATTGTTTTTTTTTTTACGCGAAAGACCGTGGGGGAGGTCCCCAAGGTGCCAAAAAACTTTTATAAATAAAAAGAGAGAGACAAATAAAACGAATTGTTTTTAAAGTTTAGAAAGATTGTTTGTAGGGTTTTGGGATTTAGGGAAAAAAAACTACAGGAGTGGAGGTTGGTCGTGGAAAACGGCGGCGCGACCCACGTGTTGCTCAAAAAATAAAAATCTATACAACTAATAAGACCAAAGAGGAGGCAGTTTTTTGGTGCGACATTAGTTTTGGGGTCGTCCGTTCGCCTTCTGCGAACCCGCTCCCGTCGCTCCTACGCCCGTCCCCTTGCGACAAAAGGAAGGAAAGAAAATGCATGATTCGTCTGTCCGGCTCCGCCTTCACCCCGCCCCCATCGTAATCCTCACCAGCATCTGGGCACGCCGCCGCCGCCCCTGCTCGCCCGCATCTGGGCGCATCGCCGCCGCCCTACGCCCTCGCCCGCACGCACCTGGCCACGCCGCCGCCAACGTGCCCCCAACGGCTTCCGCGCCCGCCCGCACACCCCCAGCTGGGCGCGCGCCGTTGGAGCTTCAGGGGCGGTCGGGGAGGAGCGGTCGCATCCCGTCGACCCCCCCCTCCCCCGGGCCGACACGCCGCCGCCGTGGTCGACCCGCCACCCTATGCGACTCCATTACCGTCCCAAAGGACGCACCGCCTACCCTCCCCTACGTCTCCCGATCCGCCCGTGAAATTGCTCGACCGCGTGGCGACTCGGGTCTGACGGATGCCGGTCGACGTCGAGGCGTCGATGAACCTATCTCAGCCGCCATCGGCGTGCAGCTCATCGTCGATAAGCAGGGACAGCGACGAGTGCTCGCCACCGGTGAGTTTTTGCCAGTTTATTTTTTTGATTGTTTATTTTTTGTTTTTTTCCTGATCTGGGTTCCACAGGAGAAATTTTTCCTTTGAGAAATCTGTGAAGTTAAACTGCAAATTTGCTTAGTTTGGTGTCCTATAAAAAATATTCAGGTTAGTTTATTGGAATTTGCAGAGATTACTCTGTGTGTGTGATTCTGCTGCTTCTTTTGACAAATGGTACACTGCTACTTTTGCGATCCAATGAGTATTTTCGAGATATGAGCTTTGTTAATTAACAAAGGAAGATATTTGAGATTAAAGATAGGCTTGGATTTGATTATGTGAGGTAGTAGAACCACGTTTTGTCATTAGGTGCTTTGGCTGATAGGCTAGATTGGCTATTATTGTCTAAGCTAGGTTTGCAGATGAAGAAAAATGCCAAAATTGTTTTGGTGTTAATCTGCGTAGTTTTCATATGCCTCTTTGCGGTAGCTGCTTCTTTTAATTAGTATCTGCAAGTTCACATATATCGTTTTGTGAGTGGCTTTGTGGTAGGAAGTGCTCTGAGATGATTACCAGACAAAATGTCTGTAACCTTTGAGAAAAATAGGATCAAAATAGGATCTTGCTTCTTCCGGATAATTCTGACATGTCAAGCTCATGTGGCAAGGAATGCTCCACTGTCTTCTTTGACATGTGATCGAAGTAGATCGATGGATTTTATATTTAGGAGATGAGTGGTATTTGCATATATTAATGTTGTAACCATATCAACTATTTCAATACATAATCAAACATTTCTTAAATTTTAACGTAGAATATGAAAATCAATTTTCATCTGGATATCTGGCATGGGAAATGCTTGTTGGTAGTAATGGCACATTTTGGTTGAATTATTAAGAAACTGAAAAGGACCTGCCTCACATGGTACCAACCAATCTTAAGGACCAACTTTCAGTTGACAAGGACTGTAGTGGTTTGTGTGTCTCTGAACCACAGAAACTCAATTATTGGCTTATAATGTTCAGTATATTGGATCCCTGACGAGCCCTATTTTGCTCCTTGCAAATGCTCACCTGGCTGGAGTACGAGGCTTTGTGATCAATGACCATATGGAGGTGCACTAATAAGAAGATTTTTTTTTTTCATTGATGTGTGCTGGTTTTGAAAGCAATTTCTTGGGAACATGATGGTTCTTGTGACCTCACCTGCTGCTGAAAAACAAGGTATGCTAATTTGTTTTATCAAATGTTACTTTCACTTTACTGGGAGTAATGGTTAACCCTCCTAAACCTGGAGAAAACTCATACTTGTAGTTTACTGCTCAAAGACTAAGCATATTGCTCCTCAAAATCTTCTGTCTCTGCCTGTTGATCTTATTATTGTACAAACACTAGAGCATTGCTGGGTTAGTGGGTTGTTCAGTTGTAGAGCTAACCATCCAAGTTAAGACGATGTACATGAATTCCGTAAAACCCCATGCCATCTACAAGGACCAGGCTATGATCATATTGTCTCTTATCAATATTATTTTGCAGTAAAAGATAGAATAGGAAGAAAATTTCACATAGAGCATTGCTGCATTTCTTCCTTACAAAAATATACCAATTTGGATGGACCGCTTGATGCTGGACTTGGAGTAAAGAAAACAGATTCTACAATGGAATACATCAACATGCTTGCTGGTTTCTTCTCTGTCTAGCTTATGATTTCATCAGATTGGGTTAGTCAAATAATAAGCTAAATGCTATCTTCATATTGGTCATTTGAAAATGACTTTAAGGTACTTGATTTTATCATGTTGGCTACCAAGAAAAGTACAACACAGATTATTTTTTTTGAGATTACAACACAGATTATTTATTGCTCAAGCAAATGAAATGGCCTTGGTATAACTCAGCTTCTAGCTGATGTGTCTTTTAGCAGATTTTAGCACATGTGGCATAGCTGAATGAGATACAGTGAAGAACAGAGCACACCTATAACTAGAGATGTCCAAGTCCAACATATAGCAGTTTTTCAGATAATGGCAAAATTGTGTTTCGCTCAAGGAGTGTTAGAGAGCAAAGCTTCAGGATGTCATGGCAAGCTAAAATGGTAAATTAAATGATCAAATGTAAGGCATCTTACAACAATGATAGCAAACCTAAATCATACTGCACTTTGAAGTAGTCCGCTGTTGCTATTGCCCATAGTAGCAGAGGTATGGCATCGGCGCCATGATTATGTGCATCCTTGCCTGAAATTTATGTAATTTTTAGACATGTAAATCTGAGCATATATGAACTTATATTTGTTTTATATATATTTTTGGTTGAACTATGTATTGTTTGGGTTGGTGAGCTTGTGATATAAAACATTATTTTAGCCATGTCACAGAAAGATCTATATAGTAGAATGGGTGAGGCTGCGACACTGCTCTCTCTATGATTGTGCTAATTTTGTGGACTTTGTCTTTTGGATTAAATGTCATTATAAAATCGTGCGATTTTAAATATAAAAGTTAGTTATCCCGTAGCAACGTACGGACATATTACCTAATAAAAAATAAAAATAAAAACTGTGGCACAAGTCCGGAAACCCGCCCGATCCGGTTTGGCCGTCCGACCCACGTCAAGCCACCAACGGCAAGTCGGCAGACGGCAGGCAAGTTGGCCCGCGAGAGTAGTCACGGGCCGGGTCGGGTCGGGTTGGCGTGGGTCGCCTTCGGAGTCCATTCCAGAAGGCTCTACGGCGGGCGGTGTGCGGCCAGCCAATGGGGCGCCGGCAACTGATCGGATCGCGCCGGCGCCTCGTGTCCACTACCTCCGCACCGCCCCCGGGCCCACCACGCCCGCTCCCAGCCGCTAGTTTAGTAAACAAACCCCAAAGGCCAAACAAATTCATTCATTTCCCCATTTTTATTTTCTGCCGCATCCCTTCTTCCTTCCTTCCTCTACCCTGGAAAAATCGTTCTCGTAACTTCGGAGCTTCGCCCATCCCATCCCATCCCCTCTCATCGTCTCTCTCGTCCCATCCATCCTTCCTTGTGCCAAGCCAAAACGAAAAAAAAAAAATTTACTCCTCCTGCTGCTGATAGAGCGAGGGGAAAAAAAGAAGGCGGTAATCTTAGGAACCATCTAGAGACAGCGGAGCGAGCAAAGCCTGCGCCGCAGCCGGCGTCCTCCCGAAGCAGAAGCGGTAAGATCCATCCCCGTTCTTGAGTTTTCCTCTCCCTCTCTTTCTCTGCTCGTTCCTGGACGCGAATCCGGGCGGCGACGGCTGCTTTGAGGTGGCCCGGTGCTGTTCTTGTCTTTTGTTGGATCCTAGAGCCGTTTTCCTTTTCCCTTTCTTCTCTCTGGCGATTCTGTGCGTGCGCGGTACCTCTTGTGTTTGGTTGCTGTTTGGTGTCCTTGCGATTCCTCTTCATTCTCTCGGTTTCTGAAAGGGGGGGCGACAAAAGGAATTAATTTTTTGGATCTTTGATGAGGTTGCTTCTACTGTCTGCTGACTTTTTTCCTACTGGTGATTTTTGCTTCTGCAGGTCCTGATCCACAGCTCTCGATTCCGGAAGGTGAGGTCATGTACCTTCGATTCCCCCTGTTTCTTTCTTCTTTCTTGTAGACTTCTAGGCCCTTTTGGTGAGATGTATGCAATCACAAGTTTTGCCCACACTGTTTGATCCTTTTTGTGTTCGAATATAATATTTACTGTTGTAGCGACCTGTTTCGGAATATGATTATTTGTTTAGTTTAGGGTTTCTTTCATTTTTTCCCCGGGCAATTCATCTCATTTTTTATCCTTTTGGTGTAGGAGTTGGTCAAGAACTGGGGATCCTGAGTTGAATATGATATCAAATCCGGTGGACTGGTATAGTTTCGGACCCGGATAGAATTGGTAGGGATGCCAGATTGGAGGGTGCGTGAGGTAATATCAGTTTCATGAATTACTCCTCTTTTTTGTTGAAAATTATTAGAATTTCTTGATGACATAGCATCTCACTCCTCTTTTTAGCCACAACATTTGGTACATTAGATTATAATCAATGATGTAGAATGTTTTTGTTTGCAACTTAGGGGGAAAACAAGTAAGAAATACCAGTGTACTTAGATTAGTGCACGATAAGAAATGGAAAAATCAGGAAGAACAGTAGGTCAGTGTGTGAGAGGTTAATTTTATTCAATTCCATAAAATCTGTGCAAGTGTACAGATTAATAAATTAGCCCGCCATGGTTTGGGCCATGATGTAACAATGAATAATATTTCTATATTCTAGCATTCAAGCTAATTGGATTATGCTTCAAATTCATTCCCTGCTTAGTTAGCTCGAGTGGCTTAGTTCTATTTATTGGTACTCAGCATCAGTTGGGTAAGCAGGTTAAGCCTTGTGTTGCCTTGTGGAAGTGTCGGTGTTTATTTCATTGAAGTGCGCTTGCCACCCATAATAGATCCACAATTGTTTTTTGCTCTGGATAGATGAGTGGGGGTTTAGTGGGATAGCCTCTCATAGGTGAAAGGGCCTGCTGTCTGCTTTGGTGAAGTAAGTTGGTCGGTGTTTAAAATTTCAATGTTTGATTCACACGCTACAACTGTAGCATTAATCAAATGATGCTAAACTCTATAATGGATCATAACCTAGTCACAATCATCTGTTTCGTTGGACCTTGGCGACTAACAGTGCTTTGCTATGTTCTCTGGACCCTCGTTATCTTGGCATTCCATTAGAGATTGCTAATTTTTCCTGCTCTAGGCCTATGACTAATAATGCTTTTACAGTTTGAAGGTGATGAGTTTGCCCATAGTAATAGCAACGACCATGAAAGTGGAGTTGAGGCTCCTGGTGTCACTAGTAGTAAGAAGTTGAAGCATGCGGTTGCCAATGAGAGAATCCAAGGTGTCTTCCCTGGAACAAATATCTCAGATTCACAGAAATGTAATTCAGAGAACATCCAACGTGAGAACAAGCTAGTGTCCCAGAATATAAACAATGCCGGTGACTGCATAGGAGACCGCGAAAATGGCTCCAATGCCTTTCCTTCAAGAGATGAAAATACAATTGCTGGAACCAGATGTCCAACAGATAACTGGACCTCCTGTCAGTTTGCACTGAGCAATGGTTCGTCCATTCTCAATAACCATAGCGCTCAGCAGGATAGCCTCACTTATGGAGATAATGATCTAAACTACATCGATTGGCCTGGCATTGACAATTTTGAGGACGTCGATACATTATTCAGGTGTTCAGAACTTCTAGTTTACTGGCTGAAATCTTAATTTTTGTAAAGAGATGATTAACTTCATTTCTTTTTTCCTTTTTTTTTCCTTTTTTTTTTAAAAAAAAGGAGATCTGATTCTACATATGGTCAGAAGCAGCTGGAGAATGCAGATGGGTTATCTTGGATTCCTTCTTCAGATGCTGTTTACTCTTCTGATGTTGATTTGCAGCAAGGGTTTGACTCGTCTTATTCAGATTATGGTATTCTGGATGATCTCTCAGCATTCCAATGTGCAGAAGATAAATCACTACCATCGGTTGATCCTTCATCAGCTTTATGCGATAATCAATTCAATGATACCTACCTGTTCAGTGAGCAAAAGAATGTGAATGCATATGGTGAACAGGCAAGTCAATTGTTCCCTTTTTCCTTTCTGTATTAGCTGACTCAGTATTTATCTTCTGCCTTCTTTAATTTTGTATCTCTTTTGTCCACAATAGATATACCAAGAGGATGTGATGGAGTTGTTGCCCACTGACCAGATATGCAGCGGACATGAAAACATTGATATGGTAAATTTCCTAGGGTGATTTAATCATTGAAACAACACTGAATCATTGTATTTGATGCCTCAGGGGCTTTTTATTTATTAGTTTGGGTTTGGTTTATGGCATAAGCTCCCTTAAATGGACATATAGTTGATTTAATGTTCTATTACAACTGACTGTAATGTGAAAACAGAGATGAAAAAGGTAGCTAAGTACAATCATGCTACTGTTTTGCTATCGCTGTTACTCCCTCTCTAAGTCGTTTTAGCTTCTCTCTGCAGCTATGCACTTAGATATATGCCATGAATCCGAAACGATTTATAATTTGGAATGGATGAGTATGTTTCTGTATTTTTTGTGCTCTAAGGCCTTGGTACAATTTTCTCTTGCTTGTGTAGTTCTGTATTGGGTTTATCGCTGGAATGTTAGTTTCTGAGGATGGATAGTGCATAAGAGGTAGTGCCATAAGGATGGTAGATCATTATGCAATTTAATCTCATGTTCTTCATTATTTTTATGTCATGGTCTCGGTTGCAGGTTGGAAACCAATATTCATCTGAAAATGCAATTGGAGGTATTGAAGGCAAGAAATTCTCTATAGCGTCAACTTCTCAGCTGACCTCTCAGAATTTACTGAATCAAAGGCACCACTTAGATTCCAGTTCTCCAAGCAACATTACTTCTGAGTCCTATGCAGAAAAGTTCGGTCCATCTAGCGGTTCTTCTGCCCAAAGGAATTCAAAAGGTAATGTTACAAGCAAAACATCAGATGGGATATTTTCTCATTGTTCTGAACATATTTGTTTATCTTCTACTCTTCTGGTGTGATTAGCTGATGTGACACTTAAATCTACAAATGCAGCGCAGAAGAAAACTGTGAACATGCAACCAAGGCAGCCGACAAATGATAATGTCATGAACAGACATTCTCAGACATTGAAAAGAGCAGCTTCTTATCCTTGTGAGAACTATGAAACTGAAAGAAGAGGATTAGGGAAAAGAACTCTGGGGGACCCTCAAGTTACAATGGGTACTTCAGTGGTAGTGGATGGCTCATTTGTATCATCTATGTCCTCTGATAACTCAGTTGAAGAAAGCAGCTTTCGACAACTGCAGGATGCTGTTAGTCAGGTATCATGTGTTACTAGCTTCCTTTTCTTTTCTTTTCTTTTCTTTTAATGTGCCATTAAGCAGCAACTCCAGCATACAGTACAGCCCCTTCATTTTGTTATTGCAAATTCATGCTGCGTTTGCATTTTTTTTTTTTCCTTTTTTGTCTTGGCTTTCTGATATCTCTAAATGACCATAAATTTGATCAAAGGAGGGACCTTAGTTTTGGTAGAACAAAAGTTCCTCGTTTCATCCTTCCTCTTAGAGGAACTAAACTAGTTCTAATAAACTATGTACCACATTATTAAAGTTACTTTGCATGTCTGCTTCAGCTGGATGTGCAAACCAAATTGTGCATTAGAGATGGTTTATACCGATTGGCACGAAGTGCGCAGCGTAGGCAAGTTTTTCCAAATATGATGAACAATGGAGATAGCCAGGATGTAAAGGATTTGCAGAATACAGAAACTTCGCGCAAGTATGTTGTTTCTAACAAAAATCTTGTCTATACTTACACAAGCATGAATCATTTCTTTCGCTTTGAAAAATGTAATGTTGGCATTCTCCTTATTATTGTTTAATTAGAAACTTCACAGTGTTGTCTAAAAGCTCCTAATGCACCTTCTTTCCATTGATACACCTAATGCAATGTCTCAGAACATTCCTGATATCTTGGTCCTTAAGATGCTAGTTGATAGGGGTTTAAATGTAGTAATGTACTCCCTCTTTCCCAAAAAGAGTGGTGTTTTAGAATTTCAAACATCTTATTTGATCATCCCTGTTATTCGAATTTTTTCTATAAATATTATTTATCTTGTTATGACTTATTTTATCATTAGAGATACTTTGATAATGATTTATTTATTTTATAATTTGCACAAAATTTTTGAATAAAACGAATAAAACACGATGTCTAAGAGTAAAAAACGTCACTCTTTTTGGGATGGAATAGCTCTTAATTCGAGTCACAGATTAACCTGCCTGTTGACTGTTTGCATTATACTCCGTATTTGTGTTGCTATAGTATCTTAGTCCATTATATACAGTTGCCTGCTTTAAAACAGTAGTATGTAAGAAATATAAGAAAGGAGGCAGTTGATTATCCTTCCATGGCATGGCACAATGTCTGAAGTTGATGCTAGTTATGGTACTTACAATGCACTGGAGGCGAGAAAATGGCTTTGCCGATGTGTAGCCTTTCCTTTTTGATGTTTCTGTTTGGCAGGTATATCGATCCTCGGAGCATCGAGACGCAGACAAACCCGATCGATCGGTCTATAGCTCTTCTACTTTTCCACCAGTCATCGGACCATGCAGCTGTGGCTGCTGACGATGCCTCATCACTTAAGTCCCCTGCTGGTGTATGATTTCGCCCCTTCTGCATCGTACAAATCCATCTGTGGCTAATAACTCTGTAATAGTATGACGAAGCTTTGTTTCCCCTCGCAGAACAAACAGCACTAGGCTCCTGGTGCTAACCAAGGCCCGATGCCAGCTTCATCGGTGTACTCCCCAGGAGGACGCCACCCCCCCCCCCCCCCCCCCCCCCCCCCCCCCAAAAGGATGTACAATCCCTGGACAAGTACTGAATTTATATGCCCCTGCTCTCTTGGCCTGGTTAAAGTGGCATGATATGGAGCTTTAAGCTCCGTGGTTGTTCATGGTGTAATGTAATATTTGGGGGCGTTCAAATGATGTTTCTAGGCCTCTGTATGTGTACCCAATAGTCTGTAGTCCGTTCCAATCACATTGGATTTAACTTGCTTGTATCCTATATTCCTGTTGTTAGACGGCCGCTGTGCTCCCTAGTGGTGTTGACTCACATTTCTTATGTAATTCTAAAAAAAAAATCCTCCTTTCCGTGGATCTCTAAGGCGGTGAGGTCACGAATTATTAAATTTAGATTAAAAAATAATTAATTATTATTGTTTAATAATCTTGTCTCGTAAAGTAGTTCGTTTGACCGGTGTTTATTTTTTTATTACGAAATAGTATTTTTTCTCACAGTATTAGATAAAATCAGCGTTTATTTCTGTCCAATAAACATGACCTTAAGGGTTCATCTATACAATTAATTTGGTAAATAGTTAATAAAATATTTGACGTCACACGACTGAAAAGTAGACCGACCAAACACCCTTTAATTATACCTTTGGACCGGTGCAGGAGTGGATGGATTCGCCCAACAATCATTATGCCATGTTGCTAAGAAATGATTGCATGAGCTTGCTGGCCCTCAATGTGTAGTGTAGTACCTTCATTTTTCCGTTGCTGCAAGCCTGTAATCCATTAGCGTAGGTGTTGGAGGGAGACAGGTGGCCCTGAGAAAACTTTACTTGATTAACATGAGCAAGCAGACTGTGGGTCCAACAATGCATTATCGGTTGACATTTGCTTGATTAGATGGTAAGAATGTGGGCCCAGTAATGCATTAGCGGTTGACGTTTGATTCGTTACCTCGCAATATACCACAACCTAGAATTAATGTCACATGAGTAGTTAAAAGTACCAAAATAGTGTTGGAAGGACAGACGTTAAAAATTAGTAATGTTCAGTCAGTTATTATATCTACTAGCAAAGTTTGTTTGTACGTTGCAACGGAAAAAATAATTAATTTTTAATAAAAAATGAGGACATGAATGATACAGATCTATTTAAAGAGTAAAATGCACCAGAGATTTATTTACTTTTTGAGGAGATGCCATGTAGATCCATCTACCGTCAAACTGCACTTTTGGTCTATAAACTTGACTAGTAAAAGGCGCGCGCCCTCGCGCACGTTTAGATGGTCACATGATATTTTTTAAAGTAATCAAGACCAAAATATTTCGAAAAATCATAACTGTTTAATAGGACATCGGATGAAGATGTTTTTTATATAAAAATTGTATAAAAATCATCGTTATCCGATGTCGCATCGAAGAGCTACGATTTTTTAAATTATTTTGGTCTGGCCGAAAGGGCAAAGAAACTAAGCGAATTTCGTTTTAGGGCGAAATAGCAAAGCTCGATGAAAGGAAGGCAAATAAATTAAGCTGAATTTTTTTCCGGATCAAGGAAATAATTTGCTCATATATATTTGATATGTTAGATTCAGAAGAGAAGCCACGAAGCAAAGAAGAAGCGGAAAAAAGCTATGAAAAAGCGTGAGAAGCTGCTTTCGATAGAATCCGATTCAAATGATTTAGGTTGCACGATCAGTATTTTGGTCTATATTAATTTTTTTTAGCATCGGAACTTCCTCAAATGGAAAAATTTAGAACTATAAAGATGTAGATCTCATCGAGATCTATAATTTTCATATAAAAATCATCTTCATCCGATGTCGCATTGAAGAGTTTTGATTATTTAGTCTGGCCGAAGGGGTCAAAAAACTAAGAGAATTTTGTTTTGGGCGATATAAAATTTTCACATAAAAATCATCGTCATCCGATGTCGCATCGAAGAGTTATGATTTTTCAAAGTACTTTGGTTTGGCGGAAATGGCAAAGAAACTAAGCGAATTTCATTTTAGGGTGAAATAGTAAAGTTCGATGAAAAAAGGGCAAATAAATTATTTTGGGCGATCTAAATTTTCACACAAAAATCTTCGTTATGCGATGTCGCATTGAAGAGTTATAATTTTTTTCAATGTACTTTGGTCTGGCGGAAAGGGCAAAAAAAACTAAGCGAATTTCGTTTTAGGGTGAAATAGCAAAGTTCGATGGAAAAAAAGCAAAGAAATTAAGTCGAATTTTTTTTATAATTTTCATATGAAAATCATCTTTATCCGATGTCGCATTGTAAAGCTATAATTTTTTAAATTATTTTAGTCTGCCATTGGAGAGTTATGATTTTTTAATGTACTTTGGTTTGTCCGATGGAAAAAGGGCAAAGAAATTAAGTTGAATTTTTTACAATTTTCATATGAAAATCATCTTTTTCTGGTGTCGCATTGAAGAGCTATGATTTTTCAAATTATTTTGGTCTAACCGGATCATCCGATATCACGTTGAAGAGTTATGATTTTTTCAATGTACTTTGGTCTGGCGGAAAGGGCAAAGAAACTAAACGAATTTCGTTTTGGGGTGAAATAGCAAAGTTCGATGGAAAAAGGACAAAGAAATTTAGTCGAATTTTTTTATAATTTTCATATGAAAATTATCTTTATCCGATGTTGCATTGAAGAGCTATGCATTGGAGAGTTATGTACTTTGGTTTGTTCAATGGAAAAAGGGCAAAGAAATTAATTCAAATTTTTTTTATAATTTTCATATAAAAAATCATCTTTATCCGATGTCGCATTGAAGAGCTATGATTTTTCAAATTATTTTGGTCCGGCCAGAAGGGCCAAGAAACTAAGAGAATTTCGTTTTGAACGATCTAAAATTTTCACATAAAAATCATCATCATCCGATATCGTATTGAAGAGTTATATGATGGCAAAGAAACTAAGCGAAATTCGTTTTAGGGTGAAATAGCAAAGTTTGATAAAAAAGAGCAAAGAAATTAAGTTAAACTTTTTTCAAGATTAAGAAAATAATTTGCTTATATATATTTGATTAGTTAGATTCGGAAGAGAAGCCGCGAAGCAAAGAAGAAGCGAGAAGAGGCTATGGAAAAGTGTGAGAAGCTGCTTTCTTTTTGGGGCGACGTGGACGTCGCTCGCTCCCGAGGAGCTGACGCTCCTTTTATCGTAGTAATAGGTGATTCAAATAAGGATCATACCCCTTTTTTATGTTTGTATTTTGCATAAGTCTTCCTATATATTTTTTTTTCTTTCACATGGTTAATCCTCTTCGATCGTCTTCAACGGCAATGCAAATATGGACGGGCCTAGATGCTGTCTGTGTGCGTGGGCGCGGAGCCCCGCTACTTCAACGTCACCACCATATTGCCACGACCAAAAGCGACCGGTGGCTGGCTAGGTGGACAATCGGCATGGCGTTGCTCGCTGTCCAGCCACGGCGAGTCCTACCCTTAATTTACCTCTACGCACGCGCACACGCCACGCCCACAAAGATGAAAGGTTATGGTTGCCGGTAAAGCCTCTTCTAGACAGACTTATGCAATGGCCAGTCCTGATGCCGGTTCGCATCACCTCCAGCGGCTGACGTCCACCCCGCGCTGCCGATCGAGACCGACGCCGAGTCGGTGACGACCTTTCCATCGGCCGGCGGTGAAGCAACAGCGGCAGCAGGGAGAGACCGACTCGGAGGCCCGGCTGGAGATGGAGCCTATGACACCGACGTCAAAGGACGCCGTGGAAGCCGGCGTAGGCGCCCCCACCGACGACGCCCGCCAAGCGCAAGCGAACTCCGGAGGCCGGCCGCCGGTAGACTAACTGACGGGGCACGACCGTGCTTTGCTGCATCACATGGGTAAGTTAGCCATTCGGTTGTCCTGTTTTGTGGGCATTTTGTGGTTTGGCTGCCTTTTCTTGCACATGCGACATTCACACCAGATAACAAAATGTGAACAGTTCGCCTGTAGTAAGAAATGACAATATCCGAGATAAAGAAAAAGAAATGACAATATCCAACGTGCATATAGTTCCCAAATGAGGCTTAGATATTCACAAAAAAAAATTCAGTACTGGAAGTTGTAATGCAGGACACGCAATATTCCATTCCATCATTGGCACCAAGCAAACAGTGTTGTTTTTGCCAAAGCTCACTCTACTCAACCTGAACTGAAACAAAGCCCATCTTAGTAAGATACCAGTAAAGTAAGAAAAGCCATTTGATGAGAACTGTCTAGATGCCTCAAGTTGTCCATGAGAAACTGTGTGATATTCAGCTTAGGGTCAAGGACCTCCAGAACATGAAGCACGGTCAAGGACCTCCAGAACATGCAGCACGGCCATCTCTGGGCTTGCTTGGTGTTCCTTCATGAGGTTGAGGTGCCCTATGAGGTGAACGGCTTCTGCTATGACTGGGTCTTTTAGGTACAGGAGAGCCACTGCCGGTATTGAAGAATGGAGTAAAAATTAATGCATTGGATTGGATATGACAGTACAAAACCGAAAAATATAGATCTCCAACCCCACTGGACATACCTGTGTCTGTTATGTTTCCTGTCATAATCAGGACTAATACTGCGAGTCAAATGGCGACTATGATCACTATCTCTGTACTTATCCTGTTCATATTGCTCCCTACTTCTGCTCCGGCTTCGCCTTCTATAGTCTCTATCCCGACAATCCTCTCGATACCTTCACAAATGGCTAGCACTTATATTAAAAACAAAGATGATTCATCTGAAATGCTATTCTGATTTTAATACTAAAGTAACAGAGCAACACCACAGCTGAAAAAGTCTTGAGCTTCATTGTAGGTCTAACTAGGTGGCAACATTTGGGCACTTGAGCAATGACACAATGAAATACAACACCACTTTGCAGGGGCCCTTATATGCAACAGGCTATCACAATGGTAATATGGGCAGCATAAATCCATTTTCATTTGATTCGCAAAAAAAAAAAAAAAAAAAAAAAAAATTGTAGTGGAATAGTATTCCTTGAATCCTCTTTATTTGACATTGTAGCAGTTAAAGGACACATAACTATATCTTTACTAAAACAGTGAAGTGTACCTATTCCATTTAGTTCAAGCAACACTTTTCTTTTTGGCTAATAAGAGTAGATATCAACACTTTGGGAGAAACAAATTTAGTAGGTAGTAAAATACACAGTGGGATCATGAGGTCACAGCTAACTTTTCCTTCAGTGTATGCAATTCTGAAACATCATACACAAAGGGAACAGAGGGAGTACCTAGTATGTCATTGTCAAGATCCAAATATGCTTACCTCTGTCTTGGACTGCGGCTTCTGAAACGATCCCTTGGCTTTGAATTTTCTTCTGTAATTCTACCCCTATGACTGCAAAGATAAACAATAAGGTAATGCTTAGTAAGTGAAATTGCTTTTAGTGTTTCACATTTCTATGAGCTGTATTGATGCACTTAATAAATAGTAAAACGAGAGTATCAACATATTTTACATGATAGCAAGCGGTATTCTTGTAATGAGTGTTTCTTAGAAAAAGAAACAATAGGAGTAAAATGGCCATGTAATGTGACTTTTGGGCTTCTGCTAGATGTGTAAACAAGTAATTTGGGTTTGTATGTCTAACAGAAACACTCTTCCTTGCCATTTCTGAACTTCATTCAAACATATGTACAGTCAAAGTTCTTGTCCATGAAAGTGAATCAACCAACGTATGCACCTATCTAGGCATGTTCATGGATCTAGCGATCCACCCCATCCATCCATCCAAAACACTGCCCAATACGTGAGAGGTGTTCATACATGGGCTGGATAGGATTGGGCAATAACCCATTAAACCCATTAGTCGGCTCCTTCCAGATGAAGACATGCCATCAGCAGGAGCCGCGTGGCCAGGCTGGACCACCTCTGCTGCTCCCGGCCACGACGGCCTGCACATGCCTTCCAGTGTGGCAGTGTCTAGACAACCACGTCAACACTTGCCTCGCGGACGAAAACAGACTCAATCTGAACAGGATCGACATCCCTAAGAGCATCACTGCTCTCACTAGCAGCTCCGAGTTCATCACACAACAGCCGCATTCTGTGCGATCGTGGTGGCCACAGCGGTCAGCGCTGATATGCTCGATATCATTGGCTGCCAGCAGGACAACATGAAGCACCTGCTGCTCTGGTCTACACAGAGAAGGTCCTGGCCTCTGCTGCAGTAACCATGGCTGCAGTCAGGACCATCTGTTGCAGCTTGCCGATGGGGGATAGCGCTCAAGGGCTACGTGGGGGAGGTCCTGGCCTCTGCCCCTGCCGCAGTCACCGTGGCTTCACCGTGGCGACGCAGCTTGCTGAGGAGCAGTGCAATGCCACACGGCTCTGGAGGTAGCAAGATTGCAGGCGATTCTGAAATAGATAGAATAGCAAGCCAACCCATGTAACCCACCCAAAACCATATAATTAGGGTATTTCATGGGTGGATCAAATAATCCATCAAATTGTACGGCTCTACCCACCCATGAACAGGCCTACACCTACCCCAACCTAACAAAAAGATGCATGAAACCAACGAACTAGTTCGGTAGTACTACTCTGCCTGTGCAGGTGCAGGTGCAGCAGTAACAGAAGCAAGTGCACCTATCAAGAACCACTACATCAATAATTTATAGTTCAAAAAAACTTCACCACAAGTAAGCCCCTGGAGTGATTTCCATCCATTGAACATTCACATCAACCTAGACCACAGGGATGCTTCAGCTGACGAACAATCCAAGCTATCATTATGAAAGCACTCCAGGGAAAGAATGTTTTCACTGTGAAGCTTCACACAGAGAAACACTCCTCAGCCCAACTTTACATAGCGACATGCCAACATCCATGTCTATACATGTGATTTCCTTCCTACCTTCAAATACTCTGTTGTGGGCATGAAACAACCTTAGCTAAATTAAGTACTTAGGTGGTTGGTGTTTATACTTTAATTGCATTACCACGGATGGCTACGTTTGAATCACATTAGAAATTAAAATGGATTCCAACTCCAGAAGCTTTTCCTGCATCAAAACAGGGCCTTAGTTTGAAGGCTGAACAGAAAAAAAATGATGATCAGATCAAGTAACGAAGGAATATCCAAATATAAAACTTCCCATACTCATACAGATCAATGTTTCATTCAACTACAGAACCATCTAAATGACTAAAGCCTCAAGGATCAGTAACCCTTAATCACTTAGTAGAAATAACAACAAAAAAATAGTTCTACTGCAGGGTGGCATCTGTTACTGCCACATGACGGTATATCACCCAAGATTTTGCTGCCTCAGTAAAATGCAACAAATAATTGAATCGGTACATAACAAAGGTTGTAGCATGTGAGATCTTACATCTTTTCAGCATTGGGCCCGTACTTGGCAAACTGCACCATAAGCGCGCGCCCATCAAACCTCATCCCTGTACCAGGAAAAAAATGGAATAACGAATAAATCTTAGAAGGCTCGATTTGTGTGTTCGTAATTAAGAAAGAACAATGGAATAACGAATACGTCTCAGAAGGCCCGATTTATGTGTTCATCATTAAGTGCTATGCCGGCTGTTGTGCGTGTGTGAGAGTGTGTCATGTCATTGTATGAACTTCTATTCTTCTTAATGAGCGGCAGAGCTCCTGCCTTTTTCTTAAAATGAAAAAAGGAATGTCGAAGACTAAAAACGGATGAAATTTTTCCTTGGCTCACCATCCAGCCCATCAATGGCATCCTGCGCCTCATCCTCGTAATTGTACCTCACGAACGCGAACCCTCGCGGATCCCCAGTCCTGCAAGAGAAGCACGCACACGCGATTCGAAATCCAGCCCCCGACGTGAGGTGAAAGTGACAATGGCGTCCACCTGCGGTCGCGCGGGATGTAGATGTCGACGACCTTGCCGTAACGGTCGAAGAGCGGGAAGAGGTCGTCAGCCGTAGTGCCTGCAGCAGGGATTCATCGTGGCCGTCAGTACGCGGTGTTCGGGAGAGCGCGCCGCGAGCCGGAGGGGGAAGCCAACAAGGGGCGGGTAGAGGCGGGGAGCGAGGTTGCTTACGGAAGGAGACGTTGAGGACGAGGAGGGAGAAAGAGTCGCGGTTCTCCGGCTGCCCGGAGCGCCCGAAGCGCGACATCGCCGGAGATTGCGGCGTGGGGGGTTTGGTTAGGTTTTTGGAACGGTGTAAAGTGTAAAACGGTCCGGGAAGGAAGACGAGGGGTAAAAAAAGAATTTACATTCAAAATTAATTCGGCGTATATTTTTCTTTCCGAAAGATGGCATAACCAAGTGTGCCACCAAGGGCATATCACATATTTATTTATTTATTTATTATTGCATTTTATTTATGGCATTAACAGATTCAAATTGAGTTGTATTTGATTTAAACAGTTCATAAAATACCTTGGACTGGATAGATTCTCAACGAGATGTCACCTTTTTTAAGGTATTCAATTCTAGTTCAAGCAATGCAATTCAATTGTTTAACAAGTTCATTTGGAGTCGTAATCTAATTATTCAAAAATGCTATGGCTTATGGTACAGATTTACCAGATGCATATGTTTAGGGCGTCATTTTACGAAACTATCAGAATTCAGAACGTCCTTTTTTCACCATACAACCAAGTTAGAGAGATGTTTTAAGGAGAATTTAGAGATGTTCTTGCTATTACGATTTGCAAGATGACAAAGGTTGTGTTGGTCAGCTCCTAGAAAATGCTATGAAGCTCCAGCTTTCACGCAGTAGATTTTCATTTGGATCCTACTTTTGACTTTCAGCTTTTTTTTTTTCTTTTCCAAATGAGTGTAAATAGAAAGTTGGAAATAGAGAGAGGGAGGGTAGATTCTATAGTGGCTAGTTCAACCGAATAACTCACAGCTTTTTCACAGCACATAAGTCATAGTACTTCTTTTCAGTTCACAACAGATTTTTCCATGGTTAACAGCTGAACCAAACAGGCCCAAATTCTTCCCCAGCATTTTCGTAGGCGTAACCTTGGATGATACATTGATACCTCGTTGTTTTATTTTATCACTAATTGGCTTTAATACTCAATAATTCAGCTGTGGCGAAGTTCAACCACAAGTCCTTAACAACAATATAATGGCATAAAACTTCAAGCGCACTTATGGAACTATATAACTCTCAATCAAATGTATAACTTCTGAAGTAGGACTGCAAGGACCCTCCATGCTAAAACTTCCTAGCCACTCGTAGTCATACATAAGGCACTGCTGAGGTTAAGAATCAGTATGTTCAGCTTCGCCTTCATCTGCCAGGAAAAAAAAACAATTAGGAAGGTAAGATGACAAGAACATCTTAATCGGTGCAACTTTAAATGGTGCGTCTGTATAAATGGATCGAAGGATGGAAAGAAATGCACACCCTTCACACCTTGCAGATGAGACTGGAACCCGCAAGAGGTGAGATGATTGGCAAGTTTCTCGGCCAACTGCTTCTGCCAATCTTTGGTATCCTTTTTTACTTCAGGTGTCGTCCACACGAGAGCCATGGCCTTCTCGACATCAACGGTAGCTGCAGCAATCTCAGGCTGACGAAAACAAGCCAAACGAACTTCACTTCAGTGTTCAGTTACACATGCAGTAGCTACACATTGGCTAATAAGAGCTGATGAGGGACCGATACAAAGCAACTGCGCATGCAATGCAATGCAAGTTCTGATTTTTACAGTTGCATCATCCACAGCAAATGATTTCTTTGCGCAAAGATTCAACACATTTGACTGTAAGATTTGTGAATCTAGTGCATCCAGATTTCGAATTTGTTTCCAGAACCACCGACACCAAATGGAGAGACGATATGAGATGAGAGGAAGCTGCTAGCTAGCTCTTTGAACGGACGGACCTGGCTCTCGAGAATCCGCTTCACCTTGGCAGCGCATCCGCGGCACGTCATTCCCTGCACGCAAGCGCTTCCCCATCGGGACCAAATCGTAGCAGCAGCAAAGAGTACAGAGACACGGGCACGAGCGCTGTTACCCCGACGTGGAGCACGATGGCGTCGGAGTCGCCGTCCGCCTGCTGCTCGGACGACACACCCAGAGCAGCCACAGCCGCGGCGGCCGCGGCGGCGCCGGCGCCGGAGCCGTCCCCACCGCCGCCGCCACCGCCGCCGCTGCCGCCTCCAGATAAGCGGCCCCCGCCACCGCCGCCTGCGCCGAATGTGGAGGTGGCGGAGATGGAGGCGAACCCGCGGAGGGGCCGCACCAGGCCCGACGGGAGCAGGGGCCTCCCCGCTGTGGGCAGCAGAGGGAAGGGCGGCCTCGTACTCGTGGCCACCGCGGCCTCCATTGCTGCTTCGTTCGAGGAGATACACGCTAGTTACCACAGCACACTAGAGCAGGCTTTTGCTTTGGTGGCCCTTGTCGCCCGTTTGCTCCGCGACGGGCATTCCGTTATGTCCAAGTCCAAACTCCAAAGGATTCGCTTTGGCCTTTTGACCGGAGTTCCTGTGGTCGCCGTGCACTTGTGCTTCACGTGTTCCTGCCACCAGGCTTTCATGCACCACATGCCATGGACCATCACATTTCATCAGACCGTACCAAATTAATGGTGCTCTCCCTGTCCAAAAAGAGAGAGAGGTTTATGCAAATCATAACTAATTGTGACTCCCTTCGTACTAAAATGAGTCTTTATTTCTTTTTAGGAGTCAAACAATCTAAATTTTAATCAAATATATATTAAAAATATTAATTTATGATATCATATAAGCATCATTAGATTGATCACATCATATAATACTATTTTCTAATTCTAGTCAAGTTGAGATTGGTTGACACGAACTGAGCCTATCTCGGTTGGTTAGGTTTCTTATGGAGGAATCTGCCCACCTGGATTCAAGTCTTGACTTGACACGGATGCTCGTTTTTTTTTTGGAAAATTTAACGGTATTGTGCTTTCAGTGATATGCGACATTCCTGGCAACAATGAGGCGCCTGTGATGACTTCGTCAATCTTAGGATCTACCGGCGCAGCCTTGCGTAGATGCTCATATGAGTAGGGTTTGTGTGCATGTGTTCGTAGAAGTGAGCGTGTGTACTCCCTCCGCTTTCCAAATTATAAGTCTCTTTCACTTTTCAAATTACAAGTCGATCTCAACATAGATACAATGCCCATAGGGTAAGGTTTACGTGCGTGTATTCATAAGAGTGAGTGTGCGTATTGCCTTCACTTTTCAAATTATAAGTCGCTTTCACTTTCCAAATTATAAGTCGATCCCAACACAACTACAACTTGGTAAGGTGAAGAACTTATATCCATCAGCAATCTCCTGAAGCAAAGGATAAAAGCAATTCAATAAAGTTATCATACAACATATGATATAGCTTTGCTAATTTATTTGATTCCTGGATGCATGGTCTAAGCCTAAAGCTTAGGAGTTATTATTGTGCTATGTTGAGCAATAGGTTGAGTAGAAATGATATGATATTTAAGAAAGCTAAATCTAATACTTCGATGTAGATCCATGATGCATTGTAAGAAAGAACAACCATTGTTCAAAGATGCCTACATGGGAGAATTTGACCATGGCTGTCTTCTTGAAATTTGACTAGAACTTCATGAGTCGTATTGAGGCTTAGTTATTTCCTTTATTATTGCGCTCACTAGTTGGTCTGAACCATGCTTTGTTTTCTTGTGGGTGTAAGCCTTGTACCGTTAGTTTGAACCACAACCGTCAGTTGTATACTATATCTGGATGATATATAGAGACTTGAACTTTGTTCTATTATCTAAATATCTACAAAAACTTTATGCAGAATTGTCAGTTCAAATCAAAATTTTAGGTGAAAAAGATTTTAAAAAAGGGCTTAAATCTAAAAATGGAACTTTAGCGTGTTGGCAAACCTTCACAACGGAGATTCAATGAAGCCCACAAATTTTATAGCATTTGGGCGAAGCTCACCTGCCATAGGCAAAATTCCAGTGTTCTCACGATGGCAAAGGTTGCGGAGTGTCCTGAAGTTCGTGCATGAAAGGTACGAGGAGCTAGTTCGTGGGACGAGATCATTTAATTTCAAGTTTCCAGTCTGTAGAGGGATATGTACCAATTGGGATGATTGATCCGTGAAGAGGAATGTGATCCCCGGGTAATTGAAAGGATTTCAATGGAATGTAGCAATGGAACGAGGATCGTGATGCCAAAATATTTTTTGAACATATTTTTAGAGTATTAAAATAATTCGTAAATGAGTCATAGGTACAAGATTTGTATATAACTACTAATTTAAGATTTGTAGGGGCCATGAAGTGATTAAGATGTGTTAAAAAAAACACACACGCATGAATGTATTCCATCCTGCACCATCTGGGCTGCAGGCCCGTTTCACTTACCCATTAGGTCTCCAAACAGCCCAATTGGGAACTCAACGACGACGTCCGATGGACATCAGAAGAAGTCCACCAAGTCGCCCATTCCATCAGAAGTCCGGCAGCCACAGACAGGGACGCCCGGCCCCAGCGCCGCGCTGCTGGCTTGCCGGTTGCCGCCAGCGCCACGACCCCAGCTGCGCGCAGCAGCCAGCACCCAGACCCAGCGCCGCGCCATCGCTCTTGGCAGCTCCTCTGCATGCGTCGCTAGTTTTGCCCACGTACGGCCGCCGCCCACCGGCGTTCATCCTTGATGATCCTGTGTGGTGCGGGACACGTCCCAGACATCGACCCGTTGTCGTCCCCGAACCGCGTCCCAGACATCTTGATGACCGTGCTCCACAACGTCGAGGACCAGCGCCGGAGCACGGTCACCGCCTTCGGCTCCATAGCCTCCTCGTGTCCCGCTCACAGTCACCGTAGTACGGTGCCACGTTCTACGTATCAAGATCGTGCGTTTCTGTCTCGAGAATGTGAATCAGTTTTGTTCGGACGGTAAAAACTCATTTCTTAAAGACGCTTCATCATCTGATAATTGAAAAGACGCTTCATCTTAAAAAATAAAGAAAAAGAAAATGCAGCTCCAGGCCCTCTCCAGAGCAAAGCATATTCCAGTGTGCATGATGGTGTGGGAGTAGTTGGTTGTGGCCACCAGGACGCCGGGTTTTTTTTTTTTTTTTTTTGTTCCGCAAAAAATATTGGCATGGTGTTGCGTACTTGTCTTGCGCCGCTTAAGGACAAATATGCTCTCAAAGCAATGATTTTTTTTTTTTTGGCGATTCAAAGCAATGAATTTTTGTATGATTGAAAAAAAAAACAACGTCCACTATAGAACTAGCCTTGGGTGCCGTGACATTATATTTGGCAGTAGCCTTCCATCTTTGGTAGCATTATATATGCACGGGGTTAATTCTTTCTAGCTCATAGCAGTTGGCAACGTCACTAGCTAGAGCTGACTCTAGCTAGTAGCCAAATACAAACTCTAGAGCAGCCTTAACTTTATGGAGTTTTTGGAGTTCTAATTTATTTTTCTAAAGCACCTTTTTACCAACTCTAGGAAACTCAAAAATAGACTTAGATAAAAAGTTTTAAAAACAATTACCTGCAATTACCATCGGTTACACACCCTAGACAAAAACAGATCTAGAGTCCTAGAGTTCTGAAGTAGAACTGCTCCACACGAAATTGGAGCCATCCCAAACAGGCCCTAAAATTACCTCTAAACTTTAGTGTACCACGTATTAGAACTTTAGACCTTAAAAGTGTGGTTTAAAGTTTTTAGAGCTCTAAACTTTAGCGTAAGGATCCAAATAGGCCCTAAGAGACAAGGGTCCGTACAATCCACAAACAGATACTATTTATAAATATTTGATTTCTCATATATGGGGCCTGTGTAGACGAACCATAACTAATGACTAGCTAGGACTACTGATTAGCTAAATAGTGATTAGTTTAGCCCTGTTTGTATACTAGGACTAACAAATATTACTATAGACTACAAATAGTTGTTAGCCTCAAGATATCTTTTGGTTGGGTGCCCTTAACAATGTTTTTAGGCAAAATATATTGGCATATTATTATTGTGTATGGATTAATAATTTGACCTAGTAATATCTTTGCCAGGAGTTTGATGAGGAGTTCGATTGAACAATTTAGTAAGGATACAGGCCTGGGGTCAGATGGGTAAATTGGAATGTCCTTTTTTTTGGAATAAATGTGATATGATACACATTGATGCTCAGTAGAGACAGATTGGATAATTATGAAATCCTCAATTAATTTGTAGAAGACACTGCAAATGATATTCAACATTTCTTCATGAAGTTTGAACTGAAACCAGCATCTGTAGATTTTTCTGAGGGTAAACCTAAAACCACTGCATCAACTTCTTTAGAGAAAATTGCTTGTAGACAGTCCATATCATTTGAAGCCATTAAGAGTGTCTAGATCAAAGTGAATACAATTATTTTTAGAACAACCAAGCCTTTCTCTGTAAGCATTCCAGAGTAGATCTATTTTGCTTTCATGGTCAAAATTCAAAAAATAGCTGCCCACTGTTGCTTTGCAAGGAGGTTATAGTGTTTTCGAGTATTTAATAGTAGAACAGTGGCATGAAAAAGTTAATGTGTTACCGTCACCAAATTTCACCCATTTAATAATGCCTGTTTGCTTGAAATCATCTATTGGTGTAGAAGGGAAACGATATGCTTGTTTAGGAGGTCACTAAAGTCCGATTCATGTGAGGAAATAAAGGTCCATGGACTCTTCTCTCAGCTAAAAGTTAAAGTACTTGAGGGACATGACAAATTCTCCAATGTATGAATCTTTGACCATTTTCTTAGAAAAGAGGGACATGACCATTTCTCCAATGTATATTTTAAAGGCAATCTACGCATGTTACTTCTAACGATGTCTTGGAGAAATATCCGAGACAACCATTTGATTCGCTGATTATCATTTAAGGATCTACGACTGAACTTTCTTGTGTCTTGGGGATTCTTGGACTATCCACAATAAGAGGGTCCTCCAAATAACAAACCACAGGTGCTCGTTGGCTTTCATTGTAGCGAGCCCAGGTAACCAGATATAGACCAACAATTACGGAAACTCCTCCAATAATGCTGAAATGGAAGGATATGAATACAAGTGTACACAGGATCAGAATCAATGCTAGTTCGTTTTTTTTAAAAAGAATATTCAATGCTACTTCGTGTCCAAGATTCGAGGAATAATCCAATAAAAATGTTCTTCAAACAGCAGATTTGGAAAATAATTTATTGGGCAGTGTGTGAAATCAAACCTTCCGAGGTAAATTGGGTCACCAAGAAAAACAGTTGAGAGGACTGTGGAAAAAGCCGGTTGGAGTGGATTGTAGAGGGCAACTAGAGAAGGTCCAAGAATTTTGTTTGCCCATGTCATGATTGAGTAGCTCAAACAAGACGCGACAATTCCCTGACGGCCGGCGCAAGTAAGAAGTTTGGTCAGAGAAGAAAACATGGAGAGGAAATCTTAGCATCATTATTATTGTTATGCATGAAAGTGGTGTAGTCTCTAAGCATAAAGGAAGTAATTACTCACAGCATACAGAACAGCTATGATCTCAGCTTTTGTCAGTGCCCACTCGTGTAGCCCATTAGTTGCAGATACTCCAGTTAACACCATAAAGATTGTAGCAAAAAAATAGGAATAAGCCGTCAAGGATAAGCTTGCAGGGTATTTTACCATCACTGGAGCCTGTAACAGTCAGGGCAGAAAAAAGGACACTAAATCTGCATTAACGATGAACATAAACAGTGAAGTCGTCCTATCTTGTTACAGGCAAGAAGCCAAGAACAGAAAGGGATTCAGGATGCAAGCTGTAAAAGTTGCATTACCTGTATGACTAGATAAACAGCCACCAAGAGGCAGTTTCCTATAAGGCACAGGACACCAAGCTGCCATGTATCTACACCGTACTCGAGCAGGGCTGATGCCAACCAGCTGGGGGCAGGGTAGGGAGTGATCGTCGATGCGTTGGGCATGCTTCTGATAAGGCCAATCAAGGACGGGCCTCTGTACAGAGCCATCAGAACGGCGCCGGAGACGCATACAACCGTGCCGATGGTTTTGAGGATGCCGTCTTTGGTGAAGATGTTGATGGATTCAACACTGTGTAAAAGTTAAGTCTTATTCAGTATTATTAACACCCAAATTGATGGCAGTTCAGGACCGTCTCTGTTTCACTGAAGTGTGGGTCCAGGGGTGACAACTGGCAAGTGAGTGACGCAAAAAAGACAATGGATGCTGAACTGAATCCTGAATTTCTGATGATAGCTAGTATTAATTGTGTGTTAGTATATATGATAGTCACCCGGCAATCGCAGCCAAGAGAGACGTGAGTACTGGTATGGAGGGCTGGAAAGCCGCGGCGTAGGAAGCGTTGGTGTACTGGAGGCCGACGAGGAAGAGCAGCGGGTTCCCATACAGCCTGCATACATAAATAAATACAGTGTAAATTTAATCAAGGACGACAGAGGATTGATCAGTATCACCGATGGAAGACTTGTACAGATGTTGATGTTCCATCAGCAATTCAGCAGAGGGATTATTAGTACCCAGTGAAGCCAAGAAGAGCGAAGGACGCGAGGAGCTGAGTTGTCACCGGAGGCCTCACCCTTCTGCAATTAACAACGGATAAGGAATGAATGAAGATGTGATAGATGTTTCCCCTTCCCTTTGCTTCTCTCCTGCAGCAGGATCCAAGAAGGGAAACCTTTCGCGGAGGAAGGCGACGGGGGCGAGGACGAGGAGTGCGAGGAGGTCGCGGTAGACGCAGAAGACGACCTGGTTCATGCCGACGTTGAGGACGGACTTGGTGAGGACGTGGTAGCCGCTGTAGGCGAGCATGACGAGGACCATCCCGGCGTGCGCCCGCCACGCCGCCGGCTTGTTGTCGTCGTCGTCCTCCGCCCCACTCAGAGTCAGCAGCCGCGGCCCGCTCACGACGCTCCATGGCCACGAGTGACGCTGGAGCGCCGCCGCTCTCCGGTCGTCTTCGCCCATCGCCCTCCACTCTCGTCTCCACTCCTCTCAGTCACGTGCTACTACTAGGAGTTTGTTTGCTTGAATGGGATTCTTGATTTCTCCGGCATGACCGACGGGAAAAGGAAAAATGTCACCTTGCGGGCTTCCCGTGGCTTTCGGGAGTTGGGACATGACATTGACACGCAGTGGAGGACGTCAGTGCTCCCACTCCCAGCGCCCAAGATTGGCCATACGCAGCGGAGACCCGAAGCGGAAATCCTGCTTGCCCCTAGGGATGGATGCGAATGAATATCCCAAACACCCGATGTCCGTATTCGTTTTTAAGAGTCAATATATATACACTATATAGATATATTCGTTTTAGTGAATGTATCCATATCCGTTTCTACGATTTTTCTCTATCTACACATGTTATTTAAAAGTAAATTCAAGAATTGAGGAGAGAGGTTGAGGTCTTGACTAAATTTGACCTTAAATTTATTTGATTCAAAGCATCAAGAAAACGTTTTGAAAAATTTGATATTTTTTTAGCACAAATTAAAGGAAGCAAATAAATTTATAGGATGTAGACTTGCTACCACTTTACTATCGAATTATGTTCCAAGTCCAATACAGTGATGCACATATTTTTTGTGAGGAAGTACGCAAATCACTACTGGAGATGCATGCATTGCCCTTGGCAAAGGCTTCCTCTCTCGGCAAAGAGAACACGACGAACACGTAATCGGCAAAGAAATCTTTACCGAGTGCTTTTTGTCGGGCACTCGGCAAAGCCTCTGAGTATCACATCAACGCTCGGCAAAGAAAAGTTACCATGACGACAGATGGTACATTAACGGATGTTTTGCCGAGTGCTCAGAACTCTAACACTCGGCACAGATTTTTTTTTGAAAAAAATACTTTGTCGAGCGCCCCTCTTATGGACACTCAGCAAAGAATTTTTTTAAAAAATGCTTTGCCGAGTGCTCAGCGCTCTGATTCTCGGTACAGATTTTATTTTATTTTATTTTTGAAAAATGCTTTGCCGAGTCCACTGCCTCCTGGCGCTCGGCACAGGAATTTTTTTTAAAAATCTTTGCTGAGTGTCTTTGCCCCTGCACTCGTGCACAAAGACGTTTGAATTTTTGCGTCTATCCCTAGATACATCCTCACAATATGCTCAAAAGCATGAATATCAATTTTTGAATTGAAAAGTTCTATTATTCCATGCACTTACAGTTTAAATGTACATTTACCGGAAAAATTCAAGTAAATGAAACGGATTATCTAAATATAGCAAAAAAAACAAAAATATACCAAATTTAAAACTTGAGCTCTTAACACTGTAGCAAGTCTCCCAAAAAAAACTAGATGCAAAAATGAAAGAAAAATTTGTCAAATGCTTGAAGAAAAAAAACACTCGGCAAAGAAATTACCAAAAGAAAAAGAAAAATTTTTGCCAAATGACTGACAGCTGGCCCTCGGCAAAGAGTCACGGCAGGATGACCATTGTCAGAGGAGATGCTCGTTGCCGAGAGCCGTTCACTCGGCATAGACACTCTTTGCCAATGGCCAAGCACTAGGCAAAGCAATCTTTGTCGAGTGTCCTGCTTTACTGAAGGCAACACTCGGCATAGAATGCCTTTATCAAGTGCCCGGTAAAAAACACTCGGCAAAGCGTTGGCCCTGCAACGCCGTCTCCCGTAGTGAATAATCTCCCAAAGTCGCATTATCAATCATTTGACCGGCCTAGTTTAGAAGAATCAATCTTTTATATATAAAAAGTCAATACATGTTACTTCCAGTTATGCCATGGAGAAAACAATTGAGGCATCTTTTTGATCCCCTAAGATTTAGGGATCCGTGAAAGAACTTTCTTGTGTCTTAGTGATTCTTGGATGATTCACAAGAAGAGGGTCCAGCAAATAATCATCTGCCGTTGCTCGCCACGCTTCATTGTAGCGAGCCCATGTAACTATATATAGGCCAGCAATTATGAAGACTCCCCCAATAATGCTGAAAGCAGTTGGATACAAGTGTACACAACAGGTTAGGATCGATACTACTTTGCTACATGGTTGTTTTCTCTACGATGAGTTACATACCTTCGTTAAGTTTATAATAAGAGAGTAAAAGAATATCAATAGCTATATATATCTGTAAAAAGTTCACCAATTTCATATTTGATCAAGTACTTCAATGTTGTTTTTCGGCTTGCAAGAGTATAAGTCAACAACTAATAAGAACAAGACTCAAGAGCTACTAGTTCAAAAGATCCAAGATTTGACGAATAATCTAATACTATGTTCTCAAATATAACTAGCAGGAATTCTAGGACAGATCAATAGACTATGGTGTATTGCAAATGATGCTTTTAACCCTCTCTTAAACAAGGGGAGATCGTGTGTTTACTATATTTTGAACCTAGTGGTACACATTAATGACATACACGTGATTGGTTCCTTTAGCAAGCTAATTCAAATACAATACCTTATAAATTAGGATAAATTTTTGTTTCAAAGAATAAATTATAGTAAGTTTTGAATACTTCGATACCTTATAGTTCAGGACAAAGAGAGTATAACAACGTTCAAAATCACATTTGGCATAATTATTGGGTTGTGTGTGAAATCAAACATTCCTGTGTAAATTGGGGCACCACGAAAAATAGTTGAGAGGACGGTGGTAAAGACTGGTTGGAGTGGGTTATAGAGGGCAGTGAGCGAAGGTCCAAGAATTTTGTTTGCCCATGTCAGGAGTGCATAGCTCATACAAGATGCAACAATTCCCTGAAGGTACAAGCAAGAATTTTGGCTAGAATAACTAACAAAGGGTTTCCTAAATCTTTGCATTCATCATTGCTATGCAAGTGATGTAATGATGTGTTCTAAGCATGATGGCTTCTAGATAGAGATACTTACAGCGTATAGAACAGCTACGATCTCAGTTTTCGTCAGTGCCCACTCATGGAGCCCATTGGTCGCAACGACTCCAGTGAACACCATAAAGATGGTGGCAAAAAAATAGGAACAAGCTGTCAAGTATAAGGTTGCAGGACCACAGGAACCTGTAATAATCGTCACGGCAGAGAAAGGGTGCTAATTTGCATCAATCATGAGCAGAGGCGTTGGGTAAGAACTAATAAGACAACAGAAAATTAAAGGTGGTCTGCTAGGGTCAATAAATATTAAAACGACAAGCAGGCTAAGATCAATCAAGCATACATATATACAAGCTCCAAAATATCCATTACCTGCATAACTAGATAAGCACCCATCAAGAAACAGTGTCCTAAAAGGCACAAGGCACCAAGAAACCATGTTTCTACACCGCGCTCGAGCACGGTAGATGTCAGCCATTTAGCAGGAATGGCGGTGACGTCACTTGCTGATGCAGTGGCGTTTCCCAGGCCAATCAAGGACGGGCCTCTGTACAAAACCATCAGAAGGGCACCGGAGACGCATACAACTGTGCCGATGAGTTTGAGGATCCCATGTTTCGTGGAGAGGTTGATCGTTTCAACGCTGAAAAGAGTTTTTATTATTTCATTCAAAATAATGCACTTAGGCCCTGTTTAGAAGAAAAAAATAAAATTTGGAAGCAGCGACGAATCTTTTGGAATAAGTGTTCAATCATGGCCTAACTAGACTCAAAAGATTTGTCTCATGAGTTTTGCACAAACTGTATAAAAATGCAAAAGATTCATCTACATTTAATGTTTTATGCATCATGCATGTGTCTAAAAATTAATGTGACCTTTTTGTTTGTAATTTGAAAGGGATTATTTGGTCACGCCTCCTGAATTGACAATGAAGAAATTGGGTGTCAGATTCAGAATCTCATCTGATGATGATGATTACCCGGCAATCACAGCCAAGAGAAACGCCAACACTGGCACGGAGGGCTCGAACGCCGCGGCGTAGGAGGCGCTGGTGTAGCTGAGGCCGACGAGGAAGAGGAGCGGGTTCACGAAGAGCCTGCACGGGAAGATCAGCGTTGTCAGCGCTAGCTTGTACGTAGAGGTTGTTCCATCAGCATGAGCAGAGGATCGGAATTCGTACCCAGTGAAGCCAAGAAGAGCCAAAGATGCGAGGAGATGAGGGGTCATCGGAGGCCTCACCTTCCTGCAACAACGGAGGAAACGGATTGTGAGCACACTGCACAGGAGATCATCGCTGAGCCGCGCTTGGTGCACACCGGCCGTGCGGTACCTCTCGCGGAGGAAGGCGACGGGGGCGAGG
The DNA here is from genome assembly GCA_038502445.1 of Eremochloa ophiuroides. Taxonomy (NCBI): domain Eukaryota; kingdom Viridiplantae; phylum Streptophyta; class Magnoliopsida; order Poales; family Poaceae; genus Eremochloa; species Eremochloa ophiuroides. Next base: position 88,384,803 of record JAHLJS010000002.1, on the reverse strand, counting down.
ATGGCGAGCGCGGCGAGGTCGCGGTAGACGCAGAAGACGACCTGGTTGATGCCTGCGTTGAGGATGGCCTTGGTGAGGACGTGGTAGCCGCTGAAGGCGAGCTGGACGAGGACCATCCCGGCGTGCGCCCGCCATGCCGTGTTGGAGCACATCTGTGACGATGACGAGCGCCGCTGGAGCTGCGTCGCCTCCTGCTCATTGCTCTCGTCGTCTCCCATCTCCGCTGCACATCTGCAGGCACACGGCACACCTTGATTTGGCTAAAAAAAATCTCCCGGGTCGCACCCTCCACAGTCAGGGGCCACAATATTTAAAGCTGAAAGATTCGTGCTTGACAAAGACACTTTGAATAGGCTCACTATCTATGCGAAGTACTCTCTCTATTATCAAATTATGTTCGGCTGGCTGGATTATACGGCTAACTGGTTGATTGTTTTGATAGAAAAATACTGCTGAATGGCTGGTTGATGCTGGCTAGTATTTCAAGCGAATAGAGCCAAAATATCTCAAGGATCTAAGAGAATTAAAACATGTCAAGGCTAAATTTATATGATAAAATAATAATATTTATAATACGTATTATTAGATAATATATTAAATATATTTTCAAATATATTTATTTGATGTTGTAAATCTTTATATGTCTATCTATAATTTTGTCAAACTCTAGAAAATTTGACTTTCAAGATTTTTTAAAATAATTTATAATTTGGAATGGAGGAAGTGCATGTTTTTTTTTACAGAATGTAACATTGGATCCAGAATATAGAGGGGGCTGGTTTTTTTTTAAAAAAAAACTCTCTTCAAAACTATGTCATTCTATTTTTTATTAAGTCAAAGCATCTTGAGTTTGACGAAACTTATGGAAAAACTTATGAAGTGTATAACATCAAATAGAGATACTATGAAAATATAATTAACAAATAATTTAATGATAATTATTCCATTCGTCCTAAATTATAAGTCACTCCAATAATCTTGAAGAGTCAAAATAAAGTTTGACCAAATTTATATAATAAGATATTAACATTTATTATACCAACTAAGTATTATTATATTTTTATTAAATATATTTTCATAGTATATCTATTTGATATAATAAGTTTTCGTATTTCCTCTCTATTTTTTTTGTCAAACTTTAGATTTTTTGACTCTCCAAGATTCTTAAAATGACTTATAATTTCAAATGGAGGGAATATTTGTATCACAAATGTTATTATTTTATTATATAAATTTAGTAAAACTTTGTAATTATTTTATTATTTGAATTATAAATGTTATTTTAATACTCCTGGACCCATAGATGGCTGTAGCCGAATATTCAGGCGGTGTGGGTACCGCTGGCCTATATATCCGATAGCTTTATTCAGAGCATTTTAAGATATCATTTTTTTTTCAGATTTCATTCGTTATAATTTATATAGGCACAATCTATAATTTTGGGTACTGATAATGAAACCCATTATACAAATCTACAGACTTGATAAATCTGAGTTATATTGATACAAAGGCAATTAACAATTTACAATTATTTCTATAGGAAGATAAGGACAATGACACAAAGACATGTAGCAAATCACAAAAGTAATAATTTACTTGTGCTAGTTAATGATATTAGAGTATTGCTTAGAACCATCTAAAATTTCAATCATCTGAAATCTAGAAAAAAAATGTAAGAGTATTGATAAACATTGTTTCTTGATTGAATCTCAACCAACCACTAGAGTTAGATATTAGTGCGACCTGGAAGGACACACACACCCAACATTTACACTACTAGATACTCTGCATCCGTGAGACAGTAAACCAACCTATTAAAGCCTCCAGGCCCACACGTCAGGATCATTTTACAGATTAAGAGAAGACGAACGCTGCACCCGTCGGCTCTCTATCGCAACCTCTATCGCAACCACCAAGCGTCAGCGGTGCTGAGGGCCAAGCATGGCGGCGGAGTTTGGCCGCCGGCGGGGCTGCGTGGCAGCTATTGGGGCTGGCCGACGGAGGCAGATCCAACAGGGCGTGGGCGGAGCGACGGCCGCGGCAGCTCTCGGCGAGGCCACCACGGCGATTCCTGCGAGGACAACGCGGCGACTCTAGCGAGGCCACCGCGGCGGGTAGCAGCACCGCCAGCCACTGCCTCCTTCTCCAGGATGCCGACTCCGGCGGGTGAAGAGACCAGATAAGCTAGAGGGAGGGAGGGAATAACCTATAAAAATGTTTACAAAGCACTTAATCACAAGTTAGAAATTAACAAGGCTATTGTTAAGCACTAGCTCTAAACTACTCTATGCAAACCACCTAGCACAACATACTACTCACAAGAACATACACTTAATCGCAAGAAACCCACTCCTTCGAAATCTAAGGAGAGAGCACCTAAACAAGTAATAAGCGCAAGTGAGTGAGTGGTCGAGAGAGCTATACCGAGGTGCTTGATGAAGTAAAGACGACTTGCCGTGTAGAGCCAATCACCAAAAGATAGACAATAAGATTAAGATGACCAATCATCAATAGAACACCGGAAAACCAAACATTCACTCGATGGTGGAGAAAAGAGAACACTCGATTTTTTACCGAGGTTCATGTGATCGCCGTCACGCTACTCCTTGTTGTGACACCGGTCGTTCTTGGTGGATTGCGAGCTAGGCTTCACACGCCAATCCCTCACCGGGAGCCACTCACCAACACAAAAGAAGTGGCTATCAACCACGAGCAATCCACTAGAGTCGGTTTTGACACTCCGCCGGCGAATAACCGCAAGAACCCCTCACAATCAACGTTCGGTGTGGGCTTGAACAATCACCAATCAACCTCAACACCGGAATCGCCTCCAAGCTGCTAGGGACACGACAATGCCCCAAGAGAATGAGAACTCAACGAGGGCTTGCTCTTAAGTGCTCGAGAATGCAAATCACAAAGCAATGATGCACTTGAGGATCACTCAACTCACAAAGATGATCAATGGATGAACAAGTAAGTGAATGGGAGGCTAGAGAGTGCTCACAAGTGTATGTCAATGAATCAAATGTGCAAAAGAGTTGCCAAGTGACTAGGGAAGGAGTATAAATATCCCTAAGTGCACTCCTAACTGTTACCCATTAAAAAACAGTTGTTAATACACTTTTTGGGGCTTCGGACGCAATCGTCGGACGCAGATCGTCAGACTAATGGTCACGGTCCGACGCTCGGATTACAGTCACGTGTCACTCGCGTTCAACCACAGCCGCAGATCTCTAACGGCTAACTGCTCGCGCCACTTCTACCAACCGTCGGACGGGGCAGCATCGGACTAAAGTTCTCCAGCGGCCGACGCTTCCAGAGAGATTACAGAGCGTTAAAACACGTCGGACAACAGTCCAAGGCTTAGCGTCGGACTAACCCGCTGCGTCCGACGCCTTGAACTCAGCTCGCCACGCACTGCACCAGAGCGTGAACTTGCCACGCCACGCCGTCGGACCGAGACGCAATGGTCCAACGCACGCCCTTCTCCACTCGTTGGACTGTCCGACTCTCACAGAGGGCAAAATACTAGGCTACCGTCGGACGCTTCACTCGTCAGTGAGTCGGACTAATGAATCAAGAGTCCGACGCTTCTAGAGAGGTTCTCAACACTACAAAACTCATCGGACAACGTCCGACGCTCACCGTCGGACAAACCACGCCGTCCGACGCCTTCTTACTCAGTGAAACAGCACACATGGAGACCGCCGGACCCTGGCAGAGAATGGTCTGACGCCCCAGCTCTCAAGCGTCCGACGCTCAAAACTCAGCGTTTTCATGTTAGATTTTTACCCCTTATTTCTATGTGCTAACACTCAAGGTTTTCAACACTTGTGCACAGTGTGTTAGCATTTTCAAAACAATTTTCAAGGGTTTCTAAGTTGATCACTAGGTTGAGTTAGATTCAATGCAATGAAATGCAACCTAGAACACTTGAAGGTAATCCAAACACTTAGTTCTCCCCTTAATAGTCGGCTATCTATCCTAAATGTGATCACACCCACTTGGTGTCTTGATCACCAAAAGAAAAGCCTACTTAGGGTTATACCTTTGCCTTTAAACCTTTTCTTTTCACTCGATCAACTTCATTTGATCCACTATACTTGGTCCATGGTTGAGCCACCTTGATCAGTACCATCATTTTGCTCATCACTCCATAGATGGGACAACCTAACCTTGTCAATACTTAGCAATTTAGGTTAGTCCTTAGGGTGTCATCAATTATCAAAACCAAACTAGAGCTTATTCAAAAAATTTACGAAAATATAAAAAATAAACAAATTAAGATTAAACTAATTCTAATAATGAATCATTTCATAATAAAATAATTATTTTTTCATAAAATTTTTAAATAAGACGAATGATCAAAAGAAAATAGTCAAAATCCTAAAACGACACTTATTTTGAGACGGAGGGAGTATGGTCTAACGAGATAGTAAAGCAACTAAAATAGGTAGATTGCACAATGTAATAGTACTCAATACTCAAAGTAAGTAGACAAGATAAAATATTGATAACATGAAGTCTTACAAAAGAATGGACACAAGAGCTATCCTGGACTTCCGAAGACTCTTTCTCCAGGATGCCGACTCCGGCGGGTGAAGAGACCAGATAAACTAGAGGAAGGGAGGGAATAACCTATAAAAATGTCTACAAAGCACTTAATCACAAGTTAGAAATTAACAAGGCTATTGTTAAGCACTAGCTCTAAACTACTCTATGCAAACCACCTAGCACAACATACTACTCACAAGAACATACACTTAATCGCAAGAAACCCACTCCTTCGAAATCTAAGGAGAGAGCACCTAAACAAGTAATAAGCGCAAGTGAGTGAGTGGTCGAGAGAGCTATACCGAGGTGCTTGATGAAGTAAAGACGACTTGCCGTGTAGAGCCAATCACCAAGAGATAGACAATAAGATTAAGATGACCAATCATCAATAGAACACCAGAAAACCAAACATTCACTCGATGGTGGAGAAAAGAGAACACTCGATTTTTTACCGAGGTTCATGTGATCGCCGTCACGCTACTCCTTGTTGTGACACCGGTCGTTCTTGGTGGATTGCGAGCTAGGCTTCACATGCCAATCCCTCACCGGGAGCCACTCACCAACACAAAAGAAGTGGCTATCAACCACGAGCAATCCACTAGAGTCGGTTTTGACACTCCGCCGGCGAATAACCGCAAGAACCCCTCACAATCAACGTTCGGTGTGGGCTTGAACAATCACCAATCAACCTCAACACCGGAATCGCCTCCAAGCTGCTAGGGACACGACAATGCCCCAAGAGAATGAGAACTCAACGAGGGCTTGCTCTTAAGTGCTCGAGAATGCAAATCACAAAGCAATGATGCACTTGAGGATCACTCAACTCACAAAGATGATCAATGGATGAACAAGTAAGTGAATGGGAGGCTAGAGAGTGCTCACAAGTGTATGTCAATGAATCAAATGTGCAAAAGAGTTGCCAAGTGACTAGGGAAGGAGTATAAATATCCCTAAGTGCACTCCTAACTGTTACCCATTAAAAAACAGTTGTTAATACACTTTTTGGGGCTTCGGACGCAATCGTCGGACGCAGATCGTCAGACTAATGGTCACGGTCCGACGCTCGGATTACAGTCACGTGTCACTCGCGTTCAACCACAGCCGCATATCTCTAACGGCTAACTGCTCGCGCCACTTCTACCAACCGTCGGACGGGGCAGCATCGGACTAAAGTTCTCCAGCGGCCGACGCTTCCAGAGAGATTACAGAGCATTAAAACACGTCGGACAACAGTCCAAGGCTTAGCGTCGGACTAACCCGCTGCGTCCGACGCCTTGAACTCAGCTCGCCACGCACTGCACCAGAGCGTGAACTTGCCACGCCACGCCGTCGGACCGAGACGCAATGGTCCAATGCACGCCCTTCTCCACTCGTTAGACTGTCCGACTCTCACAGAGGGCAAAAGACTAGGCTATCGTCGGACGCTTCACTCGTCAGTGAGTCGGACTAATGAATCAAGAGTCCGACGCTTCTAGAGAGGTTCTCAACACTACAAAACTCATCGGACAACATCCGACGCTCACCGTCGGACAAACCACGCCGTCCGACGCCTTCTTACTCAGTGAAACAGCACACATGGAGACCGCCGGACCCTGGCAGAGAATGGTCTGACGCCCCAGCTCTCAAGCGTCCGACGCTCAAAACTCAGCGTTTTCATGTTAGATTTTTACCCCTTATTTCTATGTGCTAACACTCAAGGTTTTCAACACTTGTGCACAGTGTGTTAGCATTTTCAAAACAATTTTCAAGGGTTTCTAAGTTGATCACTAGGTTGAGTTAGATTCAATGCAATGAAATGCAACCTAGAACACTTGAAGGTAATCCAAACACTTAGTTCTCCCCTTAATAGTCGGCTATCTATCCTAAATGTGATCACACCCACTTGGTGTCTTGATCACCAAAAGAAAAGCCTACTTAGGGTTATACCTTTGCCTTTAAACCTTTTCTTTTCACTCGATCAACTTCATTTGATCCACTATACTTGGTCCATGGTTGAGCCACCTTGATCAGTACCATCATTTTGCTCATCACTCCATAGATGGGACAACCTAACCTTGTCAATACTTAGCAATTTAGGTTAGTCCTTAGGGTGTCATCAATTATCAAAACCAAACTAGGGCTTATTCAAAAAATTTGCGAAAATATAAAAAATAAACAAATTAAGATTAAACTAATTCTAATAATGAATCATTTCATAATAAAATAATTATTTTTTCATAAAATTTTTAAATAAGACGAATGATCAAAAGAAAATAGTCAAAATCCTAAAACGACACTTATTTTGAGACGGAGGGAGTATGGTCTAACGAGATAGTAAAGCAACTAAAATAGGTAGATTGCACAATGTAATAGTACTCAATACTCAAAGTAAGTAGACAAGATAAAATATTGATAACATGAAGTCTTACAAAAGAATGGACACAAGAGCTATCCTGGACTTCCGAAGACTCTTTAGGAACGTGAAGACTCACTTGACTCAACTCTAAATCCCAGCTAATCTGCACTAGCTACTAAAGTTTAAGCTTAGAGATTGATTCCTTCTTGATATTGTGTGGATAATAGAGTAAGCACTATTTTATAGAGTCATGGAGCAAGGGGTTACTTGTATTGCCGCGATCTTCTTCGCGGCCCCAAACCTCTTGATATCCTCACTTCACACTTGGAACCCTATCTTTTGGCACTTAGACCCACAACGAGAATGCTTGGAGACGATATTGGCTAAACGACTACTAATTGTCTTGGATGGCCCATTTGATTCTAGACTGGATCCTAGCCCACCTTAGTCTTCTTTGTCCCTTCCTTCCCTCCACCTCCCACCCTATCAGAATGATGGTTGCCTCTAGGGATTTTGAGGCCTCTTCTAATTCCTGAACAGTTGGACCACATACGATGGTCATGAAAGCTAAAGAGCGCTCTCTTGATCTCCTCTAGGCGTCTTCTCCCGAGCTTGATCCCATCACGAGACTAAAGGGTGCTCTCTTGATCTCCTATCGACACTTTTTCTCACTAGCTTGATCCCACCGCGGGACCCTCCGGGGACAATGGTGAGGGACTAGATGATTGCCTCGCGCACCCTTAGCCCCATTGATTCGTAGTCAAAGATTTAGCTTCACAGTAGAAGGCCATAGTGATTGAATCACCTTCTACTCATCCTTGAGGTGAGATGAGCACGCATAGGATACACCTAATCTCTCTACCAAACTCCCAACAAACGATTCCTCATTGTGAGCCAAACAATATCTCCTACTTTTGGCCCATCAGTGAGGACTCTCGTGAATGTCAAGAAAACTCTCTGTAGACTCTCTATCCTCAAGAATAGTAACTATGACTCTTGCATAATAACCCCACCTAATATGACTACTTTACTAGGATTTATGACGAGAAATGTCTTTTTTTGTTTTTAAAGGTATTCTAATTTTAACAACAAATGAATACTCATGTTTCATTTAGAACATAGGATGAAATCATGTCAAGTCTGCAACTAACGGAGCTGAGTTTTGCTCGATTCACATATCACACTAATGTTTTCAAAACTAAAATTATACAACTTACCAATCAAGGTTTCAAAAACTTTATTACCTTTACGTACACTATTTCAGAACTAAAAATAAGCGCTTCTAATCTGAAACGAACAAAGCCGAAATTATATGACCAAGGGCAACAAAGAGCATGGATTTTCTTTTGCAATCTCTCCCTTTTGCTTTCGGCCAATGACCAAAGTTCTCTTCGTCTCATAAAAAATAGTGGTACGTATGACCAAACACGAAATTTGCGTGCTTCCCTCCACCAAGAACATGTGCCCAAACTATAGACTAAAACCAGAGGAGGAAGACGGGCAGGAAGACCGGAAGAGCGCTGATCCGAAAACGGCGGATTCTCTCCGCGCAACAGGCCAAGTGTCCCACAGTAACGACGGCAACAAAGACACACCCACCCCACGCACGGCGACCTGACCAGTGAGCAGCGAGCGAGAGCGACCACCAGTCCACCAGCCACCCACCCCCGTCTCTCCCAGGGACAACCCCGTCATTTCCGCCCCCACGATGCCTTTACTTTTCTGCGCGCACCCTTTCACGCTCACTGACTCACCATCGCGCTCGCCCGCCGGCCTCGTCGTCACATCCTCCTCCCTTCCTCCTCCTCCTCCCTTCGCCGAAGCTTCCGCGCCCGCTCGATCCTGCCTCCCCGTTTTAAGCACGGCCGCCTCCGACCAGCCGCCCCGCCACGCGAGCGAGCGAGCGTCCGACCCGCTTTCTTCGGGAGACGGGGGAGGAGTCTGTGCTCGTCTGTCTGTCTCAACGGTGAGGAGGCGCCATGGCGGACGCCCGCAAATTCGTGCTGCCCGGCCAGCCCCCAGGTACGAGTCCTGTCTGAGTGTCTGGTCACATCTGCTACCGGGGTTGGGGGGTGGGGAGGTTTTGCGTGTGCGCTTCCCACGGGAGAGCACGGAGAATTCGATGGATTCATTCATGTTCTTGTGGTTTTGGTTTTGGTTTGTCACGGTTTTACGGATGCGTTTTCGTCTCAAGATGGAGAGAAGCGAATGAAAAAAAAACTGCACATGTCGTGTCGATCGAGGACGAGTCGTCTTATTAAATATGCTCATATCTGAAAAAGGCCGTGCGTCCTTCAGTACTACGAGTAGTATGTTCTTGCAGTCCCCGCGAAATTTCACGCTCTATTTTTTTGAATAAAGATAAAAATTCCGTTCCATTCCCGGTCTTTGCAGATTTGCTTTATCGCCTTGTGGAATTTTGAGCTGGATCAGTTTCTCAGAGAAACTTTCCCTTTCATCGGCCACGTATTTTCTTTTTCCAAAAGAAAGCGATTGGCTAGTCTTCTGGCGTTTTGCTGACTTTTCCGCCCAATAATTCAGAGGGGACAAAAAGTTTTTTCAGAAGTAGGAAACCGTATATGCGAGTGGTGGTGGGAGCAGCTGCTGGCGTTGACTAACCGGTGACTAACTAACCTCGTCGTGAATCTGCAGACATCTCGCAGATACTGCAGGAGGCTCAGAAGCGGTGGCTGCGGCCCACCGAAATCTGCGAGATTTTGTCCAACTACAAGCTCTTCTCCATCGCGGCCGAGCCGCCCAACATGCCGAGGAGTATGGTTACCTTCTTTTTTCCTTTTCTACTTTTTTTGTGCTCTCTTTAGACTTTACTCCAGTACTGTGGCTTCTGAACACTGGCCTAATAAATGTCCTTATTAATTCCATTAGCAATTACAGTATGATGTATTTATGCTATGGTCTATGGTCTATGGAGTATAGAGTTGTTGTCTGCCGGCAGCTTTGCATGGGCACTTCGGTTGTGATATTTCTTCGTAGTAGCTACTAGCTAGTGATACAGCTTGTGGTACACTGTTCGCCTGCTTTGTGGGCTGAACAGGTCATCCTCTGCTTGCTGTGAAGCCATCAGGAATATGTTCTCATTCTGAAACAGAGATTTGTGGCAACTTGATGTGTTGGGGGATCTGGTGGCCAATTATGGTGAATAGTTTGTCATTTTCACTAGAGAACACCACGCATGGTGATTTGCTTTCAAGCCATCACCGATGATACGTTAGCAATGCTCAGTATCCTCTTTCTTTAGATTCTTTACAAGAAAATATAGCACCACAGTTGCATTAGCTCTACAGTTTGATTGCTTGATTTGGTCAAAGCTATTCTTATAGCAGTACAACAGTTACATTAGCTCTACAGTTTGAGTGCTTGATTTGGTCAAAGCTATTCTTATTACTTCCATGTGACCGTCTCATTGGCACTGATTCTCATTACTTAACTTCCATCTGATTGCAATAGGTGGCTCTCTCTTTCTATTTGATCGCAAAGTACTGAGGTACTTCAGAAAGGATGGCCACAACTGGAGAAAGAAAAAAGATGGGAAGACTGTCAAAGAAGCTCATGAGAAACTGAAAGTGAGTAAACATTTTTATTTTATGTTCTTTTGAAAGAAAATCAATATCTTGGAGGCTGCAGCTGCACAAAAAGTCTAACTGTGGATGCTGGGATATTCTGTATCATTTTTGGCATTTGCTACTATTGTGTATTCTGTAACTTCTGTATCGTTTTGGTATTGCTAAAACCTGAGCATATGCTGCTATGGTCATAAATATTTTTCTGTTTATACTACCTATTTACCATAGATGGTGTCCATGCTTTTGCAGTTCTTTTAACAATTTGCAGGTGGCACTCCTATCCATAGTTGTGGAGTTGCTAACAACTTCCAGCTTAAGCTGCTACGTTCAATTTAGACCTAAGCAAAAAGCATTAAATTGGGGGAGAAGCTGATGCATTTAGGTGTTACATCCCAAAGGCTGGGGCATAATTCTATCATCTCACTGACCGAGCATGTTACCTATTAACTGACACTTACATGAAAGATCTGTTTCACAACCCGGAAGTTTGTGTACAACTATTACATGAAAGAAACATTAATTATATCACATTTATTGCCAGCAGAAGTCCTACTTGATTATCTGGTGGTACTAGTATATATTTTGATTTAGTCCTATTGCTTTAGTGCCTTTACTTGTCCGCTAAAGCTTGTTATTTTAGGCTGGCAGCATCGATGTACTCCATTGCTACTATGCCCATGGAGAGGAGAATGAAAACTTCCAAAGGCGAACATATTGGCTGTTGGAAGAGTAAGTGCTGACTGTTGCATTCATGTGATTCCACACTCAGTTGGATGGTAGACTAGTAGTTAACTTCATACTCAGAGGAAAGTGTGACTGTAATCAAATGACGTCTCTTATTTTTTCAGGGATGTCACTCATATTGTTCTTGTACATTACCTAGAAGTCAAGGTACATTACATTTCATAGTCCATTAACCTTCTCCCTCATCTTTTCCGCTTTTGTGTATTTCCTTGTTGGGTGACTTGTCACTGGGAAATGACTGTCAGTCTGTCACTCATATTGGATTTGCCACCTGTGCTTGGAAATGTGTCTAAAACACCTACCTTCACTAGCTGTTGTAACAATTATATCTGAAATACTATATGAGCTTATGCTCACTCATATACTTGTGACCACTGAGACGTACCAATGGCCTTTGTTATTTTCACCACAACTCTTCCAACCTATACTTGGTTCTACATCCCTCTTCGGATCCTCTTTTGCTTTTTGTGGTGACCACTTTGCAACTACAGACAACACACCCCATTCTCTTCAGGTACACATTGTGGCTATATACCTTTCTAAAGTGTGTGGACACAAATGACTTAAGAATTGCATGCAGTCATGTATTTGGAAATGGTCCACTTTCGTTTCACATACAATAAATAAATTCTTCTGGAATACAAATAAGCGTATGGCATTGCATGAGTGGAAGGATAACTTACATTCCTTTTGCTATTTGATAATAAAAATGTTAAGGCATTTTGTTTATGTTTAACTTTCCAGGGACGCAAGCAAAGTTTCAATCGTGTGAAAGAGGAAATTATGCAGTTATCTAATGTCGATAGTCCTTCATGTTCAAATTCTATAACTAGTCAGAACCAGATGGGCCCACAAAACATGGAGGCTGCTGAAAGCCCAATAAGCGGACAGATTTCAGAATATGAAGACACTGAATCAGGTCTTGCAGTTTCTCTATCTTCCTTCTGCATCATCTACTCTAAGTATAGATTAACTGATGCAGATTCAATTATGCACCTTCTTTCAGTGTATCTAAAGCGAAATTCGGTGCAGCAGATAATTGCCGAGCAAGCTCCAGATACCACCCTCTCGCTGAGATGCAGCAGCTTGTGGATGGAGTCATAACGGGAAACATGTTATACCCTTCTGCTTCAACTGTTGATAGTAGACAAGGCAAGGGTCACTCCTCTGTATTTGAGATTTGGGTTTCTGTGCTATACTATCTTCTAAATCATTTCCCCCTTGAACTTTTGCAGGTTATCATGGTGAAATGCTGCCAATAACAGATAACTTAGATAACCATTCATTTTCTCACCATGACATAGCTAAAATGCTCAATGACACCCAAATTGGGCTAAGCGACGTTTCCAGCACTCTGTTTGATTCAGTGCCATTCAATGAGCCCTTCAGAAATTATTCAGCTGGGTTCACAGAGCCAACACTCCATTCTTCGTTTGCCTGCTTAGAGGCTAACGATCTGGATGATAGCTCTTCTTTGCAAACATTTACATCTGAGGCTCTATACACTAACCACCTCAGCCAGAAGGAAGCTGATGCACTGGGTTTCACTGGCATATTAGCATCAGAGGTACTTCAGATTGCCTTGTTAACTTGAGTCTGTAGAGGCGGGTGGGAATTTATTTTGGGTGTTAAACTGTTAACACAGGTGAACCCAGGGTAATACCTGTTCCATCAAAAGCAAATTGTAGTTCGTTTAGACTAGGGCACTAGGTGTGCTTCAATTGCTAATGATACATTTAAAGGAACTGAAAATAGAACAATATGCTATGAAAGCTGATGGATATCTAATGCTTGTATATCCTTTATAGTGTGAGCATGGGTAGTGTACAGCTATTTTATGGCGTTTCATCTGTTTATATGAAAATATCATTTATATAAAAATTTCAGGTGAACGGAGATAGATATACTGATGGTAGCATCAAACATCCACTCTTGAAGCAGTCATCATTGGATCTGTTGACAATTGAGACTCCTGGTTTGAAGAAACATGATAGCTTTTCAAGATGGATGAGTAAAGAACTTGGAGAAGTGGTTGATTTGGGTATTAAATCCACTTCTGATGCTTTCTGGAGTAGCATTGATACAGTGAAGGTGCCTGATGGTTTTAATGTGCTGACTAATGAACAGCTAGATGGTTATGTAGTGAGTCCTTCACTTTCTCAAGACCAACTATTCAGCATTCTTGACGTTTCACCAAGTTGCGCATATATTGGTACAAATACAAAGGTTTGTAAGCTGTTTTGTGCTATTAAGTGCTTCTTTTCTTACAGTATTTATGGTTTTCATCTCTATAGACCACATGTTCATAATTCTAGTTAATTACTTAGCTGTTTGTAATAATCATGTCTGTTCTTAGTTGTTTATTGTTCTAATGATGCAGGTTTCGGTTACTGGTACATTCTTGGTGAATAAAGAACAAGTGGAAAATAACAAATGGTCATGTATGTTTGGGAATGTTGAAGTACCAGCTGAGGTTTTAACCGATGGCACCCTACGCTGCTATGCACCAGCACATCAATCAGGAAAAGTTCCATTTTACGTGACCTGTTCAAACAGGGTGGCTTGTAGTGAAGTGCGAGAATTTGAGTATCGTGATTCTGATGCTCAGTACATGGAGACTTCTCGTTCCCAAACCAATGGTGTAAATGAAATGCATCTACATATTCGTCTTGAGAAGCTACTCACTTTGGGGCTAGATGACCATCATATGCTTGCTATAAGCAGTGGTAATGAGAAATATGAGATAATGAATGCTATAAATTCCTTAATGCTTGATGGGAAATGGTCAAATCAAGAATCTTCTTCTGTCAAGGAAGTAGTTTCCACTGCTAGGATCCAAAGTTTAAAGAAACTGGTGAAAGAGAAGCTGCATCAATGGCTCATCTGCAAAGTAAACGATGATGGAAAGGGTCCCAATGTTCTGTGCAAGGAAGGACAAGGTGTAATTCATTTAGTAGCAGCACTGGGTTATGATTGGGCTATAAGACCGATAATGGTTGCTGGTGTAAATGTGAACTTCCGGGATGCTCATGGATGGACTGCACTCCACTGGGCTGCATCTTTGGGAAGGTATGCTTTGCACACATTAAAGCTATTTAAAGCTGGGATGTCCATGCTTCACTAGAGTTTTATGTAAAAGAAGCTACCTTTATTTCTTTCCCATCCCTTTATCTTGCACTTGTTTGTACTTTAGTAGGAGCCTGGTCCATTTCCTATTATTGAACCCAATATTTTATGCTTTTTTAGAGAGCGGACAGTTAGTGTTTTGATAGCAAATGGAGCCGCTGCAGGAGCACTGACTGATCCAACTTCTGAGTTCCCTTCTGGAAGAAGTCCAGCTGATTTAGCTTCAGTAAATGGACATAAGGGGATTGCTGGTTTTCTCGCAGAATCTGCTTTGACAAGCCATCTATCAGCACTTACTATTAGAGAATCAAATGATGTAGAAGTGTGTGGGTTACCAGCTGTTGAAGATCTCACTGGAATTGATTCTGCCCAGCTCACTGGCGAGGGTCCTCATGCTGAATCACTTGAAGGTTCTTTAAGTGCTGTTCGTAAATCCACTCAAGCTGCAGCTCGTATATTTCAAGCATTCAGGGTGGAGTCATTCCACAGAAAGAAAGTCGTGGAATACGGAGATGATGATTGTGGATTATCTGATGAGCGCACGCTTTCACTTGTTTCTCTTAAAAATGTCAAACCAGGACAACATGATACACATTTGCATTCTGCTGCTGTTCGTATACAGAACAAGTTTCGTGGATGGAAGGGAAGAAAGGAGTTTATGATCATTCGCCAGAGAATTGTCAAGTTACAGGTAATGCTAACAGCCAAGTAACGAATTTTTAAGCTACTTTATATTCAGTGTCTACTACATTTTCCTGAGTATATAGGGTTTACTAGTAACTCCACTTAGTTGACCTACAATGCTAACGCTCTGTAACAATCTTGCATGGTTTAGCTTCTTACAGAAACCTTCTGTTTGATTAACTTGCTTGAATGGTTTTGATGGATCCTTGCTTCCCTGGCTAGAGCAGAAGCCTTCTTCAATAATAGATGATCTCTTCTTTTTTTTTTCTTTTTTTTTTAAAGCAATTCATCTATTTGAAATACCACAGCAGTGCTGTGATCAGCCAAAATCAGCGCTTTTTAAATAGAGTTTTCCTCCCAACAAATTAGCATCGGCCAAAATCTGCGCTTATTTTCAGCATCAACGAGCTTCTTTGCACAATTTGTTGCATGCTATACAAACTTAAGAATTTGGTCTCTTGTCATTGGTCCCCCTGTAAGCATGAATACTGAAATTTTATTCATAAACATATGCAACAGCTCATCCTTCAGAGACAAGGTAGCATGCATCAAAGTTCATATTTGATAATTTTGGGTGTAGGCTTCATTGTAGAATTTTCGATCTAAAATATTCAATGCAAAGCATATCATTTCCTCTTCCATTTTTTCCATAAGTTGTAAGCACTTGTGTATGTGATGTGAGCTGCCAAATCTGTAGTTTCTCCAGACTGACTAAATGGTATGAATGATGACTTCAACTCTCAGCTAACTGTCCTGTGCAAGCATTAAGATTTAACTTGTCTTTGTGATCAGGCTCATGTACGAGGACATCAAGTGAGGAAGAAATATCGGAAGGTAGTCTGGTCGGTTGGTATCGTCGAGAAAGTCATACTGAGATGGAGGAGAAAGGGGCGTGGGTTACGGGGATTTCGGCCTGAGAAACAACTAGAAGATCCATCACAAATCCAACCTGCAAAGGCTGAGGACGAATACGATTTCCTGCACGACGGCAGAAGGCAGGCCGAAGCCAGGCTACAGAGAGCACTTGCCCGGGTGCGCTCAATGTCGCAGTATCCAGAAGCAAGAGAGCAGTACCACAGGCTTACAACTTGCGTTGCTGAAATGAAGCAGTCCAGGGTATGATATGATCACTCCAATCCTATGCCTTGGAAGCTTTGCTATAGGCCGTGTTTTTTTTTTTTTTAATCTTTCCGGATCATGCTCTGATGCTGGCCTCTACTTTGGAACAGATGATGCAGGATGAGATGCTAAGCGAGGCGACTGGTGGTGGTGTGGACGATTTCATGGCTGGACTGGAGGACTTGATCTGCATGGATGATGCCCCGGTGTCTGCCATTTGGTGAAGCTGAGCCTTTTTTTTTAGACCAGTTATCAGGCAGGGAGGCGGTTTCCTTGTCACCGCCTTTGTCAGACTAGTTCTGTAAATTCTTCAGCTATCTGTTCACCTCTGACTGTTTCTCTCGTTCTCCTAGTACTATAACGTAGTTTCGCTGCACTGATTATCGGTAGAATTTTAGACCAACAAGCCTTGTGATATTATCTTATTCGTCTCAATCCACGTGGGTTAGAGTGAATGGGGTGGAATTTAGCTCAAACTCCACTTCAATCCATCCGAATCCACATGAATTTAGGTGAATACGCTAATATGCAAACGAGACAGCTGTGGATCAATCTTGCATCCATATCGAGCCATAATGGTGCGAATTCGCGACACCAAAACCATGACCCAATAGTACATCTCCACCGTTGCCAAACTGAAGGATAACAGTTCTCTTCTTTGCTCGGACTTGCAGGTTTAAAGGTACAGTGGTCAACGTGCTTTCGTGGACGAATTGAATAATAATTTGTTCAAATTTGATATTCAGGTAGCTCAAAGGTCGTCAATCGTAGATTGATATGATGAATAATAAGTAAGCTATAAGTTTATATATACACAACCTACTGCGCTGCGACACGTAAAAGTTGCAGTTTTCTCCTTCCTAGACACACGGCTGTGGGCTAAACCGGCCCCCGTGAATCTAGCACCAGCACCAGCAGCGTCTTACGAAAAGGAGGAATCGGAGAGCTGAACCAGCTAATCGCATCGGCCTAAGTGTGGAGCCTCTTTTGGCTTCTAGCAAAAACGAACGTGGCAACCTAGCACAAAGGGAATAAGCACCTACTACCTCATCAGGGCCAACTTAGAGCACGTCACTTGGGGCTTCCTTATTTAAAAAAGATGCCCCCGGAATTCATTTCAAACAGAACTTGGTTTCGGCCTTCTTATAAGCTACCGGGGGCCCATTCACAAATGCAAAAGGGAAAATACCTTTGTCAGCTTGGCGACCAAACAGAATACTCGAGAGCCAAGCTTTGACACCTATCTCATCTCATATCAGTTATGGTCTATTTAGTTGGACTGTGGCTGTGGAGAAAAAACTGTTATGTGTTATGAGCTATATAAAAGTTGCCATAGGCCATGACCTATGAGCTGTCAAAAAACTGAAAGGTATTTGGTTAAGTAAATATAAAAATAAATTCTACCTCATATTTGTATATCTCTTGAAACAACTATGAAAAGTTCTTTATTTCACCCATTTTGAAAAGCAAAGAGTCAAAAACCAAAAGTGA
The DNA here is from genome assembly GCA_038502445.1 of Eremochloa ophiuroides. Classification (NCBI taxonomy): domain Eukaryota; kingdom Viridiplantae; phylum Streptophyta; class Magnoliopsida; order Poales; family Poaceae; genus Eremochloa; species Eremochloa ophiuroides. The sequence goes on along the minus strand of JAHLJS010000002.1, from coordinate 88,367,166 downwards.
GATATAATATGTGTTTTCGAAAGCGTACTACGCAGAAGCAGGTGTTTATGAAAAAACAAAAAATCCTCCAAAAGCAACCTCTTCAGTCGGGCTTAAGCTTTTGAGAAGAAAAAACAACCCCAAAAGCCTAACGGCCCTTAACATGCTATATGTCATAACTCATAGGAGCAACCCTAGCAGTAACCTCAAATACGTGAGTTATTAGCCATTAAGTCACACATACAAAATATGATAAGATTCTTTCTATAGTAGTGTACCAGTGTTTCTGGATTCAATCGACCTCCTAACCTCACCCCAAGTTTCCATCTAGGTTTTTATTATAAAAAAAAAGTTACCATCTATACTCATGAGCTTCTGGCTCAAAATGATTCGACCTTCTCACCCACAGAATTTTTTATTTTCGGAAAGGGATGCTCCCAAGATGGCATTTGGGTCCACGTGTCACACCCAACAACGGACGGAGCCCACGGCCCGCCAAAAATAGCGACCTCATTTAAACCGCCCCGTCCCCGCCATCCCTCGTCGCCTTGCCCAGCCCAGCAGCGAGCGCCCCAGGCCCCCCCCCCCAGCGATCGCCGGAGCCCGGGCCCCCCCTCGCGCCGGCGGTCGCCAATCATGGCCACCACCCCCGCCGAGGAGCCGGCGCCTGGGCTGCCCACCACCACCACCCGCTCCGAGGACCCGGCGCCTAGGCTGCCTCCTCCCAAAGTGCCCGGCGAGCAGCCGCGGCGGCGGCGGCCGTGCGCCTTCCTCAGCTTCTCGGCCGCGCGCGACCGCTTCCTCCGGGGCCGGTTCCTCTCCGCGGGCCTCCGCCCCTTCTCCGTGCGCCTCCCTTCGCCGGCCGGCACCAGCACCGTCGTCCACCTCTGGGCGCCCCCGCGCCCCGCGCGGCGGCCCGTGCTCCTCCTCCACGGCTTCGGCGCCTCCGCGACGTGGCAGTGGGCCCCGTACCTACGCAGCCTCCTCGCCGCCGGCCTCGACCCCATCGTCCCGGACCTCCTCTTCTTCGGCGCCTCCTCGTCCACGGTCCCTGACCGGTCCGACACCTTCCAGGCGAGGACCGTGAAGGCCGCCATGGACGGCATGGGCGTGCGCCGGTTCGCCGTGGTCGGCGTCAGCTACGGCGGCTTCGTCGGCTACCGGATGGCGGCCATGTACCCGGAGGCCGTGGAACGGGTCGTCCTGGTGTCGTCAGGCGTGTGCCTCGAGGAGGGGGACCTCGCCAAGGGCCTGTTCCCCGTCGCCGACGTCGGGGAGGCGGCCGAGCTGCTTGTCCCTCGGCGCCCGGCCGAGGTGCGGCGGCTCGTGAAGCTGACCTTCGTCCGGCCGCCGCCCATCATGCCCTCCTGCTTCCTCAAGGATTACATCAATGTCCGCCTTGATTACTCTCTTCTAATTTTTGTTTGTCACTTCCGTTTTCCTTTGGCTCTTTTTTCTCATATGTATTCTGGCTTGATTAATGATGATGCGTCAGGTGATGGGCTCAGATCATCTTCAGGAGAAGGCCGAGCTTCTGCATGCTCTCATCAACGATAGGAAACTATCAGATCTTCCAAAGATTAAGCAGGTAGCTTAAATTTCTCTCTGTAGTTGCAAATGCAAGCAACTCTGAAAACCTTCAACCATTGATGGTGTTCTGTTCCTGGCCCAACCAACTTTGCATGCAGCAAACGTTGATCATTTGGGGGGAGCAGGATCAGGTTTTTCCTATGGAGCTGGCGCATAGGTTGGAGAGGTCAGTTTGGTGCTTCCCTCTGATTATAAATGGCATTCAGAGTGATGTATCACACACATTATCTATTGCTAAGTTGTAATTTTTTTATTATATCAGGCATCTTGGGGAGAATTCTAGATTAATAGTCGTAAAAAACGCTGGGCATGCGGCCAATCTAGAGAAGTCCAAAGAGGTGTGCAAGAGCATCATTGACTACTTTCAGGAACCGGCTTAAGTGCTTCAATTGGGGGAAAGGTAGGCATTGGTTGTGATGCTTCCAATTTATTAAGAATAAATACGTTGTCACAAAAATAATTATGTAAGATGATTATAATCTCCTTACCATCTAGCGTAATAGTTATGTATATCCCTTTTTGCTTGATAAGTTCAGAAGTTAAATTTCAGCTGTTCAATTGAATTGATGTCTATATATAAGATCTCGTCGGTCAGCAGACTTAGAAACTGACGTGCTTATTTCATAAATAGTACCGTAGTTGTTTTAGTTTGCAGAATCATTAACATTCCTTCTAATATTATTGCAGGAGGTCAAGCTACAATGATGGCTGGAAATTCTGAGCTAGGACATCTTGTGTTGTGCCTGGCTCGCAATTTTGCCGTATCCTTGGCTCTTAAGCTGTTCTAACCTGTAATTGTAACAAAACCTTTGTAATCATACGGACCATAGAAGTCTTGTAAAACGTCTGAGGACTCCCCTGTGCTTAAAGAAACATACTTTTGACCTGTGAAAGAAGGCTGAGGTCCTGTTTTCTTGACAAGCCAATGGCAAACGCCAAGTTGCCAATGGGAAACGGCTTCAGTTCCACCGCACCCCATCTCATCGGTTTCGATGATTGATTATTTCAAGACATTTGCTAAAATTCAGGTGCTTGAATTTAGTTTCTTTCAGGCAACAGTTTTTGCATATTTCTTATACTAAAATTGCAGATTTGGTTTGTTGTAATTTTTGACACAATTTGCAATTTTGGTACCGACAGCAAAAAACTCATTAGACAAAATACAAACCCAAAAAATTTGATTTGAGTTTCTATAAAGACAATTAACAATTATTTCTATTGTAAGATAAGGACAAAAATTTAATACTCCCTCCCTATTAGAAAAGGAAGTCGTTTTGAATAGCGACACGGTCTGCAAAACACAACTTTGACTTCTTTTTTCTATAAAAATATTTATCGAAAAGTGAAATATGTATACTTTTATGAAAGTATTTTTTTCAAGACAAATCTATTCATATAATTTTCATATTTTCAAACTCAGCAACTTGAGAGTTATTTATTATTTATATTCCCAAGGTTTGATTCAAACCTTATCCAAAACGACTTTCTTTTCCTATACGGAGGGAGTATGTCATGATAAAAAGACAAATAACAAATCATAAAAGTAATAATTTACTTAGAGAGAATTTCGTGTGTGCCACCGAATGATTTCAAAATTCCGGACGAACCACCGAATATTTGGTCTGGACATGAGTGCCATTGAAAATGTTATTACATTCTATATATGCCACTATCGTTAACACCGTTAACTTCTTTGCCGTTAACTAGTATGTAATAACAATTTTACCCCTGCAGGCTACTGTAGACACGAGGGTGATTGTAGCCAGAGTACAAATTGATTGTTTTGAGGCTCTAAATAATTTCAAACAAAAAAGTTGTCAATTACATTGTGTCATAACTTTTTGAGATCCATCTGAGGTCGTTTACAAAATTTGAATTTCAATTTTCACACATTCAAATGTAGTTTTTCATGACAAGATGATTTCAAATGAAAAAGTTATCAACTACAAAATTTCATAACTTTTTAGAGCTCAACAACTTTCATTTTGGTAGTTCTCCATCCGAGATCATTTACAAAACTCAAAAAATCAATTTTAAATCATTTTGACTTTTTGAAATTTAAAATTGATTTTTTGAGTTTTGTAAACGACGTCAAATGGAGAAACTACCAAAATTAAAGTTGTATAGCTCTAAAAGTTATGAAACTTTGTAGTTGACAACTTTTTCATTTGAAATCATCCTGTCATGAAAAACTACATCTGAATTTATCAAATTTGAAATTTAAGTTTTGTAATCGAGCTCGGATGGAGAAACTACCAAAATAAAAGTTGTAGACCTTGAAAAGTTATGACACAGTGTAGTTGACAACGTTTTCATTTGAAATTATTTAGGGCCTCAAAACAATCAATTTGTACTCTAGATACAATCACTCTTGTGTCTACAGTAACCCTTATGTCCAGGCCAAACATTCAATGGTTTGCCCGGAATTCTGGAATCATTCGGTGGCACACACGAAATTATCTCATTTACTTATACTAGTTGGTGGTATAAGAGTCTTGCTTAAAATCATCTAAGATAAAGACAAGAAAATTTAATATGTCATGACACAAAGACAAATAACAAATTACAAAAGTAATAATTTACTTATACTAGTTGGTGGCATAAGAGTCTTGCTTAAAATCATCTAAGATAAAGACAAAAATTTAATATGTCATGACACAAAGATAAATAACAAATTATAAAAGTAATAATTTACTTATACTAGGTTGGTGGTATAAGAGTGTTGCTTAAAATCATCAAATATTTCAAACACCTGAAATATAGGAGAAGTGTTATTTAAATTACAAAGTTATGGTCATTAATTCTGTGAATGTGACATTAAGTACCATAATACTCACTCCATCCCAAATTGTAAGTCATTCGAAGAATCTTGGAGAGTCAAACTTTCTCAACTTTGACCAAGTTTATATAATAAGATAATAATGTTTACAATATCAAGTAAGTATTATTAGATTCTTCATCAAATATATTTTTATGGTACACTTATTTGGTGTCACAATTTTTTATATTTTTCTCTATAATTTTGGTCAAAATTGAGATAGTTTGACTCTCCAAGATTCTTGGAACGACTTACAATTTGGAACGGATGGAGTACTTAGTTTATGGTATGGTATTTATAGAGTTATATAAAAGAGAAACAATAGCCTTGTCACAATGGGCCATAAGGCAGAGTACAGTAGGGCTCGGGAGCCATGGACGATATGATTATGATACGACCAACCAGGTCGTCTGTGTCCACAAGCTATGAGCTTGCCTCAGGGCCCGTGACATGCACATAGGCAATTAGGCACACATTATTGACACACAGACAATTAGACACACATCATGAATTAGCGAGCTTTCTTCAACTGGGCCGTCTGGTTTATTGTTCCGACACACGCGCGGCAGTTTATAGAGTCCAGACGGCAGCAGTATATGTAGTAGTCTGCAATATATGGCAAGGCAGAGGTGGTTTACGCCGTTTACAGCACAAAGGGCTTGCGGTAGATGTCGAACATCTCCGAGCAGGACAGGTTAGGTTCCTGCAAAGACGAGCGAGCCATGCATGTCAGGGACAACCAACCGGAGAACAAAGTCAGCTCAGTATCGCGATGCATGGCGCCATGGCCAGACGATGATATAGAGCCTCACCTGCACGCTGCTGAAGTTTGAGACCTTGCGGCCGGGTGCGCAGGCGCCGATAGGACCCTGCATCTGCATGTTGCAGGCGCCGGAGTTGGTCATGATGGTTTTCATGGTGGTGAGCAGGCGGCCGTAGGTGACCCCCTGCGGCTCGCATTCCAGCGCCCTGATGAAGCTGTGCGTCATGGCCCCCACCGTCGTCCCGGCCTCCGGCATCTGCACAACAAGAAGCAAGCACAACCATGGCGTTGGCGTGTCAAGGGATTGATTGATTGATTATTAGCTGGAGATCAGAGGGCACTATTACTGACCACGCTGAACTTGCTTTTGCCGTCGCTGTAGCCGGCGATGAGCACGGCCTGGCCGCCGCTGGTGCCCTTGCAGACGCCGGAGGGGGGGCGGTGGTCCTTCCACTGCCAGTTCCCCGTCCTAGACATGCTGCAGAGGAAGGGGAGGTCGAGCACGGTGGCGCTGTGGCAGGCGTCGACGACGGCGTGGAGCCTGGCGCCGGGCACCAGCGGGCGCACCATGGTCTCGTTGATCTCGTCGTCCAGGATGGGGCCCTTCTCGAACGAGTCCAGCGGGCAGATGGCCTCGTCGTACCCGTCGCGCTCCTCGCCGCACTCCTCGTCGGCCACCTGCGCGCCCTTGCCGGAGAAGTGGAACACCAGCGAGTCGCCGTGGCCGCACCCCTGCACCAGCCACCGCATCGCCATGCGGATGTTCTCCTTCGTCGGCACCCGGAACGGGTCCCGCTGGTCGTCGGTGAGCGCGATGACGCACTCGCCGGGGAACCCGAAGCGCTGGCAGAGGAGCTGCCGCATGCACTTGACGTCGTTGATGGGGCCCCGAAGCTGGGCGGCGCAGCCGTCCGCCGCCGCCGCGCGCACGCCGGCATACGAGATGCCGATCAGGACGGCGCGCTTCTTGCCGCGGACGCACGGGAAGGCGCCCACCGGCGCCGCCGGCGCCGGCAGCCTCGGCAGCGGGACCCGCGAGTATGACGACTGCTGCCGGATACGCGTCACGCCCCAGCATTGCGTGCACTGGACGGAGCGCTCGCCGGGGCACACGGTCAGGCGCGTGCTGCACCGCTTGCAGCTCACCGTCGTCGTCGTCGCCGGGGACCTTCTTCCACCCATGTTCATCATGGCGAAGGTGAAGCTAAGCCGGGAGGGAGCTTAGCTCGGAGCTTTGCTTGCGCTGCTTGGCGTGCTCTCCTCGGTTAATTAGCTTGCCCTCACACTCCTGCCTTCCTCCCCTTTATATAGCAACTGAAACTACTGTTACCAGATGCTGGTGCCAAAGGTTTGATCTTTTTCTTCCATCCAAAGATGCATACATGCATGCAAATTGCAATGGTGGCCTTTGTATATAATTCATTCATATGATTATTAATTAGGTAGAGTGGGAAAAGATTTGCTTAGAAGAGATCGATCTCCGAATGGGCCAGTGATTTGAGTGGAACTGAGCATATTTTGTCCCCGAAGGATCCTTTGTCATTGGGCTTTTGCCGTGGTTTTTGTTGAATAATGTATTTTCTCTAATCTGTGAAAAATGTGTGTCCGCCGGTTTTGCTTTGAGATACTTTGGCGTGGTATATAATTGTCACAGCCACGGAAAACATAAAATTTGAGAGATGTGCTTTCACTCCGAAGGTAGCTCTAGGCTCTAGCTACATGCATTCCCTTTTCTTTAAAAAACATATCGTCGTCCTCCGCTTTATATCTTCTAGAAAATAGAAGACTTAAATATGGGCGTAAGATTCTACTAAACATTACGCAACTTGGTTCTTGACAAAATTATATTATAATATAATTTTTTGAAGCACAAACGGATCCTCCGCGTGTATATTACAATCAGAAAAGGTGTACAAACATTTAAAAAACAAGTGGGAGACCCCGTGCATTGCACGGGGCTTAATTGTTCATAACGGGTGTGTTTATTGGATCCAGTATTATTTTGTAACTGATAGTCTGGTACGGGTACTCACTATTGTTAACGGGTATGCACTGTTTAGCAACATGCATATATCGGGTTGGTAGTCCCTTCTAAAAAATATATCGGATTGGTGTACTGTTCCGCAACGGGTCCACATAACAGGCTAACACTATTCATAACGGGCTAGTGTACTGCTCCATAACGGGTCTGAACTGTTTTATAACGGGTTTATACTGTTTAAAAACGGGTTAATACGGTTCACATGACCCAGTACTATTTTTAGAGCAGTGATCTGTGAGGGAGCATTGCTGATCTACAGTGCTCTAAGAGAGTGAGGGTGACATATACAAATAAGGATAAGGGTAGATACATGGCATAAGGTTATTATTTGGTGACAATTGCACTTATTTTAAATTCCAACTACATATTTATCTCTGTTTTTTTAACTTTGTAGATTTGCTGATCTACAGTGCTTTGAGAGAGTGAGCGCGGCAGGCGAGGGGCACTGATGTTGGCACTGCAGCTGCGGGCACCGCGGGGCCGTGGCAGGGGAGGCAAAATTTTTTTTCTCTTAGGAGTATATGCTCCCACCTCAACGCCTATTGGATCTGCATTAAATATTAAGATGTGTGTAGATATATTTATCAATGCAGATCCAATGGATGTGGGTGAGAGAGCATTTGCTCCTAAGAGCAAATAAAACTTTGCGAGAGACGCGGGGGGGCGCTGCTCGCCTGGAACACAGCGGTGGACGTGGCGCGCTTCGTGGGCAGCATGGCGCTGCAGCTCCTGCGCGACCCGCGCACGGTGTTCGCGGGCGTCAAGGGCGTGGATCTGATCAGTTGACGCGGAAGCGCTTCGTCACCCGCACCCTCAGCCTCGGCGACGTCAAGCTCGTCAAGCACGCTCTCCGCTGCCTACGTCTGGCATGCATATCTCACATCGCATCCATATCCATTGTATTCCTTGCCAACTTCTTGTTTTGGTTTCATGCATGCATGCCTGCCGGCCTGCCTTGACGACGCACAGACGGTAAATGACGTGCTACTTGGAGTCACACGTCTGCTGCCCTATCACGGTATTACTTCCGAAAGCAGGGTAAGCTCGTCGCGCACTAGCTCCGCTCTTGGCTGCAAGGATAATTGAGTAAGGCTGATTAATAATAATAATGTAGCTTGATGCTAGCGTAAAATCTTGCAGCACATCTCTCAGTCTATTCATAGGAGTAGTACTTAGACCATTACTATTAATATATGGTTTACCTGTGACTCTTATAAATTTTTTATTCTTATATGTATATAGGCTGGTTGTAAATTTACGACATATTCCTAGAATTTAAAAGTCGTTTCGGACAATAATACAGCTTTCAAAGCATGACTTTGACTTCATATTTCTATAAAAATATTTATTGAAAAGTGATATATGTATACTTTTATGAAAATATATTTGAAGACAAATCTATTTATATAGTTTTCATATTTTCAAACTTAATAATTTAAAAGTTATTTATGATTTATATTCCTAATGTTTGACAAAGATCTTTTGCAAAACGTCATCTTTTACCGATACGGAGGGAGTACCACAGTGCACTTCTCCAACATGATTGGTCCTATACCAATAGAGTTCTACAGCCACCGGGTCGTCTACATTGCACCAAGGGGCTGTTTGGTTGCCCACCATACCTCGCCACAGCAAAACTTTGGCAGCCACACTGAAATGGTAAGTGTTTGAGTACTAGTGTTTGGCAGCCACGGACAAAGCCAGTTCATTTTTTGCTGCATTCACGCCAAACCTTTGGCGGTGATTTCCCTCGCCACAGAACTGTGGCGCACGCCACGCTCATGGTGGCCGGGCGTGGCCGGCAACCAAGCAGGGCTGCAAGCATCTTTGGCCATCCATCGGTAAGTTTCTTGATTGGTTTCCTACCGTCAAAATCCAAAATCTATAATACTCCCTCTGTCCCATTAACTATGCAATTATAGAAAACGTGTCAGTCAAACTGTATCAATTTTGACCGAGTCTATAGCAAAAAAGATTAGTATTTATGTCTCGAAATAAATTTATTATGAAAATATATTTCATTACCGATATAACGGTACTTATTTTGTCTCCTAAAAGTTAGTATTTTTTATATAATTTTAGTCAAAGTTTATAAGTGTTGACTTCTTGAGATGTGAGAATTACATATTTATTGGGACTCAGGGAGTACGTGCTATGTAATAACGTGCAATAATATAACATTCAATTGCTTGTTGTACTGCTCTGCTTTTTTTCATTAAATATGTGTAGGCGTTGACTATACACTAGCAAAGCTACACGTACTTCCTTTTCCGTCCCAAAATAGATGTCATTCTCGTTTCCCGAGAAGTCAGTTTTTTTCAACTTTGACTAATTTTATCTTAAAAAGTATTCATATCGAGCGTACACAACTAGTATCATTGGAAAGATCTCTAAATCTAGTTTTTTAACAAATTTATTTGGAAATAAAAATGTTACATATATTTTCTAAAAATATAGTTAAAGTTGCTACACGTTTCTCGTAGCGTCATCTATTTTGATATGGAGGGAATATATCATCAAGGTTATTGCGGTGGACGACGCACAGTTTGATTCTCACCAGCTCCTGGATGATTTCGCCGAATCCCTGAAAACAATAAGAGGCACAGCTAATAACATCATCAAGGTTTAAAGCATAGTAAGGGCATGTACAATCCACAGATGGCGGTTATCTCTAAACATCTTGAATCTATTAAAAAGACACATATAAATACAGTTTATATAACCGTTAGTCTATCTCATCGTCTGTAAGCTTTTTAATGTTTTGCATGTAGATAAGATCAACTATAAATAAATTTATGTATACCATTGTATGGCTATTTGATAGAATAATTTGTGTATACGTACCATTGTACTGATATAATTTATAATAGGATTACATAAATTTTTTTGTCTTCAATCCTCAACTTCAGGTCATCAGTCCTCTCACCTTCCGGCCACCTGCACAACTCTGGCCACCTGCAGAACTCTGCCGCTGGTCTGCAACTCTGGCACTCTGCCGCTGGTGCGCTGGTGTGTACATGCAGTGAGGAACGAGCGCAGCAAATCCATAGTCCATCGACGACTCCTCATATAACGCGCGACGAAGGCGTCTGTAGACTTGGGAGCACGAGCCGATGTCGTCCTTTCGTAAGACGACGATGCTGCCGTCTCCAACGTGCTACAGGGTTCTATTCGCAAATTTTACCGTATAAAGACGACGGCGAACGTCCCGTTATACGTGCCCTAATAGGTTAAAGGTTGATTACCATTTGGAGTGCCATGAGATGTGTGCCCCGTTGTTACTACTTGTAAGTGCTATGAGATGTGTACCCCGTTGTTATTACTTGTAAGTGCTATGAGATGTGTGCCCCGTTGCTACGTATATGTAAGGTATTGTGTATGGAAAACTTTACTTCGTCTAAATCAAAGCAATAATAAATTGATATATATGTATCGAAAATGTGCTTCGATGGACCATCTTTTTTATTTGATTTTACATATCCTATGTTGTTCTCAAAGCAAATGAAAATCTTCCTATATTGTTCCAATCACAAATTTAAGGTTTATGCAAAAAAAAAAATCCTCAAAAATTAATTCCCTTGGTCAACCTACACTGAATTTAGGGTTTCAGTGATTGACTAACGTGTTTTGCAGTGGTGAATGCAATTAAGTTAGTAACGACGAGAATGAGAACAATTGTATTGGCCTCAAGACTTGATCTATCGATTGAAGCATGTCACAAAGGATATTTGTAGAGATTATGGACACTATAGCGAATGTAGGCCAAATCCATGGATTGTATTAGGGCTTTGTTGTTCCCAATGTGCAGAGGCTGACTCTCGGCTGAGTTGATGATGGTAAGTTGGCCCCATATTAATCACTCTGTTCGCTTGAACTTACCAGACAGCATTAGCCAGCCATTCAACATTGTTTTTCTCTCACAATAATCAGCCAGCTAGTCGTACAATCCAGCCAGCCGAACAGAAGGATCAGGATCAATTAAAAGATCCATCTATTTAATCATGAAAAACACTTATGTCTTTATTTTTTATCTTCTAGCTCAGACTTTTCCAAACCCCTCACTAAGTAACGCTTCTCTTGACGAGATTTGATGGCGTTCTAGTTGGTCTTGTCAATCCTAAGATTTAACAGCGATGTGTTTTCAGTGGTAAGTGAGGTTCTCGACAAGAGCGAGGTGTATATATGTTGACTTCATTAATCTCTTGATAGGTCCAAAAAGGCTAGAGGGGGGTGAATAGCCTATTAAAAAAAATCTACAAACAACAATTGACCAAAGGATTAGTAATAACAAAGGCGAAGCGAGTTTTGCGCTAGCCTACTCAAAATGCAAGACTTCCTAACCGTTCTAAATAAGTCTCTAGAAGCACACTCAAGCTAGGCTACGTTGAGCTATACTACTCCTAGGTGGACAAGCAAACTACAACCACTAGGACTACACAAGTAAAGTGCTCAAAAGTAAAGGAGAGAAATGTAGTAGCGTTATACCTCCGAGTAGAGTAGTTAGCCAATCACCGATATGAGTACCAATACACACGAAAGTGATGGTCACAATGAAGTCCAAATCAACACAAAGGAGACAATGAATTTATCCCGAGGTTCACGTGCTTGCCGGCACGGTAGTCCTCGTTATGTCGACCACTACACGGTGGTTCGGTGGCTAACTGACAACCAATGTCAAGCTCAATCAATGAGCGCCACTAGAACCTACCACGAGCAAGGTAACTCAATAACACGAGCAATATATTAGGCTACCTTGCGGTTCTCCACCGGGGAAGGTGCAAACCCCTCACAAAGACCTCCGGGAGTGGCCGGAGACAATCTCCAACTCCGCCAACTCCTCCACTGCTCCAAGACCGTCTAGATGATGGGCAATCACCAAGAGAATAGATGAAATCCACAGCAACAACGATCACAAGTGCCCAAAGATGATCTAGATGGACACAATGCACTTGGATCACTCCCTAGCTCACTATGGATGATAATCAAGCTCTAGAGTGAGTGGAAGAGGCTTGGGAGGCTCAAGAGATGCTTAGCAATGAGTGAAATGCGCAAAAGAGCTCCCAAAGACCGGTTGATCGGCTATTTATATGTGAGGGTAAAAAACTAGCCGTTTTACAGTTTCTACGTGCACACCGGACGCTGGTTAAGTTTGCACCGGGCGCGTCCGGTGGTTGTCCGGTGTACCGCTCGCTGCCATGTGTACTAGCCGTTTCAAACTTCCCGCAGCGCGCCAACTCACCGAACGCGGAGTCGTCACACCGGACGCTCCAACGCCCGTGTCCGGTGCAAACAGAGAGCATCCAGAGAGCTCAAAGTCGCACCGGACGCGTTGAAAGCCCTAGTTTGGTTTTGATAATTAATGACATCCTAAGGACTAACCTAAGTTGCTAAGTGTGGCAAGGTTTAGGTTGGTCAAACCATGGAGTGTGGAGCCTTGGAGATGGTGTTGGTCAAGATGGATGAACCATGGATCAAGATTGGTGGATCAAGTGGAATTGAACAAGTGAGTGGAGAATTTGAAGGCAAAGGTATAACCCCTAGTAGGCTTTTCTTTTGGTGATCAAGACACCTAGTGGATGTGATCACATTTAGGATAGATAGCCGACTATTAAGGGGAGAACGAGTGTTGGATTACCTTCAAGTGTTCTAGGTTGCATTTCATTGCATTGAATCTAACTCAACCTAAAGATCATCTTAGAAACCCTTGAAAAATGTTTTGAAAATGTTAACACACTGTGTACAAGTGTTGAGAATCTTGAGTGTTAGCACATAGAAGCAAGGGGTGTGAAACTAACTTGAGAAGGACAGTTTTCAGAGCGTCGGACTGTGGTGTTGGGGTAGCGTCGACCTTTTGTTTCAGTCCGACGCGTGACCCTAGTTCTACTCTGTGTGTGAGCGTCGGACGCTCAATTTCTGAGGGTCGGACCATTCCTTCTTAGTCCGACGGTGGAGCGCAGTGACAGTTTGACACGTGACGAGATAAGAAGCGTTGGACGCTTGTTTTTCGTCCGACGGTGAGCATCGGACTGTCGTCTGACGAGTTTTAGCGTTCTGAATCTCCTCTGGAATCGTCGAACGACTGTGTTCGTTAGTCCGACGCCCCTTTCGAGCAGCGTCCGACGGTGCTCTGTGGCAAGTACTCGAAGCGTCGGACTCTGGACTTTGGTCCGACGCTAACCCGTTCGACGTTTGTGGTTTGTGGCGCGAGCAGTAGCCGTTGGAAATCAGCGGCTGAGGTTGAATCTGAGCTGACACATGGCTAACATCCGAGCGTCAGACCGTGGCGTTAGTCCGACGGGGTGTGTCCGACGGTAGCGTCCGATGCCCCGAAAAGCTGTTTAACGGTTGGTTTTTGAGGGGTAACGGCTAGGAGTGCACTTGGGGGTATTTATACCCCCTCCCTGGTCACTTGGTGACTTTCTTGCACATTTGATTCATTGACATACTCTTGTGAGCACTCTCTTGCCTCTCACTCACTCATTTGTTCATCTTTGATCATCTTTGTGAGTTGAGTGATCCTCAAGTGCATCATTGCTAGTGATTTGTATTCTAGAGCACTTGAGAGCAAGCCAAGGCTGAGTTCTTATTCTCTTGGGGCATTGCCGTGTCCCTAGCGGCTTGGAGGTGATTCCGGTGTTGAGGTTGATTGGTGATTGTTCAAGCCCACACCGAAGTGATTGATTGTGAGGGTTTTGTGGTTATCCTCGGCGGAGTGCCAAAACCAACTCTAGTGGATTGCTCGTGGTTGATAGCCACTTCTCTTGTGTTGGTGAGCGGCTCCCGGTGAGGGATTGGCGTGTGAAGTCTAGCTCGCAATCCACCAAGGAAGACCGGTGCCACAACGAGGAGTAGCGTGACGGTGATTACGTGAACCTCGATAAAAATCGGGTGTTCATTCTCTTCTCCACCTTCGAGTGGATGATTGGTCTTCCAGCTTCCTTTTGGTGATTGATCACTTGATTTTCATATTGTCTATCTCTTGGTGATTGGCTCTACACGTGATTGATCTTCACGTCATCAAGCCCTCGGTATAATCTTCCTCGATCACTCTTCCTTGCGCTTACTATTTTTCTAGGTGCCATCTCCTTAGGTTTGGAGGAGTTGGTTTCTTGCGGTTGAGTGCATATTCTTGTGAAGTAGCATATTGTGTTAGGTGGCTTGCATAGGGTAGTTTAGAGCTAGTGCTTTGCAAAAGCCTTGTTATATTCTAACTCGTGGTCTAGTGTTTTGTAGAAATTCTAATAGGCTATTCACCCCCCTCTAGCCTATCCAGTCCTTACAAGTGGTATCGGAGCCGAGGTCACCACCGTTTGAGGCTTAACATCCTTGTGGTGAAGAATGGCTCAAATCAATGTGTTGGAAAAGCCGCCAAAGTTTGATGGCACAAGATATGATCATTGGAAGAGAAAGATGATAGTGCACTTCATGACCATGCATATTGATGTGTGGAAGGTGACGGAGACAAAAATTGAGTATGAAAATGCTCAAGCTCCCACCGATGCCTACAAGAGGAAGATGGAGTGCAATGCCCATGCAATCAATGCACTCTACACCGCTCTAGAGTCTCATGTATTTGAGCAAATCAATGATCTTGATTTGGCTCATGACATTTGGAAATGGTTGGAGGAGACCTATGAGGGCACACAAGAGGTCAAGAATGCCAAGGTCTATATATTGAGAGAGAAGTTTGGTACCTTCAAGATAGAAGATGATGAGAGTGTGCCGGAAATGTTCAACCGGCTACAAGTGATAGTGAATGACTTGAAGAGTTTGGGTGAGGACATCAAAGACAAGGACTTCTCTCATAAGTTCTTGAGATGCTTGCCCGCAAGATTTGCCATCATCAAGACATTGCTAGCAAGAGAAGACTTGAGCAAGAAGAAGCCGAACCAAATCCTCGGTGAGATCATCACTCATGACATGAACAATGAGGAGGTGGTTGAGGAAAATAAGAAGAAGAGTGTAGCACTTAAGGCTACATCCTCCAAGAGCTAGGGCAAAGCCAAGATGATTGAGCTTGATGAAGAATCTACATCAAGTGATGATGAAGATGATGAGGCTATGGCTCTCCTAGTGCGCAAGTTTGGTCGGTTCAAGAAGAGGAAGGGCTATGGTCAAGGCAAGAAGATGTTCATCTCCAAGAAGAAACAAGAGCCTATAAGATGCTTCAAGTGCAAGAGCTTGATCACTTCATTGCCGATTGTCCTCATAATAGTGACAATGACAATGAGAGTGATGATGACAAGAAGAAGAGTAAGAAAAAGGAAAAGAAGGAAAAGAAGAACAAGAATGTGACACTCAAGAAGAAGAAGAAGGGGCAATCATATTGTGTCACTTGGGATGATAGTGATGCCTCTACTGATGATGATGATAGTGATGATGAGAGCAAAACCATCAAGAAGAATGCTATGGCAAGCATTGCTCTCAACAACAAGCTGCCTCTCTTGGACACTCCATCCACATGCTTGATGGCCAAACCATTTAAGCTACAATTCGATGATGAGAGTGATGAGGAGGAGCTCTCATGTGATGAGCTTATGTCCATGCTTGATGACGCCAATACTTACATTGAGGCCAAAAGAAAGGAGTGCAAAGAGTTGCGTAAAGGCAAGATAGCCATTAAGCAATCCTTTGATGAGCTCTTGAAGTCGCATGAGAGGCTAATGCAAGCCCATGAGAACCTCAAGGTGGCTCACTCCAAGTTTGAGAAAGCTCATGCCGAAAATAAGAAGAGGGCATTCATCAAGACATGTGACATGGGTTCATCATATGACATCGTTAGTGACAAGTCAATTCCCTGTACTACTATTGTTGTCACTAACCCTTCTTGCAGCTCTACCACTCTTATTTCACCTAAAGTTAATGACTCTAAGTCCCCACTTGTGGTAGAAAACAAAAACCTCAAGGAGGAGGTCAACAAGCTCACCCGTGCCTTAGGCAATGCCTATGATGGGGATGCCTGCTTGCTAAAATGCTTGGATAGCCAAAGATTTAGTCACTCTAAAGAGGGACTAGGCTATAACCCCAAGAAAGGCAAGGCCGCTTTTGTGACTCCCAAACCTAGCTTTGTGAGGAGCAATGGTAGGAATTGCCAAAGATGCAAGCAAGTGGGGCATAATGAGCAATATTGCATAGGCAACAAGATCAAGCAAGTCAAATTTGCTAGTACGACTTCAATTCGCCTTGATTCTTGTTACATGCTCACCAAGGGAGTGAAGGGTGTCAAAGCCAAGTTTATTGGTACACCTAGTGGTAACCCAAGGAGAAGATCCATTTGGGTTACCAAGTCTTTGGTCACTAACCTCCAAGGACCTAAGAATGCTTGGGTACCTAAAACCAATTGATTTACTCTTCGTAGGTCAATTACAAAGCCGGAGGAAGACATTGGGTGCTTGATAGTGGATGCACTCAACATATGACCAGAAAGTCTAGTATGTTCAATTCTATCAACACAAGTGGCAACCAAGAGTTTGATTCTATCACATTTGGTGACAATGGCAAATGCAAGGTGGAAGGCTTATGCAAGATTGCTATCTCAAATGATGAGTATATCCAATGTGTTGCTAGTTGAATCTCTCAATTTTAACTTATTGTCGGTTGCACAACTTTGTGATCTTGGTTTCAAGTGCATTTTTGGTATTAATGATGTTGAGATTGTGAGTGTGGATGGTTCCAACTTGATCTTCAAGGGATTTAGATATGGGAACTTATACTTGGTGGATTTCAATGATAGTGAAGCAAAACTCTCATCTTGTTTGATCTCTAACTCAAGTCTTGGTTGGTTATGGCATAGAAGGCTTGGACATGTTGGCATGAAACAACTTGAAAGATTGGTCAAGCATGATATGGTTAGAGGCTTGAAAGATGTGCACTTTGGAAAAGATAGGTTGTGTAGTTCTTGTCAATTTGGAAAGCAAGTTGGGAATACACATCCTAAGAAAGGCATGATGAGTACATCTAGTCCACTTGAGCTATTGCACATGGATTTGTTCGGTCCAACCACCTATGCAAGTATTGGAGGAAGAAAATATGGCTTTGTGATAGTTGATGACTTCTGTAGATACACTTGGGTATTCCTTCTAGTTGACAAAAGTGAAGTGTATGAAATCTTCAAATCTTTCATCAAGAGAAGCCAAAATGAGTTTGATACAAGGGTGAAGAAGTGAGAAGTGACAATGGTAGTGAGTTCAAGAACACAAGAATTGATGAGCTATGTGATGATGTAACAGAACCGCCTTAATCATAGTGCCCACGTGCACCGTCATCATCACTAAGGACCCACGATCAGTCTGCACGAGTTCCCTTTGACCTAGGTGGCCTGCTGGGTTCCCTAGGAAACCCTAACCTCCCGAAGATCTCATTGTAAGCATTGCAGTATTACAACAGTTTACACAAATAATTTGAATCAGAGTACAAGGTGCGGAAGTATTACATAAACATAGATTACAAATATAAATTACATTATCCCAACCAGAGTTCCGTAGTGGAGTAGCATCCTACAACTAGACACCTTGTCCAAGGGTTATACACAGCTTCATCCATGCACGATCCGTCGACCGGCATGGTCTCACGTAAAACTGTACTCTCGGCTCACCTGCAACAGGGGTTAACAAACCCTGAGTACTGGGGTACTCCGCAAGACTTACCTGACTAAAGAAAAAGGAATGAGACTCAGGAATGCAGGCTGAGGGGAGTCAAGGTAAGGCTTTAGCAAAAGTCAAAGTATTTTGCGAAAAGAGCAATACTAACAAATTTACAATATTTTAACTCAATATTATTTTAATCATAATCCATAGTTCTAAATTCAGTCACATGTATCCTCATACTTTTCAATTTATTATCCATTCTCAAAACACCTAGTTCCGAACCACTTTTCGCTGAATGGTCGAAGGATCAAGTCTCCATAACCGAGGAGCAACGACGATTCGAATCGATTAGTACCCAGCTGGGGATCTCTATCCACACTGCATATGTAGCACTTAAGCTTGCATATGCCAACCCCGCCTACCACGGCTTTTCATACCCCGGAACCGGTCCTGCGCCACCCGAGAGCACAGTACTCCTGTCGTCTCCAGGCACGACGGCCCCGAGGGTACACGCTACTCTCGCCATCTCTCCACTCCCAGTGCGTGGTTGTCGGTTCCAGCAGTAGAGCCACCGGAGTCAGAGGCTTCTCGTAGTATGTGGCTAGTTGCAAAGTCTCGATCCAGCAGGCCTACAACGAACGGTCCCTAAACCTTTTTCCGACAGCGACAGTGCATTGGAACTCTAACCCAAATACAAGTGTCCCTTCGGTTTTCAAATCCCGCTTCCGTCGGTGACAATTGTTGGGACTCTAACCCAATGCCACGATCACCGAGTAGGTCCCGTCGACGACAGCGTACTGATCAGGTGCACAGCCACCGAACGAGAATAATGCCAGTTTCCTTTTCCATGTTTAAATAATGTATCACAATAGCTCAAAAAAATAGCATTTGGTGCAAATCTAAATTATTCAAGCAGAGCTAAGCATTTTCCAAGCATTTTATTTTAAAATGGTTTTCGGATATTTCAGTGGTCAAGGTTGGTAATGCATCAATTGGGTTATCAATCAACTCCTATAAACCTAATGTAGTAGATTAACTCAAGTTATAAATATTTTGTAAATCACAAGGAAGGGGTTGAATGCACCGGGACTTGCCTATTGCTTGAAGTAGACAGAACCCAGAAGTCAATCACCGAGAAGGATCCACGTCCACCGAGTGAAAACCTTACTCGGGACAAGCTTCAGGTAATAATCACCGCGCGTTCTCTACACGAAATAATAATGCAACACTTAACATGATGACATGTATGCCATGATGCAGGAGATGCACAAAATCACTGATCAATAGTAGGAAGGTTTAATTTGAAAGTTGAGTACAACTTTCCTTCACGATACAGTTGTAAGCCAACAAAATCAACTATCGATTTCCGACTAGGGTTTTGGTTTAGCATTTAATTGTTTAACCAAGCAAGTCATTCCATGTTCATTTACGAGAGGACTATTAAAATCCTAACATAGGAACATACTTGATCATCCCTTTGTACTCAAGAAGTTGCATCGAAGAAACAATCCAGATCACCCACATGCATTAACCAACGGAAAGTTTTATATAAAGGCATTTTTAGTTTCTTACTATCTTCAATTCACCATGAGCATATTAAACCTACAACTGTACGCCATGGAACAGCAGTGGTAAAGGTGTCCCATGGTCCCCAACCAATCCCCAAAAATTCACCCAAAGTCATTCTTATTATTTATGCTCATCTTTTTGATATTTATCAACTAAATATTAAATCATATAATTAAGGGTATAATTAAACATCGTCAAATAGACCTAAAAACTTTTGTGAAGCCCACTCTAAGCATAAAACAGTGGCAAAATAATTTTCATAATTTTTGGGCAATTATCTTAGCCTACAAAAATCCTAGAAGTCCCATTTGTGAATTAAATGAGGCATTTTTACCATATACAAAATGTGCTAAAAATATTTGTCTTAAATTTTTCATACATTCACCATACCACAGAGAGCATCCATAATTAAGTGCATAATTTTCAGTACAATAGAAATATTCATAAAAAATAACAATTTGCCTCACTATTCATTTTATCAGGAAAATGAGAAAATCTATTTAATTCCCGAGAAAAATGAAAATGTAATCCGGCCCGAGTTGGCCCACAAGGCAGAAGAACTGGCCCAGTCGGCTGAGCGCTCACCTACTCCCTCTCAATGTGCCCGCGCACTACTAGGCCGGCCCACCTGGCCCCGAGGCCGTGCCTCCCTTCCACGCTCCACTTGACCGGAGCAGCGTAGGGGCGGGACCGACGCGGCACGACCGGCGGCGGTTCGACGCCGGCGACCTCTCCGGCGAGGACAAGGATGCCTACGTGCTCGAGAACTACCCGCGAACCACATTAAGGCGAGTTTGGGCGGATTAGGGTTCGAGAAGTTCTCTGCCATAGTCATGGCGGAACGGCGGTGATCCGGACGGCGGCGCTGCACGTGCCGACGACCAGAGAATGGTAGGACTGCAATAGAGGGTTCCCAAGGCACCAGTGACTCACCTAAACTCCCCAGCTTGTGCTAGTGAGGACAGTGACGGCCCAGAAGAAACCGACGGTGTTGGCAGCGGCGTGCCCACGGCGGCGTGGACTCGTTCCGACACTACCTGCAGAGCAACGACGAAACCGTCTAACGCGCAAGATACATGGGACCAAGATAAGTCGAGAACACGAGTTAGTTAAATAATAACACCACCTGAACGGCCTAGCCACGCGGGGATGCCTACGGCGGCGCCGCTGCCAGCCGCGAGGAAGAACCCGATGTCCCAGCGGATTCTGGAAATGAGAAATGACACGGGCTGGCTCAATTGACGCACAAGAGGATGGAGATGCTAACTACGAGACGGATTGAGTGGTGGTGCAGCAAGGAATGTGAATTTTCCCGGCGGATCAGCGGTCTCCGGCGAGCCGAGAGAGAAGAAGAATGAGGAGGAAGGGACGTCAGCTTTATAGCTCAGGGAAGGGAGGACATAGGATCAAGCGGGGGTCCGGAGCCCCCACGACTTCGTCAGCCGGCGGTGACCGGCCCCGGCCGGCGCTGGCGCACAGCACGGCACGCGCGTGGCAAGCCGAGACTGGACCCCCCTCCAGTTGGTACTGTAGCAAAGCCCCTAAGTCAAACCCTATGTGTGCCAATAATGCCCTATTCCAAGTAACTAATAGTAAAATTCCAAAAATAAAAGTTGTGCCAAATTTTATGATAAACAATTTCACTTTTTGCACCATGTCCAAATTCTTCCTAGATTTGAAACTATATCAAAGGGGGTAAAATTCAAATTTAAATCTCATTTACAATCCAATCAAATTCCCCAAAGTTTTATCAACAACTTGAATTTTTGTAAAAATAAAAGTTGTTCTATTTGTTGATTTCTACAACTTTCATTAATAGAGGTTTGTCAGATTCTTCATAGTTTTTAACATAGCATTTCAAATTTAAGTTCTAAAACACTCCTTAGGGTTAAATTTGAAATTTCAATGTATAAGTTCAAAATTCTCAAATATAAAAGTTGTTCAACTTGAAAAGCCTTACAACTTTCATTAAGGTGGTTTGCCCAAATTCTTGATAGTTTTTGAAAGGGCATTTTAAATTTGAATAAAAAAACACTAATTGGGTTTTAATTTAAATTTCCACTGGTAAACTTTAAAATCTCCAAACATAAAAGTTGTTCTAATTTGAAAGGGATAAAAATTTTATTAAAAGACCGTCATCAGATTCCTACTAGTTTTTTTTGAATTTGTATTTCAAGTTTAAACTTTAAAACCTAGATTAAGGTTTTATTTAAAATTATTTTTAATAACTTCAAAATTGCCCAAAATATAAGTTGCTCAACTTTTAAAGATTTACAACTTTTATTTAAGGCCCAACACATGATTCTATTTAGTTTTTGATCTAGGGTTTCGGGTCCGATTAGGGTTTTTTTTAATTGTTTTCCTTTTTATTTTCTATTTGGATTTAGAGGCATACACACAAACAATTATTTAAATCATAAAGTCACTCAAAGGTATCTAAGCACATTCACATGTGGAAATAAAAATTATCTTAGTGATGCACAGTAACAATGATTTTATGCGGGATGAATTACATGCAATCATGATGACATGGCCAGTTTTAGATATCGTAACACCAAGGGTGTTACAAATGATTTAGGTATCAGACATCAATTCTCGGCCAAGTACACTCCACAATCAAATGGGCTTGTTGAAAGAAAGAATAGAACTCTCATTGATATGGCAAGAATAATGCTAAGTGAATACAATGTTAGTGATGACTTTTAGGCCGAAGCTATCAACACGGCTTGTTACTCTAGCAACTGTCTATATTGTCATCCAATATTGAAGAAGACACCCTATGAGCTCTTGGATGGAAGAAAGCCCAACATTGCGTACTTTAGAGTGTTTGGTTGCAAATGCTATATTTTGAAGAAGGACACTCGTTTGGGGAAGTTTGAGAAGAAGTGTGATGAAGGGTTCCTACTTGGATACTCAACTACAAGCAAAGCCTATAGAGTATGGAACTTGGCACATAAGATAGTTGAAGAAGTCCATGATGTTGAGTTTGATGAAACTAATGGGTCACAAGATGAGAAGGATAATCTTGATGATGTGAGAGGACCTCAATTAGTTGATGCTATGAAGAACATGGACATTGGTGACATTAGGCCAAGACAAGTTGAAGAAAATGATGATGAAGTCACCTCTCCTATTGTGCAAGTGGAAGATGATGCAAATCAAGCAATCTCAAGTGACTCTCAAGCCCAAGATCAAGATCAAAGTCAAGATCAAGACCAAGTACAAAATGTAAGTTCATGTGCTCTAACCTACTTATATTGCAAGAGATCATTCTCTAGATCAAATTGTTGGTGATATTAGTAGAGGTGTGCAAATAAGATCAAGGGTAGCTTCCTTTCGTGAGCACTACTCTTTTGTCTCACAAGAGAAGCCTACTAACATTGAGAATGCTCTCCAAGGTGAAGATTGGATCAATGCTTTGCATGAAGAGCTAAACAACTTTAAGAGAATTCAACTATGGAAATTAGTTCCAAGACCAAGCAAGTACAATGTGATTGGCACCAAGTGGATCTTCCGAAACAAGCAAGATCAAGATGGGATTGTTGTGAGGAACAAAGCAAGATTGGTTCCACAAGGTTACACTCAAATTGAAGGCTTACAGTTTGGAGAAACCTATGCACCCGTGGCAAGATTGGAAGCAATTTGGATTCTATTGGCTTATGCATGTGCTCATAATATCAAGCTCTATCAAATGGACGTCAAAAGTGCGTTCCTAAATGGCTACATTAATGAGTTAGTATTTGTTGAGCAACCACACGGTTTTGAAGATAACAAGAGGCCCGATCATGTGTACAAGCTCAAGAAGGTTCTATATGGTTTGAAACAAACACTAAGAGCATGGTATGAGAGGTTGAGGGATTTCCTACTCTCTAAAGGGTTCAAGATGGGTAAGGTTGACACCACTCTCTTCACTAAGAAGATTGGTAATGACTTGTTCATCATGTAAATCTATGTTGATGATATCATTTTCGGTTCAACAAGTCAAGCATTTTGTGAGGAGTTTGGAGAAATGATGGCCAAAGAGTTTGAGATGTCCATGGTTGGTGAACTTAGTTACTTTCTTGGACTCCAAATCAAACAATTGAAGAATAGAACTTTTGTGAGTCAAAGCAAGTATATCAAGGACATGGTGAAGAAGTTTGGATTGCAAAATGCTAAGGCAATCTCAATTCCAATGGGCACTAGTGGAAGCTTGAAACCGGATGAAGAAGGTGAATTTGTTGATCAAAAACAATATCGGTCAATGATTGGTAGTCTACTCTCTGTGACCGCTTCTAGGCCGGATGTCATATTTAGCGTGTGCATGTGTGCAAGATATCAAGCCTCTGCAAGGGAAAGTCATTTGAAGGCTACAAAGAGAATATTGAGGTATTTGAAGAGCACACCTAATATTGGATTGTGGTATCCCAAGGGATCAAACTTCACATTGGTTGGTTATGCGGATGCGGACTATGCCGGTTGTAAAATTGATAGAAAGAGCAATTCCGGTATTTGTCAACTCTTGGGAAGGTCACTAGTATCA
Source organism: Eremochloa ophiuroides (assembly GCA_038502445.1). Classification (NCBI taxonomy): domain Eukaryota; kingdom Viridiplantae; phylum Streptophyta; class Magnoliopsida; order Poales; family Poaceae; genus Eremochloa; species Eremochloa ophiuroides. Next base: position 88,343,298 of record JAHLJS010000002.1, on the reverse strand, counting down.
TGGTCATCCAAGAAACAAAATAGTGTTGCACTCTCTACCGCCGAGGCCAAATACATTAGTGCGGGAAGTTGTTGTGCACAAATCCTATGAATGAAGAAAACCTTGAAGGACTATGGATTGAAATTCAACAAGGTTCCATTACTATGTGACAATGAAAGTGCGGTGAAGATCACAACCAATTCGGTGCAACATTCTAGAACCAAGCACATAGATGTGAGACACCATTTCATAAGAGATCACCCAGCAAAAGGAGATATTACAATCACAAGTGTGGGCACCGATGATCAAATAGCCAACATATTCACCAAGCCACTTGATGAAGCTAGATTTTGCAAGCTAAGGAATGAATTGAACATACTTGACTACTGCAACATGTGTTGATGCACTTCATGAATATTTTATGACATGTCTATCCTCCAAGCAAGGCAAAGGTATCATTTGTTTGACATGTGCATTCATATTTTGCAAGGACTTGCTAGATCACGTAGACATGATTATGTTCTCTCTAGGTCATTCATTGAAAGCCAAAATTGCTTTAAAGTCTATATAGCATCACTATTGCTTGATTGATTGCTTGATCTAGTGATGGCATATAACTTGTTTATGGGGATGCAAACCTAGTGTTGAATCTAGTTAAATGAGCAACTTAGTGCTTAACTCAACATAGGCAAGATAACCCCTAGTGGCATGAAGAAGCTTGTCTTTGGTTCAAACCGAGCTAAGTAACTTGTGCAAATTTGCTAGATTGAACCAAATTTGACTAATAAAGTCTCTCACTCCTTTAACTTGACCCTTTTATGATACTTGATGCCAAGGGGGAGAAAAACAAAGATAAAGAATAAGGGGGAGAGAACAAGGTAAAGAACAAGGGGGAGTGAACTTAAGCTTCGCAATAAACCATCATTAAGGCCAATGATGGAAGAGCAATAGGCCAAAATAAAGGGATCGAAAATGTGAATCAAAACATTTACTAAACTTAAGCTCACCTTGAGGGGGAGCAAACTCATGAACTTGGTTGAATGCATTTAGAATGTGCACTTACATATGATTGTTGCATATGCACTTGTATTTACATTCAATTTGCCATGTTCTTGAGTGGTGTATGCTAGTATAGAAATGATTGATAATTTGATAACTAGCATGCTTAGGTGGTAGTTAGATGATCTTGTACTTTTCAAGTGGTATTTGAGCATTACTTATATTATTGTTCTCACGGGTATGCTTAAGCTTTGTGATCATCTAGTCATCATAAGTGCTAAGGATGGAAAATTCCGCAACTTCGATGAAAATGTCAATTGGTATCACGCTTCAAAGGTTTATTCTAACCATCATACCACATATTGATGGAAAATTACTCTCTAATAATACATATGTGCAAGCTTCAAAATCCATACTCATGCACATATGTAGGGAGAGCTAAATAGCCACCAAAACGAATTTGTGTTGTTTGTCCATTCCAAAACATGATAATCTCGTTTGGACAAGCTCACAAGTTCAAAAACAAACTTAACTCTTATCTTTGTACGGGATGTCATCAATTACCAAAAAGGGGGAGATTGAAAGCCCTAATTTAGTTTTGATAATTAATGACATTCTAAGGACTAACCTAAATTGCTAAGTGTGGCAAGGTTTAGGTTGGTCAAACCATGGAGTGTGGAGCCTTGGAGATGGTGTTGGTCAAGATGGCTCAACCATGGATCAAGATTGGTTGATCAAGTGGAATTAAAACAAGTGAGTGGATAACATGAAGGCAAAGGAATAACCCCTAATAGGCTTCTCTTTTGGTGATCAAGACACCTAGTGGATGTGATCACATTTAGGATAGATAGCCGACTATTAAGGGGAGAACGAGTGCTGGATTACCTTCAAGTGCTCTATGTTGCATTTCATTGCATTGAATCTAACTCAACCTAGAGATCATCTTAGAAACCCTTGAAAAATGTTTTGAAAATGCTAACACACTGTGCACAAGTGTTGAGAATCTTGAGTGTTAGCACATAGAAGTAAGAGGTGTGAAACTAACTTGAGAAGGACAGTTTTTAGAGCGTCGGAGTGTGGCGTTGGGGTGGCGTCGTACCTTTTGTTTCAGTCGACGCCTGACCCTAGTTCTACTCTGTGTGTGAGCGTTGGACGCTCAATTTTTGAGCGTCGGACCATTCCTTCTCAGTCTGACGGTGGAGCGTAGCGACAGTTTGACATGTGGCGAGATAAGAAGCGTCGGACGCTTGTTTTTCGTCCGATGGTGAGCATCGGACTGTCGTCCAACGAGTTTTAGCGTTCTAAATCTCCTCTGGAATCGTCGGACGACTGTGTTCGTTAGTCTGACGCCCCTTTCGAGCAGCATCCGACGGTGCTCTGTGGCAAGTACTCGAAGCGTCGGACTCTGGACTTTGGTCCGACGCTAACCTGTCCGACGTTTGTGGTCTGTGGCGTGAGCAGTAGCTGTTGGAAATCAGCGGCTGAGGTTGAATCTGAGCTGACAAGTGGCTAACATCCGAGCGTCGGACTGTGGCGTTAGTCCGACGGGGTGCGTCCGACGGTAGCGTCCGACGCCCCGAAAAGCTGTTTAACGGCTGGTTTTTGAGGGGTAACGGCTAGGAGTGCGCTTGGGGGTATTTATACTCCCTCTCTAGTCACTTGGTGACTCTCTTGCATATTTGATTCATTGAGATACTCTTGTGAGCACTCTCTTGCGTCTCACTCACTCATTTGTTCATCTTTGATCATCTTTGTGAGTTGAGTGATCGTCAAGTGCATCATTGCTAGTGATTTGCATTCTAGAGCACTTGAGAGCAAGCTAAGGCTGAGTTCTTATTCTCTTGGGGCATTGCCGTGTCCCTAGCGGCTTGGAGGTGATTCCGGTGTTGAGGTTAATTGTTGATTGTTCAAGCCCACACCGAAGTGATTGATTGTGAGGGGTTTTGTGGTTATCCCCGACGGAGTGCCAAAACCAACTCTAGTGGATTGCTCATGGTTGATAGCCACTTCTCTTGTGTTGGTGAGCGGCTCTCGGTGAGGGATTGGCGTGTGAAGCCTAGCTCGCAATCCACCAAGGAAGAACGGTGCCATAACGAGGAGTAGCATGACGGCGATCACGTGAACCTTGATAAAAACTGGGTGTTCATTCTCTTCTCCACCTTCGAGTGGATGATTGGTCTTCCGGCTTCCTTTTGGTGATTGATCACTTGGTTTTCATATTGTCTATCTCTTGGTGATTGGCTCTACACGTGATTGATCTTCACGTCATCAAACCCTCGGTATAATCTTCCTCGATCACTCTTCCTTGCGCTTACTATTTGTTTAGGTGCCATCTCCTTAGGTTCGGAGGAGTTGGTTTCTTGCGGTTGAGTGCATATTCTTGTGAAGTAACATATTGTGTTAGGTGGCTTACATAGGGTAGTTTAGAGCTAGTGCTTTGCAATAGCCTTGTTATATTCTAACTTGTGGTCTAGTGTTTTGTAGAAATTCTAATAGGCTATTCACCCCCCTCTAGCCTATCCGGTCCTTACACGCGTCCGCTATTAGGTCACCGGACGCTGAAAAGCAACACCGGACGCGCTGGAGTTACTGTTCCAGTGTCCGGTGATTACACAGAGAGGTTCCAGAGAGGCTCTGGCTGCACCGAACGCGTCCGGTGCACCTCTGAGAGCTGTTTTTGCCCTCTCTTCAACAACCTTGCTTCTAGGTGCTAACAACCAAGTGTATAAGCACTTAGCCACGAGTGTTAGCTTGATTTTAAGTCGCTTTGCAAGGTTTTAGGTTAGTGCTCTAGATCTAAATGCATATGCTCAACTATGTCAACTAGAGGCACTTGATGACCGAGGTTGTTAACGAAATTTCATCCCCCTTAATGGTACGGTCATCTAATATAAATGTGATCACACTCTCTATAATATCTTGATCACCAAAAATGAAACGAGCCCTATTGAATTTACCTTTGCCTTGAGCTCCATTCAATCCACCAAGTATTGAAGCATTTGATCTTCTTATTGATGGGTTTACTCCATAGATTTGGATGCCGTCAGCTCCACACTTGATCTTCTAACCATTCTTGTAATCCAAAGCTTAAACACAATGGTTAGATACTAGGTGTCATCAATTAGCCAAAACCAAACATAGAGCTCATGCTGTCCCACGGCGCGGGCGAGGCCGCTGAACCTCATGCTGTGCCGGCGCATCCCGTACAGCGTGGATATGCAGTACTCCTCCTCCATCACTCCGTGCTCTCGGGAGCCACGGAGCCGTCGCGCATCAGCCTAACGGCCGCGGCCACGGCGCCGCCGTCCATGAGCGCGGCACGCCGTCGGGGCAGCCCGCGAGGTGTGCAGCGATAACGGCAGCTGAGGGCATGCGACTGCGAGGACCATGCCAGGCTGTGGCGGGTAAGGGCGATGACGGTGGTGGCGCGGACGGTGGCCGCATGTGGGGCGATGAGGTGCCGCATGCCTGCATCAGTGGGGAGAGCAGAGAGGCAGTGGGATAAGGCACTTGGCGACGTGGTAGTCCAGCGCGATGATCCCGTGCTCGGGTACTGCCGGCATCAGGGGGAGGGCGGCTCGGTGGCGCCGTGGGCAGGGCGTGGCCTCAGATGAAGCAAGGCGCCGGGGAGAGGAATCGAGGCCGGGGGTCACCTGTGATTGGAGGCAGGATCGTCGTGCGGGGAGGAAAGTGAGGCTGGGATGTCGTTGTACGATGGTGGCCGAGCCCCTCCGCGACCACGACCACGAGCTCGACGTGGACGGAGCACCGACGCCAATGAGCGAGCGCGAGTGCGATGGGGCCGCGAGCTCGAGCAGGATTGGAGCGGGGCCTGGCGAGCGCGAAGGCAAGAGGAAGGGCGCAGCGGTGACACGGAGAAAGGAGAGGTGTCGCGTGATTGGGGCAGGATCTCATGAGGTGAGGCGCGACAGGAAGGAGCGTGCGGGGAAGGATCGCACGCGAGTGGCAGGACGGGGCAGCACCAAGCCAATGTCGTACGAAACTTTTTTCTCCTTTTTGGTCTTAGGTAGTCTCCAACAATGTCATCCAAACCCATTTTGGGTTGCACACAGTGTTTTTAGGGCATGAATTTGCTCTCCAACAGAGGAGGCAGTGGGGTGACCCATTTTGCGTCCAACTCCATGCGAGACCCAAGTTTGAGTCTCCCTCCGTCGAAATGCATTTCCAAGTAGGGCCTACCAAGACTAAGGGAAGGGTGACGTTGGGCCCGTGCTTGCCGGCGCCGGTGAGGACGACACACACCTCGACGGCGAGCAGGTCTGCGGCGAAGGTGGTCGTAGCGGGGAGCAGGGCACAATGTTTTCAGATCGGATGACTAATCGCGATTAGTCGTCCTTATCGTATTTCTATGCTCGATTAGGGCTCTCGATAAGGTTTATTCGATAAGTAGGCTTATCGTCCGATAAGGGACGACTAATCACGATTAGTCGTCCGATAAGTGTAGCTGGACGATAAGTTGGGCCAGACCAAGAATATATAGGACGGATGGGGAATTTGGCCCATCCAATTGCTGGCCCATTAGGGTTATATATAAATGATTTTGGCACTGAAGAGGAGTAGAGGAGCAGCATCGCCAGCAGCCCGTCGTTTCCCGCTCAGCCGTCGACCGCCGCCCGTCGGAGCTCGGCTGCTCGTCTCTGCTCGGATCTGCCTGGTGCTCTGCCTCTGCTCCACCTGGCGCTCTGCCTCAGCTCTACCCGGCCTCCGCCTCCTCTTGCAGGTTGCAGCTCGGGCCTCCTCAGCATTCACCATCAGGCATCCACAAGCAGCAGTTACAGTGGCCAAATCATCATGATAGTGTACATGATTACATGTCAAACTATGCCTGGTTGCTTCCTCTACCATTTACCTATTCATTATGGCCATGTTTACATATATTTCTACATAAACATATACAAAGAGAGATTATATACATCGTCGATCAGGTCATCAAGGAACAAGGACGACTAATTGTCCGATAAGCCGATTAGACCGATAAGGACCGACTAATCGACCCTGATTGACGACTAATCGCGATTAGTCGTCTGATCGGTGGTCATATGACTAAGCCTCGATAATACGATCTGAAAACATTGGCAGGGCGAGGCGAGGTGGCCGGAGTGGAGGGAGGAGGTCGGAGCTCCGCCCCACCGCCGCTCGAACGAGCACGTCGGCGAGCTCCACCCTGTCCGCACGCGGGCACGCGCGGGTGAGCTCGCCGCCGCTCACCGCCGCGCGGGCGAGCCCCACCCTGCCGCCACGCGAGCGCGCGCGGGCGAGATCCCCCGCCGCCGCGCGGGCGAGCCCCACACCGCCGGCACGCGAGCGCGCGGGGGCGAGATCCGCCCCACCGCCACGCGGGGGAGCCCCACCCCGCCGGAACGCGAGCGCGCGGGGGCAAGATCCGCCCCGCCGCCACACCGTTGCGCGGGCGAGCTCTGCCCCGCCGCCGTGCGGGCACGTGGGCGAGCACGCAGGCGACCTCCTGTGGCCGAGCTTCGCCCGCCGGCTCGCTACCGCCCTGCCCATGCCCTACTGCTACGGTGAGAGGAAGGGAAGAGGAAGCTCTGCGTCCGCTGTTGGAGATGGGATTTTTTGGGTCACCAACCAAGTAACTGTGTGCTACCCATATCACTCATATGCATCGTGTGTTTGGGTGATATTGTTGGAGACAGTAGTAGTATTAGGCACGTGCCCGTGCGTTGCTACGCGACAGTTAAACTTTCATAATAAAAATGCATAGATCGTATGATAAGGTAACATTAATGTGAAATTAAATACCAACCTTAAAGTGCAATGGTGTCAAATAGCTATGTTTATGTACCCATGCTAATGCTATAGCGACATTTAGGACAACAAAATAAAAAATTACTTGCATGATTACTTGCAAATAATATTAGAAAAAAAACATGATTCTGATGACAACCTGATACAAAATAAAGATTACTTGCATGATAATGATATGGGAATATAGTGAATACATACATAACTTCCTGTTTGTTTCTAAGTATGATAAGAAAATAGTTTGCATCGAAAATTGACATGTTGAAGTTTAACGGACTGGTAACCTCGGTGGTGCTTTATATTTTAGGGAAATTTTACCGTGGGACACTAGAAAAACGGCTAATATGCTGGTGAACACCGCCAACTCAGAAATAAGCCGAGTACCATTATAAAATCGTGATTCTTTGCCACCGGACACCGCACGGATTATTTTATTCATGTTTCAGTTTAGAGGAGAGAGAAGGTTAAGGAAATATCTAAACTGCCCTCGTCTTCAACCTCTAGAAGTTCACCGGTTATTTGCTGTAACACACTGCCACCGCAACGCCGCCGCCGTTGCCGCCGATTTGGTGGTGGAATCTGTTCAGCTGCACGTCTTCAACTGCTGGTGATTCTTCCTCATGCGCCACATCCCGCCCGAGCCTTGCAGCGTGACGACGAGGAAGGTGTGGGCATGGCCTCACCGGGGACGGCAGACACGGCCTGGGCGAGGCGGCGAGCATGGCCTGGCCGTTGGGGGCACGCACGTGACCTCATCAGGGGCAGAACCATGGCGGATGGCGGCCATGGTTTGGGGCGAGCGCTACCGCTCGCGACCTCGCACAGGGCGCGGCCATGGCAGCCAAGGTCGAGGGCGGGCGCAGCCTTCCCATGCGGCACGGCTACTCTGTCTTCCTCGATGACACCCTCTGCCCCAGGCTCTCCGTGATTGGCAGCCGCTATCTCACCATCAAGAGCAACGTGCACAAGGACGCGTCATCCTGTGCCATGAGCATGCAGGTGCTACTGTGCTCGGAGCCCGCAGGTGCATGCTGAGCAGACCACAGGTACGTGGCCATGGCGGCATCTTGCCGGAGTCGGGAGGGCGTAGCCTCTCCGGAGTTGAGGGGCGAGCTGGGCAGACTCGACTGGAGCCTGCAGGTGCACGTCCATGGCAGCCTCGCCGGAGCCGGACCGGCCGCAGCTGCATGGCCATGGCGGCATCGACAGAGCCGAGAGGGCACGGCCTCTCCAGAGCTGGGCAGCGAGCTGGGCAGACTCGGCTGGTGCTTGTAGGTGCGCGGCCATGGTGGCGTCGCCCGAACCAGTGGGTGCAGACCCGGAGACGCGACCGGAACTGTCCGCCGGAGAAGAAAAAGCGACCACGATGTGTTATGGCAAAAATAAGCGAACTGCAAGGGGTTGAAGACGAGGGCAAGTAAGTCATTTCTCCCACCTTCTCTCTCCACGAATACGAGAAATGATTAAAATAATAGGCGCGGTGTGTTACAGCAAACAACCCAAATTTCATAATGGTAGTGGGCATATATTCGAGTTGGCGGTGTCCAGCAGCATATTAGACAGTTTTGCAATGTCTCTGAGCAAAATTTCCCTATATTCTACTTCACACATGACGATCAAAATTGCACTTTCTGACATAACTAAACCTTGATGAGTAACACCAGTGCATGAGCTCTGAGCCTCTGACTGAGTATCCTATGATCATATTAACCAATGTCCTTTATTCATCTGTGTATCCGGTATTAATATGATCAAATATGTAGGATGCTATAATTTTCTCAAGCCCATATCATGCACGTATTGAACGAGTGCATTAGTATTGCATGACAAGCAAGTAGAAAAAAAATGAAGGTAACAACTCTGGAGTGGAGACTGGAGAGACCGTCTTTCAGAATGGCATGAACTCCAGGGCTTTCATGGCCTTTACTTGGAGGATTCATGCGGTCATGCCCTTTTCTTGAACTTTAACATTCATTAGTAAAGACTCATCTATGCTAGATGAACTGGAAGACAGCAAGCGCTGAGATGGATGAAGCTGAGGTTTGGTTTATTTGGTTAGCATGCTAAGCCATTCTAGAACACATACCTTTGTAGTGTACCCAAGGTTCCCAGCAGGCTGCCACATATTACCTATATGGACCAACAATGCTTTGTAGAAACCATGCCAGCAAAACATAGTGCCAGAATATTGTTTCTGTAAATTCCCACACCCTTAGTGTAGTCAGTGAAGGTGGTTTAAAGACTGTCATACCTCAGAAGCAGTGATAAATGAGATTAGGAAAAGGTAAGGTGTAGAGGCAGAAGCATGACAGTTCACAGGATCTAAAAGGAATTGCAACACTTGCATTCTACAGCACATTGCCTGTACATATTTGGATTAGGTAAGTGTGCCTCAAGTAATTTCACTGCAGAGACTCAAGGTTCTCAATTCAACATAGAAACATGCCAACCATCAAACAAGATACAGAACACTGTAAAGATTGAAAGGACAACCAAATATTTACTCATTCAGGTACGTTGGCAACATGTGGTTGAAGAAATATTAAATGGAACACCAGCTTAAGGATCATGTAGAACTGTGTAATAGAATCCTAGAACTATTTGACATACCACTGCATGTAAAGTCATCTTTTGCCGTGGCCACCATCCCAAGTGTTCTTGACGAGGAACAACCTGCCGACACTTGCTGGACACGAGATCTCAGGGAATATTGTCTGCAGTTGTCATAAAAAGTAAAAAAAAATGCATACCTCAAAATTCATGGTCTATCATGCATCTAACATGGACACCAGACATGGCACCTTCATTGTGTAAACTTTAGTTTGCATATACTTGACAACAAAATGAAGCTCAATGCACATGAAATGAGCACCTATATTGCATTCAGGTGGTATTCTGAATTTAAATATGGCATTCCACATGTGCTGATCCACATCACTGCTTCATTTACTGATACAGTGAAATATAACATATTTCCTCCCTATTTCCCAACGGACATTATTTACCTAGCAGCAGGCAATGATAGCATCATGGAAAAATTGACATAATTTTCAGACTTCACCGTGCATTGAGCTCATTAGTTTGTTGTCATCATGTCGATGCAGCAAACAAGGAGGGGCCATGTCAATGCACCATGTTGCCTTGACATCAGGGTAGATGGCCTGCCAAACAGGAACTGGATGACCATAGAAGCTATGAAATTCTGGTTGCAACTTATAGAAGCTAAATCATAACACTTCAGTGAACCAGCTTCACCTAATGTGGGCTTGTTTCACTCAAACATTCGAAGAAGAAATAAAGCTAGATAGCATTTTCATACCTGATGGAGAAGATCAAATAAAGCAGATAGCAGCAGCAGTAGTAAACATTCAATAATCATGAATCAAGTTCTAAGACATCCTTAATAGAGCATGGAAATAAAAGCCTGCGCCTCTAATACGTTCAGACTACTGCACACACATGAAATAAACTGAACTCGCATCAATATTCAGACTTTATATTATCTAGAAAATGAATTTTTGACGGCAGACCATACAGAAATTATAAATACAAAATAAAACTATCAGAATAATTTGTCAGTGATCTGCAAGTAATAAAAGAATAACAAAATAAGATTAGAATATTTTACCCATCAGATTAGCTAATTACATATCCACCTTGATACAGAAATTTCTGTACGGAGAGAGAGGGTGGGGCCGTGGGGGAGAGGGTAGGGGTAGAGAGATACAACAAAAATACGAAGGAGATGGATTACGCGAGTTGATTTATTAAGAACGAAAGAAGCCATTGGCTCACCTGTAGGGCACTGGATAATCAGAGGAGGAAGAGGCTGCGGACAGCACACACCAGGATCGGAGACGGAGAATAGAGACCGTAGTGGATCTGCCCCGCCGTCACCACCAAGGAGCCTGGGTCGTTGGGATGCATCCGGTCGTCGTGTGATGCGCCGTCAGTCACCGGCCACTGGCAGATGCACCGGTCGGTGGGGATGCTGCAGTCGGTGTTGCCGGGGCTGATGGGTGACGGCGCCGCCACGGGAGGAGAGGGATCCCACCATCGTACCACACGCGCGCTGGAAGGACAGACTGCTGCGGTGATGCCTGCGTGCACCGGCCGCGCCCTGGGGCGGCGGCTGGAGGAAGGGGTAGGGATAGGATCGGGGGGAGAAAGGGCCGTGCGTCTCGTGGGGAGGATACAGATCGCACGATCTTGCGGGGAAGGAAGAAGCGCGCGCCGCATGCGTGATTGGCATCGCACACGGGGCGGAGCGACGAGGCGATGTGAAAGTCGCACCGGACGCGTGATTGACGGCGGGTCACGGTGGGGGCGGGAGTAGGCGGTGTCGCACGAAGGCTGGGTGTACAGGACCAAAACCAATGTCGCAAAAAAAAAACCATTACTACTAAAAAAATATCCGTACGTTATAACAGAAGAGTATATGACTGTTGCAGTTGGAGAATGTCAAAATAAATTTTTCGTTAACTCAATTGGTTTTATAACCAATCTAAAAAAAAGTAATTTCGTATCATCATCTCTTTTCCAAACAAATCATAAAGACGAGTTTTATTTTATTAGCAGAATGTCTCTTATTTTATTTACATCTTACCTGATTGTCTTCCCTCACTTTACCGTATGGTATTATTATCAACCAGACACACAAAACTAAATCATATTAAGTATATATTTTATTTAGATTTAAACACAGTCCATTGAAGTAGCAATGCACCAGACCCGACCCATAGAAAAATTCTTTCGGACACTTGAATGCTATGTTCAACTTGTGTAACATAAAGAAATATCATCTTTTGATATTGGCACCTGCTATGTACTAAGAGCAGTCCTCCATAGAAAGAATCGGATATAGTTGTAAAAAACTGAAGGCGGGACAATAGTTGGTCCACAGGCTGGCGAGCGAAGCGGAGCAACGCAGGGAACGTGGCGTGCGTGTATGGGAGACGTGTACGGGAGACGCCAGACGGAAGCGAGCGGAACGCGGAAAGCGAGCGGAACACGGGAGACGTCGGACGAAAAACAGGGCAGTAGAATAAATCTTCTCGTTTTTTGGCCCACGGCAGAAAAAAAACGATGATAATCTTTCCTCTCTAATAATAGGTATAGATTAATTGTACTAAGTAGCGTATCCGTACATTGCTACGGGACAACTAAATTTTTTATAGTAAAAACATACAAATCGCATGATAAAGTAACAAATGTCGTGAAATTAAATACTTAAAAAAAGCACAATTCGTGAAATTAACATAGACATGGAGAACGTAGCGTCCTAGGCTCACAAACTGTACCGTAGACTTTTTCGTAAGGCAGATAAGAGGATATTTTAGGGTTTTGCAGGGATAATATCAAGATATCTCAATCTTCAATCCTTCAGTTACTCGAATCAAATAAGTACATACTACCCGTTACATGGTACCAAGAAGCATTCACCTACTATTGTTTTGTATCCCTTTCCTGACTTATCGGAATCTAACTGCAATAGGCAGGTATCTACTGATCTTATGTATGGCATTGAGGGTCTTGCTGCAGAACAGATCAAAGAAGAAGCTGGTGTTTATCTTGTGTTGCTTCAACAAGAGTTAAAACAATGGAGATGGTGAGCAGCCGAGCCACACACGGTTAGGATACACGGCTGCTCAGGAAACGTTATCAAGGTCAGGATACACGGCTGCAGAAGGTTCGATGTGTGATAGCCATGCTGCGCCTAGGAGCTGCTCCGGGCGCTCGTCGTATGTGTTTGCCTGCAGGTGCAGCGCCACACTTTGAAAACAAGTATTTCGCAGAGAAGTCACTGAAATTGGATGATGCTAGAACCCGAAAGAAACAAAGATTGTCTAAGGGGGTTTTATTTACCTGTATAAGAAATGCCATGTCGACAACCAAGGTGGTAACAACACCAAACCAAGCTCCCATTGGCTACTGCTGATGAACCAATATCTACATCCACCTGCAGAATTGTCATGAAGATTTGTAATCAGTGTGTGAGAAAAAAGAATATGACTTTCTACTTGTTCAATCTGAACTCAACTGAACCGTGTTCACACATGATCAATAGAATATCTTATGTCATCAACTAAAAATTTTGAATTGAAACTATATTACTGAAGGGACTTACTTCTAAGTAGTCAGGACCACGCAAATAGGTCCACGGCTCTCCCCAGTAAACAAGGTGTGCTTCCAACACTTTGCCGCACTATCCAAGACCCCCGAATAATTTGAACATGCTAAAGTGAAAACAGATTACCAAAAAAATATTTGAATGATTTCACATTGAAACATACCTTTGGAACAGATGGGATAAGCTTCAGACTGTTGTTTCGAAAATCATCATCACCATCGACAAAACGCTGCAACAGTGATCCTATCTTCAAGGAGTTTGAGACAAAATAAAGGACCAAGCTGTAATGACTTGATCCCGGAATCTGCAAGAGAACAGTGAGTTCACCAGCGTAACCTAATTATAGAAGAAAAATCAGAAATAGAAACAAACTTGGAAGAAAGCCATAAGTTTATCATTTAATTCTCAAACTTAGTATGAAAGTGATAAATACCAACCACATAAAGAGTGTCTATCATGAGTAAATTTGTTTCTGCATCTGCTCTTGTTTGTGTAATGCTTATGAACTACTCCGTATGATTTATGAATCAATACTAAATCTACAACTAATCTATATACCTATTAATAAAAAGGGAAGATTTCTTATTGCTTTTTTAGTCACCACTTTTTTTCTTGCTCTCTCCCCACCCCCTGCGCACTCGCGGCAGAGTCCGCGTTGGTGGTTGAAGCTCCGCAGCCCATCGAGGCCATCCAGCGCGCGCACCTGCGCGGGGAAAAATTTTAAGCCTAGGCAATGGTTACCGGCGAATGGATGCTTGCCTCGTTGCCGTAGGTCCCGCTTGTCTGTTTAAGTTGGTAGACAGACAATGCGGTGCCGATGATACGGGGGATAGAGAAAACGGAAAATTTTTAAGCCTAGGCAAATGTTACCGGCCAATGGAAGCTTGCCTCATTGCCGTAGGTCCCGCTTGTCTGTTTAAGTTGGTAGACAGACAATGCAGTGCGGAAAGATATGGCCATACGGGGGACAGAGAAAACGGAAAAGAAAAAATAGAAAAGGAAAAAAAATTTAGGCCTTCTTGATATTAGGCCGGACCAATAAATTTAACAAAATGACTACACAATGATAGTCTGTGAGGTTGAACTTAGAAGGTCTATATATTTTTAATGGATCATGTTTAAATCTTAATAAGATATGTACTTAATCTGATTTAGTTTTGTGTGCCTAGTTGACATTAGTACCATATGGTAAAGTGAGGGAGGGCAACCAGGTGAGATGCAAATAAAACAAGAGATAATCTGCTACGAAAACTCATATCTTTCTTGGTTTTTTTGGCAAAGAGATGTCGATACGTAAGTTAAACACGTATAATATTTATTTTTTTAGATTGATTATAAAACCAATTGAGTTAGCGAAAAATTTATTTTAATACTCTCCATCCGTAACGCACGGTCACTCACTATTGAGTTAACGAAAATTTTATTTTGATACTCTTCCGTTGCAACACACGGGCACTTTTGCTAGTAATAAGACTAAAGAGGAGATAATTTTTTTGTCTAAGAATTGGTTTGGTTTTCCGTCTGCCTCAGCGACGTGCGATCCTGTTCCGCGCGAAGGTCACCGCGATTGCAAACACCCGAACATGCTCTGCACCGTGCGTGCCCTTCCTTCTCTCGCTTCCTCTTCTTCTCCACCCAATCAGACTCGCAATAGGTCCCTCTCCCCCGATCCGCCGCCGCCCTGAACGGGCTCCGCGACCCCTGCCACCCGAACATGCTCTGCACCGTGCGTGCGCTGACACCGAACGAGGCCGTTATTGCCGGCCGATGAACCCTGCTGGCCACCTACAACTACTGGGGCCAGATCGCAGCTCCACACCCCTACCTCGCCGTCATCTCCAGGTCGCACGGGAAAGGAGGAAGGACGAGGAAGGAAGGAGGCAGGGCGGCCGGGCAGGTATGCTTTGTGCTGTGCGAAACCTGTCTCTGTCCTCTGCCATCACGCATCCCGCCGCCGTTGCTTCACACCGCCGCACGCGAGGTGCTCAAGTCTTGGTCGGGCCCCAAAAGGTATGAACCCTGGCTGTTTGTATTCACAGCTGATCTGATTACGAGTGTATACATGTACATGTACTATGCCTATTTTGATCCCTTTCAATGGTTGCGAGGTGTACATGGGCATGCACAATGTTCTTACTGGATTCGTGTCTGCATTTCTTTGTCCTTTTGATATGCTTGACTCTGAATGTGTCCTAGCCCTCGTGCTTCCCATCCTCCTAACCTTGCGTGCTTTGATCTGCTTTGGCCAATTCAAGCGTCGCCACTAAGGTCAGACCAACTGTATCTTCGCTGTTGCTGCCAATCTACTGTGTTTGTGAGTGTTATGATATTGCAAATATAAGTGACATGCTTTCAACATATTTAAATACATTAAATTAAATAATCTAACTCCAAAATATTTTGAGGAGGTCACTGATTGGTAATTTGGGGGGGTAATAATTGTGCCCTTGGCCTCTGATTATATTTGCTGCAGAGTTTCACGATTTTGTGAATGAAAACTTAGGCTATCCTAATGCAAAGAAGTACGTCTACATTTCAGAAATTGAAGCTGATCATATCCTTACCATGGAAGTTCGTTGATGCTTTGTAACCCATTTGATGTTTACTTTAGTCAATCTAATTAACCCACAGCTATATTGTGGAGGCACCGAATGAAATAGTTAGATGTGTCTTTATTCATGTAATAAGCATGACTGGTCGCCTGCTCTTAGCTTGATTTTAATGCTATATATATGATTCATGTCCTTATTCCTGTTGCTTAGTTGTCACATTTTTTAACGCTGTATATGCATCTCATGATTTATTTCTGCAGCTCAATGTGTTGTACACTTGTGCAGATATTGGCTCATTGATTTACAATGTTGTTGTTGTTTGAGCACCTTTTTTGAAATTTATATGTCCCTCATAAATATTAAACATACATAATCTGATGAAGCCAATTAACCAATTTAGTATGTCTAATTCCATTCAGATGAAGCCAATTAACCAATTTAGTATGTCTGAATCCATTCGATAAATGTTTTGTTAACTGCTAGATAAATTGTTAGTGTACTATTGCTGTTTAATTTAACTGCTTGATAATTGTCAGAAGTTTAATTACATAGACTGTTTTTTTATTTGATCAAGCTCTGCCTCTGATGTCAGGTTACTAATCAAGTTCGTTTATCCATGTACATCAATCTGCCTCCATAGCAATATCCCACCCTGGCTTCCCCATCTCTCTGAACAAGCAAACCGAATAGTAGAGGCCAACTGCCAAGAGTAGGCCGCAAGGTACCTATTTCCACTTCCAGAATCTATTTCCATGATGTTTAGGTTTCTAAACTTCAGCATATTCCAAATTTGAATGCTCTGTGGTATACCATAAGTATGGCCTTGCTTTTCTTGAAAGGAGGGATCTTTTTCGAATTAAAATGAGCTGTGAACCAAGCTTCGCTGTTACTTGATGTTTACAGTAGCAAATGAATGAAACTAGCTTTGCATATGCTGTTACTCGATGTTTACGGTAGTTCAGTAAAACCAACTGATTTTTGTTCTATACAGTTAGTGTCAGATTTAAACATTTATGTTGCTGCTAATTTTGTCTGAATGTATATCACACCTAAAGTCAAACAAATACATCAGATTTTCATTTGATGCCACCAATCCAGGTTGTCTAATTTATTCAGATTTCAGACCTTATAATTAACACTAAGGATGGACAGAGCATTCATGAATTAGACAGTCACCATTCTTACAATGACGATAATGCTAAGCATGTCCTTTTACATTACATGAGATGTAATGACTTCAAGTCTGTATTCAGCTTTTGTGGTTCGGCAAGGCTGAGACCCGTGCGCTTTGACCAGTTCAGTATTGCGTCGTATAGGTCTTGTCGGAGTTTCTGCGGCCAGGCAGATGGGCGCGTAGCTTCCTACGAAGGAGAGGTTGGCTAGGCCGGATTTGTGGGTTTGTCCATAAACTTCTGGGCTTTGAGTTTGTGTGCGATACATAATCTTAATCTGTGTTTATGATTTTGAGGATTTTGGGTTTTTGATTGGCGATTCGGCAGTGGGATCTCTGCGAAATCTCGTTGAGGTGGCGGCCCTCGACTCCAAATCTCTCCCTCGTGGTCTGTGAAGCAAAAGGGGAGTTTCATGCCATCCCCATGCTGTGGTATAGGTTCCTTCCTCAATTCTCCTTTAGGATGACAGCAGAGTTGCTGATCCAATGAGACTTGACCATAGATTTAAAGCCCATGTTAAACCTTAAGTTTCCGTATACGGGAGGAACTGGATCCTGACTGATTTAGCAGGTGCGCAGGGCCCTCGTGGTGTACTGGTGTTCAAGGACGGCATCAGCTGGGTACCTGCAGCTCTTTTCTCTCTACTTATGACGAAAGTGAGTTGAAACTAAATCGTTTGTTGTTCATGCACCTACTCTTATAGATCGCTAGGAGATCTGCAATCGCATCAGGGTTGATTAGCGTAAGTGAGCCTGGCTTCTAACTGTTCATGAGCCTGGTTTATGGTAACTGATACCTCCACGAAGTATCATGGACGGACCTAGCAAAACCCCATGGAAGCATACTGAATAAAATCCATGTTTTGATTGTGGTAAAACTGAAATCGTATATTCGCACTGTTATTTCATAATAAGGTTGTGGTAAAAAGATTAGTGTTTGAAAATTTAACAATGGACATATTCTTTCGGGTTCTTAATATTGGAAGCTTATTGTAATATCTAAAGATACTTCTCCTGCGGATACTACGCATGAATTCTGTACACAGAGGGGTATTCCTTTTAGCACACTTGGACAGTCCTAATTATGATGAAAAGCTGATCTCCAGAGCCATAGCTTTACATGAATAGAAATATTTTTTTATATGATTACTACATGGTCAGTCCTAATTATGGTGAAAAGCTGATCTCCAGGGCCATATTCTATGAATAGAAATATTTTTTTATATGATTACTATATGATCAGTCCTAATTATGATGAAAAGCTAATCAATCAATTTATCATGTCTTTTCAATCACTTTAATGTGTAATTTGGTGGTTTTAATGCTTTGGTGGTTTGATTGTTTGCTGCAGTGGCGACCATGGTCCAGGTCGTCCCCCGGATGGGATCCTCTCAATTTACTGTATTGTTTTCCCATTACCCATGGGTTGATGGCTGAGATTGTATTTGTTACCCAAATTTAGAGTGACTGAGAAAAAACTTAGTATTTGGTGAAGGCCACGGGCTTGTCACAAGAACACCTGAATTTTCAGCATGGATAGGTCATAGGTGTTTTCTGTGAAGGTCTTTTGAAACAATTCAGTAACTTTGGTGTATATGGTAGGGTGGCAACCATTCAGTTTTAACTTTGGTGTTCAACAGTTAAGAAATATCTTTTTAGATCGGGAGCATAATTGTAGCTTCACAAAATGGTATGCGCGTGGCCCTTTTCGTTTGTGACCGTAAAAAACTAAATTTTAGATAAGTGAAAATAGAGTTCGTGAGCCTGCGATGCCATATTCTGGTTAATTTCAAGAACTTGACTAAATGTCATTGTAACATTAATATTCTTTTCATGCGTTTCATATGTTTTTAGTATAAAATTTTAGTTGTCCCGTAGCAACGCACGGGCACGCTACCTAGTAGGAATTTAGAAAAAAGACATGTAGATTGGTGTGCAAGCCACGAATGGATTTTTTGTACTCTGTGCGGTCACCATTCTGTGAGAAAAGAAAGCAGGACAGAAAGAAATGACCATGGAAGTATTGTTAGAACACAAAATTACTTGTATGTTTACCAAGAAAGTGAACATTCCCTTCTCAGCGCTCAGCAGCAACCTACATTAGTAAGGTTCAGTTGAAATCAGAAATCATCATGTAATGGAAGCACTGTATTAGTTAGGAGCAGGAACACTAAATCTAGATCCAACAATAGTATTTTATTTGCAAGGAAAATTTTGGTTGAACCAATAGTCCTCCAAGAAAATAGTATTCTACTATTCAATGTTTGTGTTGCAATTACAGAAAAAGTGGGTAGAGATGTGAATGTGTCATTAACCAACCATGGCAGGTTTTCTGACCTGAGCCGCAGATCTTTCCGCCTAGCAACATGATCCATGCGCTTGGTGTCCTTAAGCCAGTCAATTGCTACAAGCTCCATAAGATACTTCCCTGCTGGTACCTACAATTCAAATGACAAAATACTAAACACTTGTTTGCCTGCTAGGATTCAGAAAGAAAAGAAACCGATTGTGTCACTTGAACGCCTGGACCTTTGATTTGTCACGTGGAAAACTCTTACTACGGACTTTAAAGATCTTGCTGTCAGGTACTGCCCAACAGTTCGAAGTAGACCTGGGCAGTTCGTCTACCTCACCTCAGTCAACAGTTCAACACAGCTGCAGGTGCCGCCGGTGCCAGAGTGGGATCCTTTTGTTCAGCAACCGCCGGCTGTGGCTCCCCCTCCTTGGCCTTGGTGGCCTTCTGTGGCATCCTCCCTCCTCTCCTGCACCGCGACGGCTGTGGTGGTGAGGAATGAGGAGGTAGTGTGAAGCACCACAAACCCTAGCAAATCCATGTTCCTTCCCGCCCAACTTCAGGCTGCGACAGGAGGGGGGCATATCGACGTGCTGGTGCAAATTTACACGGCAGGAAGGGATGGGGAGGGATTGGCACACCTGGCGCAAGGAAGAAGCCACGGTGGGCTGCTGCGCTCATCGGGGCTGAAAGCCCATGTTTGGTTTTGGGTAATTGATGAAACCTAGTTTGCTAACGATTGCTCTAAGTGTTTCATGAGAATTGATTAGCAAATGGCAAGATGGAGCAAAGGACCGGGTCGGTGGAGGCGGCAAGTGAAGGGCAATGACGGCGTCCATGAAAATGGTGTAAGCCCATCAATAAAGGAGAAAGCCCTATTGACGGCATCCATGCAAAATGGTGTAAGCCCATCAATAAAGGAGAAAGCCCTATTGACGGCATCCATGCAAATGGTATAAGTCCATCATCAAAAGTGTCCACAAGGTCCATCAAGAGATGAGAAGGAAGTTGATAAGAAACCGGGAGCTCAAGGTAAAGATATAACCAATAGGAGCTCTTTTAGTTTTGGTGATCAAGACTCCATAGAGGGAGTGATCACATTTAGGATAGATAGCCGTACTATCAAGAGGGGCGAAATCGTTGATGAAATACGGTTATCAAGTGCCACTAGGTGTTCATGATCATTGCATTGCTTATAGATGCTAGTGACACTAACAAACCCTTGGAAAACTCTTTTGAAAAGGCTAACACACGTGCACAAGGTGTAGAACACTTGGTGTTAGCACCTGAGAACAAAGGGTGAAAGGTTTGAGTGAAAATCCTGAGAAAACAGAGCGTCGGACCGTATTGTCACAGAGCGTTGGACCATTAGCCTCGGTCCGACTGCTAACACTGCTGAGAGTGTCGGACGCTCAGTTTTGGAGCGTCGGACTATTGTCCGAAGCGTCCGACGGTGCAGAGCGACGAGGAGGTGACACGTGGAGAGCAGGTGAGCGTCAGACTCTCGGCTTTAGTCCGACGGTGAGCGTCGTACTCCGTCCGACGCGTTTTCAGCGCTCGGGGACCTCTCTGGAAGTGTCGGACGCTGGCGATCTTTAGCCCGACGGCTGGTTCTGTTTCAGTCCGACGCTGTTTCTGTGGTGAGCGTCGGACCGTGAGGTTTGGTCCGACGGCTTACCGTCCGACGGTTATTTTGGCGCGGGAAAATAGCCGTTGTGTTTCAACGGTCGACTTCAAACGGCAGCTGACACGTGGCGTCAATCCAGAGCGTCGGACCGTGCGGATTAGTCCGACGGTCTGGCCGTCGGACAGTCCGACGGTACGCAGAGAAGTCTAAACGGCTAGTTCTTTGTGTGTGGCTTATAAATAGTCATTTGGCCGGTTTGGGGAGTATCTCTTGGCACTCCTGAACATCATAGCATACTTGTGAGCCTTCCCACTCCACTCTCACTCATCCTACTTGATTGTGATCATCATTTGGTGAGTTTGGAGAACATCAAGTGCATTGCATTGATAGAGATCATCTAGAGGCACTTGGTAGCGGTGATTCGCAGCGGTTTCTCTCATTACTCTTGGAGTTTTGTAACACCCTAAAATTTGCTTTTATTAAAATAGGGATAAATTGATTTATTTAAACAATTTGGCATTTAATCTAGGATATAATCATTTTTGGTAAATTAAAATAAACCCTTGGGCATAGAAACATGTTATGTTGCATACATGCTGCCTCCACTTATGTTTTTTATTTTTGGGGTTTCAACATTTGAAATTTAATTGCAAAAACCCCTTTTTGAAAATGGTTTTGGAAAATTCAAAGAAAAAGAAAAAGAAAAGAAACCTCACCCTCCTCCTCTCTCTCTGGGCTGGAAGCCCAGCTTCCCCACTGCCCTTCTCTCTCCCTCTTGGGCCCGAGGCCACTCTCCCTCCTCTCCCACTCGGGCCGTTGGCCCAGTGCACCTCCCCTCTCTTCCTTCCCCGCGTTGGGCCGAGCCGGCCAGGCCGAAGCCCAGCTCCAGCGCAGCCCGCTTTCCCCTCCCTCCTACCGACTGACAAACCGGGCCCGCACCACAGCGTCGTCTCCTTCCTCTCTCTGGAGTCCGAACCGGACTCGGTGTCCAACCGTCCGCCGCCGGAATCCTCGGACGAGTCCGTCCTGAGCACGCCTCCCTCCGCCCCATATAAGCCGCCCGAGCCCTGCCTCTCTCCCCATGAGTTCCAGCGCAAGCCGCCGCCTCCCATCTTGCCCTAGCCGCAGCCACAGAGCCGCCGCCGCCCCGAGCTCTGCCATTGCCCTCGAGGTCCACTACCGGGACCTTCTTTGTCCGATTCTACTGCTTTCGGAGCCTTGAAGCGAGGTAAAGAACCTTCGCCACCAATCTTTCTTCGTTTTTCGCCCTCCCAAGGCGACCGCGAAGCTTGCCGATGAGGCTAAGCCGCCATGGCCCGCGCTGCTCCCTCTCCGAGCTGCCATAACCCTAATAGATCGCTTATTCGAGCTCGCGATCGTGTTCTCTTGCTCCCCGTCCAGATCCCGAGGCGAACCGAGCTTCCCAGTCCCGAAAACGCCGTCTCTGGCCACCCTTCGGCGAAGGATCGGCCGGGCGCCGCCGTGCTCCGGCGACCAGGGCCGCCCCTCTACCTCCCCAATCTAATCTGGACCATTGGTTTCAGATCTAACGGCCCAGATGCTCTCATACCCTTTCGCCGGCTTTTATTCAAAAGGGCCCCTGTTGTTTTTGAACTATAAACCCGCAGTCCGTAGCGTATTCAACCGAGTACGTTTTCCTTTTTAGAAAACGTATTCCATTAAATAGATTCAAACATACGTTTTCCAGATATTCACAATTTTGCCACTGATTTTGTTTTAGCTATAAAATCTCCGTTTTAGATCCGATTTGACCCGTTCAAGTCTCGTTAGATTCATAATTTCGTAATCTATCCAATGATGCTACTGTTACTCATGTTTTCAACTTTTAAAATTCGAGATTAGATTTAATCTATTATTTTATTAAAGTAAATCTTGATTAAATCGTAACTTTCCCGTTTGAACTTCGATTTTCGTGATCTTTATATCGTTGGGATCTTAGTGACGCGTAGATTGGTTTTATAAATTTTTCAATCTATTTTTCTACTGTTGGTGTACTGTTTCTAATATAGATCTTGTTTGCTTCGTGTATGATTGCCTCGATGATTGTGTGGTGATTTTATGATCGAGTTCAGACGGTGAGCAATACGTTGGTGATCAAGAGTACACTGAGGATCCAAGTTCTCAAGAGCACTTTGATCAAGGCAAGTATAACATAGACCATCCTTGTTGCCTATTCACCTTAATCATCAAATTCATGATGCATGTGTCTACCTTGGTAACCCTAGCATTTATTCCTAAGTTTTGATCACTTGATCCTTGTTACCTATGAGATTGCATTTGAGTAGTGAGGCTAGTGCTTGATGATGCCATGATCTTATGAACTTGATTAATTAATTATGAAATAAATATTAAAAGATGCTTTTTAGCAACATGGACTAAGGACTTAACTCTAAGCATGACACCGGGACTTACAGCGCAACCATGAGGGTCATATGGCTCTGACTTTAGTCAAGTATGAAGTTACTTTCTATCATGTTGTTAATCTTGAAAGGTTCCTTGCCGAGCTGGTTGTTTTGCGGCTCCTGTCTCTGTGTGTATTGCTGCGTGTGTGTGCCACTAGAAGGAGGGCTCTACCACCCCTTGCCATTGCGCCCGGATTGATTAGTGGCATGTTAGGAAGGCTTTTGAAAGACTTCATAGTGTACCCTACCGTACTTCCTTGGTGAGGTGACATGGGAGTCATGACCCTTGGCATATGGGAATCACGACTTATGGTGAAAGTGTGCAACCTCTGCAGAGTGTAAAACTGATATATCAGCCGCGCTCACGGTCACGAGCGGCCTTGGACGTCTTACAGGAACTTAACTAATTTAATATTGATTCATTTGGAGTTTCTATTGATGTTTATTCCATATTAATTATCATGTTTATATGATCATGCAAATCTTGTTTCTTGGTATATTCTATTGCTGCTACTCAAATTGCTAAAACATGATGAACTAAAAGCAACCGCTGTCAGCCAGTGTCATGCCTTATTTGAACCTCATAAACCCGTGCTATTCTTGTTGGGTACGACATGTACTTACGCTTGCTTTATTTTTCATATTTGGATAAAAATCCTGGATGGGTAACAGATGACTATGATGATTCTTCTGAGGATTACTAGGATTGTGGTTCACCAGTCAACTACTTCCCTGTGAATTGGAGCTTCCGCGAGAGATTATATTTATTAGTCCGCCGCTATATATGTAAAGACTCTGTGATATTGTTCGTTATATATTGAACCTTATGATGGTACTATATAATTTGTCGCTTATGTGTGTGATTGATCTCTGGGCGCACATAAGTTGGTTCATTCAATTTTATCCTTAAAATTGGGTGTGACAAATTGGTATCAGAGCATAGGTTGACTGTAGGACGCAAACCTAGAAATTATAGAGATGTTTTTCTCGCCGACTCCTAGACGGCTTGGAGTTGCGAGGATCGTTGAGGGGAGTTGGTGATTGTCTCCGCCTCCGATCAAGGTATTGTGAGGGGTTCTTGAGCCTATCCCCACGGGAGATCGCGAAAGGCATCTTTAGTGGATTGCTCGTAGCTTGGTGGATCCCCGTCTTGTATTGGTTGTGCGGCACCCTTGAGAAGGGTTTGGCGTGTGATGCCAATTAGCGCGTGAACCTCCAAGTGGGTGTATCGCTACAACGAGGACTAGCTTACCGGCAAGCAAGTGAACCTCGGTAAAAAATCTTGTGCCATCTCTCTACCGAGGATTTCTCTTGTAATTGATTGATTGGTTATATTGGACTTCATCTCTTCTCTACACCGGGGGTATTTAAATCACCTTTATTCTTTACATTTGTGTACTTACTCTCTTGTGTAGTTTGTTAGTTAGTTGCTCACTTAGGAGTAGTGTATAGTAGGGACATAGTCTTTGAGTGTGAACTAGTGATCATAGTGTAGTATACTTGTCTAGGTGGCTTGCATAGTGTAGTTTAGAGCTAGTGCTTTGCAAAGCTTGCTATTGTTACTAATCGGCTTGTTGAGTATTGTTTATAGATTTTTATAGGCTACTCACCCCCCCTCTAGCCATTTAGGACCTTTCAAGTGGTATCAGAGCGAGGCACCGTTGATTTGAGGCTTAACAACCTACGGTGTAAAAATGGCTCAACTCAACATTCACATCAACAACACCAAGAAGCCACCCCAATTTGATGGCACAAATTATGCATATTGGAAGATCAAGATGACCTCACACATCAAGTCAATCAATAGAGAGGTTTGGAAGGTTGTGGAGACCAAGATTGAGATTGCCAATGCGGCTAACCCCACAACCGCCGAAGAAAGATTGCTTCAACTCAATGACATTGCGGTTTGTGCTATCCATGAGGCTCTAGATGAGAAGGTGTTTGAGCAAGTCAAGAACATTGAGAATGCTCATGAAGCTTGGAAGAAGCTTGAGGAATCATATGAGGGCACCAAGGGTGTAAAGGCCGCCAAAGCATACATCTTGAAGGACAAGTTTGCAAGCTTCAAGATGAAGGATGATGAAACCGTGCCAGGAGATGTTCCATAGATTGAAAGTCATTGTGAATGGTCTCAAAGCCGTGGATGAAGAGGTGAAGGATAGTGACTTCTCAATGAAATTCTTGAAGAGCTTGCCCAAGAGGTTTGCTACCTTGATCACGGTTTTGGTGAAGACTACATTGAGTGAGTTGACACCAAACCAAGTGCTTGCGGAGGTGATGACCGATGATGCCTATAGAGATGATGATGACAAGGAGGAGTTGATCAATAAGAAGAAGAAAGAAAAAGATGAAAACTCCAAAGATGAGAAGAAGAAGAGTGTGGCATTCAAAGCCACATCATCACCAAAGGACAAGGGCAAAGCAAAAGTTGAATCGAGTGAAGATCCATCAAGCACAAGTGAGAGTGATGAGGAGATGGCCCTTCTAGTGAGAAGATTTGGCAAGTTCATGAAGAAGAAGGGCTACCGGGCAAGAAGGAAGAAGAATGTAAGAAAGTTTGATGGGCCAAGAAGATGCTTCAATTGTGGAAGAAAAGATCACTTGGTAGCCGATTGCCCACACTTAAGTGAAGATGATCACAAGGGCAAAAAGAAGAACAAGCATGAGAAGAAGGAGAAGAAAGAGAAGAAGGAATCCTCATACAAAAAGAAGAAGAACTATTCTCATGTGGTGACATGGGATAGTGATGCCTCTTCAAGTGATGAAGAGAGTGATAATGACAAGAAGAGCAAGAGGAAGGCACATGCAAGCATTGCCATTCATGACAAGCCTTCCATCTTCAACACTCCTTGCTTCATGGCCAAGGGCTCTAAGGTATCATCCGACACCGAATCTAGTGATGATGATAGTGATGATGACCTAACAAAAGAAGAATTATTTGAAATGCTTGATGATGCACGCATTCATTTTGATAAACTTAGAAAGGAATGTAAGGGCTTGCGTAAGGATAAACAATCAATTGAGCAAGAACTTGAGGAGCTTAGAGCATCTTATGAGAGTCTAAAGGAAGACCATAAGAAGCTCCAAAAGGCTCACACTAAGCTTGATGAAGCTCATTCCTCTCTAGTTGAGCAAAATGAAGACATACAACAACAAGTGTAAAAGAAAGAAACTAAAACTTGCAACATAGGAGTAACATGTGATATATCTTGTGAACCTATTATTTGTTGCTACTACTAACCCTTCTTGTAGCACCCCCACTACTACCTCACCCACTAGTGACCCTTCACTAGTAGTTGAGAATAAGAACCTAAAGGAGGAGGTTAAAAAGCTCAATCACTCCTTAGCCAAGGCTTATAGTGGTGAGGACCGCTTGCTTATGTGCTTGGGTAGTCAAAGGGAATCTCTCCACAAAGAGGGATTGGGCTATACCCCCAAGAAAGGCAAAACTGCCTTTGCTCCTCACAAGACTTGTTTTGTGAAGAGAAATGGCCAGTATTGCACAAAATGCAAGCAAGTTGGTCACATAGAGCAAGATTGCAAAAGCAGAAAATCCAATGCTTATGTATCCTCAATTAAGTTTGATTCTTGCTACATTCTCACAAAGGGCTTAAACGGTGTGAAGGCTAAGTTTATTGGTACATCCATGTTGGGTCCAAAGAAGAAGACCATTTGGATACCAAAGAGCTTAGTCACTAACCTTCAAAGACCCAAGCAAGTTTGGGTACCTAAAAGGAATTGATCTCTTTTTGTAGGTCAATTACAAAGCCGGAGGGAGGCATTGGGTGCTTGATAGTGGATGCACTCAACATATGACGGGTGATTCTAATATGTTTGGCTCTCTCAACACAAGTACAAATAGTGGCTATGATGCAATCACATTTGGTGACAACAAGAAAGGGAAAGTGAGAGGACTTGGTAAAATTGCTATCACCAATGATATGTTCATCTCAAATGTATTGCTAGTTGAAAGCTTGAATTTTAATTTGCTCTCGGTTGCACAACTTTGTGATCTCGGTTTCAAGTGCATATTTGGGGTTGATGATGTTGAAATTGTTAGTGTTGATGGGTCAAATTTGATATTCAAAGGGTTTAGATATGACAACCTATATCTTGTGGATTTCAATGCTAGTGAAACTCAATTGTCAACTTGTTTGATCACTAAGTCAAGTTTGGGTTGGTTATGGCATAGAAGGCTTGGTCATGTTGGAATGAAACAATTGAACAAACTAGTGAAGCATGATCTAGTTAGAGGCTTCAAAGATGTCACTTTTAAGAAAGATAAGCTTTGTAGTTCATGTCAAGCCGGCAAACAAGTTGGAAATACACATCGTAAGAAGAGCATGATGAGTACTAGTAAAGTTTTTGAGCTCTTGCATATGGATTTGTTTGGACCAACCACATATACTAGCATTGGTAGGAGCAAGTATGGATTTGTGATTGTGGATGACTATACTAGATATACATGGGTATTCTTTCTAGTTGACAAGAGTGAAGTGTATGATATATTCAAGTCTTTTGTCAAGAGAAGCCAAAATGAGTTTGAAACAACCATCAAGAAAGTTAGAAGTGACAATGGTAGTGAATTCAAGAACACCAAGATTGATGAATTATGTGATGAGTATGGCATTGGACATCAATTCTCACCCAAGTATACACCACAATCAAATGGCATTGTTCAAAGGAAGAATAGAACCTTGATAGATATGGTAAGAT
This sequence comes from Eremochloa ophiuroides, assembly GCA_038502445.1. Taxonomy (NCBI): domain Eukaryota; kingdom Viridiplantae; phylum Streptophyta; class Magnoliopsida; order Poales; family Poaceae; genus Eremochloa; species Eremochloa ophiuroides. The sequence continues at coordinate 88,315,624 of JAHLJS010000002.1, read as the reverse complement.
CAATGCTAAGTGAATACAATGTTAGTCATTCTTTTTGGGCCGAAGCAATCAACACCGCTTGCTACTACATCAACCGCTTATATTGCCATGGTATGCTTGCAAAGACTCCTTATGAGCTATTGAATGGTAGAAAGCCCAACATTGCATATTTTTGGGTTTTTGGTTGCAAATGCTACATTCTCAAGAAAAGCACAAGATTGGGCAAGTTTGAAAAGAAATGTGATGAAGGCTTCTTACTTGGCTATTCAACCACAAGCAAGGCATATAGAGTTTGGAATTTGGCTAGTGGTACTCTTGAGGAGGTACATGATGTTGAATTTGATGAAACCCAAGGCTCTCAAGATGAAGTTGAAAATCTTAGTGACGTGAGAGGCAATGACTTGGCAAATGCAATGAAAGATATGGATATTGGTGATATTAGGCCAAGGCAAGTCAATGATGATGAAGATGATGGTGCAATTCATACTAGTATGCAAGTTGAAAATGAAGCAAGTGCAAGTGACTCACAAGATCAATCTCAAGTGCAAGATCAACAAGCTAGTTCATCTCAATCCAATGATCAAGTTCCTATTCTCCAACCGGTCTCTATTGCAAGGGATCATCCTTTGGATCAAATCATTGGTGGTATTCAAAGTGGAGTTCAAACTAGAGCAAGACTAGCTCAAATTTGTGAGCATTTCTCATTTGTGTCAACCATAGAGCCAACCAAGATTGAGGAAGTATTGAAAGATGTTGATTGGGTCAATGCCATGTATGAAGAGCTCAACAATTTCACAAGAAATCAAGTTTAGGAGCTAGTGGAAAGACCAAAGAAACACAATGTGATAGGAACAAAATGGGTCTTTAGAAACAAGTAAGATCAAGATGGCATAGTAATAAGGAACAAGGCCAGATTGGTTGCACAAGGTTACACTCAAGTAGAGGGTCTTGATTTTGGAGAAACCTATGCACCGGTTGCTAGATTGGAGGTCATTAGAATCTTATTAGCCTATGCTTGTGCCCACAACATCAAGTTATATCAAATGGATGTCAAGAGTGCATTTCTCAATGGGTACATTAATGAGTTGGTTTATGTGGAACAACCTCCCAGATTTAAAGATGTGAAGAACCCCAACCATGTGTACAAGCTAAGAAAGGCATTGTATGGTTTGAAGCAAGCACCTAGAGCATAGTATGAGAGATTGAGAGATTTCTTGCTCTCTAAAGGGTTCAAAATGGGAAAGGTTGATACAACTCTCTTCATTAAGAAGCTTGGCAAAGATTTGTTTGTGTTACAAATATACGTGGATGATATCATCTTTGGATCAACAAATCAAGATTTTTGTGAAGAATTTAGAAATATGATGGCAAGTGAGTTTGAAATGTCCATGATTTGTGAGCTTAGCTACTTCCTTGGTCTTCAAGTTAAGCAAATGAAGAATGGTACATTTATAAGTCAAGGCAAGTACATAGGGGACATGCTGAAGAAATTTGGATTGGAACATGTAAAGCCCATGAATACTCTTATGGCAACTAATGGGCATTTGGACTTGGATGATAGTGGCAAAATGGTAGATCAAAAGCTATACAGATCAATGATTGGAAGTCTCCTTTATGTGACCGCATCTCGACCGGATGTCATGTTTAGTGTGTGCATGTGTGCAAGATTTCAAGCCTCACCAAGAGAAAGTCATTTCAAAGCCGCAAAGAGAATATTGAGGTATTTGAAGGGCACACAAGATGTTGGGTTGTGGTATCCTAAGGGGTCCAACTTTGAGCTTATTGGATATTCGGACTCCGACTATGCCGGTTGTAAGGTGGATAGAAAGAGCACTAATGGAACTTGTCAATTGCTTGGAAAGTCACTTGTATCATGGTCTTCAAAGAAGCAAAATAGTGTTGCTCTCTCAATGGCCGAAGCAGAGTACATTAGTGCCGGAAGTTGTTGTGCACAATTGCTTTGGATGAAGGCAACCTTGAGTGATTTTGGATTGAAATACAAGAAAGTGCCTTTGCTATGTGACAATGAGAGTGCTATCAAGCTAACCAACAACCCCGTGCAACATTCAAGAACAAAGCACATTGACATAAGACATTACTTCATTAGAGATCACCAAATCAAAGGGGACATTGCAATTGAAAGTGTTGGCACCGAAGATCAATTAGCGGATATCTTTACCAAGCCACTTGATGAGTCAAGATTTTGCAAGTTGAGAAATGAGCTAAACATACTAGACTACTCCAACATGAAGTGAAAAGCATTCCACATTATATGACATGCCTCTTCTTCGATTAAAGCAAGGTAAAATTTGTTGACATGGCATTCATACTTTGATAAGGATTTGTCTAGTTAATGTAGACATGAAATGCATCTTATAGGCTCATTCATGAAAAATCAAATGTTTTCATGTATATATGGTACCACTTTTGTTCTTTATGCTTGTATGATCAAGTGGTAGCATATGACATATTGATGGGCTTGCAAACCTAGTGTTGAATCTAGAACATGAGCTCATGATGTGTAACTTAACATGGTCAAGATAACCCTACTAGTGAGGTGTGAAGAAGCTTGTCCTTGGCTCAAACTTAGTTACATATTCTAGGCAAGTGATCAAGATTGAACCAATGTGAACATGAACTAAACCCCATTTATTGACTTGATACTCCCATAATTTGCACCATTTTTGGTGATTGTTGACAAAGGGGGAGAAGAAAGTCATAAAGATAAGAAAGGAAAGGGGTCAATTAAAAATTTGAAAGCACACAAGTAGGGGGAGCAAGCTCATGAATAAGTTGTTGCATTTGTGTATGTATTAACATATAAATTGTTGTATTGTCAAAATTTCAATTCCTATACTTGTTTGAATTGGTGAAATGCTTAGCAATGGGATTTGAATGGTGATTTGACAAACTAGCATGCATAGGACTTACATATCATACAAAGTACCTCTTTTACTTAAATGTTGATCTCACGAGGTATTTTGAGTTTGTGATGCATGACTAGTAAACAATGGTGCTAAGGATGGTATATTTCCGCAACTCCGACGGTATCACGCTTCAAAGGTCCATTCTATATACCTCAGCATCATTTGATAGTAGTAGCTCACCCAAACCTTCAAATTCATGCATATGTGAAAAATTGAACCAAACATAAGGAATCACATATGTAGGGGGAGCTAATACTACCAAAGTGCAAACTTGGTTTTCATTTCATATCTTCATGAAGGTTGTCATCAATTACCAAAAAGGGGGAGATTGAAAGCCCATGTTTGGTTTTGGGTAATTGATGAAACCTAGTTTGCTAACGATTGCTCTAAGTGTTTCATGAGAATTGATTAGCAAATGGCAAGATGGAGCAAAGGACCGGGTCGGTGGAGGCCGCAAGTGAAGGGCAATGACGGCGTCCATGAAAATGGTGTAAGCCCATCAATAAAGGAGAAAGCCCTATTGACGGCATCCATGCAAAATGGTGTAAGCCCATCAAAAAAGGAGAAAGCCCTATTGACGGCATCCATGCAAATGGTATAAGTCCATCATCAAAAGTGCCCACAAGTCCATCAAGAGATGAGAAGGAAGTTGATAAGAAACCGGGAGCTCAAGGCAAAGCTATAACCAATAGGAGCTCTTTTAGTTTTGGTGATCAAGACTCCATAGAGGGAGTGATCATATTTAGGATAGATAGCCGTACTATCAAGAGGGGCGAAATCGTTGATGAAATACGGTTATCAAGTGCCACTGGGTGTTCATGATCATTGCATTGCATATAGATGCTAGTGACACTAACAAACTCTTGGAAAACTCTTTTGAAAAGGCTAACACACGTGCACAAGGTGTAGAACACTTGGTGTTAGCACCTGGGAACAAAGGGTGAAAGGTTTGAGTGAAAATCCTGAGAAAACAGAGCGTCGGACCATATTGTCACAGAGCGTTGGACCATTAGCCTCGGTCCGACGGCTAACACTACTGAGAGCGTCGGACGCTCAGTTTTGGAGCATCGGACTATTGTCCGAAGCGTCCGATGGTGCAGAGCGACGAGGAGGTGACACGTGGAGAGCAGGTGAGCGTCGGACTCTTGGCGTTAGTCCGACGGTGTTCGACGCGTTTTCAGCGCTCGGGGACCTCTCTGGAAGTGTCGGACGCTGGCGATCTTTAGCCCGACGGCTGGTTCTGTTTCAGTCCGACGCTGTTTCTGCGGTGAGCATCAGACCGTGAGGTTTGGTCCGACGGCTTACCGTCCGACGGTTATTTTGGCGCGGGAAAATAGCCGTTGTGTTTCAACGGTCGACTTCAAACGGCAGCTGACACGTGGCATCAATCCAGAGCGTCGGACCGTGCGGATTAGTCCGACGGTCTGGCCGTCGGAAAGTCCGATGGTACGCAGAGAAGTCTAAACGGCTAGTTCTTTGTGTGTGGCTTATAAATAGTCATTTGGCCGGTTTGGGGAGTATCTCTTGGCACTTCTGAACATCATAGCATACTTGTGAGCCTTCCCACTCCACTCTCACTCATCCTACTTGATTGTGATCATCATTTGGTGAGTTTGGAGAACATCAAGTGCATTGCATTGATAGAGATCATCTAGAGGCACTTGGTAGCGGTGATTCGCAGCGGTTTCTCTCATTACTCTTGGAGTTTGCCGACTCCTAGACGGCTTGAAGCTGCGAGGATCGTTGAGGGGAGTTGGTGATTGTCTCCGCCTCCGATCAAGGTATTGTGAGGGGTTCTTGAGCCTATCCCCGCGGGAGATCGCGAAAGGCATCTTTAGTGGATTGCTCGTAGCTTGGTGGATCCCCGTCTTGTGTTGGTTGTGCGGCACCCTTGAGAAGGGTTTGACGTGTGATGCCAATTAGCGCGTGAACCCCCAAGTGGGTGTATCGCTACAACGAGGACTAGCTTGCAGGCAAGCAAGTGAACCTCGGTAAAAAATCTTGTGTCATCTCTCTACCGAGGATTTCTCTTGTAATTGATTGATTGGTTATATTGGACTTCATCTCTTCTCTACACCAGGGGTATTTAAATCACCTTTACTCTTTACATTTGTGTACTTACTCTCTTGTGTAGTTTGTTAGTTAGTTGCTCACTTAGGAGTAGTGTATAGTAGGGACATAGTCTTTGAGTGTGAACTAGTGATCATAGTGTAGTATACTTGTCTAGGTGGCTTGCATAGTGTAGTTTAGAGCTAGTGCTTTGCAAAGCTTGCTATTGTTACTAATCGGCTTGTTGAGTATTGTTTGTAGATTTTTATAGGCTATTCACCCCCCTCTAGCCATTTAGGACCTTTCAGGGGCGGTGGCGTCGCGGACACGGATGCCGAGGCAGCGGCTCTGCTCCATCTTGTCGGGGCGGCGCCGAGAGGAGGCAGAGGTGGGTGAGGAAGAGGCCGCGGCGCGTTGCTGCGTCTCGTCGGGGTAGCGGCGTCGCAGATGCCGAGGCGGCGGCGGCGCTGCCGTGAGGAGTGGGGAGAGGATGGAGTGTGTGTGGTGACGGTGTGCCCAAATGCGGGCTTCTTCTCGCGGGACTCGCGCTGGGGAGGGGCGACTGGAAGGCCCACCTGTCGGCGTGGCCAGATCGTAGGTACCGGCAGACGGACGGCCCTAAATAACGTCGCACCAAAATCCTGTCTTCTCTTTAGCCTTATTAGTTACTACTAGGTAGCGTGCCCGTGCGTTGCTACGAGACAACTAAAATTTTATAATAAATTACACGGGTCACACGATAAGATAACTATACTGTGAAAGCACGACTAAAATATTTTTATGATGCGGTTAAGATAATGTTTATTATTGACGGAAAGAAAACTTCGATATTCATTTTCTTTGATGTCAATAAATCCACGAATGATGCATCTTTATACCGTCCTATACACAGGTTCGAGTATAATGTAAATATCAGTGTCTGTCACATGGGTAATACTACGTGTCGTGAAAATCGCTCACATGTTGAGACGAATCTTTTAAGTCTAGTTAGTCCATGGTTGGACAAAAGTTGTCAAATACAAATGAAAGTGTTACAGTATCAGAATCCAAATTTTTTCCCCAACTAAACACACCCTAATTATGAAATCTCAATTGGTGAATGATTTCAAAAAGAAAAAACTACATATTTTTTCAATCCCTATATATAGTCATTACTGGACTAAAGTCCATATATACACTTGTGAAAAGCACAAACACACACCTATAGTTCAGTAGAAAAGAGAAATGCAGTAAAAGATACCATTATAAGGTCATGTAGGTCTTATCAGTGCTCCACTCTTCAGGACCAGCTCATTGGTTACTGGATCTTTCATTCTTTCTAGATAGCGGCGGTAAGACCGACGCCGTTGCTCCCGAGTCTGGTGGTATACACTCCTCTTGGTGCAACATTAGTGGCGGAACCAGCAAAATGAGAAAGGGGAGGCTACTGGGCTAGTGCGGCCAAATAAATACGAAGTCTGACAAAATGTGTGTATATAATATAAATATTCATATAATCATAATGTTATTTTTTATTTCAAATAGAATCATAATGCTTGTTGCCACGACACATAGAAGTGAGTCTTTTAGAAAAGAGGATAAAAGCCTCAGTTTTAGGAGGACATTATTTTCATTTGAATAAAAAATTTGCACGGATGATCATTGTAAATTTAGCATTCAAAAAAAATAGAAATCCTATCATGTAAATTATACTTACTTTAGGGCTACTTGCACCGTACCTGCAGACTTGATCGCTTAGCGCTCACAGTGATGCTTGCTGAGACGCTGATGGCCTGACGATCTCTCGAGGCTTGGCTGCTGCCTGCCCCTGCTTGGCGCTCGCCTGCTCCACGGGATACCGACACCACGACGGCCACCGGCCACGAGCCCGCGACGGCCGACGGGACGACTGCAGTCTGCATCTCGCACTGAATCGCTCGACGGGGACCATCGAATCACGGATCTACGCGGCCACTTTTCTGGCAGGTCATGGAGGCGGTGGCCTTTCTGGCGGCGTGGAGGCGGTGGCGCGTCCGGCCGCCTCGACGGCAAGGCAAGTCATGGAGACGGCGACGTCGAGGCGGTGGTGGTCTTGGGCGCCTCCGTGGCTTCCGTGCTCCCCTGCATGATGTTGCGCCTGCGAGGCCCGACGGCGGCAGCCCGCGTCAGCGTGGCCAACTCCCGTCGTCCCCGCACGCCCTGCTCGCGACCCCAGCCCCCATTGCCTCCAATCACGGCAACGACGTAGCCATGCTTTCTTTTGCATCTTTCGTGACGTAGCCATCCTTTCCTTTCGCATCTTTCCTTTCCTTTTCCCGATTTTCTTTCTTCGCAGGTATCGATGACCGGATGGACGGGAGAAGCAGCGACGCAGGAGGCAGGGTAGACGGAAAAACGAAAAGAAAGGTCACACCAAAATTTTGTCTCATTTTTAGTTTTATTAGTTGTATAGATAATAAGATGTATATATCACTATAACTAATCTCTACAACTAATAAGGCTAAAGAGGAGGCAACTTTTTGGTGCGACATTTGTTGGGGTCGTCCGTCCGCCGATCAACCGTGCGAGCTCGCGAAGGAAAGAAAAAATTTCAACGCTCATGCGACCCTGCAACGGAAGAAACAAATCTCCATCCATCTCCTCCGCAATCTCCGTCACAACCATGCACCGAGACCCGCCCGTGCCCGTGCGAAATTAAGGGACGGGACCAAAAAAAAATCCCGTCCGCAATCTCCTCGCCCTGCGTCGCTCCCCTACGCTCGTCGTCGCCGTCATGCTCAATCTCGAGCTGGTGCACACTCCCCGGCAATCTCCTCGCCCTGCGTCGCTCCCCTCCGCTCGCCATCGCCGTCGCGCACAATCTCGAGCAGGTGCGCGCTCCCTGTTGTCGTTTCCCTCGTGCCCTCGCCCTTGCCTTCGCCCTCGCAGTCGGCTTCTCCTCCCTCCTCCCTGCCGCCGCGACGCGTCCCTCCTCCTTCAGACACCTGGCTGTGCATGCCCTTGCGTTGCCTCAGCCGGTCGCCGTCGTCATCGCCGCCATCCTCGTCGTCACGGGCCCTCAGTCAGGCGCCGTCATCGCCCAACGCGAGAGGGCCGTCGTCGCCCCATGCATGGCCGCGCACTGCCCTCTCCGTCGCGTTTACCTCAGCCGGGAGGGCGCCGTAGTCGTCCGCGCCATCCTCGCCGTAGTGAGGCCCTCAGCCGGGAGCCGTCACCACCCCACGCGCGGCCGTCGTCATCCTCACCGGCCGACTCCATCTCCTGGCCTTCCGGCGCGGTTCTGGTAGGGGAAGACATCGAGCTTCACGGTGCTCGCAACTGCTGTGCCGAGGTACACGATTTCGGCCTGGCCAACCCACCTCCTCCGATAGTGCCGAGGTGCCGAGCTAGGGCGCGTGTGGTGCTGTGATTCGTTTCTATTTTGTACAGAGGCCCATGACATCATTCCACTAATGACAGCCTCCTCGGGAGAGCTCGCTCCGATTCGCCCGAGCCTCCTCGGGAGAGCTCGGGAGAGCGGCGTCCTCGGCGCCCGAGTCTCCTCGGGAAGAGCTCGGGAGAGCGGCCCGAGCGCCCGAGCCTCCTCGGGAGAGCTCGGGAGAGCGGCGTCCCCGGCGCCCAAACCTCCGATTCGCCCGAGCCTCCTCGGGAGAGCTCGGGAGAGCGGCGTCCTCGGCGCCCAAGTCTCCGACTCGCCCGAGTCTCCTCGGGAAGAGCTCGGGAAAGCGGCCCGAGCGCCCGAGCCTCCTCGGGAGAGCTCGGGAGAGCGGCGTCCTCGGCGCCCAAGCCTCCGATTCGCCCGAGCCTCCTCGGGAGAGCTCGGGAGAGCGGCGTCCTCGGCGCCCAAGTCTCCGACTCGCCTGAGTCTCCTCGAGAAGAGCTCGGGAGAGTGGCCCGAGCGCCCGAGCCTCCTCGGGAGAGCTCGGGAGAGCGGCGTCCCCGGCGCCCAAACCTCCGATTCGCCCGAGCCTCCTCGGGAGAGCTCGGGAGAGCGGCGTCCTCGGCGCCCAAGTCTCCGACTCGCCCGAGTCTCCTCGGGAAGAGCTCGGGAGAGCGGCCCGAGCGCCCGGGCCTCCTCGGGAGAGCTCAGAAGAGCGGCGTCCTCGGCGCCCAAACCTCCGATTCGCCCGAGCCTCCTCGGGAGAGCTCGGGAGAGCGGCGTTCTCGGCGCCCAAGCCTCCGATTCGCCCGAGCCTCCTCGGGAGAGCTCGGGAGAGCAGCGTCCTCGGCGCCCAAGTCTCCGACTTGCCCGGGTCTCCTCGGGAAGAGCTAGAATCAAATGGGTTTCCAGAAACAAACCTTCCTTTTTGGCTTACAATGCATTTTTTCACTTAATTTATATTGTAAAAGGTTTATTTTAATTAACGCTATATTTTTTTGTTGTTTCTTTTGCCATGGCTACAACTTCAAAGAATCAGCAATATATTGAGTAATTTTGAGTCATGTATTCCACATTTTATTTAAATTTCAAAAACAAAGTCATGTAACACCATTATATTTACTCGAATATTATATTTAAGTTTGTATGTATGGCCGTTTTTATCCTGGGCGTAGCACTAGCTTCAAGAGGTGGATGATGATTTATGTATCATGTGCACGATTGGGCCTCTAATTTGCTTGCCATGCATGCATATGCAGGGAGCGTTGTTAGAAAATAGAAATAGCATAAAAATAATGGGACACAGGTGATGTGACAATGAAGGGAACGTGGGTGGTAATTTCTTTCCTATTTCCTATTTTAGTGCCGTGATTAAGAAGGGAACGTGGTTGGTAATTTTTTTCCTATTTCCTATTTTAGTGCTGTGATTGATTCCTTTAATACAAGCTTCTGATTTCCTGGTTTTCCTTTTTTTTCTGATCCCATCGCGCTGCCTCCAGAATTACCCTGCCTGCCCCTAATTTCAGTTCACGTTATAGATTGAAAAGGAAAGCACAGATCACCTGATTCACGCCCATGCTATCTCCCTGCTCCTAATTCACGCAATCTGCTCGACGCACATAACGCTCTACCTCTCGCGGCACACCCATAAGGCTACCACTCCTCACCAACGCTCCTTTCTCACAGGCCCGCGCCCCCGTCCCCGCCACTGCCCGAGCCATCGCACACAAAACTCCATGCCGCTGCCGTCGCTCGTCGCCGTCTGTCGCGCCAACTACGCTGTCGTTATCACCTCGCGTCGCCATCACACCATTAAGCCAATAGAATAGATTTCCAGTGCCATCCCGCCAGGAGCTCTTGTCTTCTGGAGACGTTCGCCAGATCTTTATCTGGTCATTCACCGACGACGATCTTGCCGGCTTGCCGCGGTGCCACCATCATCGCCCTCGCCCTCGCCGCAAGCTTCTCCGCCTGCCCGCACGACCGCACATATGCTGGAGACTCTGCACCGCCGCAAGGTGCTCGCCCATTGACGCCGCCACCGTGCGTGAGGCCTGGAGGTACAAGAATACGCTTTAGTTGGTGTGAAATACTGGAATCATCTTTTATACCATATATATTTCTCAGGCATGCTAATTAATCTCAATAATGCTTTTCCTAACATATTTCACTTTTTTTCTTAGTTGGCGTGATTTATTCTTGATTATCTTCAACTTTATCTATCCTTCTTAATTGTGGCCGCAATGACTTGTATGAGTGTTTTTTTTTTGAGTGAACGACTTGTATAAGATTAGGCTGAAAATGACAATGTATTTTTGTGTTACGGATACATTAATTTGAATATGTGGGATTTCTTGTACACCAAGGATTCTACTACTTCTCTTTACCCAGATCAATATAACAATTTTCCTTCTTATGGGGGTAGAATACTCAACTGAAAACTTATAATATTTTCAACCTAATTTATAAGAGCTTGTATTGCCTTGTCACATGTATATTCGTGTGTTTGTTGAGGTTGGGTGATAGTAATCATGTCTAAAACATGCTGAAATTGACCAAAAAATTTACCATTTGCATTCACTGATAGTTTACTACTTGAAGCTACTTATAGAAACTGATTATGGAAAGTGAATATTGGTGCTGGTATTGTATTCTATTTAGTTAGTGAACCAGCATTCAATTTTGGTATTGCAGTCATTCACGATTTACAAAGCCGGTGAAGTTTAGGCTAGCGTTTCAGAGTAACTTCATTTTTAGGCCTGCCTCTACCATTGTTTCATGTCCGACAAATTCAATTGTGTGGTTTTTTTTTATTTCAAGTTACTCCTTTCAGTCCTGCATGCATTGTTTTAGTCCACCACTGGATGTGGTCTTCATCTTTTTCCTGCACTGTTGTGCCTGGGTAATTAATATTGCTTTAGCTTTAAACATTAACAAAATCTTTATATACAGGGCTATACTTTCATAAATAGGATAGCTGCATATTGACAAGTCAACATCGAGTTTTGTCCTGGCAGTTTGCAAATTGTTTTAATTTAATTAATGTTAAAACTTAAATTGCATTGTAATTGTTCGTCCATTATGAAGCCGGATTTACAAAAACAAACTGTACATGCACAATTGAATTAGGCAAGGTTCCTCGGTCTAGTATTATCCAAAGCAAATCTATGTTAGCTTTCTATTATGACAATGCATAATAGTAGCTTGTTATTTATATTAATTATTAATTAAACTAACTACCAATGTAGAGCTATTTAGGGTAGTCAACCATGGCAAATGTTATCTGGTTTCCAATATTTGTTGTACAGGCTTGTATCGCCTTTAATTAAGCTATTTTATCATGTCATTACAGATTAAGCACTACACGGCCTGGTGTGTAGGAGGCCAATTTTCCTTCTAATCCACCTCAAATGCGAAGTTTTTTTTGGATTTCCAAGCATTATATCCTTATGTGATTAACGTGACATTATATATTTTATCCTATATATAACGAGATATTTTATATTCTTGAACTATTGTATGTATTATTTATTCATAAAATTCATGGACTATTTTTTTTCTTCTTTATTCTAAGCTCATCTCCAGAATTTTAGAGCATCTTAGTGAATGTGATTTCTTCATTTCATATTTTTGCAATAAGATAATAGATTGTAGCAGCGCACGGCATTCGTTGCACATTATATATCTACTATTCACCTTGTGTGCAGGAAACCATGGAACAAACTATGCCGACCATTAATCCAAATGATAGGGATGAGTCACCTGTTGAGGAGGCAAACTATGATATGGAGACATTACAATTAGATGGTTCCCCAGATGGTGATAGTGATATATGTACAACCAATATGGAGCACAGAGAGTGCGGTGACCGGGACGATCAGGCACACATTGAGGAGGAGGTCATTGAGGACAGGTAAAATAGGGATTTTTTTAATCTCTTTGCGTTTGGAGGCTACAAAACATAAAGATTTTTATGTATTTACATGTGGTGCCCTTGTTTTCAATACATAGTCCTCAGGTAGCAGATCATGGTGAAACAAAACAGCCAGAGCACAAGGAACACGAGATCGTGATGAAAGACACTGCTAAGCATAACAAACCAAAAAATCTTCATCTACTCGCATCGTGTCATCTGGTAGTGTACTTTTCATAAGTTACGCTATTCATTTATTATCTAATTTTATAATAATAAAAAAATGCTAAATATGTTGTCCTCTCCAGATTATGTTTGTACCGAAGGCGATCGAGCTATAATTGAATCCGCTAGAAAAATTCCATCTTCACCAGGAAAGGAGCAGCTTGTGCTCATCAATGATACTGCAGTGTTGAGATGGCACATGGAAAGCCTTTTTCAACCAAATGAATTCCTGGGTGATGAGGTTAGAGATGCAATTCATAAAACTCAATCAACCATAGACGTATTCAATGTCCTTTCGCTCTAATGACTCAATGTATGCAGGTCATAAATGCTTATATTAACCTGCTGAGGGCCCAGGAGGGTTTGAAAAATAGATCGGGAGGTAATGTCTATCTTGAAACTACACACATTACAGCATTGATGAAGCGGGATGGAGAAGAGGATGAGACCATTGAAGCCAATTACCCTACGCGTGGCACTTCTCAGATGCCTGATTTAGTTCATAGGGTGCTAACTTACTTGGAACATGACATGGTACCAATTTTTTAAAATGATATATTATTCTTTGATTTATCAAATCTATATGTCTGACAAAATGTTTATTATTTGATTTGATAGGTGTTCCTTCCCATAAATATTTTTCAGTCACACTGGTACCTAGCCGTTATAAACGCTGACAAACGTGAGGTTCAAGTGCTAGACTCTTTGGGTGAGAGTTTCGGACGTGTTGACCTGAATAAAGCTGTGGGTATTTCTAGCGAAGGTATTTTTACAAGTTATATAATTTATAAAAGACTAAATGATTCCTTTGTCTATAAATGTATATAGCTACTTGGATTGCGGAAACAAATAGATTATGTATCTGAGATGACAAAGCTAAAAGAGCACAAATGGAAGGATCTTGAAGTTGATATATGGCCATTTAAGGAGATCTTCCGCGGCAAACCTCGACTACAAAAGGATGGGTATGTCAGAAAAAGCATGTGTCATATACGTGTAATATTACGCGTCTTTGACCTATTTTAGCTAACGAGTGTCTAAACCTCTATTGATGTTGCCCGTAGTTGTTCGTGTGGTTTATTCTTAATAACCTTTATAGAGTATTGGACTGGGAACGGTTTGTCAGACGAGTTCAATCAGGTACATCGCTATGGACTATGCATCTTACCCCAAGTCCTGAGTGTGCACTAGATGTGGGTATTTTTTAATTATAATTAATGATGGTCATACTATCGTGCAGGATGATATGAGAGAATTTAGACACAAGCTTGCGGCCATCTTGCTATCGTCAGATCTAAATAAACGAAAGAGATTTCCATATCTTGATAGTGATGATAATATTGGAAGCCCAAAAGATTGCACCATAATAGAGAATTCAAATATGCATGAAGCTTCCACGAAAAAGAGGAAGCATTCGGGGGAGGCTGAAACCTCACAAGTCCATTCTGATCAAGATTCCGAAGAGTTTTGGGCATTCCATGCTATGAAAGATATGGAAATGAACGAAGAAGAGATAATTGAATTACTGTGTGACTATGTCATGGCAATTGAGGGTGAAGCGACGCTTAAGTAAGTTACATGTTACTTTTAGTTACTTTATTATTTTAATTATAATGTGCCCTCTTTTATGATGATAACCACCATCTCTGTCTAATGCTCCGCAGGAGGCCTTGGGTTAAAGGTTTTTATCCCTACAGGATTGCTCTAACTGTGAAGGACCTACAAGAGTTGTTAATGACGGATCGAGGTATCTCTTCCGATTGTTTCAACTTAGGTGTCCGGTTTCAGGCGGTTCGAGAGTACAAAACATTGAAACAATACAGTAGTATTACGAAGCATCACATGGACCTGCGCTTCTGTGTAAGCACTCATTCATAATTGATTATTATACTGTTATATTACTTTATATTAATGGTTGCCATTCTAATTATAATTTTATTTTAAAATAATCAAAATTTTACTAATCCTAACACTGTATCCTTTTATTCAAGAAAATATGTGATTTGACAAAAATGCCAGAATTTCGTAAAAAATATAGTATGAAAGAAAAGGCTGAAGCGATTGGTGTATGTGAGAAGATGGAATACAGCTTAGCACAGTGCAGATTCGTAAGTCGTTTGTACTGCTTGATTACTTGTCTCCCATATATATTATCCTAATTGATTGATATCTGTTTGCAGTTCCTTTTGTCATGGTTGTGTACTGGTAAATATATGCTATATGTTTTTGATCAGCGGAAGAAGGAGCTTACCATGATTGATCTTAGACCAATTGAGGACTGGTGTAAAGACACACCGACACTGATGTATGTCAGACAAACTCTTGGATTTAACCATTTGTATCAGCTCTTAATGAGCGAATATATTCCTGGATGGAAAGAGGATATCTTCAAATGGAAATTCATCCGTAAGAAAAACATTACAGATGACATAGATAGGTAACTAACTCAGAGTCATGGTCTCTAATATAACACTTATGATGTAACTATGTCTCTGTGTTACTGATGATGAATTTTTTCACAGACACTTAAGTGGATTCCTTGTTCTACAGTATATGTCAGCGTGGGGTAGACACCTCAATGCCGCAAAAATTTGTATGGTGAGTATAACATACTTTGATTTAAGATTTTGTGAGATTGTTCAAAGAATACAGTATGTATAATATTTGCATTTATTTCGAACATATGTATAGAATGGTATGGAGATGCGGCGGAACTTATTTGTGGAATTATTGGCGCACGAAATAAACGGATATTAGAGACATCTTCCTACCGATATAAAACATTACCTTAGAAGAATTACAGAAAAATCTATACAGTAGATTTTATGAGCCTGAAGCATCATGTTATCATTATAATATAAATTGGTTGTGATGAACCCTTATAATGTTTCATGATTATGCTAATTTGTCATTTGGATTAAATGTTATTTTAAATCAGTGTTTATTTTTTTATAATTTTATCGTGCGATCCATATATTTTAAACATAAAAATTTATTTATCCCGTAGCAACGCATGAGCACGCGGCAAAAGATGAGACAGCTTTTTGTCCGATATTCGTTAGGGTCATCCCTCCGCCACCGCTCCGTGCGATCCCGCGAACCCGCGCGCTCTCCGCTCGCCTGTGACTGCGACGTAGGCTCCGTGGGCAGGGATCGATTCCCGGATTTACACGCTGCTCTGCCTTCTCTGCAAAAAAAGAAAGAAGAAAATGCCTCCCTCAAACCCTAGCCGCACCCCTCCCCCGCGCAGCCGTCACCCGCGCCGCCGTCGCCCCTCCCTCGCGCAGCCGTCGATGCACGCCTGCACCGCCGTCGACTTCTACGGCTCCTGCCACTGCTCTGCTCTGCCCCATCCCGACGGCAGTTCCAGCTAAGGTAAAGTCGACCCTAGCTCCCTTGGCCGAGCACCCTATCCCCACCCCCGGACGTCGGAGCTGACGAGAGCGTGAGGTCACCGGAGCAGACAGCGCAGACGGCGGCGCGAGCGGTGCTAGCAGCGTTTTTTCCCTGTGTTCCAAACCTTGCTCGACGCCTCCGGCTACGGCGTGACCCGTGACTCCTTGCATGCAGCTCGATGTCCACACTCTGCTCCGCTCGGTCGCCACCTCCGCTCTCCAGCCGTCCAGGCTCCGCTCATTGGACGCCGCCTTGCTGCCACCGCGCGCGACGCTCCCGCTCCGGCTCCTCCGGCCAAAAGCGTGACCCTGTCCCAGCCGCTGCAGCTAGGCAACTCGGGCCTCGGCTGCCCCCAAGCCGGCCCTTCTGCCTGCCGCCTGCAGGTTTCTGAGATTTTGGATTTGGGTTTTAGACAATCGATGATTTGGGCATTTAGTATTTTGGTCAGTGATGTATAGGGGAGCAGACGATACTACATTTTTTGGTCTTGAATTTACTTCTCTTGCTTGTCGAAGCACGAACAGATGATGATATTCTAAATGAACCGTCTGTAGGAGTCAGTAGCATTCATGGGTGGTGTGTTTGCTGGCCTCTTGAGGCTTGACCTGAATGAGGATCCTCTCAAGGAATGGATAAGTCGTACAGTGGAGGCTTCTGGAATAGAAGAGGAAAACAGCTCTGAAGAATCGAGTGAGGCAAATCAAAACGATGCACCTCATCAAATTGAGATCGAGTGAGGTGCATTGTCTACCTTTTGTCCACTTGACACTTTTCCCTTGTAACTTATCCTGAATATCTGTGACACCTGGTACATCACGGGCTTGCTCAAAATTGTTTGGGCTTATATTGTTATTAAGCATTGTATTAGCCTCAAAATAGGCCCTGGTTTTGTCCTACCACTCGTGTTTCATAATATGGAGCCCCAGTCCTCTAGACATGGTTAAACTTGGCCATCAGTATAACTAGACTGTATTTCCAGTAAATGGAAAGTTATACGTGTGAGTATGAATGAAATGCAAGTTCAATGGTACTTTCTACAGCTCACTCTATATATGAATGTACCACTTCATTTCTCAAAGTTTGCAAAATTTGGCTCTTGTGATGTGTTGGGGCAAATGGTGGCAGTCGTTGGACCACAATAAAATGAATTTCACTGATACATGTATGAGGGGGTATTTGGATAATCAAACATTATTTCGCCTTTCTACACTGACTGGGAAGTGATAAGGACCTATTCTTGCCTGCAGTGCTGCTTTATTAAAAAATGATATTTTTGTCCTTGTTCTGTTGCTGATATTAGAAAAGTATATTGTTGACCTTATGTATCCATTGGCATCAAGTAAAGTTTTAAGTTGCAATCAGTTGAATATCTAAGAGACTAAGAACAACCTTCAATTGACATGTAGAAAGGATCTTGCAGGGCGGCTTTTTGGTGAATAGGATTTAACTAGACATCACATCCGAATTTGGAGTTAGGAGTGCACTATTACCATGGCTATTTGGTTCTGTTGATGTACTCGCAAAATTCTCATTTTGTATTCAGCCGTAACAAAAGTCTGCGGCTGGAAGACAAATGCAAGTGATAAGATGCTTTATAGCAACGCTAAATATAACCAGATACAAAATATATTGGTTGTATGTGATAGGCATGTAGCCCATGATGAAATGACTGTTTTTAGAGAGGATGTGAACAGGTCAGCATTTCCCAGGCCAATCCTGCCGCATCCACTTCCTTCCATCAATTAGTGGAATCCCCAAAAGTGGAAGAAGTTCTTAGCGCCCTTCTTTGCAAATCTGAGGTGAGTTTGTAGTTGTAGTATTTGTAGATATTTTTCATATATAAATTATATTTAGCCCATATGTTATTAACTGTACATATGACTGCTGTGTGTGATGCCGCGCGTCTGATTTGAACGTTGTCTGCATTTCACGAACTGTGTCAAGGGCAGTTTATTAGGGAAGTTTTAAACCTGAAACAAGTTGCAATGCAGCCCATCACACCAACCTGTCTGGACAGTCCTAACGGCCCCATGCCGCACTGCTGGTGAAGTCCACCGCCAGAGAAGGGAAGAGAGGTGATCGCTTGCCCCATCCGCCGCTTCCTTGGCCAACTCCATGATCTGAGCAACAACGCAGGGCTCTGCGTAGCTGTAAAACGTAAATGACCTAGCAGGTGTGAAAGGTCTAAATGGCTAGAGGGGGGGTGAATAACGTATAAAAATCTACAAACAACACTTAACAAGCCGATTAGTAACAATAGCAAGCTTTGCAAAGCACTAGCTCTAAACTATACTATGCAAGCCACCTAGACAAGTATACTACACTATGATCATTAGTTCACACTCAAAGGCTATGTCACTGCTATACACTACTCCTAAGTGAGCAACTAACTAACAAACTACATAAGAGAGTAAATACATAAATGTAAAGAGTAAAGCTGATTTCAATATCCCCGGTGTAGAGAAGATATGAAGTCCAATATAATCAATCAATCAAATACAAGAGAAATCCTCGGTAGAGAGATGACACAAGATTTTTTACCGAGGTTCACTTGCTTGCCGGCAAGCTAGTCCTCGTTGTAACGATACACCCACTTGGAGGTTCACGCGCTAATTGGTATCACACGCCAAACCCTTCTCAAGGGATGCCGCACAACCAACACAAGACGGGGATCCACCAAGCTACGAGCAATCCACTAAAGATGTTTTTCGCGATCTCCCGCGGGGATAGGCTCAAGAACCCCTCACAATACCTTGATCGGAGGCGGAGACAATCACCAACCCCCCTCAACGATCCTCGCAGCTCCAAGCCGTCTAGGAGTCGGCAAACTCCAAGAGTAAAGAGAGAAACCGCTGCGAATCACTGCTACCAAGTGCCTCTAGATGATCTCTATCAATGCAATGCACTTGATGCTCTCCAAACTCACCAAATGATGATCACAATCAAGTAGGATGAGTGAGAGTGGAGTGGGAAGGCTCACAAGTATGCTATGATGTTCAGGAGTGCCAAGAGATACTCCTCAAACCGGCCAAGTGACTATTTATAAGCCACACACAAAGAACTAGCCGTTTAGACTTTTCTGCGTACTGTCGGACTGTCCGACGGCCAGACCGTCGGACTAATCTGCACGGTCCAACGCCCCGGATGAACGCCACGTGTCACTAGCCGTTTGAAGTCGAACGTTGGATCACAACGGCTAACTTTCCGCGCTAAACGAACCGTCGAACGGACGAGCGTCGGACTAAACCAACCGGTCCGACGCCCTCAGCTGACCACCGTTGGACTCAGCCAGACGGAGCCGTCGGACTAACGAACGCGGCCGTCCGACGCTTCCAGAGAGCTCCCCGAGCCCTGAAAACCGTCGGACTAACATTGAGAGTCCGACGCTCTCAGAGCTTGCCACGTGTCAGCTCTCGCACGATCTGCACCGTCGGACGCTTCGGCTAATGGTCCGACGCTCAGAAACTGAGCGTCCGACGCTCTCAGCAGAGTTAGCCGTCGGACCGAAGACATTGGTCCGACGCTCTGTGACTCTATGGTCCGACGCTCTGTTTTCTCAGGATTTTCACTCAAATCCTTTCACCCTTTGTTCCCATGTGCTAACACCAAGTGTTCTACACCTTGTGCACATGTGTTAGCCTTTTCAAAAGAGTTATCTAAGGGTTTGTTAGTATCACTAGCATCTATATGCAATGCAAAGATCATGAACATCTAGTGGCACTTGATAACCGTATTTCATCAACGATTTCGCCCCTCTTGATAGTACGGCTATCTATCCTAAATGTGATCACTCCCTCTATGAAGTCTTGATCACCAAAAGCAAAAGAGCTCCTATTGGTTATACCTTTGCCTTGAGCTCCCGGTTTCTTATCAACTTCCTTCTCATCTCTTGATGGACCTTGTGGACACCTTTGATGATGGACTTATACCATTTGCATGGATGCCGTCAATAGGGCTTTCTCCTTTATTGATGGGCTTACACCATTTTCATGGACGCCGTCATTGTCCTTCACTTGTGGCCTCCACCGACCCGGTCCTTTGCTCCATCTTGCCATTTGCTAATCAATTCTCATGAAACACTTAGAGCAATCGTTAGCAAACTAGGTTTCATCAATTACCCAAAACCAAACATGGGCTTTCAAGGTGTAATACCCAAATGATGTAGCTCACTTACTAACCAATATAGAACTCTGATAATCAGAGTTCACCTGTTCTGAATTGCTGCTGCCAATTGATGGTGCCAGTTTGTTTTTCATTTATCATGCATTCACTTTATTTTGTTTATTTCCATGTAAAATGGATAAATTAGTGAAAATTTCATATTAGTTCCTCAAGCAATAACTGATCGGTGTCCTCATAGTTAAGCTATGAAATCATAAGATTGTGTTGCCTGACACGACGTTTCTTTTGCATTGGATTCATACTACAACATGTATCTAAAGAAAGAGAAAACTAAGGCATATGTCCATTTTGGGGTGTTGTAATCTTTTCTGATGGTTGCTGAAGTTGAACTGTTCTTTGTGAATGTGCGGCAAAATTCTTCTGAGTTGAAACTGTACATGCTTCTCCAAAGGGAGTAAGTGTCATCGCAATATGAATCCCTATTTTTTGGGTTTCATTCTTCGCTGCTCACCAAGAGTCAAAGAAATTGCCTGTGCGTTGCAAGATTGATTGGTTTAAGAGGTTCTGAGTTGATGTGGTCTCATCTTAACAAGATACTCTATCATATCATTTGCTCTGAGATAGGAGGAGACCATTATCTCTGGCTAACTCTGAATATGCTATGCTTTATGGATTTTTATTCTGTACGCCAATTATTGCTGAGAATACCACAATTTATAAGATTAAATTTTGAGTTCGAAACACTTAATTTGAGTAGCGATAAAATTTCTGCAAAGAGTAACAACAATTCTATATAGCTTGATAGCCTTCCTTGAGATGCTTGGTCGCTGGTCAGTTTAGTTCCTTTGTGTCTGCGCCAAGATCATTAGTTATGGTTGCAGGGTCAGCAGAGTAATTGAATCCTTCAAAGCTCTTGTTCACAGGGGTGAGTGTGTATGCATTGTGAGCAGTCTGCAAAAAATAAATTCTATTCATAAGAAGCATGGAACAATGTGTAAAAGAGGTGCCTGCAAAAAATGGTGGCATCAATACTTGATCCTTATAGGCAATAGGCAATTGGATGTTGATGGTAATATATATTATAATTTCACATTATTATTATTATCGTGCGATCCATGTAATTTTTGTACAAAAGTTCTACTTTCCCGTACCAACGCATGGGCACGCTACCTAGTGTAGATAAGTAAGATATAGATCATGCGTTTCTCTTCGTGTTTACCCCTAGAAAGACCGTAAGGTTCTCGAGCAGGAGCCGCGTCCACGTCGCCTGAAATATCCTCCACCGTCCGATCTTCCGATCCGATGGCTCAGATAGCTTGGATCAGATTCTATTGGAATCAACTTCTCCTAATTCTTCTTACCTTTTCCAGCTTCTGTTCGAATCCACCGAAACACATATAAACTCAACTTCTGCTTCTCCTCCCTCCGAAAAAAACTCTCATCCCGTCCCTCTCTCGCTCCGTCTCCCTCTCGACGCGGGCGGCCACGGCGCCGCCAGCGGGCCGCTCCTCCGCCTGCGGCGCGGCACCGACGGACACCTTCTCCTCCTCTTCCCTCGCATGACAACGTGCCTCGTCCAGCTCTCTCTCCCTCCCGCCCTCCGTGCTAGGCACAGCTGGGCCCCTGCGCCCAAACCCTAGGCCGGGAGGCGACGTGCGGCCTTCTGGTCCATCCCGTCCCCCCCCCCCCCCACACGCCTGAACGCGTAGCATCATTGGCCGTACCCGCGGCCGCGTTCGCCTTAGTGGCCATGCCGGCCGTCGCTAGGTGGCCGGCCTAACGGTGACGGCGCGGCGCCCCGAGCGCGGACGGCCGGGGTGAGAGCAGCCGGCAGCCCCACGCGAGCTGGCCCCGGCGACGGGAGCAACCGTGGTGCTAGGTGGTGGTGCGGGCGAGTAGTGCTGTTGGCCGGCTGTGCAGTCTCCTCGGTGAGGCGAGGTGGACCATCGGTTCGGGGCGCCATGACCGGATCCGAGGCCTCCATGGCCAGATCCGTTCGTTCCCCTACTAGATCTGTCATGTTGGTGGCCTCGCGCAGCATCTGCCGTCGAGGGATGCACCATCTTGCGACGCCGCAGCGCAAGCGCCGCCTTGTGTCGTCCCCTCTCCTTTCCCTTTTCAATCTTTTCGAGTGTGCCTGTTGGATTGGAGACCCGAGGACTAGCACGGGGCAAGCGCGCCCCCGAGGGCGGCGGTGTGGAGACAGGGGATCCAGGCGCCCCCGCGGCCAGCTTGCTAGGCAATCGTGGCGATGGCGCGGGGCCAGCGCACCCCCACAGTCGCGGCTGTCGGGGCAAGCGCGCCCTCGGCGCAGTGGTACGGCGGCATGGGTGGGCCCTAGGAATGGGCACCGGGCACCGTCGGAGGGCGTGACAGGGTGCTCCAGCATGTGCTTGACCGTCTCCGCATCCAGGTTTCTCGTCCTTCCCTCTCCTCTCCTGCTCTCTCTCTCTCTCTCTCTCTCTCTCTCTCTCTACGACTTCCCTCTCTGTGCTCCAGCGGGTGTGCTCCAGTAGCTCCACACGCCATGGCTATGGGCTGCCGCGCTAGCAGCTGCTGAGGAGCTGCATGTTGCCCGTTGTCTTTCCTCAAGTAAAGAGCAGTGGCAACCACAGCATCTTGTGGCCAGGCCTTCCTACTGCACAAGGTGGCGTGCGGTCTAGCAATCTGCCGTGATGGTCTGAAAATCTGTTGCAGCTGATAGCACCACCACTCAACTACAAGAAGGCAATTTACTACCTAAATGGTTAATTGTTTCAATTTTTTTCATGCTGCCTACTGAGGTTCTAGGACTGTGCAATGATGGACTTATGTTAGACTGAGACAATGGAATTGTGCAAGTAATGATTAATAACTTCCTTCTTCCATGATTTTCCATATTTAGCTATTTCCTGCGTCCATGATTCTTGCTATTTGCGTTAGTTTTATGATGCCAATGCCATTATTTGTTAGCTGCTATTTTTTTTTTTTTTTTGCATCTGTTACTGAGCATAGCTCCATTGTCAATGATGTCTTTACTTCACAGTACCTTGGTTGTTATATTACTGAGCACATCCCATTGCCAATGATGTATTTATTCTTATCGATCTCAAAATTAGTTGGGGTCTATTGTGGTCGTGGTGAAACCCTAGCTGCCATTTTGTTGGGGTCAATGGTATGGTCAACTTCCTTGGCTAATGCTTGAGATCTGACTGATGGTGGACAATTCGACAGCGGCAAAGTGAAATTTCTGAAATGGAAGGTATGTGCTTCGTTCTATTAATTTGCCCCACACCTCTAATTATTTATTTATACTTTGCTCATAAACGATCACAGGTAATTGCTTTTCCATTTAGAAAGAGAGAACTTTCAGTAATCTAAACTTAGTTGAATTGTCTTGATGCAGTGTCGGTTGCCACATAATTTCTGTGTTATAGCAGATGAAGAAACTTAAGAGAGTTCGTAGGCTGATAAATTTCTTCTTGCTCCTGCCCTTGTTAGGTGAGTAGTTTGTTTTCTCCCCTATCAGCATATTTGTATTCTTACTTTGTGTAGACAAAGTGAAGGTACTTTTTCCATGATATAATCTTCATGCTTTTGCTAACTCATTATCCAAATTTGCAATATTTAAGCTACAGAATGCAATTTTATTAAAGGTTATCGCTGCTTCATGAACCTCCAAAGCTAAAAATCCCACTTTGGCTATTTTTTTCCTTGTCAGCCGGTGCGTTTCAGTTCCCTCTTATTTAATCTAATAGATTGCATTACATGGTCTAATTCCCAAGTGTCTGTTAGTGTAGCTTATTTGGTTGATACTGAAAAAGGTTGCTTACTTCCTTACTGCAAGACTATTTTTAACTGATACAAACTATAGCTATGGCAGCTGGTTAGACACCAGCACCTGCATGTGTGAAACCAAACATTTGGCTATTTGTATTCGGATCTGATCCGATTACAAGTGTATACATTTGTTATGCCTACTAACTTTGATTCCTTTGAAACATGATTATCAAGGCATTATCCTTTACTGCCTAGGCTTCTCCGTGCTTTGATTTGTTTTGTGTTGCCCTGAATTTCATAGCCGACGTCCTCCTCAGTCACCAAAATGTTCATAGCATTTGGATAGGCAGTGCGAATGGGACCAATTTGGACATAGAAATGGGCCTGAATCTGTGAATGCAGTGCTGATAATGTGCGGTGATGTTCTATCTTTTCTGAACTGCATGCTATTCAGTTGCCGACTCAGCTGCAAGTACCTATTTAGAGTTTACCCTCTCCTCTCTTGAAACCTAATTAATTATACCTTTTTGAGTGTACAGAGACATTGCTTCAGTCCTGGTTTCTGAGCAAGGCTTTTGCTCTATGCATATATGGCATATAATATTCCTGATCAACATGCATGCAGGGTATACTTCACTGCTACAAATGTTTGCCCTTACTAATTTGTCGTTGACTAATAATGTGAAGTACCTTATACTTTTGTGAGTTCTGATTAACCTATTTGCTTGTGGCAGTGCATGGTTCAGAAAGGAACCGGAGAAGTCAACAAATTATATTGGGTCAGTAACAATTTGTACTTATCTGAGCGTTTACTGCCTATATGGTTTATGTGTAATAGGGTATTGTCGACTTTGAAAACTTTGTCGGTTAGAGACTAACTTCTTGGTAATATTATTCGTTTGTTTTATGTCATGTCAAATATGTTGGAGGACAATGGACATCCTAAATAAATTATTACATTGAGGTTCGCTAGAAGGCTGACGGATAACCAGCCATGTCTTGCGGAACGAATGAAGTACTGCATGTACTAGTTTATTAGTTCAGGTCACTATTGGTATCACGAAGAAAACAAAACCACAATTGAAGTGAAAGAGGACAAGGAACATAGAGCTAGCGGCCTAGCACCATCAACTTTATTGTAGTTGACACGCACCTTTCAAAAAAAGTATAAAAATGGAATCATATGTCTCATTGTTTGAGAGTGTTCATCCAGAAAAGCCAGTGATCTATTGTACTCAATCTAGTGTAATAATAAATAACAAATAATAAACAACGTAGTTGATCTCACTTCTAGAACAAGGTCAAATAGCATCACAATTATTTTAAGAACGAACTCATAGAGGCGACTAATTTAAGGCCACAGGAGTAGCCTTGATATTACAGAATCAATGCCTTCCAGATGCAGTTCAGAAACAAAGAAAGGGTAGAGCCAAAAGCGTGCAATTGTATCTAGTGCAAGTATAAAGGCCCAGAATCATGTCAGCTGCCATTGTTTTCTTTTCCATCCTACTAACCATGTGCTCCGAATTAACCCAAAAACATCAAACTTGAAACATAAGTGCCATTCTACCATCGTATACAATACCAAAAGGCTACCTACACCTCATGACAACAGGTTTAATGACACCCAACACCAAGCAAAGAATAACACAATAGACATTATTTGTATTAAACAACAGGTAATGAACTAAAGTAACTAACTATCTGTATTAATTAATATATATAAGCACAAAAAATAAACAGGGCATCTATTGACTGTTAGGCAAAAGGCATTTGCAAACTCATGCGCTGCATTTGGCAAATAATTAACCATATCACACCACAGTGGTGGAACCAGCATTTTGACCCAGGGCAGTCCTAGTTAAATTTACTGTATGCAATTGAGTATAATCTAAATTCACAATTTGATATGTACAATATTTGAAAGAAATTCAGCATACAAACAGGAGATTGTCAAAAGCATGATACACATTTAAAAGGTCTCCTGGTATCTTACATTCAACACAAAAAAGTTGGAAACTTCCACAGAACACAATGTAAATAATTCTAAGATAAACCAATCATTTCTGTGCTTCATGCCTCAACTGTATGACAATAATTGCAATGTGTAGATAAGCTGACATGAGACATGGCCTAGAACTAGAAAATGTCATGACATTGCAATGAATTTAACTCTCCACCGAGTATGCTCAATGTTGCTCTATTTAAGAAATTGGGGGAAAAAACATTATAATAAATAGTAAGGTCTATTGCCTATTTTCATAGGTAAAGAATCGAGACAAAATGCCAAATATGCTCTCAGCCTCTCACCACTGAATAAGACGAGGCGAGGAGACGCTACAGTCTGCAAAGGGGATGTCCGCTACTCTGGCTTTCCAGAGGCGAAAAGCCGATCTACCTACGCACGTTGGTGAATCGACGTTCGCGGGCACTCCGGCAGGCCGCCTGGTGGTACCCTGCGCCCACCGCCCTCGCCGGCTGCCAGCGACCCGCGGCTGAATCCCTTTAACGGTGGGCAAGGCAGAGCAGGAAGCGGAGCACGGCTGGCGACCGGGTGCCGGAGCAGAGGAGGGGGCACCGCGCACAGAGGAACGGAGGATGGGCCGATGGGGGTGGCGGCGGCGGCGCACGGCGAGGCGATGGCAGTCGCCGACTCGCCGTGTACAGAGTTCTCTCGGTCTCTCTCCTACCCTTTCCGAGAGAGTACACAGCGCTACAGAATAGCCAGTTGGCTAATGGGCCACCCATTCCGGGCCGTAGCAGCGTGTTCTGGGTTGGCGGAGTCGTAGGCTTGTAGCGCGCGAGGCCCAGTAGTCACCAAAGAGTCGAAGACCCTTGCGGAGAGCTTGTCAGCAATTCATCACGTGCGAATTGGGTTCGATACCAACTCGGCTTGGCTTGGCCGGTAACAAGCCTTTAAAGTTTGGCTCGGTAATTAGCTCTAGCTAACTCGTTTGGCCCACGAGCCAGAAGGGAAGAAAGAAATTAGCAATAAATAATTAAAATATATATAGTTTGTTCACTGATTCATCGATCTGTCAATGCAAAAGGAAACATAGATATACTCTCTCCATACTAAAGAAAAAGGTTGACGTTTTGGACACACAGTCTCTAAAGTACAACTTTGACCTCTTATTTTTATAAAAATATTTATCGAAAAGTTGACACAGTCTCTAAAGTACAACTCTAACCTCTTGTTTTTATAAAAATATTTATCGAAAAGTGATATACGTATACTTTTATGAAAGTAGTTTTTAAGACAAATCTATTTATATAATTTTTACATTTTCAAGCTCAATAATTTAAAAGTTATTCATGATTTATATTCTACCGAAACCTTATTCAAAATGTCAAGTATAGAGGGAGGAGTACATGATCTGTATGTCCCAATGAAATGATAATGTGTTGTTAATATAAAGTTTTTGTCCAACAGACCTGCATCAATATTATAGAATAATAAATCATTAAAAATAAGTTTAAAATTGTCGCTAGGAACATATAAACGAGCTAGAACTAGATCATCTAACGCCAGTCAAAAATGAAATTGCCCCCATATATATATATATATATATATATACCCCGTATATACATTATAGACTTAATTTTAACAGCCGCGCGCTTAATTTAGTGGAAACCTAAGTCTCTATGTGAGTTGGTGGACTAGCCTACTCCCATCCCTGGATGTTAGGGCGTATTGGGCTATTATTGTTGTTGCGCTGATGAAGGCACAACATTTGCATGACCATAGATAGCAATGGCATCGCGCCTTCGTTCTCCCTGCTTGGCAACAGTCCGGTTGCCAAGCTCCATCTTCAGCTTGCCCACATCATCACCGCCCCCAGGACGGCGGCAGACGGGCGTGACCCATTCCTCGTGTATGGCGATGTTGAGGAGAAGCATGGACTCGCACGTCAGGGTGTCTACGAAGTCGTTCGTGGAGAACACCCTGTCAACGCGGTTGCTCTCGGGGTCGTAGGTGTACACCTCGTGGCGACTCGTGGCGAGAAGGATCTCTCCTCCAGGCAAGGAGCCGAGCGGGAGCATGCGGAACCCAGCGCGCAAGGCGTCGCTCATCGGCCGGGGCAGGCTCGCCAAGCTGATGCGGCAGCGCAACGTCCACGTCCACGGCGACGACGTCGTCGTCGTCGTCGAGCCGCCGGCAGCCGTCGTCAAAGTCCAGAGATCGTAGTGTCCCATGGCGACGCGGGTGTCCACCACGGCGCACAGAGAGCCGTCGAGGTCGGCGAGATGGAAGGCGTAGCGCGCCCGCTCTTCCGGCGCGTGTACCCACCCGAACTGCTCGGTGTCCACGGAGAGCGACAGGATGGGCTCCGGCGTTGCCGTTGCCAACGACATGGCTTCCGGGCGACTAAAGTTCATGTGCCAGTACATGTGCCAGTAGAAATACCCATCCAAAAACACCGGGGGCCGGCTACAGAGACCCTTGGGCGCGAGCGGCGGCACTCGTCCAGCGCAGGGGCGCCATCCGCCGGACCTCAGGCCGTACACCTCGCAGTGCGGCTGCTTATTCGTGTCCTCGAAGAGCCTGACCACCTTGTGCTCGTTGGACGCCTGATCGAAGCCGAGCCCAGTGCTCGAGAGCACGTAGGGACCGTAGGGGATCATTCTCCTGGACCGTGGGCAGGGGGGCAGGGAGACGTGCTCTCCGGTGGAGAGGTTGCAGACGTGGTACGCCGACACGCTGGGCTGGAAGAGGAGGCTGAGCCCGCGGCAGGGCTTGATGCTCGACATGACCAGATCGTCGGCGTGCATGTCGCCCACGGTCACGAGCTCGTGGACCGACGACGAGGCGTTCTGCTGTGCGGTGGTTGACGTGAGCCTTGAGGTGTAGAAGGACGTGGTTGTGGAGCCTGCGGCGGCGGGCGCGAAGAAAACGATCTCCGGCGGCTGGGCAGCGGCTCTGACGACGGCTTGGTGCGCCTGGACGAAGTGGTCCGAGGTGATCGCGGTGCGCCACTCTCGGCAGACCGCCCGGAAGCGAACGAGAGCAGCGGCCGGGACGCGCGTCAGAATCTGTCCGAGGATCACTTCATTGGGTAGGAACGGCGGCACCACCGGCGCCTCATCCTGAACGTGCCGAGATCTTTTGGACGGTCGTGGCGGCGCCGGCGTCACTCCGGAATATTGCGGCATGGTGGTGGGATCGATCGTATTCAATTGCTTGTGTGAACTCGATTTTTTAGATCAATCAAACTAAACTAGAAAAGTTGGATTTATTTACAACTAATCTCTGTGCTGGTTGCGCACTTCAGGTTGCGTACTTGATTAATGATTATATACAACTTCATGACACCCGGAAACCGCAAAGGATTCGACGCTAACATCAATACCGACACGGCTTCGAGCGTAATCCAGGAACCAAACATGGATCGGTTTTTTAATCGGAGAGACTCCTAGATGAGAGATCTTCCCTGCGATTTTCCGAGCCGAGAAACCCGCAGAGGCAGCTGATCTCTCTGCTTTGGCAACACCATTCCACGCGGGGATCCTGGTGTTTTCCACGGGACAGAAGACCGCGGGACAGCCCTCCCCCGCGACATTTTTCGGCGCTCTTTGGGAGCCCGACGGGCATGGATTGGAGGCCCACTTCCACCGGAACCCGGCCAGATAACACCGGGCGTCGATCCACAGCTCCAACCTCCTCCAATCCCTCGCTCCCCCGGGCTGCTTTGAGGTGAGGGCTCGCGAGTCTCCGCCACCTCGACATGGCATGCATCGTCCTCGCCAAACAGCCACCGGAAAACTTCCTCCGCATGGATATCCTCCCCGGGTGGTGGCGGGAATCAGAAGTCCAAAAAATATCCACGCACATGGCTATCTTCCCTGGGTTCATTGGCCCCTGCTGCCAAAGTAGCCCTCAGGACAACCTCCTCCTAGTTTTGCAAGGCCACGGAGACGTGGAATACAAGCCCAGTCCCGAGAGTCCGAGAGGGCTTTCTCCTGGCCTCTCCTCTCAAGCTCCTAACTTCCCAGGGCTTGACATCGAACCCCGGGGCTTGTTCGTTTCTTAGGAACTAGAACATCCGGCGCCCTTCGCTACCATGACTTTAATTACAAATATTAATATCAAACAGACACATGAATAAACTGGTAAGTTAAAGCTCGTCACATTTCCTTATAAAAAGACAAACAAATGAATGGACTGATATTGATAGAATCTGTCCTATTTCATTATCAAGTATTAAATATCAGCATAGCAAATTACATAGAGCCCAACCGTCAGATAGCAAATTATGATCTAAAAATATGCACAAGTAGCTCAAGCACAACACTTAACTGTGGCTAACACAAAACAGCAGGAACCTCAACACAAACATTTAAAAATTGCCAAAATATTTGGTATCAATTAAGATTACAGAATTCAAATACGTCATTTCTTTCATGCTCTTACAGTGTTCACCTAAAACATCTAATAACTATGAATCCTGCATCTGGCATCATGCATGGCTTAGGAAAACGACCAGGATCATCCAGGGCTCCTTGGTTGTACAGCCACCGACTTGGAAAAGTGGTCATAAAATGAATTTCAACAATTACATTACATAATGTTTATCCGAAGTCTTAGTGGTTGATCCCCAAGAATGTCTATCCGCTTACAATTTTCACTTCTTCGTGTTGCATGCCTTAACTTCACCAAAAATAAGATTAAGAAGCAGGCAATGCGTCCACCAGACTTTAGGAGTGGATACGCAAAAAGTTGATATCCAAATCTATAAGGACCTAGGAAAACAACATCACCAGAGAAACTATGTTAAATGCTTGGTGCAAAAGATTGTGTCACTTGTGCAAGAATATATAAAAAAACATGGATAAACCACTTGTTCACGCCAAACTGGCTACAATGCCCAAGTCAATGCAACAATGCAATATACTACTCTAAAAAGCAAACTTTTCAGTGGTTGGAAATAATGACCAAGTGACATCATGTTAAACATCTCTCTATAGCACTAATGGCAATTATCAAGTAATACCATCGGTCATCAGTGTAAATAGTATAGAATTGCTTAAAGACCACTTTAGGAAATGGAATATAGTATTAACTATCAGAGCAGTACATGCACAGGAATTCAGAAGGCAAAAATAAAGGAATTCATTTCAATCTTTGACAAATTCAAAGCCAGGCGGAAAAGATGTGCTCACCTCTCCTTATCAAAATGGATGGAAAGGGATACTGAAATAAGAGTATTTTGAGGTCATGACTCATGACTGCTTTGGTTTAAAATCAAAGCATAAAATGCTGAGTGTGCAGTCCTTTAATTTCTATGCTCATCACATTACTTTTTAGTGATTATAATTTATATGAAACAAATTTAGAAGAAAAAAAAAGATAGATATCATATCTGAACATCCTTAAAAATGATCTTTCTGGTAACATAAGTGATAAAGGTTATATTGTCTGTCAGGACTCAGAAACATTCTGAATCAAGAATCATCAAATGAGATCAAGTGCAAACAGCCAGTTGTGCGCATCACAGGTAACATCTAGATCCATACCTGGCTGGAGTGATGGTAATTATAAGCAGACTGAAATTTGCACCAGCAGACCATGCCACCGTTTCACCTGCCAACACATGGCACAATTAAAAGATAACAGCAGCAGATTATAGCAAACAAACTGACCAAATGAAAGGACCTGTGAATCTATGATAGTAATTCCAAGTCTATGATAGTAATTCCATCAGGAAATCAGGTCTGCAACATCATGAGAAAGATGAACATCTAGCTACAGACCCGCGCCATCTAAAGATGATTCTCCTAGAAGTACATGACCCCATAAATAAATATTTCATTCATTGTGATTTTTCAGTCGAGTCATACGAACTTTTACCACCTTATTCTAGTGCCACCAGCATTCACTATACATTTCTTTAGATTAATTATATAGGACTACAACGTACAAATAATAAGGAAGAACACACAGCATTTTTCAAGTAAAAGTCTTCCCATTTGCCTGTCCAATACTCACAGTGATCTTGTTCTCTCAATCATGCTACAACCTATCAATCATCAATGAGGAATGTGAATACATAACTTCCTGTCCATAGTGGTAGTACAATTATATTTCAATGAATAAAAGGTGGCACTATGAAATAAAAAATTGATAGCTGACATATATCATCAGTAACTACACACAGTAGCTTCTCGTGAAGTGAACTGCAGACTCTTCATACTAATGACTTAAATGGACATGCTCTAAAATAATCCAGAGTATGGCCCCACCGGTAAACAATACAAGGCACAAAAAACATCTTGAATAACTGCTAATAAATGATACCAATGCTTCTAGAAGAACACAATGCACATAAAAATCAATAGGGCTCCAGAACTGAATTGTTCTTTGTGGCTCTTGGACACAGCAAAGGGGAATGGCCAGAAAACAAGTCTCACTACGGATAGCAAAGCCAAAGCACAGGGGAGGGGACACACCTATCCAGCACCAACATAGCAGGAGAGCAGGAAGACAGAGGATGCCTGTTGGCTCGAGATGGACGCCCTGCCCCTCACCGACCGACGTGGGGATCCAGCGATCCGCATAGATAAGGCATTCTCGTTACAAGCGACCATAGGATCTGGCCAGCCCCTCCAATTCAGCCTCAAGAAATATGAGGAATGCTTGCATTCGAATCATATATAGGAGGTAGATCCTGCCAACCGTTTACATCTGCATTTCTGTTCATTTGACAGATCTTGTTGGCTGTAGCAACAAGCTCTTTGTTCAACAGACAAGTCTGTTCCTTTCTAGCCACTGCATTATTATATAACAATTGTCAAATAAACAGTAACAATAACGAATCAATGTAAGAGGAACTACTTACATTTTAGTTAAAGTTGACATCTTCAATATCTGAACCTCTAATTGTCTCTCCTGACACCTTCACACATATTAGCAAACAGAGCATCCTCATCATGAATATAAATACAGGAAGGAGAGGGTTAAGCAGTGACAAAATTATTGGCATTCCGGAGCGGCAATTGAAGCACAAAAAAATTCCATGCTAGAGAAATTCCTGCTTCACCTCAACTGAATTTGCTCCTGCAAAATTATTGGCATGGGAAACCACCATAAATAGCTTGCATGTAACATTACTCTAATTTAGTAGACCATGTCACATGATCAGAGGCACCATTTATTACCTGATGTGCTTTAATTTAGTACCAGAATTGAGAGGATGAAATCTCTTTTAGCATTAGAGTTTTTGCCCCCTTGCTTCATCAGTTTCCTTAATCTAGAAGAAAAGGCATCTAGCGCCGGAGCACATAACAAATTAATTGGAAATCTAGTGGAATGAATATTATTTCAGCACATAAGAGCATTGAGGAAAGCAATGCTGTAGGATTTCATAGTTGATTTCATAATCTGGATCATTTAGGAGCAAATGAAGTTAGCAATCAACTAACATACTAATGGCACCCCAAGATTGGAGACCAGCAGAGAGCTCACCTTGGCATTTAGCTAGTGGGGAGCAGGTAGCCCAGGGAGCCACCCGCCGCTGCCGCCACCATAGATCCACCAGGCACAGGCTCCCCCATACTGTGTAGGCGGCACGGCTTCCCTTGCTTGAACGATGACAATGCTCTTGCCGGCATTGAGGCGGCATGGGAAAGGGCTAGGTGAGGTCCGTCCAATCTGCAACACCGGATCTCACGTTGCCCAACGCGCTCCACCATGCCGCAGATGACACACGGCTTCCATGCCTAAGCAACGGTAGTTTGGAGGCTGCACGGGGAAGAGAGGGCAGCGAGAGGCGGAGAGTGCGATGGTGGTGGCGGCGGCGGCGGCGGCGGCGGCGGCTGGGATAGGAGAGGACGAAGCGAACCCAATGTCTCAAATTCTCTGGTGCGAGGAGAACAGGGTGACTTTTAACCAACCCTGATGAGTCCCTAGAACGAAGAGTCGTCCATTACGCAGGGATCCCGCCGCGGCCATGACGAAGGCGGGCTTGGGCGAAGCCGAGGTGGACGAGGAGGGGCACGGCGCGGTCCGCGAAGCCGCGGCGAGTGTGGGCGGCAGAGCCAGGGCGGACGGGGTGGAGCACGCCGCGGTCGTCGAAGCCGAGGCGGGCGCAGAGCGGAGAGGAGACGTGGAGGCGGGGCGGCCCGGCGAGCGCCCGCATCCCGGCCTCGCGAGCTCCTGGATCTGGTGCGGGCACTCCTCGGGCTCGATCTCCCTGAGGTGGGTCGCAGCGTCGACGGGGAGGGCGTCGGATTCGGTGGTGGCGGCGTCGGGCACGGGGACGAGCTCGTGGGAGAGGAAGGGGATCTCGTCGAGGAGATCGTCCCAGACCCGCCAGCGGCGAGGTCAGCGATCTACTCAAACCGGCGGCCGATCTACAGGATTCTTCGGAATGCAACTTCCTTCCTCCCAAATTACGCGAGGAGGAAGACGCCCTCCAAATCAAATACGTACCGCACAAACAAAACAAAAACATAACACGGTGCACCAAAACATGTACCAAGAAAGCATTACCCATTACGGTACCAATTACATGTTACAAATACCACGGTGCACCCAACACCGCACCAATTACATGTTCAAAATGTTCCATCGCTGACGAACTCCCCCAAACCGTTTCATGTTCAAACTGGTTTCTCCGGGCTGCTAATCTACTGACGCTGCTCTGGAGGGTTATCGACCACGGTCACCGTCACCGTCACCTCCAGCTGGGGTGACGGTACCGTAACTCTCAACTCGATACATCGAGTCCACCGGGTACCGTCCATGATGTAGAACTGCACGCGGAACCGCACCCCCGCGCCGTCCACCAGGTGGTAAGTGCCATCTTCGGCGTGGTAGTACCGGAGGATCACGTTCACGTACTCCGGACGGTCCACGACCGAAAACACCCGCCACACTGGGTATGGGAGGAGGGGCAAGTGTCGGCGGGGCATTGGCCGGAGCGGGACGGGCCGACCCGCGAAGTAACACCCGCACCTGGCTTCGCTCCCCGTCACCGCGCACCTCTCACAGATCTCCTGGCGGCAGCATGTGAGGATCCAGGACGCGGGCTGGCCTCCGGAACAGAGGAAGCACGAGTTCGGCTCCCACGCCCGCCGCGGTCTCCTGCTCGTGGAGGGCTGTGCAATGCATGTTAGAAGATTTGGGCTATCGTCCAAATATCTCCATAGAAATCCAAAGACCCACTTACACATGCATGCATATGTGACATGGTGGGAGACTTTAGTCTCACCTTGCTAGTCTAAATAGAGTGAAGCCAACTTAAAAGTGTGGGCTATTCCCATCTAGTTGAAGCCATGTGAGAGAAGGAAAAGGAAGAAACACGCGCGCTCGCTCGTCTCGCCTCACCGGGCCGGGCCGGGCCGGGCGGGGCGGGGCGGGGCGCGCGCGCACGACATGCGCGTGAATGGTCCGGCGATTTCCTGCTCCAACCCTTGCGGGTGCGCAGCTTCCTTTTGCCACTCGAAATTTTTGCATGCATGGAAAAAATTGCGCTGGCCTATTTGGTAAGCAATTATTCTCGTATTATGGTAATTACACAAACGGCAGGTTAATTATCATAATGACTGTGATTGAGCGGGTAATTGGTTTCCTATTTACTGCGACGCGTGCGCGTGTATAAATAAAGGGCGAGACGTCGTCCTCTATACACCGAGAATTCTTCTCTCCCTGTTCCACTTTGCTGCGCTGCCGCCGTCTTCCCCATCCCGCCGTCGACGTGCCATCGACGCCGGTAGAGCAGGCTCCGAAGCCGACGTCCTCTCGTGTCCCTGCACGGGATAGGGGGCGCATCAGGTTTTTGGGAAGCGCCGTCGCGACTGCTCGCTGGACGTCTTCTTCCCTTTACGCCCGGTGTTCGCTGATCTCCATCGACGGTCTGCTTCGTCTTCTTTTGCGCTGTTAGCGTCGACAACCCCACTGTAAGGATGTCCGCTCTCTCTCTGTTGTTCATTCTCGCATCCTTTCTGTTGCTAGCACTAGATGTCGTGAATTTGTCTCAGATCGTAGTACTAGTGTTAGATCTCAAACATGATTTACATGCTGTTGGTCTTTTTCTCATTGTCGGAATTAATTTGTGCATCGCTAAATTGCTATTATTTCCAACAATGCAACTCAAATCAATCAGGACTTCAGGGCACGATCCAAGGACAAAGAGGGCAAAGAAAACTTCAGGGGACGATCCAAGGACAAAGAGAGCAAAGAAATGCCCTTTGACAGTACAGAGGGAGGAAATGTACCTGGCCGCCGGGAAGAACGGCGGTGGCACTGCCGCTGGCTGGATTATTGCCTCCTCGCAACAAAACCTCTGCCATCTCGACGAATATGCTGCTGAGTAAGGGAGCCCCAGGAACGATATGTGCGTTCGCGACCGGCAGAGCTTCGGCGGCGGCGGCGGCGGTGGAGCTGTCGGATGATCCAAGAACCGCCTCCACAGCGCCGATTCTTGCCGTGGCACCTGAAGGCGCGACGGCGCTCCTGCCGGTCCCCAGGTCGACGGCGGCGGCGGGCGGCTCGACGCTGTCGTGGACGTCCAAGGTGATGTAGGTGTCGTCGTGGACGCCGACGTCGCGGAAGAGGCTACCGGGCGCGGAAGGCATGTCGGCGATCCTGACGCTGCCGTGGTGGGGTTCTCGAACCTCCATGTCGTCCACGACGATGGTGACAGGCGCGAAGAAGCTCGTGCCGGTACCCAAGTCGGTGGCTGGTGGAGGCGGAGATTCTTGGCCCTCTGACGGTTCGGCGGTGGTGCTCCTGCCGGAGCCGGTGCCGCAGTCGAGACCGGGGAGCGTGCGGTGGGGGGCCTGGGGGAAGCCGAAATTGTCGCAGGGCTGGGGCACGGACGGTTCGGCGGTGGTGCTCCTGCCGGAGCTGGTGCCGGGCTGGGGCACGGTGCCCCCAACGGTGTCTCCTCCCTCTCCCTGACCGACCGCCATTGGCGTTCTTGGAGGAGGGTGGTGGGGGAAGAAGAACGGGAAGAAGAAGCACGGGGTTCGTTATGCCGTTGCGGGTTGGCGGGGTATATATATTTGATAATGAATCTGGACGTTTCGATGTATTTTGCTTGTTCGCTCTCGTAGGCCTATCAGACGGCCCATCAGGCCCATGATATGTTTGTTTCTGTACCGTGTTTATGTATATGATGACCTTGCTAAAAAAATTATGATGACCAAATGAAACGACCTCGATTTCCACGAAGGGAAATCCACAGGCTCGAATTGTAATTCAACAGATTGCTTGGAACAATCCATGAAATTACCCATATCTCAGTTGCCACCAGGATCCATACAACGGTAAATAAGTCTTACATAAACATTTATTACATCGCCACACTGGCGGAATCAACATTCAGAGAAGCTTTAGAAGATGCGGAAGCGATTCATCCTTCACGGCCAACTTGAGTGTAGCACGTGACCCTATTCCTCGTCATCATCTCCCTCGAAGTCGTACTCATTCTCGTCACCTGACAGCAAATTTATCAGTACGATTTGTACTGGCCACGGAGCCCACCTATGCAGCATTTGCTTTGTGGAAAGTGGATGCAAGGCTATACAAGCAGACCTATAGGCTGAGGTTTTCCTATGCAGCTGTAATCAATGTTTATTTAGTCAAGTTTTATCACCAGTTAACACCATCATCCCTTTTCCCATCACCACACCTCACATACCCACACCTCGCTCTCATTCGACAGGCCCAACTCCCTCTCGGGCCTATCTCAGCGGCACACTACCACAACGGGTACACTGCCGGAAAAATGTCATCCAGGGGGAGAAGAGAACACTCACTACACTAGTAGAAGCTTCACAGGAAAGGTCCATAGCCAACAGGTTGGCATATGTATCGATCGATCAACCATACACTCTGCAGAGGTTTCACTACTCACAAGATTAGCCATCATAGGTGTTGCGCAAACACCTAGGCAGAATTCCGGGTGCTTGCTTGCCTAGGTCGATGCCACCCTACCACTCAGCCCTGGGATATTCCGGATCCTACACCGTTATGCTGAGACTGGGAGACACAGTACCGGGCCCATCCAGTGGTACTGTGCATCTAGGACGGAACGGGAACCCATCGACCGTCTCCGCCCACCCTTATCACCTTTCAACCTAGCAGTAGTGGCACCGTCCTACCAAGTAGTCCAGCCGTCTCCCGCCCATCAGAAGCGAGTGAGTAGAAAAGGATTCCCATGAACCTGAAACTAGTCCATCCTAGGTTTGACCAAGCAGGCATCTCCACTTAGGGGATACTCTCCCCGTGCCATCACAGCACCTCCGTCCACGGGCTTCAAACCACCAAGGCTATCCCACCCGGAACCTCCTCAACAACTTTACCCGCCACAGGTATCTCGCTTGGGGATGCCCAGGTTGCACCCCCGGCACGACTTGCCCCATGGGCTCGTCTCACATCCCACTTGGTCGACATCAACCCTTACCACGCACCCAAGACGCACGCAGCACTCTCTCCCAGTAGTTATAATCAGTTATACACCGTCCCAATTCCAACACATAGCATATAGCAAGTAGTAAGTGGTGGAAGAGTAACAGTAAAAATAAGCAGCAGCTAACCTAACAGCGGATAGCAGGGTAAAGTCTTATCAAGGCAGGGAATTCAAATATACTACCATGCAACCAATCCATACATAATCATAAAGCAATAGCAACAATGTCATTTGCAATGCGTAATAGGATCTAAGGATTTGGTGGGACGTGGCACCTTCGTAGTCGTCTCCTAGCTCTTGGAAGTACTCGTGGTCGTCTTCCTTAGTCAGATCCTCCTCCGGCTCTGAAATCGAACACGAAATAGTCGCGTCAGCGACTCCTATAGAGTATTTCAGAAAAATCCAATAAAACAAAGAGCCAAATGCACACAAACATAGTCTTAGATTGTAGATCTCATTTTTCTGAGAATTTTGATATATGGTGCGCAATTTTTGGTCATCGTACGAATAAGTTATGAATTTCCGAAGATTATCCTATTTACTGAAAATGGGAAAACTAGTCGGTTAATCAGGGGCAGCTCGGGATGTGGCGCGCGGGTCCCGTAGTGCGGCATGTGGCGCCTCAACAGAACACAGACCCGATGGTCGTTCAGGTGTTCGATGCTGGTTCCCAGAGAGTTGCCGGAGTTGGCGTAGCTCGGCGTGGCTCGGCGGTGGTCGGTGGTAGCTCGGCTGTGGTTGGGGGTATCTCGGCGGAGCTCGGCGGTGGTCGGGGGTAGCTCGGCGGGGCTCGGCATAGTTCGGCGTACCTCGGCGGGACTCGGGCGAATCGGAAATTCGCGGCGCCGAGGGTGCCGTTCTCCCGAGCTCTCCCGGGGGGGCTCGGGCGAATCGGAGATTCGGTGCGCCCGAGGGTGCCGTTCTCCCGAGGTCTCTCGCGGAGGCTCGGGCGAATCGGAAATTTGGTGCGCCCGAGGGTGCCGTTCTCCCGAGGTCTCTCGCGGAGGCTCGGGCGAATCGGAAATTTGGTGCGCCCGAGGGTGCCGTCCTCCCGAGGTCTCCTGCGGAGGCTCGGGCGAATCGGACATTTGGGCGCCCGAGGGGGCTGCTTTCCCGAGCTCTCCTGGGGAGGCTCGGGCGAATCGGAGATTTGGGCGCCGAAGGGGCTGCTCTCCCGAGCTCTCCTGGGGAGGCTCGGGCGAATCGGAAATTTGGGCGCCGATGGGCTGCTCTCCCGAGCTCTCCTGGGAAGGCTCGGGCGAATCGGAGATTTGGTGCGAGCAGGGTTCCAAGGCGTCTGTTCAAGGCGGCGGTGTCTCTCCGGTGCGGCGGACGATGACAGGGCGGCGATGGCCATATTTCGGCAAGGCAGGGCTCGGCTTTCTAGCGGCGGTGCCGAGGCAGACTTGGCGAACCTCGGCGGCCTTTCTCCGCAGCGCGAGGCGACCGGGGGTACTCGGAACGGATCTTAGGCGAGGCGGAACCTGTCGGCGGCGATGTCGTCGCGACGGTGAGGTTCCGGCGGGGTTAAGGAGGTCTTCTAGGAGATGTATACGCGTCCAGGGTCCAAGGCGATGGTATACCAACTACCAATTTTGGCTACCGAGCTTTCCAAGGTGCTCGGTTGTGGCGGCGGCGTGTCGCCGACGACGGCGGAAAGCGGCATCGCGGCTACGACCAAGTATTGGTTCAATCGAATGCGGTCTTGTCAAATTGGTGAGGCCAGAGAGGCATACAACACTCTGGTGGCGAACTTAGCCACGGCATGACCTTCTTTTGGCTACGGCTCGCGGCGGCGCTCCGGTAAGGTCGCGGCGCACGCGGCCAAGGCGATTCAGGCTTCCTCTAGCGCTTAGATCCGCGTAGCTAGCTCAAGGGGGTCGTGGCGGTGCTCCACGACGTTCTAACCTGTACGGGTGCTAGTCGGATTGCTCGGAACGGGTGATTCGGCGTCGGAACGCGTCGGTGGTGAGCGCACTCCGCCGAGAACGCGTC
Source organism: Eremochloa ophiuroides (assembly GCA_038502445.1). Lineage (NCBI taxonomy): Eukaryota > Viridiplantae > Streptophyta > Magnoliopsida > Poales > Poaceae > Eremochloa > Eremochloa ophiuroides. Next base: position 88,275,487 of record JAHLJS010000002.1, on the reverse strand, counting down.
GTGCTGCGTTCTCGGTCTAGCAAGCTTGTAATCCGGGGGTTTTGGCTGGTCGAGTGAGTGCATGGTGCAGGTGATCTTCCCGAGCCGGTATAGGCTCGTGCCTGCGCGTCCCGAGGGTGGAACGCCATGGCAAAAGCAGGGCAAGGTTCGGACATGGCGTGCGATGGCTCACCGTGGTGTCGGTGAAGCTAGGATGGCGGTGCAGTGGCGAGTCGGAGCCGTGCAGAGCGATCGCAGTGCCGTGCCGCTCCTCGTCCGCAGCTCGGCTTCTCCTCCGTGTCCGGCTCCGGCGTGCTCCACGGCGGCGGCGCTCCGGCAGCTTCTCCTCCTCTGCTCCGCCCTTCTCCTACGCTCTCTCTCTCGGCTTGGTGCGGTGTGCCGGTCTGTGCTGCGGTGGCGGCGAGGGGAAATGAGGGTAGGGCTTCGGGGTGCTCCAATTTATAGACGAGCTTGGCCAGCTCCAATGGCGAACGGTCTCGATTGCGCTCGGCCGATCGAAGGGCCGTGGCTCGAGTGGATCTAGGGCTCCGGATGGCGCGGGTTCGCTTGGCGGCCAAGAAAGGAGGGGACAGGAGGGGGACAGCGGGGTCCAGGGCTCTGCCATGCTGTCGGCTGTGGGACCGGGGTCACGCCATTCGCGCGACACCCCCGGCAGGCGCGTCGCCTTCGTGAGGAAGAAGAACAGTGGGGGCGAGAGTGGCTGACAGGCGGGGCCGGGTTGGCAGCGAGCGCGAGCGCGAGCGCGTGTGTGCCGGTCGCGCGCGTGCGCTGCCGAGCCGCGACGTGGGCCGCGCGCGGTGAGATGAGGAGAGGAAGGTCGGGCGGCTCGGGCTGGCTTGCTGGCCGAACTCTCTTTCTCCTTTTCTGTTTTCAGTTTAGTGTATATATACATATATTGCCCATTTTAATTTATTGAGTAAATACAAACATAAATTGCAATAAATCCCAAATGTGATGCATAAGTTATTATTCTATGTGAATGGAATTAAAATGCAAACTACACTCCTTTATTTACCAATTTCATAATGAAACCTATATGCTTGCACAAGAAAAATGGGTTTTCACAATAAATAAATGAAAAATTTTAATTGGTTGGGATTTTTAGGTTGTGTGGATTTTTAGGGTTGTTACAGTCCTCCCCCCTCATTAGGATCTCGACCTCGAGATTCAGGGATAACGTACCCTTCGAAGAGGTAAGGAAACATAATCCGCAAGTCCGATTCCTTTTCCCACGTAGCTTCCCTTTCAGTGTGATTGCTCCACTGTACCTTGCACATCGGAATGGTTTTGTTTCGCGTCTCTTTGGTGTCCCGTGCCAAGATCTTGATCGGATGTTCCTTGTATTCAAGTGTGTCTTGCAGGTCTAATGCATCTGTAGGAACTTGCTCCTCGGGAAGCTTCAAACACTTCCTTAATTGCGAGACATGGAACATGGGGTGTACTCCAGATAATTCCTCCGGTAGTTCCAGCTTGTAAGCAAGCTTTCCAACCCTTTTACAGATCTTGTATGGCCCAACATATCTTGGTGCCAATTTCCCTTTTACGTGGAATCTGACAGTGCCACGAAGTGGAGATACCTTGAGGTAGACATAATCCCCAACCTCGAACTCAAGCTTTCTACGTCTTCTATCTGCATAGCTCTTTTGCCTACTCTGTGCAATCCTCAAATTCTCTCTTACTTGGGCAACACCTTCTTCTGCTTCCACAATCTTAGCAGGACCGAAGAATGTCCTCTCACCTGGTTCTGACCACATTAGCGGGGTTCTGCACGGTCTTCCATACAACGCTTCAAATGGAGACATCTTAATGCTTGTCTGATAACTGTTGTTGTATGAGAACTCGGCGTGGGGTAGACAGCTCTCCCATCCTTCCTTGTACCTCAATACACAAGCACGTAACATGTCCTCGAGAATCTGGTTCACTCTTTCTGTTTGCCCATCCGTTTGCGGGTGGTATGCGGTGCTATAGTCGAGCTTGGTTCCGATGGACTTGTGCAAGGATTTCCAGAACTGTGATACGAACTGTGAGCCTCGGTCAGATATAATACTCAGAGGCGCCCCATGTAACTTCAAAATGTTTGATACGTACAGATCTGCTAGCTTTTCGACTCTATATTTCCTTTTGACCGGTATAAAATGTGCAACTTTGGTTAGACGGTCCACTATTACCCATATAGAATCATATCCATGCTCGGATCGGGGCAGTCCTATTATGAAGTCCATGGATATGCACTCCCACTTCCATTCTGGTATCTCAACTGGTTGTAGCAACCCTGCTGGTCTCTGATGTTCGGCCTTGATTCTATTGCATGTATCACATCGGGCTACATGCCCTGCAATGTCTGTCTTCACATTCTCCCACCAGAAGTGCTTCCTTAGATCATGGTACATCTTGGCTGACCCTGGGTGTATGCAGTATTTGGAGTCGTGCCCTTCCGACAGAATCTCTTCTCGTATCGCCGAATCCGTCGGTACACAGATTCTATCTTTGTACCATACAGTTCCCTGCTCATCTTCTCGGTATTCAGGGCCTCTTCCCAGCTTCATCAAACCACGGATATAGTCTATCTCAGGACAGTTCTTTTGCGCTTCACGGATTCGTGAGGTGAGATTGTACTCGACGCGAAGCTCATTTAGCATGCCATAGGAGACTACCTCGAGCTGGAACGCGTCAAACTCTCTCCTGAGCTCAGGTGGCATAGAGTTGGTGATGAGGGTATGGCAGTAGCTTTTGTGGCTAAGTGCATCAGCGACAACATTAGCCTTTCCTGGGTGATAATGGATCTCAAGATCATAGTCCTTGATGAGTTCCAGCCATCTGCGTTGCCTCATATTCAGATCTTCCTGTGTGAAGAAGTACTTCAGGCTCTTGTGGTCAGTGTAGATGTCGCACTTGTTGCTTATCAGATAGTGTCTCCAAATCTTGAGTGCATGTACCACGGCTGCAAGTTCTAGGTCATGAGTCGGGTATCGCTGCTCATGCTCCTTCAACTGTCTTGAGGCATAAGCTATCACTCTTCCTTCTTGCATTAGTACACAGCCCAAACCTTGCCGAGAGGCATCACAATATACAACAAAATCCTTGTGAATATCGGGCAGGGCTAGTACAGGTGTAGTAGTGAGCTTCTCCTTCAAGGTCTGAAAACTCTTCTCGCATTCAGGAGTCCATATAAACTTGTTCTCTTTCTTCAGCAAGTTGGTCATGGGTCTTGCAATCTTGGAAAAATTCTCAATAAATCTGCGATAGTATCCTGCAAGTCCCAAAAAGCTTCTGATTTCTGACACATTACAGGGTTGTTCCCACTCTTTCACAGCTTCTATTTTGGCTGGGTCTACTGCGACTCCTTCTCCTGACAGTACGTGTCCAAGGAAAGCAACTTCCTCAAGCCAGAATTCGCACTTGGAGAATTTGGCGTAAAGCTGGTTGCGAGACAACCTCTCCAATACGGTCCTCAGATGATGTTCATGTTCCTCTTTTGTGGCTGAATAAACCAATATATCATCAATGAATACCACTACAAACTTGTCTAGCTCATTCATGAAGATCTTGTTCATCATGTTCATGAAGTATGCTGGAGCATTAGTGAGTCCAAATGAGACTACTGTGCACTCATACTGTCCATATCTAGTGACAAATGCAGTCTTCGGGATATCTTCTTCCCTGATCTTCATCTGATGATACCCTGATCGGAGATCGATCTTTGAGAAGTACTTGGCCTTACTCAATTGATCTAACAGATCATCGATGCGGGGCAATGGGTACTTATTCTTGACTGTAACCGCATTCAGATTCCGGTAGTCAATGCACATCCTCATCGTGCCATCCTACTTCTTGACAAACAAAACGGGAGATCCCCAGGGCGAAGCACTTGGCCTAATGAAACCCTTCTCCAGTAATTCTCCCAGCTGCTTCTTGAGTTCCTTCAACTCATCAGCCGACATTCTGTAGGGTCTTTTGGCAATCGGTGCAGTCCCTGGCATCAGCTCTATAACAAACTCCACATCTCTATCTGGTGGCATTCCTAGCAACTCCTCTGGAAATACGTCATTGAATTCACAGACTACTGGCACATCTCTGAATGTCAGCTCTGTCTTATCTGCTTTAGTCTCCAGAGCACATAGGAGGGCTTGGACTCTCTCGGTTTGGGGTACACATCGGACAGCTGTTCCCCAAGGGTGGGTTACCTGAACATATCTAGGTGAACAAGATATCACTCCCCGGTGTTTGGTTAGCCAGTCCATATCTAAGCTATTGGAGGGTAGTAGGGTTAGGTCAGCTCGAAAGTCAAGTCCCTCGATTGTGATTATCACTCCCCTACATATGTGAATGCTTCTGAAGGTTCCTAAGGGCGAGCTAGTTAGGATGGGGTTTGCTCTCGGGGTTACAGGTATGTTATGCTTTCGTGCATATGCAGATGAAATGTATGAACATGTAGCTCCCGAATCGAACAGAACTGTAGCCATGTTACCCTGAACTAGGAACGTACTGTACACAGCATCAGGTGCAGCTTCAGCTTCCTCAGCGGTCATGTGGTTCAGTCTTCCTCGGGTAGCAGATCCCCGGTTCGGTGTGCCCTGTGCAGCTGCTGGTGCACGGTTGAGGTCGGGGCACACAGCCACACGGTGTCCAGGCTTGCCGCATCCAAAGCAAGTGAAGGGCGCACTGCCTGCTGTAGCTGTCGCAGGAGCCTTCCAATTGCTTGTCCTTGGCGTGTTGGTAGCGGGGGCGGGTGTGTTCTGCACAGCTCGAGTCGGCGCAGGGTAGGTCTGAGCGGGGCGGTGATAGTTGCTGCTGTTGGTACCACCACGGCTCGTTCCCGAAGAGGGTCCCTGGCGAGTCCGAAAAGACGGAGGTGCACCTGTTCGCTGTCTCTGAGGTGGAGCAGTGCGAGCGGGTCCCTCAGAGCGGCGCTTCTTTCCCCTGTTCTGGGCCTCGAATTCCAGTCGTGCTTCCATGCGATCCTTCTCGATCTCAATACAGCGGTCAATCAGCTCACGCAGAGTGTAGCTCTTGTTCCCTGACAGAGCCAACCTGATCTTGGTCTGAAGTCCCTTCCTGTAGTAGTACATCTTTTCCTTCTCGGAACTCACGCAAGACGCAGGTGCGTAGCGGAGCAAGCAGTTGAAGCGGGTGGTGTACTCGTGGATCCGATCAGCTCCCTGGGAGATGTTGCGAAACTCGTTCTCCTTGGCCTCCATGACTCCCTCAGGAATGTGGTGGTCACGGAAAACCTCGGTGAACTCATCCCAGTCAATGCGGGCTGGGTCTTCGTGAGCGCTGGTGTAGTTGTCCCACCATGCCCGTGCAGCACCGGTCAGCTGGTGGCTAGCAATCCCAACACACTCCTCGTCGGAGCAAGTGGTCAGGTCCAGCTTCTTCTCCATCTCCTTAAGCCAATCATCGGCAGCGAGAGGATCGCTGTCGGTCCCGTCGAAGGTAGGTGGCCTCAGCTTCAGGAAACCCTCCAGTTTCCTTTGGAAGTCATTCTGGGGTGGCCCATGGTGCCTGTTCATCCCAGCAGCTATGGCATTCAGCAGCTGGGTCTGCTGAGCCATCACTTCCGCCAACGTCGGTGGCGGCGGCGGTGGCGGAGGCACGTTCTCGCCTTGTGGTGGCGGATCGATCACCGGCGGTGCATCCTCTGCCCGGCGCAGCTCTTCTTCCAGGTTAACTCCAGCACGTCTGCCAGCTGGGCGTCCACGGTTGCGACCACGCCCACGTCCTGGCGCAGGCGCGGGGGAGGGCTGGCGGTTCTCCAGGCATGCGGAACGTCTCATCGACATCTGAAGCTATTAGGTACGTGCTCAGTGCAGTAATAATCTTGTAATTGTTTAAGTAGGAGTTAGATGTTTTCAACGATTTAAATGGATTAAAACATTTTTCACGCTATCCTACACTCAACCAAAGAAGCATAGAGATCCATAAGAAGCATAAGATCCAAATATCACTCATCACATGGTTATTATTATATAAAGGATGTTCCTAGCTGCTAAGAAGATCGTGCTATGCGCAGATAGCCAATGATAGGACAACTCATGGTATCACTAGTCTAAGGGCTACGCAGGGTCCCATAAGCTACTGGTGCATAAGGTCAATAGCCATTTGATCGGGATCTCAATAGTGCCGTCGTGCAGTGGACGAAGTGGTGGTCCAAGGCTGGTCATCTGCAAATTTTTCAAGAAACGGATTAGCAGGTCCTTGTATTAGATAAGCCATTGCATAAAAAGTGAATGCAAGGTCGGTAATATAACCGAAAGAGAGTCTGGTTTCCTATTCTAACGTCCATTTTCTATGGGTCTCGTCCTACAGTCAAGTATGGCTCCGATACCAACTGAAACGACCTCGATTTCCACGAAGGGAAATCCACAGGCTCGAATTGTAATTCAACAGATTGCTTGGAACAATCCATGAAATTACCCATATCTCAGTTGCCACCAGGATCCATACAACGGTAAATAAGTCTTACATAAACATTTATTACATCGCCACACTGGCGGAATCAACATTCAGAGAAGCTTTAGAAGATGCGGAAGCGATTCATCCTTCACGGCCAACTTGAGTGTAGCACGTGACCCTATTCCTCGTCATCATCTCCCTCGAAGTCGTACTCATTCTCGTCACCTGACAGCAAATTTATCAGTACGATTTGTACTGGCCACGGAGCCCACCTATGCAGCATTTGCTTTGTGGAAAGTGGATGCAAGGCTATACAAGCAGACCTATAGGCTGAGGTTTTCCTATGCAGCTGTAATCAATGTTTATTTAGTCAAGTTTTATCACCAGTTAACACCATCATCCCTTTTCCCATCACCACACCTCACATACCCACACCTCGCTCTCATTCGACAGGCCCAACTCCCTCTCGGGCCTATCTCAGCGGCACACTACCACAACGGGTACACTGCCGGAAAAATATCATCCAGGGGGAGAAGAGAACACTCACTACACTAGTAGAAGCTTCACAGGAAAGGTCCATAGCCAACAGGTTGGCATATGTATCGATCGATCAACCATACACTCTGCAGAGATTTCACTACTCACAAGATTAGCCATCATAGGTGTTGCGCAAACACCTAGGCAGAATTCCGGGTGCTTGCTTGCCTAGGTCGATGCCACCCTACCACTCAGCCCTGGGATATTCCGGATCCTACACCGTTATGCTGAGACTGGGAGACACAGTACCGGGCCCATCCAGTGGTACTGTGCATCTAGGACGGAACGGGAACCCATCGACCGTCTCCGCCCACCCTTATCACCTTTCAACCTAGCAGTAGTGGCACCGTCCTACCAAGTAGTCCAGCCGTCTCCCGCCCATCAGAAGCGAGTGAGTAGAAAAGGATTCCCATGAACCTGAAACTAGTCCATCCTAGGTTTGACCAAGCAGGCATCTCCACTTAGGGGATACTCTCCCCGTGCCATCACAGCACCTCCGTCCACGGGCTTCAAACCACCAAGGCTATCCCACCCGGAACCTCCTCAACAACTTTACCCGCCACAGGTATCTCGCTTGGGGATGCCCAGGTTGCACCCCCGGCACGACTTGCCCCATGGGCTCGTCTCACATCCCACTTGGTCGACATCAACCCTTACCACGCACCCAAGACGCACGCAGCACTCTCTCCCAGTAGTTATAATCAGTTATACACCGTCCCAATTCCAACACATAGCATATAGCAAGTAGTAAGTGGTGGAAGAGTAACAGTAAAAATAAGCAGCAGCTAACCTAACAGCGGATAGCAGGGTAAAGTCTTATCAAGGCAGGGAATTCAAATATACTACCATGCAACCAATCCATACATAATCATAAAGCAATAGCAACAATGTCATTTGCAATGCGTAATAGGATCTAAGGATTTGGTGGGACGTGGCACCTTCGTAGTCGTCTCCTAGCTCTTGGAAGTACTCGTGGTCGTCTTCCTTAGTCAGATCCTCCTCCGGCTCTGAAATCGAACACGAAATAGTCGCGTCAGCGACTCCTATAGAGTATTTCAGAAAAATCCAATAAAACAAAGAGCCAAATGCACACAAACATAGTCTTAGATTGTAGATCTCATTTTTCTGAGAATTTTGATATATGGTGCGCAATTTTTGGTCATCGTACGAATAAGTTATGAATTTCCGAAGATTATCCTATTTACTGAAAATGGGAAAACTAGTCGGTTAATCAGGGGCAGCTCGGGATGTGGCGCGCGGGTCCCGTAGTGCGGCATGTGGCGCCTCAACAGAACACAGACCCGATGGTCGTTCAGGTGTTCGATGCTGGTTCCCAGAGAGTTGCCGGAGTTGGCGTAGCTCGGCGTGGCTCGGCGGTGGTCGGTGGTAGCTCGGCTGTGGTTGGGGGTATCTCGGCGGAGCTCGGCGGTGGTCGGGGGTAGCTCGGCGGGGCTCGGCATAGTTCGGCGTACCTCGGCGGGACTCGGGCGAATCGGAAATTCGCGGCGCCGAGGGTGCCGTTCTCCCGAGCTCTCCCGGGGGGGCTCGGGCGAATCGGAGATTCGGTGCGCCCGAGGGTGCCGTTCTCCCGAGGTCTCTCGCGGAGGCTCGGGCGAATCGGAAATTTGGTGCGCCCGAGGGTGCCGTTCTCCCGAGGTCTCTCGCGGAGGCTCGGGCGAATCGGAAATTTGGTGCGCCCGAGGGTGCCGTCCTCCCGAGGTCTCCTGCGGAGGCTCGGGCGAATCGGACATTTGGGCGCCCGAGGGGGCTGCTTTCCCGAGCTCTCCTGGGGAGGCTCGGGCGAATCGGAGATTTGGGCGCCGAAGGGGCTGCTCTCCCGAGCTCTCCTGGGGAGGCTCGGGCGAATCGGAAATTTGGGCGCCGATGGGCTGCTCTCCCGAGCTCTCCTGGGAAGGCTCGGGCGAATCGGAGATTTGGTGCGAGCAGGGTTCCAAGGCGTCTGTTCAAGGCGGCGGTGTCTCTCCGGTGCGGCGGACGATGACAGGGCGGCGATGGCCATATTTCGGCAAGGCAGGGCTCGGCTTTCTAGCGGCGGTGCCGAGGCAGACTTGGCGAACCTCGGCGGCCTTTCTCCGCAGCGCGAGGCGACCGGGGGTACTCGGAACGGATCTTAGGCGAGGCGGAACCTGTCGGCGGCGATGTCGTCGCGACGGTGAGGTTCCGGCGGGGTTAAGGAGGTCTTCTAGGAGATGTATACGCGTCCAGGGTCCAAGGCGATGGTATACCAACTACCAATTTTGGCTACCGAGCTTTCCAAGGTGCTCGGTTGTGGCGGCGGCGTGTCGCCGACGACGGCGGAAAGCGGCATCGCGGCTACGACCAAGTATTGGTTCAATCGAATGCGGTCTTGTCAAATTGGTGAGGCCAGAGAGGCATACAACACTCTGGTGGCGAACTTAGCCACGGCATGACCTTCTTTTGGCTACGGCTCGCGGCGGCGCTCCGGTAAGGTCGCGGCGCACGCGGCCAAGGCGATTCAGGCTTCCTCTAGCGCTTAGATCCGCGTAGCTAGCTCAAGGGGGTCGTGGCGGTGCTCCACGACGTTCTAACCTGTACGGGTGCTAGTCGGATTGCTCGGAACGGGTGATTCGGCGTCGGAACGCGTCGGTGGTGAGCGCACTCCGCCGAGAACGCGTCGTGCTGCGTTCTCGGTCTAGCAAGCTTGTAATCCGGGGGTTTTGGCTGGTCGAGTGAGTGCATGGTGCAGGTGATCTTCCCGAGCCGGTATAGGCTCGTGCCTGCGCGTCCCGAGGGTGGAACGCCATGGCAAAAGCAGGGCAAGGTTCGGACATGGCGTGCGATGGCTCACCGTGGTGTCGGTGAAGCTAGGATGGCGGTGCAGTGGCGAGTCGGAGCCGTGCAGAGCGATCGCAGTGCCGTGCCGCTCCTCGTCCGCAGCTCGGCTTCTCCTCCGTGTCCGGCTCCGGCGTGCTCCACGGCGGCGGCGCTCCGGCAGCTTCTCCTCCTCTGCTCCGCCCTTCTCCTACGCTCTCTCTCTCGGCTTGGTGCGGTGTGCCGGTCTGTGCTGCGGTGGCGGCGAGGGGAAATGAGGGTAGGGCTTCGGGGTGCTCCAATTTATAGACGAGCTTGGCCAGCTCCAATGGCGAACGGTCTCGATTGCGCTCGGCCGATCGAAGGGCCGTGGCTCGAGTGGATCTAGGGCTCCGGATGGCGCGGGTTCGCTTGGCGGCCAAGAAAGGAGGGGACAGGAGGGGGACAGCGGGGTCCAGGGCTCTGCCATGCTGTCGGCTGTGGGACCGGGGTCACGCCATTCGCGCGACACCCCCGGCAGGCGCGTCGCCTTCGTGAGGAAGAAGAACAGTGGGGGCGAGAGTGGCTGACAGGCGGGGCCGGGTTGGCAGCGAGCGCGAGCGCGAGCGCGTGTGTGCCGGTCGCGCGCGTGCGCTGCCGAGCCGCGACGTGGGCCGCGCGCGGTGAGATGAGGAGAGGAAGGTCGGGCGGCTCGGGCTGGCTTGCTGGCCGAACTCTCTTTCTCCTTTTCTGTTTTCAGTTTAGTGTATATATACATATATTGCCCATTTTAATTTATTGAGTAAATACAAACATAAATTGCAATAAATCCCAAATGTGATGCATAAGTTATTATTCTATGTGAATGGAATTAAAATGCAAACTACACTCCTTTATTTACCAATTTCATAATGAAACCTATATGCTTGCACAAGAAAAATGGGTTTTCACAATAAATAAATGAAAAATTTTAATTGGTTGGGATTTTTAGGTTGTGTGGATTTTTAGGGTTGTTACACCAAAATACCCGTACGATTATATATGCATTTAAATAACTGCTTCCCCTCAAAAAATAAATTTAAATAAATAACTGATAATTGTATTACTAGTTTTCACTTTTTAGTGACATATATGTTTTATTCCAAGCACTATATGTTTTAATTTTACCAAGTGTTTTAAATAGTGGCAAAGAGCATCTCCGAAAAGTCTTTCTAAAATTTACTCTCTAAATCATTATTTAGATAGTCATTTAAATACCAAAGTTATTTTATCTTTGTATTCTCCAATAGTTTTTCTATACCTTGTGTACACTGTAGGGAGTCGTTCTCGCTTTGCATCTTTGCCAGCGAGAAATCCTGAAAAGAGAATGTCTATATTTAGTGAACCAATTTATAAGGTTGTCAGAGGGTTTCTTATAAAAATCTTTATTCCTATAAATTTTGAAGGATATAAAGTGTCTCTTGAAATTGCTCTAAATCGGGCTATAGCGGCCAATAGTGGCTAAATGGTACATAGAGCAAATACTTAATCTTGTATAAACAACTATATCACCAAAGCTCGTTGCCGACGCATAATTTTGTGGACAGACTTGTGTTGGAGCTAGGGGAGGGGAAGCAAGTGCAGCGGGCCCAGGTTCTGGTGCACCGGAGTAGGCCGGCATGGATTGCACCCCCTCAGGTGTTGTTAAAATCAATGTCGACGCGGCTTTATCCAAGAACACATCCACTACTTCGGCAGCAGCAATAGCAAAATATGAGGATGGTCGTTTTACGGGAGCCTCGGCTCTGGTCCTTCGCGGAATTATCGACCTGGAGGTGATGGAATCCATTGCACACAGAGGAGGGATGTCTCTCACTTTAGACCTACGAGCTGACAATTTCAGGTTAGCTAGTGACTGTCTGAATGTCGTGAAGAGTATCCACCAAGGTGACCTCGGAATCTATGGACAGGTTATTCAGCAGATCAATGCGAGGATGACAGCTTTTAGAAGTGTCGAGTTTGTACATGAGCATAGAGACTCAAATACTGATGCTCATAGGATAGCTTGTAGTTCGATACATGCCGAGTTAGGGTGGTATGTATGGTTCTTGAACCCATCTGATGGTGTTTGTAATATGTACAATCCTCCTGGCTGAATAAAGAGGGTGGTGTTGCTAAAAAACTATAACGAGAGATTTACAACCTTGATATTAGCTAATAGATACCCCCTCCGTCTTTAAATAGCTGGCGTTGTTGGTATGCGTGCTGCAACTTTGATTCGGTCTGTAAAAATTGTGTAACATTTGTATCTCCAATTAAATTTATTAAAAAAACTAGATTCAAAGATCTTTTCAATGATTCTAATTATATTTCATATTAATATATATATATGGTGCATTTTATATACTCCCGGGAGTAGTTACTCTCATCTTTAAAAAACCACCTTGCGTATGTGTTCATACTTATTTATCACTTTGAGTATGTTTACATACTCATATTATGGTGCTCCAAATCTTTTTATGCGAAAATTTTTTAAGGGAACCTGTAATTTTTAATATATTACGAAAATCCTACTTACTGTAGTATATAAAATAAGTATGACCATATACTCGATGTATGCATGCATACTTGACAAATATACTACCATAGATGGTCTAGTATGATCATATACTTCATGCACATACACTTCATTCGATCATATATGCCCTAAATCTGAAGATATAAACATGGGAGTAACTACTCCTATGTTTATATCTTAAGATTTTGGATATGTATGACCAAACAAAGTATATGTATGCGAAGTATACGATCATACTAGACCATCTATGGTGGTATATTTGTCAAGTATGCATGCATACATTGAGTATGTGGTCATACTTATTTTATATACTACAGTAAGTGGTATTTTCGTAATATATTAAAAAGTACGGGTTCCTTTAAAATTTTTTCACATAGGAAGATTTAGAACACTATAATATGAGTACGTAAACATACTTTGAGTGATAAATAAGTATGAACACATACGCAAGGTGGTTTTTTAAAGATGGGAGTAACTATCCCGGAAGTATAGAAAATGCATATATATATATATATATATATATATATATATATATATATATATATATTAGTAGTAGTAGATTGTAGAGATAGATTATGTGTTTCTCTTCGTGTTATATATGTAGGAGGACATCGAACAGCCTAAATTATTACATTGAGGTTCGCTAGAAGGCTAACGGATAACCAGCCATGTCTTGCGGAACGAATGAAGTACTGCATGTAGTTATCATCAGTTCCTTCTTTCCTGACATATATCAACATCCCGATTCACACTGTCACACATACAACTAGGAAGCCACCCGACGGATGGATAATTGATTATTCTGATTTCTGATACGGTAATATCATTAAGTATGGTTTGTTGATCTGCAGACTGCAGTAGTACGCACAAGCTGATCGAGTGCCTTGGTGTGGTGTTTACAGGACAAACGGCTTGCGGTGTATATCGAACATCTCCGAAGAGGACAGGTTAGGCTCCTGCAAAATCAAACCAGCCATGCATATGCAGCAAACAAGAGAGTTTAATTGGTCAGATGAAAATACAGAGAGTGAAGCTGCGGCCACGACCACGATCGATCAGAGAGCGTCTCTCACGTTATATACCTGCACGCCGCTGAAGTTGGCCACCGTGTGGATGGGTGCGCCGATGGGCCCCTGCAGATCGTAGCCCCCGCCTCGGTTCTTCATGATGGCTCTCATGGAGGTGAGCAGGCGGCCGTAGGTGATCCCGCGCGGCTCGCACTCCAGCGCCCGGATGAAGCTGTGCGTCATGGCCCCCACCGACGCGTACGCATCAGGCATCTGCATCATATGCGTGCAGGTAGATAGATTGATGAGACTAGTAAGGCAGAGATCGACGGCCGGAGAGATCGAGAGAGAGAGAGAGAGAGATTCGAGGCTGACCATGGCGAAATTGCTCTTGCCCTCGCTGTAGCCGCTGATGAGCACGGCGTGGCCGCCGGTGGTGCCCTTCCAGGCGCCGGAGGGGGGGCTCTCGTCCTCCCACTGCCAGAAGCCGTTCCTGGAGATGTGGCAGACGTAGGGGAGGTCGAGCACGGTGGCGCTGTAGCAGGCGTCGACGACGGCGTGCAGCCTGGCGCCGTGCACGAGCGGGCGCACCATGGCCTCGTTCATCTCGTCGTCCAGGATGGGTCCCCGCTGGAACGCGTCCAGCGGGCAGATGGCCTCGTCGTACCCGTCCACCTCGTCGCCGTCGTCGTCGGCCACCTGCGCGCCCAGCCCGGAGAAGTGGAACACCAGGGAGTCGCCGTAGCTGCAGCCCTGCACCAGCCACCGCATCGCCATCCGGATGTTCTCCTTGGTCGGCAGCCGGAACGGGTCCCGCTGGTCGTCGGTGAGCGTGATCACGCACTCGCCGGGGAACCCGAACCGCTGGCACAGGAGCTGCCTCATGCACTTGACGTCGTTGATGGGGCCCCGGAGCTCGCCGCCGCCGCCGTGGCCCCGGCGAACGCCGGCGTACGTGATGCCGATCAGGCACGGCGCGCTTCTTGCCCCGGGCGAGCTGGAACGCCGCCGGCACGCGCGCCGCCGGCGGCCGCGCCAGCGGGATCCGGTCGGCGCGCCGGACTGCGCGTCACGCAGCTGCACTGCGCGCACTGGATGGCGCGCTCGCCGGGGATCACGGCCAGGCTCGCGCTGCAGTACTTGCACCGGATCATGGCGTTGCCATTTCCACCGAAGTTCATGGCTGCTGCTACCTAGTGTTTGCTTAGTAGGTTGCTGACTTGCTGCTTTCTTGGCTGCCTGATGCTTCTACGATCACCTCGTCCAGGCCCCTTTATATAGGGAAATGAATGATCGTATATATGACTACTGTTACCAGATACCAGTGCCAGGGATTTCATTTTGATGCAAGCGACGTTTGAAAGGAGAAGAAGAACATTTTAGTGGATATCAGTATATATTGTCTTGTGAGAACATTTTCGCTGGTACTTATTTTCTGTGCTGCACTGCATACATCTCACAAAAACTGACAAAATGTGAATAAGCGCACAAAATACACACAAAAAAAAAAAAACTAGAAAGAGGCAAACGGAAAGAGTTGTTATTATTATTCCTCGTGTCTTGCTAATAATGCGATTGATTTTTATCTTTGAATCCCACATGCATGTATATCATTTTACAGATTTGATTGCGTTTGATCTTTATTTTTTTTATAACATATCAATATCTATTCCACCACATGTACTTATTATAATTTGTCCATCAGAACTTGTGGAAAAAACTTGCCTGCTGGCTCACCATTTAGCCAATTCAATTGAGTTAGTGAGACCAAAACATAGTATGTCTGTTGGTCATGAAGTTTTGGTATTGTTCAAGTAAATGGACCGACAGTGGTGCTAGCTTCCAAGGGACTATCATTGGATAGTCCACATAAACAAGGGTTTCGACATGTTGTCGGGGCTTCAATGAATGGAACGGTCCTATCGATATCTCTCTCCGTGAGCACCGAACACAATTCTGGTGTTTACTTGATCATTGAAAGGTTATTGAAGATTACATGGACCGGACGGTCCTATGAAGTCAATTTTTGACTGGCTTTTTCTGCGCTTTTGCATGGCTTCCATTGTGGTTTTATAAACACCTCAAGGGCATTTATTTGAGCTCTCTAGGCTTTATTATTAGTCAAATGTGGGATTTTTTTTTGTTCTTGGTACTTTTGGTGATTGGGTTCATAATATTCGTGATTAGAGGTGATTATTTGATCTCTTGGATATCTTGTGGGGGTAGAGGGTCTTGGCGACTTATATGTGGTTTGAGAATCACCAGTACCAGTACGGAAATGGAAGAATCGTACTCGTAGTGGACCTTAAGCCATGGTAACTAAAAGTTTCTTAACCCTTGAGAGTTGAGATGGAAGCGGTGGGGCGAGGACGAGGAGGAGAACAGGGTCGAGGGGTGGTGGCATGATGTGGGTGGCACGACTGGCGGTGAGGGAGAAGACATGGGGTTGGGGAGAAGTAGGTTCTGAATTTTTCTCGTCAGGCCGTATGCGCTACCACTTCTTCGAAAGCAATTTTTTTGGGGTGTATATGTGTTCAACCCTATTTATTTGAGTCATCCACACTGTGTTTCGAGATATGTGCAATACAAAACAGAAGCGAAAAGCATTGGGAACAGTGCGTAGCACGAATTTGAAAGCAGAAATGAACGGCTCAGGTTAGGAATGCTGAACACGTACATGCTGCATTGTATTATTGCACATCTTCTCACCTCAAAACAAAATGCCTTGCGTGTGTAGTAGTCGTAGCTGTCATTTCACCGGCCGGGCATGCATATATTGCAGCTATATACGAAATTTGAATACGTGCGCAAGGCTGTCCATTGTGGAAAGTGGAATGCATACAACGCACATGAGAACCGACCATGCATGGTCATATATTCATATTCCTCATCATCTAAGATAAGAGGCGTGCGCTGCTGAGGCGCCAGGCGTTGAGGAAAGCAAAACGGAAGAGCAGTAGAGATGGAAAGATAGAAGGGAATCGATCGGTGATACTGTGTGTGGCCAGCTCCGACGTGGTTCGTGGTGGTGTGTCTGATTCCCCCCCGCTCCAGCTTTGTTGACGGTTCCGCGCCGTCCCATCTGGATTAATTCTGGGCATCTACCCGGCCACCTGCGCGTAGGCCTAAGTATGGCTCCCGGAGCATCGGCATCTATCTATCTCCAAACGGCCAAACCTCTAGCTAGCTAGCCGAGCCATCCAAGTTGCCCGCCGAACCGAATGCCCCGTCCGTCCATCCGCATCCTGCCGGCCGGCCAAATTATGCAGGTGCAGCTTCCGATCCTCCTCTAAAGTGACGCCGGCGGCCGGGTACGGTGGCTCACTGGCTCGAGACAGAAGAAGGAACTATCTATCGATCACGTCATGCCTCATGAGTCAAATGCTGCAGGATGCGCCGGGATGGAGGACCGCGACCGGGCTGCTGGCTGTGAGGAGAGACGCGGGCTTTAAGTACTAGCTGTCGCTCCGTTGTGGTTGTGATCTCCCCGAGGCTAGCTGCTGCAGCAGGCTGCCTGGCACCTGTTAGGCCATAAATCTGGCCTTCAAAATTTGTTTGGGCGCCGGGGCTGCTAGCCTGCTACGTGCATTGAACTCTAGAGTATTCGTTCATTTTTTACCTGCACTTTTATCCACACCAATCCTTATCAGTGGCGGAGCCAAGATTTATACTTAGGATATGCCAAACCAAAAATTTTATATACAAACTGGTAAAAACCATTTAGCAATTCGATAAACTTTGATAAAATTATCAAAAATTCGGTACACAACTACTAAACGGTATAATAAGTCTTAAATTGCAATACCAATAATTTTAAATAGCATACTAGTAGTTTGGAAATTGGAATATAAACAACACAAGCTTAAATAATAAATAGGATTACAACACTATTTTTTGGGCCTACATCTCCATCCCTCTTCATACTTCATAGTCCACAAATCCTACAACCAAATCGCATAATGCACAAGTAATCGACCAATATCATTGCTAATTTCTACATCAGTTGAACTAAATCTAGGAAAAATCTAACAACAACTATCTATCAAACTAGATAACAGTGAAGTTAGGGTTAGGGATTTGGAAGAAAATTAAAGAAAATAAATGGGGAAGAAGAGGGGATCGAGTTCTAATGGTGCTCACCAACCGAGGGCTGCTGCAAGGCTGCAAGGGGCAGCCTGGCTGGAGCCGGCCAGCCGGAGATGGGTTGCCGGGGCAGCGGGGTGGGGCTGTCCAGCTGGGGCCGGCCGCCGGGAGATGAGCAGGGCAGAGGCGCGAAGCCGGAGCGCGCTGGCCACCTGCCGCCGAGGCAAGAGCATGGCCGGGGTGCCGCGCGCCGCTGACGGGAGGGGGCGAGGCAAGGGGCAGGCCGGCAGGGGCAGCAGTTCGCTGCCGACGGTAGAGGGCGCGTCTCTTTTCGTGTTCTCGCCGTGCGAGTCGAGGAGGCCGAGCGGGTGCCAACTGCGAACAGGAAGCCGATGATTTATTTTTTTAACATAATACATGTATGCTTGGTGGGTTAGGCTTAGAGTATGCCACACCATACCCTTGCAGCCCACTAGATCCGTCAGTGATCCTTATATATATATATATATATACACACACTGAGGCTCTGTTTACTTTCCAAAAAATTTTCTTTTTTCCCATCACATCGATTGTCTTTTATGTCTGTATGGAGCATTAAATGAAGTAGCAGCTGTTGCATGTTTGTACTTTTTACCTGGCTACCTCGAGATGAATCTTTTGAATCTATTTGGGTCATGATTGAATAAAAGTTGTCAAATATAACCGAAAATGCTACAGTACACTTTTTACCTCCTTTTCACCCAACTGAACAGGGCCTAAAGATCTTATTTGACTGTATTTATATCCATATCAATCCACATGTATTAGGGTGGATTGGGATCCGAAATCAATACTCTATCCACTCTGACACATTTTAGTTAAGGTTAGGTACGAGCGCAGCCAAACAAGATATATCAAGTGGATTGTGGTGGAAAATTGACTAATTTTTACTACAATCCTTTTCAGCGCACATTGATTGAGGCAGATACGAGAATAGCCAAACAAACTCTCATATCTCATGATAGTAATTTTTAACTGGTATCACTATTGCATAAACCGTTTTTTAGAGGCGTCTCCTTTTTCCACAAACGTCTCTAATAAAAGCTACCTCGAGAAATCGCTTTCTAACCACATCTAGAAATGTCCTCTATTTTTAGAGATGGTTAGCAAGTCAAACCATCAGGAGAAATGTCCTTTTTGAGATGGTCCGGTACTACTCCAGCTGTCATTGGCTAAAGTTGGCAATTTGGTCCGTCTTTAAAAATATATGTACTAGTAACTTTTTCAAATCATATCTAATGAAGGTAAACTTTATATACAATTTGTAGCACTTAAAGTTATCTATAACTTTTTAGTTGATAACTTTTTCATTTAAATTCATTCATAGCACAAAAAATCTATTTAACTCTTTATAATTTGAAATTCAATTTTTTTTTAATATTCAATTGACCGTATATAGATAAAAGACATAAACCAAAGTTGTAGTGCTAGAAAAAGGATCAGCAACTTTGTAGTTAACTACTTTTCATTTGAAGTTAGAAAGCGTCGGAAGTTTTGTTTTTAGTTTTTAGATATTGAAAATCAATTTTTATTTTTCAAAGTATCTTAGATGGAGAAATGACATTAAACAAAGTTTTAGCATTCTATGAGATACACAACTTTCTAAGATTAATGATATTGATTTTTTTTATTTCCAACTAACCTCGGATGAAGAAAAGACCTAAACCAAATTGTAGTACACGATGAAACCTAACACTTTCCATTTCAAGCTTTTTATTTGAATTTGTTTAGGGTTCCAAATACGCATTACAATATTGTTGACTTTGAGGTGTAGTTATAAGAAAGCAACATATACAAGTCTTGAGATCTTGAGTTTAATCTCCCATGACAGGCCGCATGTGTTGAGTTTTACTATTGTTTTGGTTCGACTTGCAAATTCTGGAATACACATTCCGAAAAACAGTAAGGTTTATATCCCCATTACAAATCGGTCTCTAGACATGGCTGTGAGTTTTTCCCGGTCGTCTATAGTCACCTCCGATTAAGTACTTCGTCAGTAAAACACATGATACACGATGGATTGATGCCAATGTTGCTCTGGTCCCCCCTCGTGCAGATGTTGCTGCTGAATATGTGTGTTGGCACCTTGAGCCTGTCAATACTTTGCCACTATCCTCCTACACATACTTTGCTGCTTTTGTCGTCTCTGGCGGATGTTTTACCGCCTTGTTACTGTGTTGTCTCCTCTTGGTGGATATTTTTTTTACCATGGCTCCGTCACCTATGCTGGCAACCGGTGTTGTGTTTTTTACTGCAAGTTTAGTTAGTTAGTTAGGTATGAGACGAAGAGTCTTCTTCCGCTGCTTTTTCTCGTTGGTCCTGTGTTTGTTATGTAAGTTTAATGATAATACTTGAATTATCATTGGCTCACTTATATGTATCTATGTTCTAACTTTATTTAACGAAACACGTGCAAAGCACGTTTTTTTTTTTGGGGGGGGGGGGGGGGGGGGGGGGGGGGGGAAGACGCCTGCTGCTGACTGCTGTGCGCTACGCAGAACGTGCTGTGTGTTTGGCGCGTGGCACGACTCGTGTAAAAAACATACTCACATGGCAGATGTGCACATGCTGGAACTGACGGATGTTTACACACGGACGCACACACCCCGGTACATC
The DNA here is from genome assembly GCA_038502445.1 of Eremochloa ophiuroides. Lineage (NCBI taxonomy): Eukaryota > Viridiplantae > Streptophyta > Magnoliopsida > Poales > Poaceae > Eremochloa > Eremochloa ophiuroides. Next base: position 88,255,480 of record JAHLJS010000002.1, on the reverse strand, counting down.
ACAACAATGACATTCAGATCAAGTTACGAATTAGCAGCCGACGAGACGACAAAATCAGAGCAGGAATGGCTTCCTGTAGATGTCAAACATCTCTGAAGAACAGAGCTGGGGCTCCTGCGCATGGACATATGCAGCCGAGAGCGAGTGAGTGAGAGAAGCAGAAACGATGAATTGAAGCGCCGAGATGAGAAGATAGCTCATCACCTGCACGGTGCTGGACGGGATCATCCAGCGGACGAAGGAGCCGAGCCTGCCGGGGAGGCGGCGGCTCCCCTGGCCGTCGCGGATCCTCGTCCTCATCGCGCTCAGCAGCCTCCCGTACGTGGTCCCCGGCTCCGCCTTCACGGCCTTGATGAAGCTGTCCGTCATGGCGCCGATCGAAGACGACTCGTCGGAAAATCCCTGCATCATATTCATATCCTTGCATGATCAACGCAACATCTGAACCTGCATCTCATTCTCATCAGAGCTGAGAGGAGTTTTGGTTGAGTGAGAAAGACATACGCTGGCGTCGGCGGACTTCTGGTCGTCGCTGCAGCCGCTGATGGAGATGGCCAGGCCTCCGTTGGTGCGCTTCATCTGCATGCCCGAAGGGCGGGAGAGGTTCTCCCACTGCCAGTACCCAGTTCTTGAAATGCAGCAGCAGAGAGAAAGAACAAGCAATGCGTGTCAATTTGTTTACTCAAGAACTGATCTAACTTTCTCAAGAGATTTAGATTTAATTGGTACAGTACGTACCTGGACATGCGGCAGAGGTAGGGGAGGTCGAGGATGGTGCCGCTGTGGCAGGTGTCGACGATGGCGTGCAGCTTGACGCCCCTCCCCAGCGGGCGCACGATGATCTCGTTGATCTCGTCGTCCAGGATCTTGCCGCTGCGCTCGAAGTCCACGGGGCACAGCGCCTCGTTGTACCCGTCCACCTCGTCGTCGTTCATGTCCAGCTTCTGCACGCCGTGGCCGGAGAAGTGGAACACCAGCGAGTCGCCGCCGCCGGCGCCCTCCACCAGCCACCGCATCGCCCGCAGCAGGTTCTCCCTCGTCGGCACCCTCGTGGGGTCGCTCTCCTTCTCTGTGAGCTCCAGGATGCAGGCGCTCGGGAACCCGAACCTGTCGCAGAGGAGGCTCCTCATCTCCCTGACGTCGTTGACCGTGCCCCTGAGCTCATGCGCGGTGCCCGTGTAGCTGACGCCGACCAGCAGCGCCCGCTTGTTGCCGCCGCCGCCGCCGGCGGCGCTGCTCACCCTCCTAGCAGGGTAGCCCGCCGGGATCTCGAGGAGCCCCGCGGGGACAACCGGCGCCGGCGCCGGCCGCGGCGGCGAGGCTTCCGCCGCGAGCGTCCTCGTCGTCGTGGCGCTCTCGGCCACGCCGCCGCCGCCGCGCCGGTGATGACGCTCGACGACGACGATGCGCGTCACCCCGTGGCAGAACGCGCACCGGACGCTGGAGCCAGACCCGCCGGGCGGCACTGCCGCGGGGACGAGGCCCATGCCGCAGTGGCTGCACCACGACGTCGCCGCCGTCTTCCCGCTCGCCATGCCCAGCGGCCGAGTGTTGCCCATGAGGACGATGAAGCTTCTTCAGTGGTGTTCTAGATGCCGGGAGCGCGTACGTAGAGCAAGTCATATGCGCACTAGGAGTACTGCTAGGCTAGCTTGCAACTGAAGCAACGGTTCCTTTATTCCGAACAGCGAACAAATTACACTGCGGCCCGTCATCGATCTGCCAGCTGCTTTCTTCGATCTGTGGTTAGCATAGAATGCGATTCGTGTCATACTGTCTTTGCGAGGATAAATCGATACTGATACATGTATATGAGCGTGAAGCCTTGAACGAAAGTCAAGAGAATGTTTTCACGCCACTAATTATCTTTGCAAATCTCTTCTCCAAACTTTCGCCATCTAAAAACATAGTATAAAAAGTTCATGGATGTCTGTAACTGTAATATGTCTATAAGAAGTTCATTAGCACCGCGCGCTGGTGCTGCAGTCAGCAAGATCAAGGGCATGTATCTTTCCTAATGTGCTTAACACCATGTTAATCTAACTGATTACAAAATGTAAGATCAGATTTTGCAGCTCCTTATTTTTAGTACCTCATGTGACACACATCACATATGTGACTTGGATAGTTGGACTCAAGTAACTTGAGCCTACCTATGATATGAAGTCCGATTAAAGATGTATTAAGTTCCATCATAAGGCACGGTCATGTTTGCTAGTAAAAATAAAGGAAAAAGCTAAGCGTCAACCGGTTGTTTTGTTTGCTCCTGACACTTGATTTTTCAGCCTTTCGATCTGTCCCTTGCTTGTTTCTTGTGCGTCAGATGTTCGAGGCTACTCGGCTAATTGTCATTTGTTTTGCCATGGTTTACATGCACGCTCCAGACGTGTGTTGGACGTGGTAACTTTGTACCATGACAAGATAAAAAAAAAATTGTACCATGACGCATGGACCTGTTTTATGTTTTACCATGTCCATAGAAAATCATGTGTTAATTGGCAACAATGGTCAAATTTTACCATGCGTTTTACCATGACGGCAGCCATGTCCATGCGTTTGCCCCGACGTTCATGCGTTTACTATGACATGGAACAAACGACCTTCTAGATTTACTCTCTCCGTAAAAAAATGTAAATATGAGAATTGTTTCGATCAAACTAGTTTAAATTGACTAAGTTTATAATGAATAGAACCAATATTTATGTCCTCAATAAAATTTATACTATGCAAATAATTAATCTGATGATACTTAAATTGTATCAGGAATGCTACTATCCTTTTATATAAATTTAGTCAAAGTTTAAATTGATTGACTCATAGAAAAATGAGAATTACATTCTTTCGTGAATGAAGGGATTATTTCTCATGCGTTTGGTCCAGTTGCACTAGCAATGTGAGGCAGCAACAGCAGGAGTTCATGGTCCGCGAATACATAGTGCTCATGACACAGTGAACAAGAAGTTTTTAGCAATGTGAGGCACCCAACGAAGGAGTTGGTGGTGCAAGAACAGCCATGGTCTTGTTTTGTGGGATTATTTTTATAATTTTGCCCTGGTTGACAGCTTATTCTTTTTTTTTTGTTGTGAGTTTTTTTTTATAATTTGGTCTTCAGTTGGCAGTTTTTTTTGTTGTTGTTCAGGGTTTTTCTTTGTACTTTGGCCCAACGACAGCTTGTTTTTTTCGTTCTTGTTGGTTGGAATTATTTTTGTAGTTTGGTCTTTACTTGCATTTTTGTATTTTATTGTTTTGAATTTGTTTTTAATCTATCCTCTCCATTGAAAGCTTTTTTTTGTTGTATTGTTGTTGTTTGAGGATTTTTTTCAATAAAAATTACCTGTAATAGCAGCTTGTTTTCTTTTATTGTTGTTGTTTTAGGGTTGTTTTTAAAATTTGTCCCTTAATTGGCAACTTGTTTTGTTTTATTGTTGTTTCTTTGAGGTTATTTTCAAAATTTTTATATTTTATTGTTTTGAGGTTATTTTTTAAATCTATCCACTTAATTGGAAGCTTGTATAGTTGTTTATTTTGTTTGGGATTGTTTAACAAATGCCCGTGAATGGCAGCTTCTTTTGTGTATAGTTGTTGTTTTTTGTTATTTATATCGTGTAGAAAATATCTTAGGGGACCGGAATAAAGAAATATGTCTTTGATGTCAGACTAGCTTTACCAACTTGTCCAAATAAGGCAGCGAACATGTAAAAAAAAGAGACAGTGAACCGAAAATATCTTAGGAGACCGGAATAGAGAAATATGTCTTTGATGCCGGACTAGCTTTACCAACTTGTCTAAATAAGACAGCGAACATGTAAAAAAAAAAAAAGATAGTGAACCGAGAGTCCGAGACCCATGTGCTTGTAAACCCGTGAGAATATATATAATAATAGATGGGTGGTGCGGCATCTACATTTGTCCGCCAGGTTTGCATCGCACGGTCTGAAAATCGTGTGTGCAGGCCGGTTAAAACACTCGATTTTTTTATTTGTTGTTGTCAGTTGTTTTCTAGGTTGTCAACACTTGGTTGTTAGCTGCTATATAGGGCAGTCCCAATAGGGTATTAATTGTGATTTCTATCCTTATTTAATGAGATGACATATCAGCAAAATGCTGACTTGGCAGACTATTCAATGAAGAAAGAGGACGAAAATCGTAGAAACGGTTTCCTATCGAAGAAACGACGTCGACTCTTCACCTGATGCACCAGGAAATGATGAAAACGCCATTGGGAAGAAATCACCGGTTTCTACGGTAGGTCCCGCCCACAGCGCCGGCCGTGCCCCGCGCCACTGCGCTCGCCGCATATTCTGCAGCGCCGGTCGTGCCGGTCGTTTCCATGTATAGTTTCTCGTTGACATGGCAGATATGGAAATCGTGTCAAGTTTTTATCATTGGGACTGCCCTTAAAACAACTAAACGATAGGTAGACAATCCCAAAATAAATGGAGAGACCGGCTATCTTTCTGTTTCTCTATGTCCACATTTGATCTGTGTCACTGATCAATAGACTGATTCCTCAACACCATCTATGTATCATCTTTTTTTTATCATCAAAATTTCAGTGAAAAGAATGCCTATCACGGCGTCTTGTTCAGTGACGCGCTCTCTCTCACTGTGTGAGCATAAGTTCGTTCCCGTCACTGCAAGAAGCTATGGTTTCCAACATGGTGTTGCCAACATCTCAGCTCCACTATATCTGTGGAGTGTTTCTACAATTCTACTCAAAGAGGTCAAAATGCTGCACGCCGCTGGTTTACAGAGCACATCGCTTATATCTATATGTATGTAAAAGGAGTCACAACAGAAAGGGTTTCCTGTAGATGTCGAACGGTTCTGAAGCGCACAACTGGGGCTCCTGCGAAACCAGAATCCATTGTAAAGCAGGCAGGCACCAGAGTAGAGCAGCAACAGAATGCAGGCTTTGGTTTCAGAGTTTTGCACTACCTGCGCGCAGCTGAATGTGATGACCCTGCGGAAGAAGGTGCCGAGGGGGCCCGGTATGCCGAACTCGCCGCCGTTGTCGCGGATGGTGGCCCTCATCGCCGTCAGCAGGCGGCCGTAGGTGGTGCCCGGCTCTGACTCCACCGCCTTGATGAAGCTGTACGTCATGGCGCCCGTGGAGGCGCCGGAGCCGGAGAACGCCTGCACGGTGGTGGTGCGTGCATCCATGGGCAAACAATTAAAGACGTTTGATTTGATTGAGCAAGCAGTGCAAGTCCTACGATACGATGCATGCAGCAGCAGCGAGCTTTAATTTGGCTCTTTCAGCTAGCAGGTCTCACTGACCGTGGTGTCTTGCGACGTCTGGCTGTCGCCGCAGCCGCTGATGGAGACGGCGAGGCCGCCGCTGGTGCACTTGGCCGTCGTCTCGCCGGCGGAGAGCCGGGTCTGCTGTTGGTTCTCCCACTGCCAGTACCCGGTCCTGGACATGCGGCAGAGGTAGGGGAGGTCGAGGATGGTGCCGCTGTGGCAGGTGTCGACGATGGCGTGCAGCTTGACGCCCCTGCCGAGCGGCCGCACGATGGTGGCGTTGATCTCGTCGTCCAGGATGACGCCGCCGCCGCCGCGGGCGTCCTCGAAGTCCACCGGGCACAGCGCCTCGTCGTACCCGTCCGCCTCGTCGCCGTCGTTGTCCAGCTTCTGCACGCCGTGCCCGGAGAAGTGGAACACCAGCGAGTCCCCCGCGCTCGCCCCGTCCACCAGCCACCGCAGCGCCCGCATCAGGTTCGCCCGCGTCGGCACCCGCCCTGCCTCCTTCTCCTCCTCTGCATTGCATGCCCACCATTGATTGATTAATCGAGCAAATAACCTGCCGTGCTGGCTGTGGATCGATATGATTTGCGTACGTGTGAGCACGAGGATGCAGTGAGCTGGGAAGCCAAAGCGCTCGCGGAGAAGGTAGGCCATGCAGTTGGCGTCGTTGACGGCGCCCCTGAGCTCGTACTTGGTGCCGGCATAGCTGATCCCCACCAGGAGCGCGCGCTTCTTGCAGCCGGGGACGCGCGGGGGGAAGCTGCTCGCCGGCGCCTCCGCGGCCCCCAACTGGAACGGAGGCGGACACTGCTGTGGCGGCGGCGGCGTGAAGGCGTTGATGAGGCCCTTGATGAAGCCGGCGGCGGCGCGGTGCAGGCCGTGTCGCTGCGGGCGGCGCTCCACGCGCGTGATGGCGTGGCAGAGCGCGCACCGCACGGAGGCCGCCCCCGCGGCCACGGACAGGTACGCGCCGCAGCGCGGGCACCACACCGTGCGCTGCGGCCGCGCGCTCGCCATGGGCCTCAACGGCGGGGCGACGTGTCAGTCAGGCGCACGCACACGTGGGAGACAGCTAGAGTGGAGAGGAGCTACGACGACGACGAGGAGGAGCTTGCCAGGTGACGAGTAGGGCGTTGCGTAGGTCTCTCGTTCTCATACACCCAGACCCAGCTGCTGACGAACATTCTGGTTCTGACGGATGAAGAGGAGGCGGCCATTGTTTTCTGCTTCCTTCCTTTTCGGTTGTGCTGTGCCATGGCTGCTTCTGCTTGCTTTAGGTTATTCGATTCGAGGAGGAATTTATTCGACGTGTGGGTGAGGGAGAATACGATTCACATTCCTGTTTGCTCGTGGCGGAGGGACTTTTAAAGGTTGTGAAATGCATATCGAAGTCTTCCGCGAAGGGATAAATAGAATTGAAAATAAATCAAATGGCAAGCAGGAGAAGCAGCAGCTTGTCGAGGTGCAGAATGGAAAATGCAGAGGAAATTAAAGACGTATGTAGAACCACAATTGAGATGGCACGGAGAAAAATAGAATGGGAAACTCGAGAAAAAAGAATGGAACGAGAAGAGGAAATTCTACTCGAAAACTTAAGATAAAAAAAAAAGGAATGGGGTGAGAGAGGCTCGAACTCTCGACCTCAGGATCACTCACTTAGCTATGAGACCTACGCGCTAGCCAACTGCGCCACCACCCCAGCTGTTGTAGATTGTCCAATCAGGACTTAATTAATCAATCTTTAAACTGAGTGGATTGGATGGAAATTTTCGATTTGCGACGGATGTGATCTCCTCGATTTTCTCGGACTGAAGCTAATTGAACAAGCTCTAAAAGAAGATTATATTTTTCAAGAAAAAGGACTCTCCTTCCATTGGGCTGCTGAGAGGATTGAAGACGAACAAGCTCGTTACGTTTTAGAACTCTCCTTTCGTTGGGCTCCATTTGTAGCCCAACAATAGGCCGGGCGTCTCGTTGAAACTTGCAGCAACAGTCCACCCGAGAGAGATTGCAGAATTTCATTAAAAAAAAACTGAGAGAGATTCCAACTCTGCTGTTGCGAAAATATTAAATGAGAATGTGATTCGTATCTCTCTTTTTTTTAATACCTTAGGCCACTCCTAGAAACTATATATAGATTTTATCTACGTAGACATTAGGTTTAGAATGGACAGTTTCTATAAAATAGTGTTTTTTTTTGTCTAATTACATCTTTTTTTTCTCCCTCATCTACCTATTATGTCTCTTTATGTCTTGGGTCTCTATAGTCCTGGTGTCTAACTTAGACCTAGTTTTTATCTCTTTTTTTAATTAAATCGCTCCCCATATCAGCAAAATGCCTACGTGGCAGGACAATTAATAGAGATAGAAACCATGGTATAGTCTGAGTTACAAGTGCCCTTAGTATTATGCTACCTTAGGAATATTTAATTCCTATGAAACTCAGTCTCTATTAAGACTGGCCTTACTCTAACAAACAGTTTCCCGGCCCATCGAAACGTTAGCTGTAGCTTTGTCCTGGGTATAACTGGTCCCATGCAGGCTGTTAAAAACAATGAAACATTCACTCTGTTTGGCTGGCTGGATTATACGGCTGGCTGGCTGATTGTTCTAAGAGAAAAACATTGCTGAATGTCTGACTAATGCTGACTGATAAGTTCAAACGAATAGAGCGATTTTCTTTTGGTTTTCGCACGTTGAAAATAAGCTATACGGGCTTTGACATCAGCCGTTTGATACAGATCCGCGCCCGCCGTCTGACTCTCACGGGCATAGCCAAAACTAAGAGGGTGTTTAAATTATCTATTTTGCAAAATAATTTACTATAACAACGTGCTAATGTTTACAATAAGTATTCAATTATGGTTCAAGTAGGCTCAAAAAATTCGTCTCACAACATTTTACGAAGCTATCAGATTAATTTCATTAACATTTAATGCTCTATGAATATGTCCAAAGATTGATATGATAGAACTCTCGGTATTTGGTAGTGAATCTAAACATGGCCTAATTCTTCATTCGCTAACTTTCCCCAGGCCACAGACCCAAAATATGTTCAATACGCATGGTATCATCAAACCATCATGGATGGATGGATGGTTTTTCCTGTGTGCGGATCAACCAGATGCATGCTTGTGGAGCTGAGGCGGCCAGCCGTGTGGCACTTGATTCTTCTGATGTCTGTGCTTGGTGTGCTAGGTCAGTTTTCTAGCAATTTCTAGTCGTCAACTCGTCATCGAAAGGAAAGAAAAAAAACAGCGAAGAAGAGCAGAAGAGAGAAGGATTGGAAGACGCTCAAACTCAAAAGCTACAAGGCACGCACCTAACCATACATGGTTCGGATCTGGGTAGGTGAAGTTTGGAAATTAACCAATTGTCCCACCACGGGATGTGGTGGGGGCATGAAATTGTGTAAAGCGAAGCAAACATCGTTTCGATCTCCACTAATCCTTGCCGGGACACGTAAGTCGTATGTATACTTGTATATACAGATACAGGAACACGAGATTTTAATAGCAGGCTATATATTATTACACTATTTTTATTTCATATATTTGAACCTCCGCTTGTGTATACTTGGTTTGTATATGTTTGTGGGTGCAGGAACACTTTGCATAAGGCTGTGTTGCAGATGTTGGACAGATTAAATTTCGGATACTATAGCACGTGTGCTAAATTTTGCAATAAATATTCAATCATGAAGTAGACTTAAAAGATGTGTCTTGTGATTTACATGTAAATTATGTAATTAGTTTTATTTTTTACCTAATTTTAATGATTCATGCATGTATACCAAACATTTAATGTAACATGATGTGATGGAAAAGTTAGGATTTTGAAGGAAACTAAATATAGGGGCTTATAAGTTGGAAAACACCATAAGAGGCCACACGACACCTTATTTGTGCAGGTTGCAGGAAAACCGCCTAGGCCAATATAGGGACGTTCGAACCAAACAGGGAAAACAATTGCCCAAGCCAATTTCCTAAAGAGTAAAGTCCATCAACGGTCCCTAAATTTTTTTGACTGTGTCATTTCGGTTTTTAAACTCACAAATTGATCGTTTAGGTTGTCAAACTTATTCGGCCGTGTCATCAAAGTCCCTAAACTTGTTTGGCTATGTCATCCCGGTCCCTAAATTTGAAAATCACTCGTTTATATTGTCAAACTTGTTCAATTGTGTCATTCCGGTCCCTAAACTTGATTTTGAGTGTCATCTGGGTCAAAACAGGATGATCTAAAAACTATATGTAAAAGATAATTCATAACTTCTTCATATGAATTTGAATAAAGAAAAACTTTATATCAAAACTGTAGCCCTCGATGTGATCGACAACCTTGTATTTGAAAAGTTTTTGAATTAAAACTATTTAGCGTCCCAAAATATTATTTTAAGTTTATATATTTTGAAATTTAAAATTTAAAATTAAAATTTTGGACACTAAACGACTTCACATTAAAAAACTTTTCAACTAAAAAGTTATAGATCGCGCTGAGGGCTACAATTTTGATACAAAATTTGTCTTCATTCGAGTTCGTATGAAAAAATTATGAATTATTCTTTTATATTGAGTTTTTTTAAATCGCCCTAGATGAGATTTAAAACCAAGTTTAGGGACCAAAATGACACAGCGGAACATGTTTGATGATCAAAATGGGCAAGTTTAAGTTTAAGGACTGAGATGACACAGCCGAACAAATTTAAGGATTTAAACCGTCAAATTCTGAGTTTAGGGACCGAAATGACACAGTCCGATAAGTTTAGCGACCGGTGATGCACTTTACTCTTTCCTAAACAATCTAGATAGTCAATATAAAAGGTCTGTTTTAACAACGTCTCTTAATTTCTGCTTCTGCAAACCAAAAAAAAGTTTTGGAGCCTATTTAAATTACCACCCACCCTCCTAGACGTCTAATTGGTCCTTTCAGCTGCACTACTTTGTTATTAACTTTTTATGTAAATTACATAGTACAGAGTTAGAATGCTTGTATAATACACACATCCATTCCCTATGGGCACTAAAAAACTAAGCCGGCAAATTGTGAGCACGGGCATTGAGCATCTGAAAAATGATATGAGTAGCTCTATCTTGAGATTTTATTATCTGACATATACTCCTATGAGTTTCCTAAAAAAATATTTTAGAACATTTCAAACAAATTAGTTTGGAATTCAATTTAGTGGTACCCCTATTTACTCATCTTTTATAGAAAGAGTAGTTGTCACAAAGGTAACTGGCTCAGTTAATTGTGTATGCAGCTATGATTAGGGAGTTTGCATGCACGGAATGGGGATTGAGCAAGCAGAGTTTGCAGGGTTGATTTGATATGCATTCGTGACTTCACTTGCTGTTCAGAATAGATGAAAAGTTTTATTTTTGAATTCTAAAACAACGAGTACTCCTTTGGGATGAAGAGAGTATATGTCACAATAATCTACTTTCTCCGTTGCAAACTGTAAGTCATTTTATCTTATCTAATAGCCTTTGTTATGTACTAAATATTATATATAGAGTTAAAAAAAACGAACGATTCATAATACTGAACGGAGGAAGTAGCTAGCACGTGCTCACGCAAAGCAATGTTGGTCTGCATCGCAAGTGGCAATAATGCAGGTAGTAGATGACAAGCTTTAACGATAAATGTACCGTGGAGCAAGGACCAGGAAGGAATCTTTGGCCGTCTGCTTTTGTAACCATTTTCTGGCGGCTATGGCATATGTGATCTGTATAGGATTTAGACGTTGTCTAGCACAGCAACGTGGTCTTTAAACCATGACTTTGACTTTATATTTTATAAAAAATATTAAAAATGATATATGTTTTTATAAAATATATTTAAAGACAAATTTATTTATATAATTTTTATATTTCTAAACTCAACAATTTAAAAGTTATTTTTAATTTATATTCTTAATGTTTAATCAAACCTTTGTCCAAAGCCACATTCTTTTTTTTATGGAGGGAGTACTGTACTATACTCCCTCCGTCCCAATAAGTGTCGTTTTTGACTTTTAAAATCGATGTTTGACCATTCGTCTTATTCAAAAAAAATTGCAAAAATATAAAAATAAACAAATCAAGATTAAAGTACTTCTAATAATGAATCATTTCATGACAAAATAATTAGTTTTTTTATAAAATTTTGAATAAGACGAATGATCAAAAGGAGATAGTCAAAATCCTAAAACGACATTTATTTTGGGACGGAGGGAGTAGTCTATATATCAATTGCTAACCAAGTAGGAGAACTAGTTGCAGAAATGTAAGCACGCATGTATAATCTATGCTCCAACCGCGCGTATGTGGCATGCCTACATCGTCCTAGCATCATTTTTTAAAGAATAATATAATTCTTTTGTACTCCCTCTGTCCCTTTGAAACTGTCCCTAAAAAACCGTGTTTTCCTCACAAACACATTTTTCGGGCGTCACTTTTTAAGGGACGGAGGGAGTACGTGCTTGTGCTTGTTATGCGTCATCAACTCATGATCACATGTTCATCCAAAGCCAGGTTTCTTCACAAGCAAGTTTGTACCCATATAAATTGTCGACACTCTAATCTATTCTCCGGACGTAACCGTGTGTGTGTGTGTGTGTATATATATATATATATATATATATATATATATATATATATATATATATATATATATATATATATATATGACAATGTTGGCTTGTTCAGTCCGTTAAGATTTTGGGTTCTTTCCAGACGATCGAAAAAGGGTATATGGTGCGTGCATCAACGTGTTTGTTTTCAGAGGTAAGCGTGACTGTGTGTCATCATCTATGCTGTGCTTCAGAGCTTGTGATGATTATTAATACGGGAAAAAAAAACAGTGTGGTGCGGTGTGGACGTGTGGTATTACAAGAGCAACTTCCGGCACAATCCCGATGGATCCGATCTAACTGGGCCCCTATTCCCACCGCCCCGGCACGCTGGCCCCATCCGCAGTGACCAGTGAGGGCGGCGTGGGCCTGGCGCGGGGCTGCGCAACGGTCGCGGCCTCACGGTCACGGGTGTCTCTCGTGCGACAGTTCTGGCGAGTGGGGCCCTCGGTGGTCCAAGTTGGCACACTCGTGAGCGAGGTAGGTTTGTGTCCTCCATTCCATCTCCATCCATGGTGGTGGTTACAGCAGTTCTGCAGTTGCTAGTCTGTGGATGTAACATTTTTACCTGTCACATCGATCGAGCGCGTGAGCCGAACACATGGCTTGTCTGTTGGCTCGACTGCTCGAGTGCAGCGCACGTTGTTCTAGGCTCTTCTCTTTCTGTTTTCAGTGCAGCAGTGTACTCACTCCCTTCAATGTTGTTTTAGACTTTCCAGCCTCTTATTTAAAAATTTCGTATAAATATTATTTATCTTATTATAATTTATTTTATCATTAGAGATATTTTAATAATTATTAATTGATTTTGTATTTTGTATAAAATTTTTGAATAAGACAGACGATCAAACATGGTTTCTGAAAAGTTTAAAATGACGATCTTTCTGGGACGGAGGAAGTAGTAGTGACTTTAGACATGGTTGATTGTTGATTACCAGCTCATTTTAGTGTAAAAAGTTTATTATGGCTCTGGGCTCTTGTTGCTCACCAACTACCACAGCCCGCTCTGGCACGCAAAGTCAAAAGAAGACGAAGGAGACTCGCACGTAAACAAACTCAAAAACACACTGCTCCAGATACATGCACGGGGGCACAACAAGCCTTTTCTTTTCATTTCTTATATACAATAGATAGATTTGTTTGTAGTTCGCGTCAGTGCCCACGATTAAACCATGCGGAAGACTCCCCGTTAATTATTGAGGTACCGTAGTCATGCCACTAGCATTAAGGGAGTGTTTACTTCCTAAAATTTTTTCTCTTTCTCCATCACATCGATTGTACTTTCTATATGTGTCGAGCATTAAATGAAGTGGTAGCTGTTGCATGTTTGTACTTTTTATCTGATTAGCTCAAGATGAATCTTTTGAATCTACTTGGACCATGATTGCACAAAAGTTATCAAATACAAACGAAAGTACTACAATACATTTTTCAAATCCTTTTCATTCAACTAAACACCCTTAAAAAAAAAAACTGAACTTGTGAAAAGCAAACAGCCTCGGGCGCTCCGTTAAAGGCAGAAGGAAACTCTCTCACACGAGTCAAAGAAAACTACCAAATCTCCGCCTTTACCCCGTCAGTCTCACTTTATTGTAGAGGCACCGCAAAACATGTAAGAACTTGACCAATTGTTGGTCTATGCTTTGATTGAGACAGAGGAGAAGAATTTTTTTTTCCCTCATCGTGAGGTTCATTTGCCCCTATCTATGTTTCATGACTTGGTATGTTGACAAGTTTGTCTCTCTTAGTAGTTGTAGTGGATAGTTTTGTATGTTGTATTGAATAAATGGTGGTTGTATAGTTTTCACTAGTACACAAAAGATTTTTTAGGAACGTCTCTCTTTTCTATCAGACGTGGTTAAACTAGCACACCATCTTTAATGTTTTTCGAGAGCACTGTAGTTTCATAATCGCTGCTAAAAATCTATTTTCAGGTGCGGTTCTGTTTAGAAATCCGCCTCTAAAAATGAGTGATTTTCAGAAACGGTTTTCTTAAGTCAACCGCATCTTGATTTTTAGAGATGGTTGACTAAGTCAACCGCCCTTAAAAAATAAATGCAGCACAAATAAATTTATATTTTTTTTAATTGAAGTTGGATGAAGACAAATTTTATATCAAAATTATACAGCTCAACGAGATCTAAAACTTTGTAATTGATTAAATTTTTGTTTGAAACCATTTAGGGTTTCAAATATATAAATTAAGTCTCATATTTTAAATTTCAAATTTTTCAAATAACCATAGATGGAGAAATGTTCTGTATCAAAGTTGTAGTGCATGATGAGATCTAAACTTTGTAGTTGAAAGATAGAGAGTTAAACACAAGTGAATGTGTGATGCGGTGGTGGAGAAGGCATCACGTGAGAAAAATGTTGTGAGTTTGAATCTCGGTCATGGCACTTAATCAAAACCAATGAATAATAAATCCTATGACTAGTCCTAGGACTTCTCGACTATAAAAAAAATCTTATTTTTAGTAATATTATTTTTAGTACATTTTAAATGATTTTTAAAAAAAATTTAAAAGTATTTTTAGAGACGGCTGATCTAAGTCAATCGCAGTTTTCTTAACCATTTTTAAGATCATTTTTTACAATCCCTAAAATGCTTTTTTTTACTAGTGCTTCGAACTCGATCTCCCTTATAAACTGGATCAACTCTTCTCATCTTATTAATATATGCATATGTTAACTCTAATCATTTTATTAACATATGACGTGTCGGGTACCAAAGTATGGGGTACCCAACTTCAATGTAAAAATACACGTTCCCAACACGGCCCGGCCTAGGTAAAGTCAGCGGAAGCCCACGAAGGCCGCACCTATGGAGGCCCATGACGACGCTACATCAACACCAGCCTACTCTCGAGAAAGCGGCACCCTCGAGCGCCAATTCTTCGATTCGCCCGAGCCTCCCCGAGAGAGCTCGGAAAAGCGGCACCCTCGGGCGCCAATTCTCCGATTCGCCCGAGCCTCCCCGAGAGAGCTCGGGAAAGCGGCACCCTCGGGCGCCAATTCTCCGATTCGCCCGAGCCTCCCCGAGAGAGCTCGGGAAAGCGGTACTCTCGGGCGCCAATTCTCCGATTCGCCCGAGCCTCTCGGAGAGAGCTCGGGAAAGCGGCACCGTCGGGCGCAATATCTCAAAAGGATCCAATGCACGATTGACGTCAGCGGAGCAATCTTGGACCACAAGGGACCTCTCTGACCACTTTACAGGCATGGTCCCATCGGGAGGGCCCCTTGACACAACAGCGTCCCGAACGCGCACGTTCGCCGTACCAACTGCCCCATCTCCTCTAGCGGGCGATCTGACGGTCCTCCTCCTCCCATGCCGCTACAGGGACAGTCAACTGTACGGCTCCCCGGGCTGACGAGGAGATTTGCCAACCACGACGGCGACTGCCATGCCCCGGTCACACGTGTAACACTAGGAAATGGGGAACAACAGTCGCCCAGCCAACCCGGGGGAATGGGCAAGCCTTACGACCAGTCTCGCCTACCCCCTGGGAGGTACCTCAAAGGAAAAAAGAAGCGCCCGAAGGAAGACACTCCCCTCGCTCTGTCCCATCAAGCCCCCGACGGCACCAAGGTTTCCCGAGCCTCGGGAGCTTGTATCCGGAGGTCAACCTATATACTCGTTGCACTATGCCGGGACGGACATGACGGCATGACGTACCGCCATGCAGCCAACCATGACCAGCACTGTGAGGTGCCTTAGAACTCACCAATAGAACAGTGGTGGATCAGCCGAATGACTAATGCCATGCCGCAGAGGCGCCAAGACGAAGGCGTGGCTGACGATCGCCACCGGTCATCACCGACTCCGCCATGCCGAGTATTGTAACACAGGGCAACACATGTAACTTTAGCCCTTCCCTTGTAACTATAAAAGGGAGAGCAGAGGCCAGCCTTAGATAGGTTCTAAGTTCTCAAGCTCTCACACATTCCATACCACGAACAACAACGAGCAATTTGTACACGCTTAGACACTCACAAGAGACTTGGGAGCACTTCCCTCTCTCGCCTAGCTTGTAACCCCCTACTACAAGCACCCCGGTGCAAGGCAACACGACTCTCCTCTCCACTGGACGTAGGGTCCGCTTGGCCTAAACCAGTATAACCCTGTGTTCCCCCTTGCACACCACCCGTAACCTCAACCGCAAAACACAAAATCACTAGCCGGTGTTAGTACCCGCTAAAACTAGCACCGATAGTTGGTGCCCCAGGTAGGGGACTTTTTGCATGTTGATCCAGGTTGCGGATGGCCGCCAACGTCCCTACACTTCCTGCTGGTGCGGTGCTCCGGTTCGGGAGCCTCGAGTTCGTGGCCACTGGCCACAGTCTCGAGATGAACCTCCGCCCGGGCACGTGTCGTCTCCGTCCTAATCCCAGCCCAGCAGGCAGCTGGGGAAAGGACCCCGGCGACACCTCCACCCGTTTCGGAGGGCGGAGGGAACGCCATTCGCCGCTCCCGCCAAGCTAGGCGGGGAAGGCGCAACTGCGTCAACCCAGGCCACATCACGGGTGACGCGGCCATCCCGGTGCTCCCTGCGCGGGACACCACCCCCACGCTCGCCACCAGCTCGACGTCACGAGCGGTGGAGGCACCACACTCCCACACTACTCCACGGACTAATGTGGGAAGGACCACGGCATCACCTGCCGTTTCCCTTCGACCTCGCTGGGAAAGACAGGCGACGCCCTCTCTATTTCCCTTCGGGCTCCACACTACTGTGGACGCCCACGTCCATGCCGTTCGTGTCTACGGGCACGACCAAGCGATGGCATCTGTCCATCGCCTGGAGGGCCTGGGCGACCTCGATGACTCTCCACTGTCCTCTCCTGCAAGCTCTCCTAGAGCACGTGGCGGTGGGGAGTTAAACTCCAGTAACAGCTCCACCCCTCCGGAGTATTCGGAGAGATGGGACCGCTACGGTTGCGTCTTGCCGTCACGGTGGGACCTTGACAGCAATGACGACGACGACTACTTCTGGGCGAACGTGGACTTCGACGTCTGCGACTCCCAAGCATCCCTCTCCTCTGACGACGCGACGGACAATGCTCTCAGCGTCTACTCCTCTGACGGCAGCATCATCGACCCCTCCCGGGAATGCTATCACCTAGTGCACCCAGAGGAAGCTGTGTTGGAGGACGTCCACTTGGAGGAGGAGGAGGACGCACCGGCGGAACAAGCACAGCCACACACACCGCCTCCATCAGCCCCTGGTCCCACACCTTCAAAGGACCCGGGGGCTGCAACGTCTCGCCCGCTCCATCATTCTCCAGAGCTTGAGCAACTCCGGGAGTTCGAAGCCCGGATAGACGAGGAACGCCTGCGCCTCGCCTAACTCCGAGCTACCCTGGACCACGAGGAGGAACGGGGAGATGGCGGAATAGCGTGGCGCTGAGCCCGCGATGTCCAGACCCGCATCATCGCCGATGACGGAGCCAGGACACCTGTGCCGGAACCGCGGGCGAGCCGGAAGCTCACGGAGGCTGCAATGCTCCTCCGGAGCGTACCTGAGCCCTCCAGCACGGAGGCCCAACACCTCAGGGACCAGCTCAAAGGTCTCCTGGAGGACGCCGCTGTCCTCCAGGAACAAAGCTCGGCATCCCGGCGCCGTGGTGCCGAGGAACGCCACCGTGGTGCCCCAACGCGCCACGAACGAGAGGCCTTGGCACAGCTCGAAGCACCGAGGGCCCCCTCAGTCCACCAGCAGCTTGGGAAGGACGTCAACGTCCAAGCCGTTCTCCAGGCCCACGGTCGACGAAAGACCAACGGGGCCGCACGTGGCTACAATGTCCATCGGGGAGGACGCTACGACTCCGACGAAGACCGTGCGCCCTCACTCGAGCCACCGGGTCCTCGCGTCTTCAGCGAGGCTATCCGGGGGGCCAAGTTCCCGCCCCGGTTTTGACAACCGGTAAACATTGCCCAATACACGGGGGAGACCAACCCTGAGCTTTGGCTTGCGGATTTTCGCCTTGTGTACCAGCTTGGCGGCACGTAGGATGATCTCATCACCATCCACAACTTACCTCTGTTCTTAGCCGACTCAACGCGAGCCTGGCTGGAGCACCTCCCCCACGCTCGAATTGCGACTGGAGCGATCTGGTCAAGATCTTCGTGGGGAACTTCCAGGGCACGTGCGTACACCCTGGCAATTCCTGGGATCTCCACAGCTGCAAGCAGAAGCCGGGTGAGTCCCTCAGGGACTACATCCGGCGATTCTCCAAGCAGTATAATGAGCTGCCCCTGGTCGCCGACTCCGACGTCGTCGGAGCCTTCACTGCAGGGACGACCTGCAAAGAGCTTGTTCATGAGCTGGGGCGTCAAGCCCCCACAAGCGTCGCTGAGCTCATGAGGATAGCTACCAGCTTCGCCTCGGGTGATGAGGCAGTGGGAGCCCTCTTCTCTGACCCCAAAGGGAAGCGGAAGGAGGATGCCCACGAGGGCCCCTCTTCCCGAGCCCACGACAATAAGAAGAAGAAGGGGACAGGGAAGGCCCCAGTCCGCAACGAACCCCTCGTCGCGGCTGCCGAGCCCAGGGTGAAACAGCCGCCACATGGCCGATTCGACGAGCTACTCTACAAGCCGTGCCCATATCACCAGGGCCCGGTGAACCACACGCTCAGGGCGTGTATAATGCTCAAGAAGCATTACGGCCGGCAGGCGTTCCGGGACGCCGCCGGCAAGAAGCCCGCCGAGGACAAGGAGGACAAGGACGGGAAGGACGACGAGTTACCGCCCATCGACAAGTGCCCCATGATCTTCGGTGGACCCGGGACCGCTCCCATGCCGCGCCAGCGAAAGCGCGAGTGCCGGGAGGTTTACACCGTCGGACCAACGACACCGCGCTTCCACGACTGGTCCTTCGTCGCCATCACCTTCGGCAGGGACGATCACCCGGACCACGTCCCATCGCCGGGGCATTATCCGCTTGTTGTCGACCCTGTTGTCGGCAACACGCGGCTTACCAAGGTTCTTATGGACGGAGGCAGCGGCATCAACATTTTGTACGCTAAGAACCTTGACTCGATGGGAATCAGTCGTTCTTTTCTCCGGCCGGTGACATCCCTGTTCCATGGGAAAGTCCCGGGGAAGAGCGTACAACTCCTCGGGAAGATCGACCTGCCCGTCTACTTTGGGACTCCTGACAACTTCAGGAAGGAGACCCTCACCTTCGAGGTGGTAGGCTTCCGCGGCACCTACCACGCCATTTTCGGAAGGCCATGCTACGCCAAGTTCATGGCCATCCCGAACTACACCTACCTCAAGCTCAAGATGCCAGGGCCAAAGGGGGTGCGCTTCCCACCAGTACGCCTACCAGTGTGACGTCGAGTGCTATGAGTACGCCAACGCGCTGGTGGAGTCCGAGGCCCTCATCGCCTACCACGAGGAGCTGGCCAAGGAGGTCCCCGACCCCAAGAAGGCCACGGGCAATTTTGAGTCTGCTGAGGGGGTAAAGGAGGTGCCCCTCGACCCGAGCTCCCCCGACGGCAAGGTGCTGAAGATCAGCACCGCCCTCGACCCAAAATAGGAGGCCGTGCTCGTCGACTTCCTCCGCAAGCACGCCGACGTGTTTGCATGGAGTCCCTCGGATATGCCAGACATCCTCAGGGAGGTCGCCGAGAACTCCTTGGACATGCAGGCCGGGTCCAAGCCGGTGAAACAGCGCCTTCGCCGATTCGACGAGGAGAAGCGCCGGGCCATCGGGGAGGAGGTGCAGAAGCTTATGGCGGCCGGATTCATCAAGGAGATCTTCCATCCAGAGTGGTTAGCTAATCCTGTTTTGGTTAAAAAGAAAAATGGAAAATGGAGAATGTGTGTCGATTACACTAGTTTAAATAAAGCTTGTCCTAAGTATCCATTTTCATTACCTCGCATTGATCAAGTAGTTGATTCCACTGCTGGCTGTGAACGACTTAGTTTCCTTGATGCATATTCCGGCTACCATCAAATTCGTATGAAAGAGTCCGACGAGCTAGAGACTTCTTTCATTACCCCCTTCGGCACGTATTGCTACGTAACCAAGCCATTTGGCCTAAAAAACGCGGGCGCGACTTATCAACGCTACATGGTCAAAGTTTTTGGGGACCTCATCGGGCGGACCGTTGAGGCTTACGTAGACGATATAGTGATAAAATCTAGGAAGGCCAGCGACTTAGTAGCCAACCTAGAAGAAGCATTCAAGTGCCTCAAGAAGCGAAACATAAAGCTAAACCCCGAGAAGTGTGTTTTCGGGGTCCCTCGGGGCATGCTCCTCGGGTTCATCGTTTCTGAGCGTGGCATCGAAGCCAACCCGGAAAAGATATCGGCCATCACACAGATGGGTCCGATTCGGAATCCCAAGGGTGTGCAAAAGCTTATGGGATGTCTCGCGACCTTGATTCGATTCATCTCAAGGCTCGGCGAGAGGGGACTTCCCTTATATCGGTTGCTAAAGAAAAAAGAGCACTTTACCTGGACCACCGAGGCCTAGGAAGCCCTCGAAAGGCTTAAGGCTCTACTTTTGAAAGCACCGGTTCTCGTGCCGCCTACGAAAGAGGAGAATCTCTTGCTGTATGTCGCTGCTACTAACCAAGTTGTGAGCGCAGCGATCGTCGTGGAATGGCAAGAAGAAGGGCACGCATTACCGATTCAGCGGCCGGTCTAATTCATCAGCGAAGTCTTGTCCGAGACCAAGACACTTTACCCTCAGATCTAGAAGCTGGTGTACGCAATCATTCTTGCCCGTCGCAAGTTGCGGCACTACTTTGAATCCCATCCTGTGACCGTGGTATCATCCTTCCCCCTCGGGAAGGTGATCCAGAATCAGGAGACGACTGGGAGGATCGCTAAATGGGCTATCGAGCTCATGGGTGATGGCATCACCTACGCGCCACGCAAAACCATTAAGTCCTAGGTGCTAGCGGACTTCGTGGCAGAGTGGACCGAGACGCAGCTACCGCCACTCCCGACCCAAGAAGAGTATTGGGTCATGTACTTCGACGGATTGATGATGAAGACCGGTGCTGCCGCAGGCATCGTCTTCGTCTCGCCCCTCGAGGTTCGGCTCAAATACCTACTGCGGCTGTACTTCACAGCTTCCAACAACGTGGCTGAATACGAGGCTCTGGTCAACGGTCTCCACATCGCAATCGAGCTCGTGATCCGACACCTCGAGGTCCGAGGGGACTCCTAGCTCATCATGGACCAGGTCATGAAGGAGTCGATGTGCCAGAGCCCCAAGATGGCCGCCCACTGCAAGCTGGTACGGTTGCTCGAGGAAAAATTCGACGGCCTCGAGCTCAATCACATCGCGCGCAAGTACAACGAGGAGGCTGACGAGTTGGCGAAAATCGCATCTGAAAGGGCTACGGTCCCGACGGGCGTATTCGCCAATGACTTCCACAAGCCCTCGGTCAGCGTTGATCCCTCGGGGGCCAAGGGGAAGAAGACCCCCGTGCCCCCGAGAGAACTTGGATCGTCTTCAAGTCAGCAAGCCCCTCGGGGGCTGCCGACCCCTCTGACAAACAGGAGCCACCCGAGACCCTGGCTGAAGACGGCGACGAAGCCGAGGCGATGGAGATTGAAGCCGAGATGGACGATGACGAGCCGGACTGGCGCGAGCCGCTGGTCAGCTGGCTTGTCCGGGGAATCTTACCCTCGGACAAAACCAGAGCACGACGGCTGGCATGAAAAGCTAAGTATTTCACGATGATCGACGGTGACCTCTATCGACGGAGTCCCTCGGGAGTCCTCCAGCACTGCATCCCCTTCAGTCTAGGCAAACGCCTACTCGAAGAGATACACGCCGGAGCTTGCGGTCACCACGCCGCGCCAAGAACTCTTATCGGTAAAGCCTTTCGATAGGGCTTCTACTGGCCAACCGCCGTGGCTGATGCTACCGAGGTGGTACGCTCCTATGAAGGATGCTAGTACTACACTCGACAGACACGTCTTCCAGCCCAAGCTCTCCAGACGATTCCCCTCACTTGGCCATTCGCCGTATGGGGACTGGACTTTGTCGGGCCCCTCCAAAAGGCGCCCGGGGGCTTCACCCACTTGCTTGGCGCCATCGATAAGTTCTCAAAGTGGATCGAGGCTCGGCCGATCGCCCAAATCAGCTCGGCGCAAGCGGTGTTATTCTTCACCGACATTGTTGTTGGCGGTCCTTATAGATCATTTTTAACAGCCAACTTATGCCTAAAGGGAGAGAAACTATCATACTTTAACACATAGAAATATTCTATTAACAGAGTTCCACTTGTACCCCTAGTGTTTATGTTTTTGCTGGATTTGTGGTGAAACAAGTGGAAGTGCACAACACCAATTGGAAAGCGTAAAGGAGAAATGTGAATTCAGAGAATGCGCAACCAAGAATAACAAACAAGCCCACCTTTATTACAAATCTGGGCCCATTCGTAACCATAGGAGAGGTCTAGGCCCAGAGGAGAACCAACCACGCGAAGGCGGTGGCCAAACGGGCCCACCAGGGGACCGACCGGTCCCGGGGGCGGCCGCCCCCTTGTGGGGCCTCTCGGGCCCAGTTTTCTTCTGGCAGTTGTAGGGCGGTTCCCCAAGGACGGTCCCACCTACGATCAACATGGATGGAAAGTGGAAACCGCCCTTTGGAGGTCGGTTTGGGTCCTTCCATGTAGGGATGATCCTTTTGCATTGAATCCCCTCCTCTCAAGCTATAAAAGGAGGCCTCCTTTTTACACCTATTCATGAATTGATTCACCAACACAACAGGTCACAATGTAGAGAGGAAGAGCAAGTTCCATTCCATTAGCTTATAGCTAATTTAGTATAGGGAGTGAGAGAGGGACAAGAGCTGGAGAAAGAGCGGAGTCGAAGCAGTTCTGCCTCCGGGTGGACTAAGTGCCGGCCTTGTCAGCTCTCGATCCAACTTGTACCTCTACGATCGTCTTGCTACTTAAAGCAAGAAGTTCGTGTTCAACTTTGGTTTGATTCATTAAGCATGTTACTTCCATAAAGCCACTTGTTTGTGGGATCGTCGTTCGTCCTTTGGACGGATGCTCTAGTAAGAGGACACCTGATAGAGATGGATGTTCCTGTACGCCGCTAGAGTAGTAGTCGCCTTCGTAGACGTGGTGTCTAGGTCAGAGTCTACCTTCGTATGTTGTGCGCGCCCACGGGCAGAGGGGTAGGTGGCAGGTGGTGACAGCCCTGTCCACTCGTACCAGCATCCCCCCATGTTCGAACGCAGAATAGCGCTGATACTGGTATCGCCTGGCGGACCAGGTGCGTCAGTGGGCCTGAAGCAAGCAAGTAGTGGGGAAGTTTCCATCGCTTATATGCGTTTGACCTTAGAAGAACCTCTCTACCCAAGCTATCCCTTCTGTATCTTCTGAGTAAACTAGTTTAAGAGACTAAGTACAAAGACCGTTCCTCTAGAAAATTACGATACCCTAAATACTTCCGGGTGAAGGCTACAATGGTACTTCTGTGCGCTTGCGGACTTTTCTACTGACGCTAAGAAGCGCCAACAAGCTTTCTGGCGCCGTTGCTGGGGAACGGTTGTCGTATTTATCTCCGAACCTAGTTCACCCGTGTATCCTTGTGTTTTATCAAAAAAAATCTTTTATCTTTTCTTTATGTAAAAACAAAATATTCCTTTTTATCCGATCCTTTCACCATGAAGCCAGCTCCATATTCAAAATCCTTCTGCTTCAAAGGGGGAGTTCTTTGAACCACATTCTTTTTCAAAACCAAAATTTCCATCCAGTTATGAACTCCACCCAAGATTCAAAGCTATGGTTCGGACAAAACCCTTCTTTGGTCACGACAATGAAAATTCTTTTGACCACTTGCAAAAATTCGAGGAATTGTGTTCATGCCTAAGCATTCCTGGCATGACACAAGAAATTCTTAAGTAGAAGTTGTTTCTGTTCTCCCTCAAGGGGAGGCAAAACAATGGTACACTGATACCGTAGAAAGTGTGAATAGAGAATGGGATGAACTTAAGATCAAGTTTTATCTTGCATTCTTACCCATGTCTCGTATCGCCGCTCTACCAAGGGCAAACCTCGACTTTGAGCAAAACGAGAAGGAGCCCATAGGTACAGCCTAGGCCAGGTTTACAATGTTTATACATGCTGACCTAGACTTGTCTTTATCCGATAATGTGCTTTTGCATATCCTTTGTTCGGATCTAGACATAGATGCTGCCCTATGCTTTGACATAACCGTTGGAGAGCCGTTTTCATAAAAACCATGAGGGAATAGAGGAAAATCCTTGTTTACATCCTAGAGAAGCACGCTTCTCCCGTCATCGTACCCAAACCCCTTCATACAAGGGCATGTCAAGTTCTGAAGAGCCCTCAGCAGCCTAATCTTTTCCCTTGCCACCCTTCGATTCGTCTGTTGAGCCCTCGCCCGAACCATGAACACCGAAGGAAGGAATGTTTTATCGTTCGGAGTTCGCTATCAAAGTTCAAGGATTATGGTAGAACTTTGAAACATTTCTTGGCACAAAATTCTAACATTTCTTAGGAAGTCTCCCCTAATGCAGAGTCATCGAAAGTACGGTTATTGCTTGTTGGAAGTGAAACGTTCTTCTGAAGAAATTCAGATTCTTTCACCTCCCACAACCATGTCTTGCTCTTTAAAGGGGCCTTTTAGGGCGATATGCCGCTAGTCCTGACCGACAAACTTTTCAGAAGTCCATCCGGACTCATCTTTGAGTTTTGTGGGATTGTTAGGGTTGTGCCATTGGAAATTAACGAAATCAAAGTTTCTTATACTTCCTCATCTATGCCATCCTCGATTTTGATCTTCTCATAGGGCACCCTGTAACAGAACCGCCTTAATCACATGGCCCACAGGCACCTGTCATCGTCACTAATGACCTCTGACAGTCGTACCCGTGTTCCAAATGATCGAGGCAGCCCTGCCGGGCTACATCAGTGCCCGTATGCCGACATGATCTCTATTGCGAAGCCATTACAGAGTTACAACATTTCATAATCAAAATACATCAGAGTAAATGCGGAAGATTAACTAGTACTTAAATTACAAACCGAGTTCAAATAGTAAATGAGTGTAGTTATTACAAACCAACTTAAAACAGTAGCAGTGGCACTGGAACAACGATACAACATAGATAGATAGTAGATAATCGAACCCAGCCCACGGGTCCTTCACTCCTCACCACTATCCTCTTCGATCACTGTAGCACAACAGGGGTCGAGACAAATCTCCGGCTGTGGCCCTCCTGCAACGGGGTTAACAAACCCTGAGTACTGGGTACTCCGCAAGACTTACCCGACTAAGAAAAATATCTGACTCTTGGAATGCAAGGTTAGGGGTAAGGCTTAGCAGGAGGTAAGAGTTTAGCGGAAAAGCATTACTATCCTGTCTCAGTATTTTTGCTCATTGAATAACCTTATTAATACCATAAGTCATCATTCATCTCTTCCATCTATCTTATTCTTTTCATCATTCTCAAACATCCTATTCTTCGAACCACTTTTCGAGGTAGACGTGAGGATCAAGTCTCCATAACCGAGGAGCACGTTGATTCGAATCAAGTAAGTATACCCAGCTGGGGATTCTATCCACACTGCATATGTAGCACTTAAGCTTGCATATACCAACCCATTGTCACGGCTTTTCTATTCCGGACCCGGTCCTACGCCACCCGAGAGCACAGTACTCCACTAGTCTCCAGGCACGCCGGCCACGTGGGTACACGCTACTCCCGCCATCTCTCCACTCCCAGTGCGCGGTTGTCGGTTCCAGCAATAGAGCGACCTGACCCTAGGCTTTCCGAATTGGTATGTGGCTAGGCTGTTCATCATGATCACAACAGGCCTTACAACGAACGGTCCCTACTGCTTTCCGTCAGAGACCATGCATTGGGACTCTAACCCAAATACCCTGGATTCTGCCCGGTTTTCAAATCCCTTTCCCGATGATGACGATCAGTTGGGACTCTAACCCAAACAGATGGCCGATCACTCGGGAAACCCATCCATTACAATAACAGTGTCCTGGCCAAAGGACCCTGCCATCATACATGGACTCATACCCATCCCTTGATAATTTTTCATTCCAAATATCAAGTTTAAATTAGCATTTTTGCAATTCTAATATTTAAGCATGACTAAGCATTTTTCAACTCATTTCAAATCATTAGGTTCCTTGGATAACAAGTAGTCAAGGATGGTAAATGCATCAATTGTTTCATCACGCAACTCCTAACAACTTAATGCAGTTGATTAACTCCAGTGATAAAAGCATTTATAAATAGAGGGTTGAATGCACCGGGGCTTGCCTTGCAACGCAAAAACAGTCGGGGCAGGAGCACCACAGCTTTCAGGTTCAAGAACCACCTCGGAACCTTCTCCTCCAGGCACCTCGACTTTGACTTCCTCGTTTACCGGCACTACACGTGTGCAACAATGCATGTATGAATGCGATGCGGAAAAGAGCATATGCAAGAAATCAAGAACTAAAATATGACAAGCATAAAACGACATCACTAGGGTGTTCTAGGTCTTAAATGGGTTTGACCTAGAACCACAATCAATTCCAAAGTCACACAAACCCTAAATTCATTTTCTACCCTTCTTTTTACTATTTAATAAACCCATATCTATTTAATACAAGAGCAAACTAATTCCAATTGAGACCAAACTTCACCAACAGATAGTCTTTCATGCCAAACAGAGACAAATAAATTTTGGTGATTTTTGGAGTTACCTAGAATTAATTAAAAATGTGCAAAAATCTATTTTCCATTTATTTTAGGGATTTTTACCTACTGCAGAAAGTACTTAAACATGACAAACAATATTTTTATAAAATTCTACACTACTCAGAGAGAACATACAAAAATTCTCATGAATTTTGGATCAGCCAAAATATTCTAACAAAATTATGAAACTGCAGCACTATTCATTTGAAAATAAAATGGAAAAGGCTTTTGGAAAAACCTGGAAAAAGAGAAAACCGAAAACGGCCCGAAGCCGGCCCAACTCGGCCCAAGCGAAGCAGACCGGCCCACTCGGCCTGCCCGCGCTCGGCGCCTGCGCTTTTGCGCAAAACCCCCTGGAAAACACGGTTATCAACCCGCGGACCAACTCACACTATTCACCAGAGTCACTGACATTGCAAAAACCCCCCTGGAACTTTTCACCTTCTAATACGACGCCCCTGGGCCTCCTCTGTTTTCGAACGGAGGTGAGGCGCCGGCGGTTCGCCGCCCGCGGCTCACCGCCGGTGACCCCAACGGCCAAACCAACCTTCCCACGACCCTCGGGACTCCTAGCCGCACCTAACAAGCTGCTAAATGGCAAGGATAGACACTCGGAGCACCCTCGGGCACCTCCGCCGCGGCTCGGCGGCGGCGACCGGACCTACTCCGGCGAGGCCAAGGCTTAATCAAGCCGGGTTAGGGCATGGGAAGATTCGTGAGCTCACCGAGACTTGACTAGTACGGAGAGAACGACCCGAGATGGTGTAGAGGCACGGTGGTGACGGTGGCCGCGGCTGCAACGACCTCCGCCGGCGGCGAGGACTCCGTTCCGGTGAACCTACGGTCAGAAATGAAGAACCAACAGGCGCATGAGCAACAAGGAAGGTCAGTGAGCACGGAGGAATACTCGGACGAGGCATTGGCTCACTGGAGAGAGCTGTGGACGGGTGTGAGCTCGCGGCGGCGCTCCGCCGGATGCGCACGCGCGGCGACGGTGACCCTGCGACACACAGAGGGTCAGAGCAAGTTCCAAAGGCACCAACCGATTCGCCAGGAAGTGCTCGACCTACCGGTGAGATGGAGAGGGTGGAGGTGGACGGTGACCGACGAATTTGGTCGGAGACCGAGAGTTCGCCGGCGATGGTGGCGGGGAAGAAGATGGGTGGGGAGGCGCGTTCGGGGGCTTAAATAGCCGGGGAACAGGCCAAAGAGGACGTGGGAGAGCTCGACTCCATGCTGCGCGTACCACGGACGGAGCTCCGGCGCCAGAGGACGCGCGGCACTGTCGCGCACGCCGGCGACGTGCGCGCCGCGGCCGGACGCGCGCGTGACGCGTGAACAGTGTCGCCGGTACAGTACCTTGCTCAGAGAAAATCGCTTAAATTGACCGTCCAAACGACCGAATCCGAGGCCACGCCCAAAAGCAAAGTTGTAGATATTTTTGTGCTGGACAACTTTTGTTTTTGCACCAATTTGAAATTCGGCCTAGATTTGAAAATATTCAAAAGGGGGTAAACTAGGGTTTTGAATTTCAAACTGAATATTTAAAATTACTTTTTATTTTTCTAAAGAACTTGAAATTTGGCCAAAATATAAGTTGTGCATCTCAGAGAGATCTACAACTTATATTAAGGAAGTTTTATCTAATTCTCATTAGTTTTTGAAAAGCAGTTTTAAATTCAAATTTTGAAACACTGTTTTGAGCTTAATTCAAAAATTTTCAACATAACATCAAAATCACCCAAAATAGAAGTTGTTCTACATTAAAAACTCTACAACTTTTATTAAGGGACCTACCTCAGATTTGATCAAATTTAGAAAGATGCACTTTGAAGCCTTTAATTAGGGTTTTAGGAAAATTAAAAAAATCAACAAGAAATAACAACTCAATTAGGGTTCCTTCAAGCACACACAAGAGTTAAACAAGCTAATCACACTATTAGCCCTAATGACAAGCAAATGCACATGATGATATGATGACATGTCATTTTAGTTAACAGTAATACCAGGGGTATTACACACCCTCTTGAAAATCTCATTTATATATATAAAAATAGAAGGGAGCCCCGATGAGAAGTTTGAAAGTTTTGCTTCTAGCACTTGCTCGAAAACCTAAAGGCGAAGCAAAGCTACTTGTTCGAGCATGCGAATCCTTCTCCTACGCCCTTGCTCGAACAAGATGCATGTCCCTCTGGCCATCAATAACATTGTTCTCGATAATGGTCAGGTTTAAGTGATCATCCTCCATGATATATCTTTTGAGAATGAAAACTTCCGTGCCACGGACATGCCCGAAGCAACAACTTTAGAGCCAAGAAGGGGCCCGCTAACAAACATGGTTTTGAGGTCCCTCACATTTATGCTCAAGGTCTCCAGAGTTTGTTTCGCTTTGGACCACCTGCTTCTACGAGGATCTCGCAACCATCTCTTGATTCTAGTTGTTCAACTTTTTGAGGGAATGGTTGTGAATGCTTATGTTTGTCATGAACATTGCAAATCCCGCAGTAGTACGATGGTGCGTACCTTGCAGCTTGAATTTTAATGCCTATGATTGGGGGTAAAGCTGGGAACTACACCACCATTGATTGCTGCAAGAAGAAGTTCCCACGGTCAAGCTTAAGACCATAACTTGAGCACTGCCAGGAGATACCCCCGATTATCCTTAAAAAATATATATTTTTTATTATTCTTACTATTGTTATTTTCAAAATATATATCTTTTTTAAATGGTGAGGGCATGTTGTCAAGTTAGTATGCACCTTCGGGTATGTCGCTAACCATTTCAGGAAAAATTAAGAAGAACTCGGGTCATATGATGCTTGATGACATGGAACGACATCAACTACAAAAGATTGATGCACTCCTAGGTAATGGAACACACTCGTAAGAAGGCCCTAACTCTGCACTTGACTTTTATGCAAAAGTCCAAGTGTGAGGGAGGACGGTGACAAACCCAAGTTCCATGCACACCAAAGGGGCATTAAAAAATGATGATGAAGATGTCAGCCTCGCCTTAAAAAAAAGAGAAGAAAAATGAATGGAAGAAAAAAAAGAAGAGAGATGAGGGAGACTAAAAAAGAAGAAGAAAGAGAACTACAAAAAAAAGAAAAAAAGATTGGGAGTCTCCCTCTTCTGAACCTTTGCTAGTATCATCAAGGCCCATGGCCCATGCGCATTAATGTGTTTGTGGCCTGGCTTCGGAGATCACCTGAGCAGAACCATCATGCTAGCCGCAACAATAACTTCAACGCCTCATACATATATGTTACCGGTACATATACACAGGTATGCGAAGGTAAATAAATGTTCACCAATTTCTTATAACTGTCTTCATTTGATCTATGAACTTTGAGTTGTTGATATAATCAATGAAAGTAATCTGATATGGAGATAAACCAAGGCATATCTTTCTCTGTATCTTTATCTTGGCCTTGTTTATAAAAAGTTGAGTGAACAAGTTTTTAATAAAACTAATAAAGAAATAATAATAAAATCTTTCTTGCTCTCTAGTCTTATAGCCAATAGAGTCCTTGCTTGTTATTGTTGCTCTTGTTTTGTTTTCTTTTTATCAAAATAAAGCAGGTACAAGAATAAGTGTGGGGGAGATCTCTCAAGCATACCTAACACACCTTCATGATCTCCCCTGCACGTTGCACAACACCGAGTGACTCATCATGCAACAAGGACAGGACACATGACTTCCATAAACCTCCTTCATCTTCAACGGTGGTTTGTGCAACACCTCTCTCACTCCTTTGACCAACCATGACTCCATGCATATCTTGGATCACACTTCGTTTAAAGATTTAAAAAAACAACAAAAGAGAGTCATGGCCGCAATATTCCTTTTAGTTAGAAGCTTGCATGAGTTGTTCCTCCTACATTTGTCGTGTATGCGAGTCACTAATATGCAGGAGTTACCAATAAATGACTTGCTACACGACGACATGCTACTAAAAGTGATGGACTCCAACCCACGCCTTGGTAGTCACCCCAGATGGAAACCGAGCCACCACAGCGATAACTCTGATGCTTCATCCATACATGCTATTGGTACACACATTCAGGTATGTCAAGGTAATGTTGACCAACTCATTCACTCATATTTGTCTCCATGAAAATATAATATCATGCTCTTCCTCTGTTCATGCCATATGCTCTGAGTTTGGGTGTATTCACATGAGTACACTTGTGGTACATCCATAGGCTTTTTAATTTAAGCATGGTGCTTAGGTTAAACTAGCCTTCTTTAATCAAAATTGTGACATGGTGTTGCATTTTGATTAATGAATTTTGAGTTGTTATCATGAATAATCGAAGAAATTCATGTTGGAGATAAAGCAAGGCATGCCTTCCTTTGCTCTCTTATCCTAGCCATGTTTGAGTTTGAATAGATTGGCTGAGCAAACTTCTGACTAGGTTCCTTTGTTCAAAAATCTGTCTCCGTTGAATGACTCTTGGTTATCCTGTCATATTTCCTTTCTCTATGCTAGTAAGTTTCGGTTTGGAAGTGTTGGTCCTACATCTTTTTAACTGAGCACGGTGTTTAGTTTGAAGCTGGGATGTGAGATCATGCCTCTATAGGATTTTTAATGTAAGTATGGTGCTTAGATTCTTAAGCCTACCTTGACAAATTAGACGTGGTGTCTAGTTTGATCTTGGAAACAAAGCTGCTAGTATAGATTTTGGTTAATCTTATGGACTAACCCCTTGCAGAAATTTAGCAACTCCATGAGGGTAAGTCTTTGAGATGACAGCAGAGACAAGAATTTCTTAGGTGAACCTTGAAAAGAAAAAAATATAATGATAAATAAAATCTTAAAGAAAAAGAGTAATTTATCTTTCAACCCCAAGTTTTGTTGTCTTGTTATCTCAATACTACCATAAAAACAAGATTGGGGGGAGCTTCATAGCACACTCAAGAGATGCCACGAACTGCACATCAAGCTGAGGCACCACCAATTAGCGGCACTGCCAGGTGAACCACATTGGTAAGTCAAAAGCAAGCTTGGGGGAGGGCTCCCACAAAGGTAACTTGTATCTCACATTTCTTTTTAAAATTCTCCAACTTAAAAAAATAGTGAGATATGTTCTCCTCTCTCATATGTGTTAAGATGTGTTAGTTTCTACCCTTGTTGAAATGATGAACAATTGCTCTGTCTTATGTTTCACCTATACCCATTTTATAATCGAGCTTTCTCTAAGGTTTGGGTTTATCTGCTAAAAATGTCTCATCCTAAAAACTTGGACTAATGGGTTGCACATGCTTAATCTTGTCTAAGTTATTGCCTGATATGATATGGTGACATGGGCTACGCTATGACTATTGTTATGAGTGAAACTTGACATCCGGAGTTTTATTTTCGAAAACTTTCAAAAACAAAAGTTTCTCAATGATTATGAAATACCTACCAAGGTCATATGACATGTTTTAATTATACAAACCTTTTAGTCATATGCTGGTTGTGGAACATTGAGTTAGGTCAAATTGTTATGACCTAAGTGAGATTATGGTCAAGCACCCATGATTGAGATTCACATGCACCCACCAAATAAAGCCAACTCTCACCCCGAGAGTTGCGCACAACATGCACCCATCCATCCACCAAAAATATGCCAACTTTTACCCTGAGAGTTGCGCACTCTTCAACCAAATAAAAATGCCGACTCTTACCTTGAGAGCCGCGCATTTGTTATCCACCAAATAAAAATGCCGGCTCTTACCCTGAGAAGCCGCGCATTCATTTTTCACCATATAATTACTCCTCGCATTCCATCATGACATCTCTCGAGCCAAAGTTCTTCAAATACTAACAGGAGATATGGGTTATGCTTAAAAAAACATGCCAAGGGGCATGCAATAAACAAACGGAAAAAAGGTACCCGATCAAAAAAAAGAAGAAGAAGAAAAAAATAATAATAATATGGATATATGATCTTATAGCCCATATCCCTCCAAAAAGTTTCATTCCATCCAATAAAGGAGAAATTCATGATGCATGGAGTGCCAAAATATTTAGAAATTAGGATTCCACCATCTTCATACTCCACACACTTGCACATCTCAATCAAAGTATATGACTTGTATCTCCTTGTGGTTCGGTTTTTGACTTAGCAATATATGTGATGCAAGTATGCCCACCTTTATACCTGCCCAAAACTCCACTCATAAGCCTTAGTGGTAGGATATTAAAGGCAACATTACAATGCCTTTGGTGAGGTATTCATACACTTTGAGGGATCGAGAGAATCATTTGAGGAACTTACATTTCTTTGCAAAAATTTTCAAAACCTCCGGAAAGATGGTTCATCTAGGGATGAATGATAAGCAATATCTATGAATCTGTTTAGTCTTGCAATCACCCAAGACTTGAGATGGCTAAAAGGCCCCATTTGTTTCAAGATAATAGCAGGGTGGATAGCATGCTGATTTATTCAAATTACGGTGGAAAACTTTGTTATAAACTTGGTACATTTGAAATATGATCGACATTGTAGCAACTCCTGATCAACAACCATACTTAGCTATTTGCTCGGGACGAGCAAAGGTTAAATTTGGGGGTCTTGTTGGTGGTCCTTATAGATCATTTTTAACCGCCAACTTATGCCTAAAGAGAGAGAAACTATCATACTTTAACACATAGACATATGCTATTAACAGAGTTCCACTTGTACCCCTAGTGTTTATGTTTTTGCAGGATTTATGGCGAAACAAGTGGAAGTGCACAACACCAATTGGAAAGCATAAAGGAGAAATGTGAATTCAGAGAATGCGCAACCAAGAATAACAAAGAAGCCAACCTTTATTACAAATCTGGACCCATTGGTAACCAAAGGAGAGGTCTAGGCCCAGAGGAGAACCAACCACGCGACGGCGGTGGCCAATCGGGCCCACCAGGGGACCGACCGGTCCCGGGGGCGGCCGCCCCCCTGGTGGGGCCTCTCGGGCCCAGTTTTCTTCTGGCGGTTGTAGGGCGGTTCCCCAAGGACGGTCCCACCTACGATCAACATAGATGAAAATTGGAAACCGCCCTTTGGAGGTCCGTTTGAGTCCTTCCATGTGGGGATGATCCTTTTGCATAGAACCCCCTCCTCTCAAGCTATAAAAGGAGGCCTCCTCTCTACACCTATTCATGAATTGATTCACCAACACAACAGGTCACAATGTAGAGAGGAAGAGCAAGCTCCATTCCATTAGCTTATAGCTAATTTAGTATAGGGAGTGAGAGAGGGACAAGAGCTGGAGAAAGAGCGGAGTCGAAGCAGTTCTGCCTCCGGGGGGACGAAGTGCCGGGCTTGTCGGCTCTCGATCCAACTCGTACCTCTACGATCGTCTTGCTACTTGAAGTAAGAAGTTCGTGTTCAACTTTGGTTTGATTCATTAAGCATGTTACTTCCATAAAGCCACTTGTTTGTGGGATCGTCGTTCGTCCTTTGGACGGATGCTCAAGTAAGAGGACTCCTGATAGAGACGGATGTTCCTGTACGCCGCTAGAGTAGTAGTTGCCTTCGTAGACGTGGTGTCTAGGTCGGAGTCTACCTCCGTATGTTGCGCGCGCCCACGGGCAGAGGGGTAGGTGGCAGGTGGTGACAGCCCTGTCCACTCGTACCAGTGTAACAACCCTAAAATCCACACAACCCAAAAATACCAACCAATTAAAATTTTTCATCTTTATTGCACTAAAACATACTTCATGTGCATGCATTTAGGAATTAAAATCTACAAGCTACAAATATGTGTCATTGCACCCCAACTTCTTTTTAGTTATTTTCACTAGCTATGTGCATATGTGGATTTTATTTGCATTTTATGTTTGGCTTGAGTACTCATACAAGTATTAAAGCATATACATGTGTATAAATTTGAACACTAGAAATTGGAAAAAGGAAAGAGAAAAAGGGAGAGAGAGAGAGAGAGAGAGAGCAAGGCTAGATCAGCCAACCAGCCCAGCCCAACCGGCCGTTCTCCCTCCTCTCGCGCACGACCAAGCCAGGCCAGCCCAAGACGCGGCCCTGTCCCTAGCGCACCCTTTCCCTTTTCTCCCTAACGCGTGCGCACAACGCCGAGCCGGCCCATAAGACGCGAAGCCCATTCGGACACACGCGCGCGCATCGCACCCGCCCAGAGCGGCTGCCATCCTGGTCCCGCCAGTCAGCCGTGCCGCTCGTTCCCTGTTCTTCTTCCTCGCAAAGGCAACGGGGAACAGGGCCACGCAAATCGCATGACCACGGTCCCGCACTGCTCCCCGCCTGTCCCCCGCGTGTCGCCGAGCCAAGTTCGCGTCGGAATCACGCCAACCCTAGCCTAGCGCTCGCCACAGCCCTCCGATCTGCCGGGCGAAATCGGAGCCGTCCGCCATGGGAAGCACACAAAGCTCACCTATTTAAAGAGCCCGTCCCTCAACCCTAGAGCAACTCCGCACCCGCCGCCACACCACTAAGAGAGAGGGAGAAGGCAGAGCAAAGAAGGAGGCGTCGCCGGAACGCTACTGCCGCGGAGCACGCCGGAGCCGAAGCGGGAGGAGAAGCCGGCGCCACCATTGCAGTTCTGCATGGCACAGCGAACACGCAGCACGGCCACAGCTCGTCACTGCACCGCTATCCTGTCTTCTATCGACACCACGGTGAGCCGCCGTACCCCTCATTCAACCTCGCCTGCGCGCATGGCCATGACGTCTCGCCCCTGGGACGCGCAGGCACGAGCCATCACCGGCTCCAGAACACGCTTGCACTCACACACACGACTAGCCAATTGGGCCCAACGGTTCCGCGGTGACGAGAGTTCACCGGCGCGGCTGGATCACCGCACGCCACGCCATAGGAGCACCCGCGACAGCACCGCGTCACGTTCCATCTATCTGGAACAGCTGTAGGAGGACCCTAACCTAGTAGAGCTATCTGCTGCCCTCTCGGCCACCACGAATGAGCTAGCTACCAGCAAGCCAAGTCCTTGCAACCCCGGAACGCAGCAAGACGCATTCACGGGGGAGCACATTCGCCATAGATACTCTGCGCCATGGCGAGCACCTGTTCTGGGAGCCTATGACCATACCGAGCGCTGACAGTGGGCCATCGAGCTTCACAGTGACTCTGCGAACCCAAATCCAAGTATAGGAGTGGCCCTAGAACCTATACTCAGCGAGTTGCATCATCACCGTGAGATTGCCGAAGCTCTGTCGCGGACATCGCCGCGACGCGAGCTCCGTTGGAACCATAGGCTAAGGCTGTGGAGCTCGGCGGGCGCCACCGCAAGATCCTACCCGGACACACAAGTAGAAGTTCTCTGTACACCTTGGGCTAGCCTCACCGTCGCAAGGGCCGGTCGCGTCGCACCGCCGCAAGAACCGTGTTCCGATAAGTACCAGCTACCACTATCCAACCGCCTGATGACCCTCACGCTGCCTATAGCGACTTAGACACAAGGTACGGGCGAGCCAAAACTGCCGTGCACACACTAACCGTGAGCCCCGTGTCTCGCTGGAGCGCCGCCGTTGACCTCTCCGCGGGGAGGGCACCACCGTGACCCTCAATCGAAGCCGTAAGGCTGTAGACCTCCCTGGCGAAGCAAATCGAGGAATTCCGCCCTCAATTGCATGGAGACACGACCGGAGCTGCCCCGTCGATGACCGCCACCGCCAAGTCCGAGCCTTAGTTGAGGCAACTCGTCTGACCCTCCTACCATCGGAAGAAGGGGGCCTAGCCGGAGTTCCGCTCACCCGTCGGAGGATTACCGACCCCCCCCCCGGGGGGAAGCTCGTAGACTGCCACCACGTTGAGCCTGTACGAGCTCGTCGGGGAAGAAGAGCTCCGCCGTGTCAGATTCAAAAGGGAAAGGGGGAAAGAAGAGGAAGCAGGCGGGATAAATCCGGTACACGTACGCCGAGTCCCGGAGCAGTGACCCAACGCACCCGAGTCCACCGTGCACCGGCCTCTCGTAGACCTGGACAGGAGCGTCCTAGCGCGACCACGTGGTGAGCCCAGGCGCTGCCACGTGTCATCGCAGTGACGTCATGATGACATCACTATGGCGTCACCTGACCCCACCAGTTAGAGGAAGCGTTGACTAGGTCAACACTGACGTCAGCAGTGACGTCATGCTGACGTCAGCCGACCCGTCACCAACCGACCCGTTGACTTAGTTAACGTGAACAATACCCTGGCCAATCATAGCTTGCCACATGTCATCTTCTGATTAATTGGCCTTTTTTCCATTTTCATAAAATAGGATAAACTTCGGAAATTCATAACTTATTCATATGATGTCCAAAAATTGCGCACCACATATCAAAATGCTCAAAAAAAAGAGCTCTACAATCTGAACCTATGCTTGAGTGCATTTGGATCTTTATTTTCATTCAATTTTTCTGAATAATCTATAGGAGTCGCTAACGCGACTATTTCGTTTCCGTTTTCAGAACCGGAGAAAAATCTGACTGAGGAAGACGACCACGAGTACCTTCAGGAGTTAGGCGATGACTACGAAGGTGCCATGACCCACCAAATCCTTAGCAGCTATTACGCATTGGTAATGTCGATCATGCCATTGCTTTATGATCATATGTTATTAACTGTTTAGGTTGCATGTTTGAATAATTGATTACCCTGCCTTGTTTAAACTATCTCCCTGCTATTCGCTGATAGGATAGATGCTCGCTGTTATATGTTTATTTGTTCTTCTACTACTTATTGATTATTACACATATGTGGGGAAATCAGGAACGGTTTGACATATGTGAACTGGACTTAATTAAACGGGGGAGCGTGCTGCGTGAGTCTTGGGTGCATGGTGAGGGTCGAGTCAACCAAGTGGGTTATGAGACGAGCCAGAAGGGCAAGTCGTGCCGGGGGTGCAACCTGGGCATCCCTACGAGAGATACCTGTGGCGGGTAATGGATTACGAGGTGGTTCCGGGTTGGACGACCTGTGTGGTTTGAAGCCCGTGAACGGAGGTGCTGTGATGGCACTGGGAGAGTAACCCCTAAGAGAAGATGCCTTCTTGGTCAAACCTAGGACGGACTAGTTTCAGGTTCGTGGGAATCCTTTACTGCTCACTCGTCTTCGATGGGCGGGGAACGGCTGAACTACTTGGTAGGACGGTGCCACTACTACTAGGTTGTGAGGTGATAAGGGTGGGTGGAGACGGTCGATGGGTTCCCGTTCCATTCTAGATGCGCAGTACCACTGAATGGGCCCGGTACTGCGTCTCCCAGTCTCAGCGTAATGGTGTTGGATCCGGAATGTCCC
The DNA here is from genome assembly GCA_038502445.1 of Eremochloa ophiuroides. Classification (NCBI taxonomy): domain Eukaryota; kingdom Viridiplantae; phylum Streptophyta; class Magnoliopsida; order Poales; family Poaceae; genus Eremochloa; species Eremochloa ophiuroides. The sequence goes on along the minus strand of JAHLJS010000002.1, from coordinate 88,217,671 downwards.
AGGGCTGAGTGGTAGGGTGGCATCGACCTAGGCAAGCAAGCACCCGGAATTCTGCCTAGGTGTTTGCGCAACACCAATGATGGCTAATCTTGTGAGTCGTAAAACCTCTGCAGAGTGTATGGTTGATCGATCGATAGATATGCCAACTAGTTGGCTATGGACCTTTCCTGTGAAGCTTCTACTAGTGTAGTGAGTGTTCTTTTCTCCCCCTGCATGACACTTTCCGGCAGTGTGCCCGATACGGCAGTGTGCCGCTGAGACAGGCCTGAGAGGGAGTTGGGCCTGCCGAATGAGTGCGAGGTGTGTGTGAGATGTGGTATATGGGATGGGAATGGAATGGATTGGGCGAATGGGTGGAGTTGAACGAGATAAAAATTGCCTATTAAAATGTTGATTACACCTGCATAGGAAACCCCAGCCTATAGGTCTGCTTGTACAGCCTTGCATCCACTTTCCACAAAGCAACTGCAATCATAGGAGGGCTCCGTGGCCAGTACAAATCATACTGATAAATTTGCTGTCAGGTGACGAGAAAGAGTACGACTTCGATGGAGACGATTGGGAAGAGTAGGGTCGCGTGCTACACTCAAGTTGGCCGTGAAGGATGAATCGCTTCCGCATCTTATCAGCTTCTCTGAATTGTTGAATCCGCCAGTGTGGCGATGTAATAATTTATGTAAGACTCAGTTATATACTCGTTGTATGGATCCTGGCATCAACTGAGATTGGGTAATTTTATGGATTGTTCGATACGATCTATTTAATTACGTTGCGTGCCTGTGGATTTCCCTTCGTGGAAATCAAGGTCGTTTTAACCAGCATCCCCCCACGTTCGGACGCGGAATAGCGCTGATACTGGTATTGCCTGGCAGACCAGGTGCGTCAGTGGGCCTGAAGCAAGCAAGTAGTGGGGAAGTTTCCATCGCTTATATGTGTTTGACCTTAGAAGAACCTCCCTACCCAAGCTATCCCTTCTGTCTCTTCTGAGTAAACCAGTTTAAGAGACTAAGTACAAAGACCGTTCCTCTAGGAAATTATGATACCCTGAATACTTCCGGGTGAAGGCTACAACGGTACTTCCATGTGCTTGCGGACTTTTCTGCTAACGCTAAGAAGCGCCAAGAATTGTCCCTCGGTTTGGTGTTTCGAACTCCATCATCACTGACAACGGCACGCAGTTCACCGGAAAGAAATTTCTAGCCTTCTGCGACGAGTAGCACATACGAGGGGACTAGGCGGCCGTAGCCCACCCAAGAACGAACGACCAAGTAGAACGTGCCAATGGCATGATTCTCCGAGGCCTTAAGCCGAGAATCTTCAACAGATTAAATAAGTTCAGCAAGAGGTGGCTGATGGAGCTCCCGGCAGTGATATGGAGTCTAAGGACTACACCAAGCCGAGCCACGGGCTTCACGCCCTTCTTCCTGGTGTACGGCGCCGAGGCCGTCCTCCCCACGGATTTGGAGTACGGCGCCCCGAGGGTCCGAGCTTATGATGAACAGGGCAATCAGACTTCCCACGAAGACGCGTTGGACCAAGTCGACGAAGCTCGGGACATGGCCCCGTTGCACTCGGCCAAGTACCAGCAGTCACTACGCAAGTACCATGCTCGGCGCATCCGGGGCCGAGCCTTCAGCATAAGCGACTTGGTGCTGTGGCTCAGGCAGGACAACAAGGGGCGCCACAAGATCACACCGCCGTGGGAAGGGCCATTCATCATCGCCGAGGTGCTACGCCCCGGCACGTACAAGCTCGCGAACGAGAAGGGCGAGGTCTACAGCAACGCTTGTAACATCGAACAGCTACGTCGCTTCTATCCCTAAGATTCCGGGCATTGTACAATTTATAAAATCCTGAAATCAATAAAAAGACCCGAGTTCTACTCTTTTTACCTTATTTTTAGATTTTCGATCCGAGCATACACTCGGGAGTGAAATGACCTTTCATTTCACCGCACATTAAAAAGAGAGGATTGACCTAACCTACGGAAAGGCTGATCCTCCCACAGGGGCTAGGACGGGGGGAACCCCCGGACTTTCCCGAGCCTCAACGATTTTGAAATTGCAAAAATTTCAAAACCCGTTAAAATCGTTTCTTCCTAAAACATGCTTCCCTCTTAAAACCAAGCGTGATCTTATAACACTCGAAAGAGTAAGAGAAGTCCCAGAGGACAGAGCCGGCCGAGTCGAGGAGACCACTTATGCCCTGGGCAAAAGCATCTCCCCTCGCCACTCCGCGTTCGAAGGCTAACTCGCACTCGGAAGAAAACTTATAGGATCTACGTTCGACAAAGGGAGGAGGCTCGGGAAGAAACAACTAAACCTTTTTTCCAAGGATTCTTTCTGCCAATGCTCCTAGGACATCGGCTGCGTCTACGCCGCTAAAGCTACGACACCCAAAAAAAGTCCCCCGAGGCTCGATGGCCCGGGCACAGGATCGGCAAGAAAAAACGCCTAAAGCAAAAGCACGAAACAAATTGAAAACAAACATGCAGCAAATATTTACATAAATATTACGGCCACAAAGGGCCACATGTTTGTTTCCTCCCAACCGCTCACGAAAAGCTATTTTTTACAAGGGCACTATGGCCCTGCTATTCTTTATGGCAGGTCCAGTGGAGGGAGTTCAACTTCGGCTTTGAAGAGGCCCGCCAGCGCTTCTCCGGGCTCCTTCATCGAGTCCTCCAGCGCCAGGAGCTCAGCAATGTCGGCCTCAAGGAAGCCTTCGCTGACAGGGGCGGCGTCAAAGTTCCCATAGTGGGAGTTTACGACCGCCAGTGTCATCTGGACGCCCGTCAGTAGGGCCTCCTTGACCCGGCCGCCGACGCTGCCGTAAAGTGCCTCCAGTCGGCTCCGGAGCGAGACCCCCGAGGGTTCCCCACCGGTGCCGATGGAGTCACAAAGCGCGCGCGCTGCCTTCTGCAACTCCAGGTGATCGGTCGCCTCGCCGTCATAAGCCGCCTGCAGAACTGCGGGAGCGATATATGGAGGTGAACAAAGACGCAACAAGCAACCAAGACGAACAAAATGAAAAGCACGACACTGCACGTACCACCAGCCTCCTCCTGATCCTTCTGTGCCTCTTCCCGGGCCGAGTCCGCCGCGCCAACCGCCAGACGCAATGCCGCCTGAGTTTCACTCAGGTCGAGAGCCAAGGCCTCAGCGGCAGAAGTCTTCTCGGCGGCAAGCTGTCCGGCGGCGTCGCGCTCCCTCGTCGCCTCGACCAGGGCGCCCTCCAGCTCCTGCACCCGTGTCGCCTCGGCAGCGGCTCGGTCCTTCGCCTCTGTGACCTCCATCTTCAAGATAGTGTTGTCAACACCTACTTCGGTGAGCTTGGAGGTCACGGCGGCGAGCTCGCTCTGGGCACAGGCATGGGCTTTCCCCTTAAGGTCAAGCTACTTCCAGAGCCCGAGCCCGCCGCGGAGAAAGTGGGACTTGTCCCGGGAGGTATGCATGAGGTCCTGGAAAGGAGAGAGGAGCGGAGACGGTAAAAACGATGCTCATACACACATAAAGTCATGAAACATGGAGGCTCACCTGAAGCTGGGCCCGGAGCTCCGTCTCGAGGACGTCGGCGATCACGCGGAGATCCGCCGCCGAGCTGAACCCGAGCTCTTGAACGGCGTCTCATTTGGGAGCCTCGAGGTCGTCCCGGAGCGAGAAGACGGGAGACACTTGAGGATCAGCTCGGTCCGCCTACTCGATCCGGGAGGCGGCCAACTCCCGAGGCCGCGGCTGCCTCAATGCCAACGCCCAGGGACCTTCCTCACAAGAGGAAGGAGCTCCTGCGTCGACATCCACAACTGTCGAACCCGCGGCGGCAGGCTCTGTGGGGGCGGCATCGGCTGACGCTCCCGAGGCGCCTCCAGAACTGACGACCGAGGCCATGGGAGTTCGCGCTAGCGCTGCCTCCACGTCAGCAACGGGCACGACGACAATGGCCACAGCCGGAACGACCCCTCCCGAGGGAGGAATCTCGGACGCCACGACCGGACCCACGGGGGGACGAATTTCCTCGTCCGTCGATCGGGCGCTCCCCCCGGCCGTGTCCTGACCCTGCACCTTCAGGACCTTCAGGTGCGACACCTGAAGGTCCGACCCCGAGCGCTTCCTCAAGCAGAGAAGGAAGAAAGGATCGTTCGTAACAAGACCTCCGACGAAAGGAACTAACAGGCAAGGACACCTACCACGTCTTCGGAACCACCCTTCTCTTCTTCGCCGCCCCCGCGCTCGGCGAGACGACGGATGGCATGGGCTGCGCCGGCAGCGAAGTAGTGGGCGCCACCGCGGCGTCCGGGCCGGCACCGCCCTGAGGCGAGGGCCCTACCTGGGCGCCAGGGGTCGCCTCGACGTTGCTGCCCCTCGGCGGGGAAGCTTGAGTCTGGGAGGACCCCAGTTCAAGCTCTGGCTCCTTGGCACCGGTCGGCTCCGGCTCCGATGGCGTTCGCCCACCGCTCCCCCCGCCTTCGGCTGTCGCGCCGATCAACGACGCGTCGGAGGGGAGGGTGCACGAAAACTGGAACCCCCCGGTCCCACCGGCAGCAGCCAGGCTTGGCTCGGGCGCCGGGTCCGAGCCCGTTCCCGGCCTCTTAAGCGAGCCCTCGCGGCCGCTGGAAGGCGGAGCCTTGGCTTCAACAATCACGCTGCCAGAGACCGCGCCTTCAGACCGGACTCCGGTAGTTTTGCCTGGGGGCTCAGGTCACGAGCCCCGGCACTTCCGCCGGCGGACGCCGACATTGGAGCCTTCCCAGGCTCATCGGCGCCCACCGCGGGCTTTGTGGCCACGAAGGGCCGGTCCAACACCGTGAAATCATAAAAATCTTCTTCTTCTTCATCCTCCTCATCATCCTCGTTGGAGAGGGTGTCCTCCTCCGGCTCCCCCGCCTCCTTACGGTGACGACAGCGCTGGGAGGTTTCCTCCGTCTTCCGAGCTCTATTCTGCTTCAGCGCAGTCGTCCGGTCCTTCTCTGCCTTCGCCGCCTCGTCCCGAAGGCGGTTCTGGGTTCGCTGAACCTTGTCCACCGGGACAGGCGGAAGGGAAGGTTTCTCGATCCTTGAAAGACCCTGCGATGAACGAAGAAAGAAATCAGGAAAAAGACGGAGGAACCGCAAACTCGACAGAGCGGATGACGCTCACCTGCGCGATGAAGCCCGTGTGGGGGCGCATGGGTATCCGGTTCCGCTCGTCCCAGAAATGGTAACCGCCCACCATGTACTTAACACGGCGCATGATCTCTTGTTGGCCGATGTCCTGGGGCAGCATCGTCGTGCCCTCCCGCGACGTCCCGATGAGCATCTTGTTCAGCGCCAGCCTACGATCCATCAGCGGCAGCACCGTCCGCACATGGAACTGCGCCGCCACGGCGGCTCCCGTGAGACCCCGGTCGCGCAGCGTCTGGAGCGCGCTGATGTAGGCATCAAGGTGCTTGGCCTCCTTAGTCGGGCACCCCCAATCCCACTGAGGGAGGGGAGCGATGAACGCCCTTCCCGTGTACTTGGGGAAGGCGTCCCCGTCGTTGCGGAGGTAGAACCAACCATGGTGCTAGCCCTTGTTGGAGGAGGGGGCCTTGCAGGGGATGTACTCGCCGGAGCGGATCAAGAAACCGCAGCCCCCGCGTGCGGGATCTCCCGTGGCTTCTTCGAACCGGCCGCCTTGGTGTACCAGTCGACGCGGGAGATACGGCGCCATAGGTTCCAGTGCGGGGGTACCTCGAGGCAACCCTCACATAGGGCGGCGTAAATCGGCGCCTGCGTGATGGAGTTGGGGGTGAGATTGTGGAGCTCCAGCCCATTGTTGAAGAGCAAGGCCCGGAGGAAGCGGCTCGGCGGCGACCCGAGCCCGCACTCGTGGTAAGCGATGAAGCTCACCACGTACCCCTCGTCGGGTTTTGGCTCGTCATGGTCGCTCGAGGCACGGCCCACTCCGGACGCTCCGCGTCGGTGTGGGGGCGCAGGAGCCCCAGCTCCACGAGCCGCTCCAGATCCTCCTCCGCCACGGTGCTGCGCGGCCACGGCTCTGGCCTGAGAATGCCGGCGGCAGCGGCAGCGGCATCGGTGCGAACAGGGGAGGAGGCCATGGCGAACTAGAGAAGAAAAGCTGTGGGAAGGCAACGATGTCGGCCGTGGTGGCGCTTCTCACTCAAGCGAGCAACGAAGGCGAAAGGGTGGACGGCAAAAGCAAGAAGGCGAACGGCTGCACGAGCGAATGGCTAGGGTAGAAAGAAAAAATCATGAGTTTTTCTTATATACCCAGGCGACAGATCGTGGGAGATGCGGGGAATCCGCCGCATTAACTGCGCGGGGCCCGCCATGATCCCAGCGTCGCCGCCAGCCTCGCGCACGCCACCGCCTCGACTGCCCCGAACCATCGCGTCTATCAGGCTGCGCGCCTCAAAAGGTGAGCCGAATCATTACGCTCGCCCGTCTCGATCCCGCTGATACATTCTCCTTCTCAACGAAGGAACCTCGGGCTCGAAGGCCCGTTATGTTCCCAGGGAATCGAAGACTGGCCCACAGTGGCTCGAACAGTCGCCCCAGGAAAACCGAGTTAGCGACAGCTAGTGGATGGGTCACGAAAACGGCCAGTATCCCGACGTCCGAGCGTCACAAGGGACATCCCGTGCTGTGTCCAAGTCCCAATAGTGAGTCAATTACAAAGAATCCCTCCGTGGGAGGCATCAGGCCCTCGGGACCCATCAAAGGGACCCGACATCCACTAATTGACCCTCGGGAAACTTTTGGAGTGTGCTCAGGCCACTAGCCGACCCCCAACGAACGGGGCACGGACCTCCACTTGGACCAACCTGTTTGTAGCTCACCGAAAATGCCGACTCGTGCCCCAACGGGGAAGTCGAGCAGGACCAAACCTTCCTCTTCCCAAAAAAGAGCGTGAAGGTCGAATTAAAAAGACAAGAAAGAACCCGATCGATCTCCGATACGAGAACGGAGGCTCGGGAACTTACCCTGCACCTTGGAAAGACCACCAAACGACCTCCCTTACACGATGGAAGGCTCGGGGGCTCCGCTTCCAAGGGAACAACTCCCCTAAAATAAATCAAAAAACACCCGAGGACTAATAGTCACGATTTTAAGCCTTTGGAGGGATATAACACCCCTCCAAAGCCTCGGGGGCTACACCCGGCAGGTGCGCTCGCGTGCACCCACTGAAAAAAACAAACTATACTTCATCTCCTCGACAGGAAGAATTAGCTTGAACCTGTGGAGGAGTGCCTTCACTCCGCCACAGGCTCGGGGGCTAATGTCGGGTACCAAAGTATGGGGTACCCAACTTCGATGCAAAAACATACGTTCCCAACACGGCCCGGCCCAGGTAAACCAGTGGAAGCCCACGAAGGCCGCACCTACAGAGGCCCATGACGACGCTGCATCAACACCAGCCTACTCTCGGGAAAGCAGCACCCTCGGGCGCCAATTCTCCGGTTCGCCCGAGCCTCCCCGAGAGAGCTCGGGAAAGCGGCACCCTCGGGCGCCAATTCTCCGATTCACCCGAGCCTCCCCGAGAGAGCTCGGGAAAGCGGCACCCTCGAGCGCCAATTTTTCGACTCGCCCGAGCCTCCCCGAGAGAGCTCGGGAAAGCGGTACCCTCGGGCGCCAATTCTCCGATTCGCCCGAGCCTCTCCGAGAGAGCTCGGGAAAGCGGCACCGTCGGGCGCAATCTCTCAAAAGCATTCAATGCACGATTGACGTCAGTGGAGCAATCTTGGACCACAAGGGACCTCTCTAACCACTTTACAGGCATGGTCCCATCGGGAGGGCCCCTTGACACAACAGCGCCCCGAACGCACACGTTCACCGTACCAACTGCCCCATCTCCTCTGGCAGGCGATCTGACGGTCCTCCTCCTCCCACACCGCTACAGGGACAGTCAACCATACGGCTCCCTGGGCTGACGAGGAGATTTGCCAACCACGACGGCGACTGCCATGCCCCGGTCACACGTGTAACACCAGGAAATAGGGAACAACAGTCGCCCAGCCAACCCGGGGGAATGGGCAAGCCTTACGACCAGTCTCGCCTACCCCCTGGAATGTACCTCACAGGGAAAAAGAAGCGCCAAAAGGAGGACACTCCCCCGCTCTGTCCCATCAAGCCCCCGACGGCACCAAGGTTTCCCTAGCCTCGGGAGCTTGTACCCAGAGGTCAACCTATCTACTCGTTGCACTGTGCCAGGACGGACATGACGGCATGACGTACCGCCATGCAGCCAACCATGACCAGCACTGTGAGATGCCTTGGAACTCACCAATAGAACAGTGGTGGATCAGTCGAATGACTAATGTCATGCTGCCGAGGCGCCAAGACGAAGGCGTGGTTGACGATCGCCACCGGTCATCACCGAGTCCGCCATGCCGAGTACTGTAACACAGGGCAACACATGTAACTCAATATCTTCCTTTGTAACTATAAAAGGGAGAGCAGAGGCCAGCCTTAAACAGGTTCTAAGTTTTCAAGCTCTCACACACTCCACAGCACGAACAACAACAAGCAATCTGTACACGCTTAGACACTCACAAGAGACTTGGGAGCACTTTCCTCTCTCGTCTAGCTTGTAACCCCCTACTACAAGTACCCCGGTGCAAGGCAATACGACTCTCCTCTCCACTAGACGTAGGGCCCGGTTGGCCTGAACTAGTATAACCATGTGTTCCCCCTTGCACACCGCCCGTAACCTCAACCGCAAAACACAAAATCACTAGCCGGTGTTAGTACCTGCTAAAACTAGCACCGACATGACGAAACAATAAGTTCTGGATCCTTAAAAAAAGGTTTTACACACGTGAATGTGGAGTCAAATAAGAGTGCTCCTAGAGCTAGCTAACCGATTCGGCTATACGCCCGTTTCGCATGCCAGTAACATTCTAGTTTCTAGGGGCCAAAGTTTAATCGAATGTTTAACTGCATTCTAAAAATATTAAACGCTGACAACTAACTTCATAGATGGAGGTTATGAATTTGTTAAGACTATTAACCTATCATTAGCAAATGTTTACGACAGCGCTACATTATTAAATCATAGACTATGTAGGCGTAAAAATTTGTCTCGCAGAATAGCCTTCACCTGTGAAATTGGTTTTTAATTCTTCTATATTTGATATTTCAAATTAGCGTCCAAACATCCGATGAAGATATGGGTTAAAGTTTTGTCCGTGTCATATCAAATGTTTGACGAGTGTCTAGAAGTATTAAATGTCGACTATTATAAAACAAATTACATAGATGGACGTTTTACCTACGAGACAAATTTATTAAAGCTAATTAATTAATCGTTAGCATATGTTTGTTATAGCACCGTATTGTCAAATCATGAACTATGTAGGCTTAAAAAATCGTTTCACAAAATAACCTCCATAGATGAAATTAGGTTTTTAATTAATCTATATTTAATACTATAAAATAGCTTCTAAACATTGGATGTGATACAGACTAAAGTTTAGTTAAAAAAAACAAACACATTGAGGCTCCGTTTAGGTCCCAAACTTCTCAAAAAAATTCCAAGATTCTCCGTCACATCAATTTTACGGCACATACATGGAGCATTAAATGTAGGTAAAAGAATAACTGCACAGTTTATCTGTACATGTCGAGATGAATCTTTTTTAGTCTACTTAGGCCATAGTTAGACAAAAGTTGTCAAATACAAACGAAAGTGTTACAGTATCACACCCCCAAATTTTTCCCCAACTAAACAGCCCCTGAGTATATCAAACCCATGACATGCATGATATCCAAAACACTAAACTTGTACCCGATACCCGATACCCGACGGGTATTTGATCCATCAGGGGACGGGGATGGAATGATATCTATACCCGCGGGGATCTAAATGGGCAAGAATCCGTACCCAACGGGGATTGCGGGGACGGGGACGTTCCCTATATACCCGTACCCGTTACCCGCTGGGGAACCCAGGATAGTTATTGCATTGATAGACTATGTACACATATATATGGCCCAGTTAACGAATGAAATTGGCCTAGTTCATACATGATGGCCCAAGTCTAGTTAGCCTCATATAAAAGGAGTGCCAACCCTAATTTCCCTAATTCCCCATCCCTTTCCCCTTCCTATCTGCGCCGCAAGGCCACAACAGGATTACAGGAAGCGCCGCGGCGGTCGCCTTTGTGGCCTCGCGCAGTCGCGCTCCAGGCGGCGGTCGCCCTTCCCTCGCCCCTCTCCACTCCCGTCGGCCTCCCCTCGTCCCTCTCCAGTCTCCAACTCACTGCGACTGCTGAGTCTGCGACACTGCTCGGCGGCTCAGCCCTCAGTCCCTCACTCAGTCACCCATCGCCGCTCGCGCTGCCGTCGCCGCTCGCGGCTCGCCGCCATGGAAGTTGCCCGGTGAAGCCCTTCTTCCTCCTTGACGAATTAACCCATCATTTGCAGCGTTTCTCTACTGACCCGTCCCTCCTCAAGGGACGCCGCTGCTACTGAGCCACCACCCGCCGCCGGATCCGGTCGTCACCGACCTCCTGCTGTCGGATCTAGTCATCACCAACGACAACGAAGCTGCAGCTGCATCCAAGGACTTGGTGGATGCTCCACCAGCCCCTACAACCGAGAAGAAGAAAGCTCCCCCTGTACCTTCTACCAAGAAGAATAAAGCTCCCCCGCCGTCGTCGACCAAAGCCACCTTCGTAGCTGGTGACCCCAGGCGGCTTCCGCTTCCCCGACCACCACAGGCGAAAGGTTCTGACCCCAAGCGCCAACACTTGAAGATATCTGCAGCTAAGAAGCCTCGCCACGAAAATTTCAATTCTCTAGGGTTAGTACTCACTACTCAGTAGATAAGCTTCTAAACATGATGAATATTCTGTCTCATTATTATGTGCAAGTTTAGTGGTAAAAGTTACCATTTTCTGTGTTTTGCAGTAGCTTATGTTTGAGACTTTTATGAACTGGTAGTAATTAAAATATTTATTGGTTAACTACAGGCTCCAAAAAATGTTAGGATCTAGTGCAAACAGCAGCCAAGCTCCTTTGTCTCAGGGCTCTCAGCCAAATTCTGAATCTTATGTAGAATCTGTGAACGAATCAGAAGCAATAGAAATAGATGATAAAGAAGATGAGATTGAAATTGAACCATCAGATGAGGAAGATGGTGCTGAGGTTGGGTCAAAGAGAAAGCTCACATCTGTTGTTTGGAAGGAGTTCAAGAGAATTAAATAGCATGGCAAAATAAAGGCAAAATGCATTTACTGCAGCAGCAAACTTGGAGGAGAAACAAGGGATGGGACTAAGCACCTTCACTGTCACTTGAAGTCATGCACTCTTAGGAAGATTAAGTTGGGAGGAAGAAAAACACTGTCTCAAACATCATTGAGGTTTGGTACCACAGATGCAGGGACAGTTTCTATAGAGAACTACACCTTTTATCAAGACATAGCTAGAAAGGAACTTGCTGCTATGATTGTCCTACATGAGTATCCCTTGAGCATGGTTGACCACGCTGGTTTTAGAAGATTTGTACATGCACTCCAACCCTTGTTCAAGATTGGCACCAGAAACATATTAAGGTATATATAATGTGACTTTCTAATTGTTTGAATGTGACTTTCCAATTAGCTAGTAGATCTAATGTGACTTCAATGTGACTTTCTAATCGTTTGTGCATATATTTCATTATTTTAGGAAGTACATACTTGAACATTATGAAGTGGAGAAGAAGAAAGCCATTCAATATATGGCTGGAATCAAGTCTAAGGTGGCAATCACTAGTGACATGTGGACTTCTGATAACCAAAAAAGGGGGATACATGGCTACCACAGCACACTTTATTGATGAGACTTGGACTCTAAGAAACATTATCATGAGGTGAGCCTAATGATTTTTAACATGCTGTAATTTTTGACATGTTGCTCATAAATTTTTCTGGCCTTTTACAGGTTCATTTATGTGCCAAGTCCACACACTCATGAAGTCATTGGTGATGAACTGTATGACTCCCTTGTTGACTGGAATATGGATGAGAAGGTATCAACCATCACGCTTGACAATTGCAGTTCAAATGATGCAACAATTCCTTACCTTGTTAGAAAGATTGGCAAAACTAAGCTTATGGCTGATGGAAAGTTTTTGCACATGCGTTGCTATGCTCATATACTTAATCTGATTGTTAGGGATGGACTAGAAAAATTAAAAGATGCCATTGAAAACTTTCGTGATAGCATAGCTTACTGGACAGCCACACCAAAAAGGGTAGAGAAATTTGAGGAGATATCTAAGTATGTGCACGTTAAAATTGAGAAGAAGATTGCACTGGATTGTAAGACAAGATGGAATTCAACTTACATAATGCTTAGTACTGCATTGCCCTACAAGGCTGTTTTCATGAGAGCAAGCCGTGTAGATAGGCAATATACTTGCTGCCCCACCGAGAAAGAATTTCAGTTTGCTGCTGATATCACTGCAAGGCTCAAATTATTTAACGATATTTCTGTCCTATTCTCTGGAACTGACTATGTGATTGCAAACATGTTCTTCTACAAGATTTGTGAGGTTAGAAGTAAAATTAGGGAATGGTCATCTTGTGGCAATCCATTGGTAGAAGAAATGTCTGATAACATAGAAGCCAAGTTTAGGAAATATTGGACAGAAATTCAAGGTCTCATGGGCATTGCCACCCTTCTTGACCCTAGATTTAAACATCACATGCTGCTGTGCTGCTTTGAAGTGTTGCAAGTGACAAACACTGATGAAGAGGTTGCTAAAGTGAAGGATACATTGAGTGATTTGATGATGGAGTATCACATAGATGAGGATGTAGGTACAAGTAGCAGTACCATCAAACCCACAGTAGAGAACTCAGGATTTCTATCATCCTTCAGTGCACGTGTTGCAAGTTCACAGCCATCAACACTAAGATTTAAATCTGAACTGGATCGGTACTTAGAGGATGATATGGTGGACATACAGACCGAAGGCTTCAATGTTTTGGACTGGTGGAAAGTTGTAGGAACACGCTATCCTACTTTGAGGATGATATCTAGGGATATTTTTGCAATTCCAATTACAACTGTTTCTTCAGAATCTGCGTTCAGCACTAGCGGGAGAGTACTTAGTGACCATCGCAGCAGGCTACTTCTCAGATGTTGGAGGCTCTCATGTGTTCACAAGATTGGATTAGAAACAATTACAAAGGTTTGTTGGTTGACAAATATATATTTTCTTTCTCATGCAATTCAATGTTTTATTGAAAAAAATATGAAAGTAAAATCATCTTTTGTGCAGGAGTCCTCACTGATGAAGGTAAACCTGCTAGCTTCTGGTCTTGTCTCAATGAAGTTCAAGAGGGACTTCAGGTAATTGTTCTAGACTGAAACATTTCATTTCTACTTTTCTACTTCATTGTTTCAAGATTGCCTACTTAACTACTCATTTCTCATGCTTATGCAGGAGCTGAAACTCTGAATCCACTGGATGGTTCCCTTTGGCAGGATCAACAATCAAGCTGGCTTGCAATTGCAAGTGCATTTTGTTATGTGCTCACACAACCCAACCACTAACTATTTATGTAATAGTCTGGTTTGTAATGTGTGATAACACTGCAGTATTGTATTGCTGCTTAGAACTTGATGCCTACTGGCTGTTGCTATGACTGAGTGACTAAGCCTATGGGCTATGTATTTTGGTGTGGAATTGTTGATGCCTTAGCCCTTGATGGGATGGAACATGGTCAGTGGATGACTGGATGTGTAATCTGTTAGTCTACTAGACATTGATCTTTAACTTATTATCAATCATTTAGGATCTTATGTATTCTCTGAATCTCTGTTCATTATTAACGGGTGTGTACTCGGATATGGGTACCCGGCGGGGATGAAATCCCCGGTCGGGGACGGGGACGGGGAAAATCTGTCCTCGCTAGCGGGGATGGGGATGGAGACGGGATAGATTTTAATTTGCGGGGTTGAGAACGTTCTGCCAGTACCCGACGGGGATGTACCCGTTGCCATCTCTAGTTTTTAGTACAGGGCATGTAGGCAGGTCGAATTGTTCAGGAGCAAAGCACATAAAAAATAGAGGGCTTTGTTTTAGGAAGTAGAGTACTTCCTCCATTCACTTGATTATGCAATTATAGAAAGCGCACCGATCAAACTGTATCAACTTTAATTAAGTTTATAGTAAAAAGTATTAGCATTTATTTAAAATAAATTTATCATAAAAATATATTTTATAACCAATCTAACGATACTTATTTTATCTTATAAGAGTTAGTAGTTATTCATATAATTTTAGTCAAAGTTTGTAATAGTTGACTTTTTTTTTGACAGTAATAGTTGACTTCTCAATAAATAGGAATTGCATATTCATTTGAACCTTGGGAGCATGTCAAACGGGTCTCCTTCGTGCACTAGAGACGGCCGGGACACAATGATAGATGCGCCACTAGTGATTAAGACTAAGAATCACTAGCTTACACAGTCAGAACAAACCCCAAGCGTACGCGTGTCGTCTGTTGCCGGGTTAACATCACCGCATAGTCCAATTTTCCATCATCACCCACCATCACCAATAAATCCCCCACTAATTACCAAACCAGCCCGGCTAGCCAGCAAATCAGCTCGAAACCGAGCCGAGCCACCACCTACTCACGACGTGGCCCCACCGGTCATTCACTCGTCCTCTTACCTAACCTTCCTGGTTTGAGTCCGACGCCCAAGTGGAGTAGCTGCAATGCAATGGATGAAATCGGATCAATTATGGAGAGATGTCATTGATATTATATTTATTTTTATTTTTATATTTAGATTTGGATTCGAATATAAATAGCATCAGCTATGTTGATAGGATGCGATGGTATTGACATCATAAATATGTGATTTGAGCATTCGTATACGAATACTTTATCCGATGTTAAATATTCAGACTCATATACGGACAGATAAAAACTTCTCTAAAGCCTACTTATACGGATTCGGTTTCAAATACGGTTTCATCCCTAAATGCAAGGCAAGGCAAGGCAAGCAAAAACCATCTCAGGCTCTGTTAGTTCCTTTCAAAATTCAATTTTTTCTATCACATTACGTCACATTGAATATTTAAATGCATGCACGAAATATTAAATATAGAAAAAAACTAATTACACAGTTTATATATAAATCTCGAGACAAATCTTTTAGATGTTGCAAAGTTAGCACACCGTGCCACGGTATGCAAAATTAGAACTGTTCCACATCTCCAAGAGTATTCTAAACTTTACTCCTAAAAAGTGGTTATTTTCCAACTTCTAAAAAGATTTTAAGAGAAATAAAAGAGGTCATCTCCAAGAATATCTGATATTTAACTCTGAAAATATTAAATTTTATATGATCCCACATGATATCTTTCTTTGCACCGGTTGTTTCTCCGCGAGAAGTCACCGCCGACCACATCTACTCGTCGTCGTCGCCGACCTCTTGCACGTGAGCATTGTGCTAGAATTCTCTGACGGGGAAGCGGTCGATTCATGTAAGCATTCCATCCTCCACTACTAGAGCTAACTTTTGCTTAGCTCCGACGGACTTCTTGGGCCAAGAGTCCAAGGTGGTGTCAGGGCTCGACGAGGGCAGCGGCGAGTACTATGTCTCCGTCGACGTCGACGCATGGAATGATACGCGCAAGCCGCAAGATGATGGCGTCCACATCCGAGTCGAAGGTGCAGTGCAAGCCATGCCTGGAGTGCTACGCACAGGCGGACCCACTCTTCGACCTCGCCTCGTCGGCGACCTTCTCCGGCGGTTGTGCGGCTCGGACATCTGTCGGACGCTGAGCACCTCCGTGTGCGGCGACACAGACGGCTGCGAGTACGAGGTGTCCTGCACACCTGCGGTAGGAGTGGCTCGCTACAGTTCCGTCATCGTCGTCCTGGAGTTTCTTGAACCTCTGCTGCCGACGTCCCAGCAGCAGCGCCATCGTATACCGGAGCTTTTCATGCCACGGGAAGATCGCAGGGCCCAGCAAAGAAGATGATGATGAGGTGAAACTGCGGATAGGCGTGGCTACATAGCGCGTAACTTTATGCAGAATAGAGCTAGTTTTTCAAAGTTCTAAAATTTTAGGAGGGTAAATAGAAAACTGTTGGAGAGAGATTTTTTTAATCTCGCTAAAAAACAAAGAATAGGAAGAGACTTAGGAAACTCTCGCAGATGCTCCGACACAGCTTCAGAATCAGAAAAGAATTACCCCTCTCCTGCTTCACCAGCGGGTCGCTTCATCCAACCACCGCGGCTTCTGTCATTACGTGGTGCATCAAAAGAAAAAAAAAATCTCAACACGTCTCGCTCTCACCAACTCCGGCAGTCCGTCTCCGGTGCGGCCTCCGGCCGCGTATAAGTACCCCCACCCCCGCTCCGCTCCGACCCAGGAGACACCGCGCCCGCCATTGGTACGCACCGCCTCCTCCGCTACCAGAGGTAACCCTAACGTTAGATTAAACTGTCCTCGCCGCTGCATTCCGATCCGCAATGGCGCCGCTCGCCACCAACGCCGCCGCCGCCGCCGCCGCCGCTGCCGCGGCAGCCGCCATCTCCGGCGGGTCCGCCTCACAGTCACGGCCCCGCCACGCGCCGTCGCTGCTCCCGATGACGAGGCGCCGTTGCGCCGCCGTCCGCGCCGTGCACGCAGCGGAACCGTCGAAGAACCCCGGCGTCGTCGTCCAGGCCACCGCGAAGGCGGCCTCGTCGCCGACGACGACGACGGTCGCGCCCGAGACCCACGCGGCCCAGGTCCCGGCCCGTGCGCCGAAGGATGATGCGGCGGCGCAGCCCGCCGCGCCGCCGGCGAAGTGGGCGGTGGACAGCTGGAGGGCGAAGAAGGCGCTGCAGCTGCCGGAGTACCCGAACCCGGCGGAGCTGGAGGCGGTGCTCAAGACGATCGAGGCCTTTCCGCCGATCGTCTTCGCCGGGGAGGCGCGCCACCTGGAGGACCGCCTCGCCGACGCCGCCACGGGCCGCGCCTTCCTCCTCCAGGGCGGCGACTGCGCCGAGAGCTTCAAGGAGTTCAACAGCAACAACATCCGAGACACCTTCCGCGTCCTCCTGCAGATGTCCGCCGTCCTCATGTTCGGCGCCCAAATGCCCGTCATCAAGGTAATAACACGCTACGCCACGATTCCACAACACGCAAAACGAAATCCCCTTCGTTTCGAACTGATCTGATATGTTTTTTTACCTGATGACCTGTATGTGTTCGATTGTTTGTGCACCCGAAGGTTGGTAGGATGGCCGGCCAATTCGCGAAGCCGAGGTCGGAGCCGTTCGAGGTCAGGGACGGCGTCAAGCTGCCCAGCTACCGGGGCGACAACATCAATGGCGAGGCGTTCGACGAGAAGAGCCGCGTCCCTGACCCACAGAGGATGATCCGGGCGTACGCCCAGTCCGCTGCCACGCTCAACCTTCTCCGCGCCTTCGCCACCGGAGGCTACGCCGCCTTGCAGCGCGTCACCCAGTGGAACCTCGATTTCACCGAACACAGCGAACAGGGCGACAGGTGAAAAAAATCTTCCATGCACCTGAGTTGATTTATTCTGGGATTTTTTTTCCCTGACCACGACAGCCGTGCCTGCCTTCGCTGTGAAAAACGTGGCGTGCGGTCGCTGTCAGAGTTCAATAAAATTGCCTGTTTCATGAATTGCAAGTTTGCAACCCCCCGCGTATATCTCGCTTCCGGTCTTCCCTATCAATGCTGAGCAAAGTTTTTTTTCGAATAATGGTGATCAAAGTTTTGGTTTGAAAAGGGATAGAAAAGGTAGTGTCGCACGAACGTGTGGGGGCATCGAAATCTGTCCCAATACTAGATGCTCTCCCTATCACCAAATTACATTTTTTGTCACAACCATTCAGTTATATTTATAGCAAATGAATCTCAAGTAGTAAGTAATTGTCAAAATCAGATCGGAATTGTACTGTGTGACCTTTTTGACAGGACTTTCTTTGTCCACACCCTCCATCCTTCTCCCACACTTCTTTTTCATTAACTTTTTCTAAACTTTCTCCTTTTTCCTTGGCTAAATGTTAAATTCATGGACCATACGAAATCTTATATGTATTGTCTTGTAGTTTGAATTATCGATTTGACCTCTCAAATTTTATACCCTCACTAAGGGACTACGACCTCTACATATGCTAGTTTACTATATGGAATATGGTAGTTCTGGACAACAATTCATTACCACTTCAGTAACAACTATTCAAATATTGTTATGTTTATTATCGAAGTGTTTTGGTGGTTCATCTTAAAAAAGTTGTTATGGTGGCAAATTGTTAATTTTTCGTCCATTTCTTTGGTTGTGATGCTATTGATCTGACCAAGTGACCATTGTCGGGATGCTGTAGGTACCTTGAACTGGCACATCGGGTTGATGAAGCCCTTGGCTTCATGTCTGCAGCTGGCCTAACACCGGACCACCCTTTGACGACGACCACCGAGTTCTGGACCTCACATGAGTGCCTCCTCCTACCTTACGAGCAAGCTTTAACCCGTCAAGACTCCACCTCTGGTCTTTTCTACGATTGCTCTGCCCACATGCTCTGGGTTGGTGAGCGCACTCGCCAGCTTGATGGTGCCCATGTTGAGTTCCTCAGGGGTATTGCCAACCCTCTTGGCATCAAGGTGAGTTAAAACCGGCTCTCGTTAACAAAACAAAATACAGTAACTACATGTTCTGATAGGAAAAATGGCCTGCAGGTAAGTGACAAAATGAACCCCAGCGACTTGGTGAAGCTGATTGATATACTGAATCCAACAAACAAGCCCGGGAGGATCACCGTTATTACAAGGATGGGGGCAGAGAACATGAGGGTCAAGTTACCTCACCTTATCCGTGCTGTCCGCCAGGCTGGACAAATTGTCACCTGGATCACAGACCCGATGCACGGGAACACCATCAAGGCTCCGTGCGGTCTAAAGACTCGTCCATTTGACTCCATTCTGGTATGTTGCCTTTTTTTTCTATCAACTGCGTTTTTGTATGGTTTTCACCAATGTGATACACCATGGTCACTTTGGCTGCATGTTTATATTCCTCGAGCTTATATGTGTGTTCCTTTAGTTCCCATATGGTATGCAACACCATTAGCATATAAAGAAGAAAAAAGAATGAAGAGTGCACTGTTTGAATCATAGTGAGATCAAACTGTTGTTGCAACTGGTCGTTTAACTAGTTGGGTAATTTGTTACCTGTCAGTAAAAAATTGGTCAATGGTAAATACTCCAAGTTTGTATGCTCTGAGCAGAATCTAGACCCGGAGAAACATAGTTATGGAATGTCATGTCATGTACTGATAAAGATGCCCATCTTAGGTTTCATAATGATGGTGGCTCTTAGACTAGTGCACGCTATAATAGAAAACCTTCTTTTGGTCACTATCCTAGGTGGTCACAAGAAATTGCATGTTATATTTTGAAGTTAGATTATACGGTCCTGGATGCTAGTGGATCTACTGAAATCAGTAGTTGCTGATGTGGGATCTTATTGGTTGCAATATGGAGGTTGGGCAGCCTTGTAATTTTAAAAATTTATAGCATGTTCAGCATCTTTCTAGGATTAATGATTGATTTGAGTTTTTCCTACAACCACTGCGATTGTGACTATGGTAGATGAATAGAGCAAGATGCATTTGCTAGGGGCTTAAGTCCAAGGGGGTAGGATGGTAGCCTAGAGTTCTTTTTTTTTTTAGTCTGGAAGATGGCCTTGGCCCATACAGTAGGTTACATTAAGACAAAAACAGAGTCAAGTTTACAAAGCTGCCAATCAAGAAACGAAAAAAAGAAAGTGACTTGTGTCATATACAAATCATTTACTACTTATATATGCATTCCGTAAAAGTAAAACTGGTTGTTGATTGTCATCTACCAGCTACTGCTGGAAGCTTCTAGTAGAGCTGGAAAAAAACAACAATAATTCGCTGACTTGGAAAGATGAGTAATATTTGGTCACCAAATTGTTTGAATTCTAGGCACCATTAGACCAAATATACTTCTGCCTATGTATGTTGAAAGTAAGAAAAAAATGGCTTTTCAAAATTTTGATTGAGCCATGGAGATACCTGCTCAATGATGGTTATGCCCACATAATAAATAACTCAACACGCTGCCTGCCCTATTCTTATTATTCCATAGAAGAGATGGTAGGGGTGCATTGGATAGCATAATTTAGTCATGCTTTCTTAATGTGCATGGCCTTTGCAGCTACTGTGAAGGACTAACCATGAACTTTTTTCATCTGTCACAGGCTGAGGTACGGGCCTTCTTTGATGTGCACGAGCAAGAGGGAAGCCACCCTGGAGGCGTCCACCTTGAGATGACTGGGCAAAACGTAACTGAATGCATTGGTGGGTCGCGCACCGTGACCTTCGATGACCTGAGCGACCGCTACCACACCCACTGTGACCCCAGGCTGAACGCGTCCCAGTCTCTGGAGCTCGCGTTCATAATCGCGGAGAGGCTGAGGAAGAGGAGGATCCGGTCATCATCTGGGCTCAACAACATCTTGCCCTTGCCGCCTTTTGGTTTCTGATGAATGAGCCAGAAGGAGAGATCTGTGCATGTATTCCATTCGTTGGTGTCTGCTCTTGGTAAAAGATCATATGCCCTGAGCTTCGTGCACGCTGGGGAGGAAGCTGTTTTAATCTTTATCGTTTGCCTTGTTAAATACGTACTATATGTAATGCTATGACTGCATTCGTCGACACTAAGTTCTCTATTTATATCATGTATATGTATAAGAGAATAATAATGTCATATAGAGGAGTTGCCTTTGTGAATAAGTAATGTCAATTGTTTGCTTCAACTTGCCTTCAGCCTTCCACTTGGTGTGTGTCCTTTCTCAGAACTTGGAATTTGCGATGATGATTGATGAGAAAATTCTGGAGCACGCCACAGCAATTATTTTCCCCCAAAATGTACTAGTCAGGTCAGGTGACGCTGTACTGCAGGATGGACTGTGTTACGAGGATGAAACAATTCAGCAGAACGGAATGATACGCTGATTGCAGCTTTCAACTACCACTACTACTTCTGAGCAAAGGCCATTACGGTGACCTTATTGGTCATCAAAACATTTACATCGTCCACGGTCTTGCTGACGATAAAATATGGGGTTTGTCGATCCAATTACAATCAGATTTATGAGAAAACTAAAATCTAACTATTACATGGGCTGTTTCATAATTTGCTTCTCTTATCTCTTACACAATAGGTGAACTTGTAATCTTCTCTTCCAACTCAAAAAAGGCACTCAATGTAAACCTGCTAACGGGGCTAAACCCACCCCGGCCCGCCCCGTTGCTTATTCAACAATTTACTAATCCGATCTGATCCGAAATTATAGCTTACCAATTCACCCTAACCCGCACCATCCCACCATTCAACCCGCCCAACCCACACAACTCGTAGCACAGCCGCCATTTATAACACAACCCGTCCCAACTGATTTGTCTATGAATCCGACCCATACGGTAGGAAAAACGTGTTCCCCCGTATACAAACACCCATATTGGAACCCGTCCCAAAAAAACCCGTTCCACTCCGCCCCATTAGCAGGCTTAACTCCATCAAGATCGTTGTTGCTTCATACCATAACTGTGCTTGTTGCTTCGTTCCATATCTGTGCTTGGCCCATGCACATAAGTATTTAGCATCATCTCCCGCTTATATATTTTTGCACCGATAGAATTTGCCAAAATTAATGCAATATTGTAGCATCAGTCAACACTAGGAGGGGTTGAGAAATCATTGTCCGTCCTGGGTGTCCTCGCCTCCGTGAGGAATTGATGCGATTGCCGCCGGCCAGCACGAGGACGGATTCGTATGGTCGTCCGTATGAAAGCTCAATTCCTAAAGTCATAGATGACTTGCTAGATGAGCATCAATTCGTGCCTTAGATCGGTGCCTTGGATTGTTGGCACGCCAGAGATATGTGTCCTCTTTAAGCGCCAGAAAAATAATTTCATTCGTGTTGTGCCGTCAAATTTTATTTGGCACAACAAAATGGTCTTGTAATTTTACTTCCTCCGTATAGAATTTAGATGTCGTTTAGGATAACGATACGGTGTTCAAATCATCACTTTGACTTCATATTTCTATAAAAACATTTATTAAACAGTGATATATACATACTTTTATGAAAATATATTTAAAGACAAATTTATTTATATAGTTTTTATATTTTTAAACTCAATAATTTAAAAGTTATTCATGATTTATATTACTAATGTTCACTAAACCCTTATCCAAAATGACATATAAATCCTATACGGAGGGAGTATAGCGCTTGCTATATTTACACTGGTACCAATGCCTTAATAAATCGCAGAAGTCATTTCCATCCTCTGCACAAAAGTAAATAAAAGGGGAATAAAACATCTCAGCAAACCAAAGATTCCACACCAAGCCACTCACGGAGAAGAATATGGAGAAGAATGTGATTCCATTTCAAACATCAGCTACATCTGTCAAGAGACGAGACACATGTGCGGCAGTGCTAAGTTTGGCTGTTTTTTCCCCCTATACAGTACTTTAATTATTTTGGCGAGGCTGTTATTCGGTTTCTTTCTGCACCCAATTCCCGTGTTTATATATAGTCTTTCTTATTTGATTCGAAGGTGGTGATTGCCTGATTAGAAAGCAGTAATTTTGTTTTTCTCGAACACGAGAACTACATAGCATTATATTAAACATTAAAATAATAAAAATGAGAAAAAAAAAACATGAAAGCAGTAAATCACACTTCTATTCCATTGAAGTATAGTTGAATACAGTAACTCTTAGGCTGTCCATACCCCTTGGTTTGGTGCATTTGCAACATAAATACTCCCTCCGTCCTATAATAGATGATGCTATAGGAAACGTGTGGGTCAAACTTTCTCAACTTTGACTAGATTTATAGAAAATATGTGCAACATTTTTATTTTCAAATAAATTTGTTAAAAAACTAGATTCAAAGATCTTTCCAATGATACTAGCTATGTACGTTCGATATGAATACTTGTTAATATAAAATTAGTTAAAGTTAAAAAAAAGCTGACTTTTCGAGGAGCGAGAATGACATCTATTTTGGGACGGAGGGAGTACTGCGTACGTACCTTCTTCCACAGAAATGACAGGACGCGGACTCCCTTACGGTTCACGCGTTATCGCCTCGGTTACGTATTTTTCGTCGGCGTTCCTTGGCGCCAACGGGGCAAGGGAAGCGGCCAGGGCGCGAATCCAGTCCCCACGCTATAAATAACCTCTCCCACGCCGCGCCGCGTGGGTCACCGCGTCCCCTGCAGCTTCCGCACCGAACTTTGCTTGTTTCCCACGCGCAATTCCCAGCGATCCCGATCCCGCCCCACCCTGCCTCGGGCTCTCTGCTCAACCCGACCCACTGGTCAGACCAGCGACCAGACCGGCCGTGGGGGGCGATGGAAGCGGAGGGCAACGGCCGGAGGGAGGCGGCGCTGGGCGCCCTCGCCGTGCTCCCCGACGAGGTGCTCTGCGCCGTCGTCGACCTGCTCCCGCCCGCCGACATCGGGCGCCTCGCGTGCGTCAGCAGGTGTGGTACCCACCCATCCGTACCTCTCCCCTTCGCTTCGTCTTCGGTTGGAGTATCGTCTTTGCGATTAGCTCCTCGTGGTGGTTTAGTTCTACTAGCTAGGAATTGCGTCCGGGTCCTGGGGCCTGACGTGACTGCCTTGCTTATTTACATTACATATACATAGTACATGCCAGACAGCTAGCTGAATTTCGCAGTTTTATAAAGTGAGGGGATCGTAACTTGTGCCAAAACAGAGTACTAGTAGTATCGACGCCATAATGTGCGGAAATGAATGAGTGCTCTTACGGCCGACCTCTTTCTGATTCTTTCTCACTAATGCACGTACATGCGTGATTCTTATACAGTGCGCGTGTTTTTTTTACAAAAAAAAAGAAAGAAAAAGAAAAAAAAATGGAGATTCAAGTGCAGTGCGTAATTTTTCGTATGCTATATGCTATCCTGAATTGATTTACTTGAAGTCATTGTGAATGATACATGATCGAGCAAAGAATCAGCTTGGTTACAGTTAGCCGTGCATGAAGAAAAAAGGCAACAGTTTATAGCCTTCAAAAACTAGTTTTTAGCATGGGGAATCTGGACCCTCTCACTCTCAGTAGCATGCATGGAATCAAATAAATAACATTCTATACCAATTCGTCACAAAAGTGACCATTTTGCAGACAGATTCAAACAAGACCACCTAGAAAGAAATATTAAAAAATCAGATAAATAATTTCCTTATCCTTTCCTCCCAATGATGCGCATAAATGTGTCTGGATTCGCTAGACATGTTTCCAAGTTCCCTTTGAGAATTGCATTACCTGGGATATATTCGGAATTAAACCTCCTCTCAGGGCTTGAGGTGGGTTGATGCTCCTAACCTTTCCCTCTTCAGTCTTGACCTAAATACTACAGATATTCTGGAGGGTTTGTTTCATCCATTGATTGTCAATGAAACAGACCCAATTTTTAAAGAGTTTAAAATTCCTTTCTTGATCTAACGATCTCGTATGTGAGTATACAATTAGGCTCCTTATACTGTATTTTCTCAGTGTTTTGTCTTGCTACTATCCATACCTAATATTCGTGTAGAGTTTGTAATTATGTTCATTTTGAAATCACTTTCAGTGTCATGTACATACTTTGCAATGAAGAACCTCTCTGGATGACCAAATGTCTTTCAATTGGGGGTCCTCTTGAATACAAAGGTTCCTGGAAGAAGACGACATTATGTAGGTACGTGCAAATTCAAGTCCTACAACATTTGGTAATTTTGTACTTATTTATGCTAAGCCATTCTGTCATGTATTAGCCTTTAGGATATCATCCTTATTTATCAAAGAAGACCATTTTGAAATGGAGAGAGTGAGACACTGATTCCTTCATTTCCAGGCTTGGTCTATGTTCAGAAAACAAGGAGATTTGGCAGAAGCCTCGTCAGTTCGATGGTAATTTACATGAATGTTTTGTTTTCCATATCTGTTTTTTAGATAATGTGAGACACTGGTTGTTTTTAATCTTACCTTTTTATCCTCACTTTCCTGCAGGATTTAATTCTTTGTATCTATACAGGAGATGGTATAGATGTTTTACTACTTTGAGTAGTTTTTCCTTTGACGATGGACATGTGGAAACGAAAGATGACCTTTTATTGGATCAATTTCGTTCTCAGTATGATGGAAAGGGCCCCGTAAGTTGTGTGAACCTTTCGGTTTACTATAGATTTTTTTATGACAACACTTGAATTTTCTGCATTTATTCTTGTGTTCCACCCACCCCTGAAAACATATTATTGGTGTTACGATGCTAGGTTTTGCTTACGAAGTTGGCTGAAACCTGGCCTGCAAGGACCAAATGGACACTGCAGCAACTGACAAAGGATTTTGGTGAAGTTCCATTCAGGATATCACAGAGAAGTCCTCAGAAGATAACAATGAAACTAAAGGATTATGTTTCTTACATGGAACTCCAACATGATGAAGATCCTCTATACATATTTGATGATAAGGTGTTCTGTATTCATCATTTCATTTCATTTCATTTGCTACAAAAGTTACCAGCAGAGAAAATCTCATTTGGCAAATCATTGCAGTTTGGAGAATCAGCACCAACATTACTTGAAGATTATAGTGTCCCTCATTTATTCCAAGAAGATTTTTTTGATATCTTGGATTATGAGCAACGACCAGCATTCAGATGGCTTATTATTGGACCAGAGAGATCAGGTGCTTCTTGGCATGTTGATCCAGGACTGACAAGTGCATGGAATACTCTTCTTTGTGGTCGAAAAAGGTTGGAGTCCCTTCTTGTGTTAACTTTATTAAATGTTACCCAATAGTGACACCTGAACTATTCCAAATTCTGGTACCTGCAACTTAATGGGCGCTTATTACACTTGTGGATTGCTAACTTCTAAACCTGTGGCGCATTAAGGTCATGAAAATATATTTTTTATGACTACTTATATTCAGCTTTCAGAATCAGAGACAGAGAAGGAGTTGCCCCCTTGATGTGCTTATTTCTGTTTTAGTCAGTAGTTTGAAACTTCACTTGTATTCTCCAGTCATCATACTTGTATTTCAGACAATGGAATGAGTTTGTTAACCTTTGCTACTCTTGTTAATTGTCCCTAGCGTGCATAATGTAAACTTTTTAATTAATGAATTATAAAATTTGATATTTCCCTCACAAGATCCATCTTGTTTCATAGATGGGCATTGTACCCTCCAGGAAGAGTCCCTGGTGGTGTCACAGTACATGTAAATGATGAAGACGGTGATGTTGACATTGAAACTCTGACGTCATTGCAGGTAATTTTCTTAAAATCTTAAATTTTCTCAAAAGTTTCTATTCTTTTTTTCCTGAGCATTTAAGATTCATTCGTTGATTTACAGTGGTGGCTTGATATCTATCCACACCTTCGTGAACAAGAGAAGCCATTGGAATGCACACAATTGCCAGGAGAGACCATTTTTGTTCCTAGTGGGTGGTGGCATTGCGTTCTGAATCTCGAGACAACAGTTGCAGTGACACAGAACTTTGTAAACCAGTCTAATTTTCAGCATGTATGTTTGGATATGGCACCTGGTCACAGACACAAAGGAGTTTGCCGTGCTGGCTTACTTGCTGTTCCAGGAAAATTCATTAAAGATAATGAAAATCATCCATCTGTCACAATGAGTGGATGGAACCACCCTGATATGAGTCGTAAGGAAAAAAGGCTTAAAGGTTCTGAACCTCTACGAACCTCAAATAATACAAATAATTGTTCTGCATTTGAGTTCTCAGGTGTTCAGGAGACTTTGGAGAATCAAGATTTCTCATATGATATTGATTTCTTGTCACAATTCCTTGAGAAAGAAAGGGATCATTATTCTTCACTCTGGAGTCCAACTAATTCAATAGGGCAGAGAGAAGCAAGAGAATGGCTGCGCAGGCTTTGGGTTTGTAAACCTGAACTGAGAGAACTAATATGGAAGGTGTGTTTTGCTCTGTTGTTTCTTCAAATTTTACTATCCCCAGTTTTCTGTGCAAGTAGTTATCATGTTGTCCCTCTGTTCCAAAATATAAACCAGTTTAATTTTGTCCATGTCAAACTTCCCTAACTTTGAAAAAGTTTGTAGAAAAATATATTAATATCTACAATACCAAATAAATGCACTATCAAGACATGTCTCATGTTGGATTTAATGAAACTAATTTGTTGTTGTAGATTTTGGTGCACTTTTTTATAAACTTGGTCAAAGTTAGAGAAGTTTGACTTAGGACAAAAGTAAAACCTTTTACATTCTGGAATAAGGGGAGTTTTTATTTTTATTTATTTATTTTACATTGGGAAGGTTTGTTGAGGATGTTCTTTTCGTAGTGCTAACTATATCCCTGTTGCTACAGGGTGCATGCCTTGCAATAAATGTTGACAAATGGTATTCATGCTTAGAGGAGATATGTGCATGCCATAGTTTACCACCACCCACAGAGGATGAGAAGCTTCCTGTTGGCACTGGTAGCAACCCAGTAAGTACTCTCTCATTATTGTGTAAGAGTTACTACTATCAAGAAACTATAATTGCATATCAGCTTAGCTGTTCCTAGGTAACACTGAAATGTTGTGTAGTACAATATTGATTTTAAAGGCTTACTCCACACTTATTTATTGCACATAGAAACAGATACATTTCAGATGTCATGCAACCTAGTTTAGTTGTTAATGTGTTTGTCTTCAACTTAGTAAGGTCACTGCTCCCTGATGTACAATGAAATCATCTGAATTGTATTCAAATGGCATAATTTCAACTTTTTCAAGCTGCAATGCATGTTTCCATGTCTGTTATTTTTAACATATGTTACAAACTTTTCAGGTCTTCATTGTCTCGGGCAATGTGATTAAAATATATGCTGAAGGAGGAATAGCTTATTCTGTCCATGGTTTGGGCACAGAGGTATTGTATTGGGCTATTGCCTTTTTCTTTCTTTTCTTTTTTTTTTTGCAACTTTTTGTGGTTAAGAATGTCATTTCTATTATGGTGATACTTGATCGTTCTGCTACAGCTTGAATTCTATGATCTCCTGCAAAAAAGTGGTTCACCTTTGATCAATCACATTCCTGAGATAATTGCTAGTGGCTTCCTTGAGTATAAGGATGGTATCTACAGGACAGTTCCATGGAATGGAAAAGGAATACCAGAAATTTTGGTTAAACACTACCAATTGGAGGTTTCTTATGCAAACAGTTCCTTTCCTCTTGGGCTTTGGAGCAAGCAACGATTTGGAATGAGTAGTTCAGCTGATGTTTCAGACAGACCAATTTGGCCTTACATGGTTACGAAAAAGTGCAAAGGAAATATTTTTGCTCACATGTAAGTATACATGTTTTGTTCTCCTCCCAAGAGGATTATAGTTGTTTAATGATCATGAGTTCATGACTTTGTGAACCTGCTTTTTTTCAGCCGTGATATGCTGTCAAAGACTGATATTTTTCATCTTGCATCATCCTTGGGAGTTCAAATGCGAAACATACATCTATTATCCCTGCCACCTGTGG
Source organism: Eremochloa ophiuroides (assembly GCA_038502445.1). Taxonomy (NCBI): domain Eukaryota; kingdom Viridiplantae; phylum Streptophyta; class Magnoliopsida; order Poales; family Poaceae; genus Eremochloa; species Eremochloa ophiuroides. The sequence goes on along the minus strand of JAHLJS010000002.1, from coordinate 88,189,115 downwards.
AGCATGTATCTGAATCTGGGAACAATGATGTGAAAGGAGTGGTAGGAAAATGTGATGATACCACAGTTCTACCTGAATGGCAGCAACTAGTCTCTACTCTAAATAGGAGAAAGCAAAATGTAAAGAAGCACCTAGCTAACTGGTGAGTGTGAATCATGTGAGACATACTTACTTGGACTAGTTTGAAGGGATCCCTAAAACACTATGGTTTCTATTTGTGTAGAGCATGTGATTTTCAATCTTAAGTTGCAAGTTGCAACCCGAGTGAAATAAGAATTTGATCAAATTATAAAAAGGCTCATTAAAAAACTTACGATTTTGCACCCACTGTACTTCAACTTCCAATAACATTGCCAGAGTTATGTTATATAGGTCTTTGATGAATCATTGGTTTATCACAATAGTTTTTAACAGTTAAAATTTCCGCATAAACAATATTGCAGTTGCAATTATGCATTGATTTGCATAGACTTCTCTCAGCTGGACATGCAACCGCGATGTTTTTCTGATTACTAAATTTGATAACATGATTTAATACCTGAACATAATTTTTTTCCCTACCTTGTCTGCATAGGGGGAATTCTGTTCCACAAGTTCTATTAGAAAAGGCTGAAGAATATCTCCCTCCCAATATGGGCTCCCTCATCAAGTTTGTTAAGGTAAATTTGCATTTTTGTCTTCTTTGTCACTTGTGTGATGTGTCAAACATTAGGTTTGATGTTTGCTAATTGAATTAACAGGATGATGGTGACTCAGTGTACCTATGCCCCTCTTGGATACATTCAGATATAATGGATGATAACATTCTTATTGAGGGGATCACGAAATTGAATTCTTCTTGTGAGATCAAAAGAGATTATGAAGCAGATCAGGAAAAAATGAATGCAATTCACATCATTGATTTCAGTGATTTGTCAATTGGTGAGCTGCCAATTAGCTTTGTTCCTTAGTATTTTAGCATTGATTACATTTTTATGTCTTCACAAAAAAGGCATTTTGTGTTTATGCCATGCATCACTGACTGATAAAACTAAAGATGTAATAAGTGGAGTTTGCATAACCCTCATCTAGCAAAATAATCTGGCAGTTTTGGTTTCTGTACCGTGGTCTGGTTCATTGTGTGCAATGCTGAAATTTAAGATTTGTCTTCAATAGATAGAATATGATCTGTATAGGTAGGTTTTTCGATTTGAAATGAAGTTTAGAATTATATCCTGATATTTCTTTTGTGTGAGCAGGGGATCCTATATGTGACATAATTCCACTGCACTTGGATGTTTTCCGGGGTGATACAGACCTTCTCAAGGAATTCCTACGGAGCTATCAACTTCCCCTTCTGAGGGGGGAATCGATTAATGATATATACAATTCATTGCGAAATTCAAAGTTTGGCAGGGCATCATATCGCGCAATGTAAGTAGAATTTTGCATGTTTCAAACTTCAGTTCTTTCTCCATGCACATTTAACCTTTCTGTTTGCTATATCTGTACCCCAAGTCAATGGATTATTTCCATGGGTTTTGTTGTGTCTGTCTCCAATTTGTGTAGTTTTAAAGTCACTAGTTTCACACATAGGATTTTCAACAGAAGTCTCATCCATCATGTATTCATGTTTTCTTATGCGCGAGTGCGCAACCGATATCCCACATTAGTGGTGGCTGCCCTTTGGACAAACAATGCGCCCAGTATGCACTCAGAGTTGCCAGCGTACAATAGCAACATTCTCATCTTGCGTTTTTTACAGGTGCTACTGTATACTACACGAGGACAATGTCTTGGGAGCTATATTCAGCTTGTGGAAGGAGCTGAGGGCTGCAACGTCCTGGGAGGACGTTGAAAAGTTGGTCTGGGAAGAGCTGAATCTGTACCAGGAGTCATGCACTCAGCATAACTAACACCAGCAAGACAAAGAAACCTTTCTAATTACTAAACATACATGAATGTTGTTCCTCCGACAAATGTAGCTTCAAATAGTAGAAAAAATAACGAAAGACTCTTCACGGCATATTCATATTTTCCTGGGCAGTATGTGGACTGTTATTTTTTTTATGTAAAACTGGCAGAGAACTGCCCTTTTGTGTTGATTATAAAGGGAAAGAGTCAAGGTCTATGCCAAAAACAGGATTAAAAACAAACTGTAAACGCCCCACGCCCCAAGCGTGCAGAAAAACTACAGATGCGGGATGATAATTGCTCCTGCTAGGCATAAGTTCGGTTTCTTTGATTTTTCCTACTACCGTCGTAGATGATGAGTGACATCTTTGGAACATTTAAGGCTTGTCTGGATGAGTTAGGGCTAGGTACTATCTAAGCTAAAAATTAGCCCAAGTTAGCACCTGAGTTGTCATGTATCGCACATCGGCACATGGCACGGCAGGTAGCATGATGTGTGGGCAGTGTGGCTAATTTTGTTGGGTTTGCTCTTTTATGCATGCCACTAGGCTTAAGGCCGTTCTTCGTTTGTGCGTGCTTATATGCATGTACTGTATTTGATAAACATATACGATGGAAATGGAAACGTAGAGTCACCTAACAAGGCAAAGTTAGGCAATTGAGAGGACGCTCGTGAGAATTGTTGCAAAATGTAACTACTACTACTAACGTGGCAAATACATACTTGTAGAGCGCTAGCACAATAAGGTGTGTTTGGTAGGGCTTCTCGGCTAGTTTTATAAATATGTTTTCAGTTGTTTTTACCAAACGCTTTCTAAAAGCTGTTTTTTTCCTCTCACATGCACAGTTCTCGAGATGAAATCAGTTGAAGCTAAAAACATTAGCTTTTTACAACTTTCTCTTTAGTCTTTATTGAGATGCTATTTTAACAAACGTTGACGAAAATAGATATGGCCCCATGTTGCCCCTCTCGGGCGGAAACATGGGCATCTCCGCTGGAGACCTCTCTCCCTCATCCCTCCTTCCCTTCACCTCGCCGTCGCGGAACAACTTCCAGGAGCATTGGCTGCAAGGACGGTGGCGCGAGGCTTCTTCTCTCCCATCTCATCATGGAGCTTCGTCATGGTGGCAGCCCTATCCTCTGAAGGCAGCTTTGACAGGGTCCAGCTGGATCTGGCGGTGCGGTGGCTAAATCCGGGTTGCCGGCGCTGGCTGGCACTTCGGCATCTATGGGCTGGTGCGAAGACAACATGTACGATGCTCGTACCATGCTCTGACGGTCCGGTGGCCACAACTAGCGACGCAGTGGCCAGATCCGGCTACCCGGAGGCCAGATCTCAACGGCGACTCGTACGGGGCTTCAAAGGCCATGCGGTTGGTCTCGGCAGCGGCCTAGCCAGTGCTCCGGCAGGGCACAGAGGCCCCCTTGCTGCGCGGCTAGCCGAAGCGCGCGACATGCACGCCCCGAGGGTGTTCTCGTCTCTCTTGACCGCCCGAGAGGTGTTGAGGTAGTGAGCTTCATGCATGATGCTGACACAGACGAGCTACGATGGCACTGTATCGAGCCAGATCTGGGGGTGACCCTGCAGCGGCACGGGGCGGATAGTTTTGCCGCAAGCGAGCGGGCGGTGGGGCAGCGTGCCGGTTTATTCTTTGGGTGCGTGTGCAGGACCAATAGCAGCTCCGTGCGCGTCGTTTGGCTCCAGGCTTGTCAGCTGCGAGGCTGCGTGCTCGTGGCGGATGCTTGATGGTGCGTGCCTTCCACTGTGACGAGCGAGACTCGGGACGGCTTCGTGCGGTGTGGCGGTGCCCCGGTGGCCGCACCCATCCTGTCCTAGCGTGGACACTTGCCGCTGCGCATCTCTCCTGTCGCGGGCGAGTCCACGAACGGCTCCACGTGGTGTGGCGGCGCTGACACCCCTTTCATCTAGGTGTGGACGCATGCCGGTGCGTACTTCCCACCGTTGCAGGTGAGTTCAAAAATAGCTCCACGTGGTGTTGTGGCAACTGGTAACCCTCTCCTTCGTCCAGGCGTAGACAATGGCCGGTACGCGCCTCCCACTATCGCAAGCAAGTTTGGGAACAACTCCATGAAGTGTGGTGGTGGCCGGCACAACCCCACCCCCCCTCTCCATCCATCTGACATTTGTTGGTCCACGCCTCCCACTATCGCGGACGAGTTCAGGAACAGCTCTGCAAAAGTGTGGTGGTAGCTGGGACCACACCCCCGTATCTAGGCACCGACACTTGCCGACCCACACCTTCCACTATCACGGGCGAGTCCAAAAATGGCGGTGTTGCAACAGTCGACACCCTCTCTATCTGGGCATCGACATTTACCGGTGTGTGCCTCCCACTATCATGGGCGAGTCGAAAAACGGCTCCGTGCAGTGTGGCAGTGGGTTGATAGTACCGTCAAAGGTTCAGTGTGAAAGCTCAGCTCAGATTAGTCTATGCTAGCAATGAGGATTTACATCTTGAAATCGTCACTAACGACCTGATCAATGCAGTTACCCATGGCATAATGCTCGGGCAAAAGCCTTGCTAAGCTCCTGTTTGATTGACGACAATTAGGTTTTGATGTCATCCACCTCCTTGATGCATCGTCGTGCTCTGAGTCGGTGTGGTAGTCTTTGTATTTGACTAATGTATTTGTGGTTATGACACTTTTTGCTCTGGTGTTAGGTAGTCATGTCGTTGTTGTTGCCTTCCCTTCTAAACGTTTGTAAAGCGTAAACGAGCTGATTTGGGACCATATCAATGGAGTTAGAGAGTAATTCTCTAGTGATATAAAGAACCAATAAAAACTAATTGACCAGTGAAGTTGAGTCATGCAAAAACAGACTTGACCAGTGAAGTTGACCTATGCAACACCAGAAGCTGAGGTATACAAAATCAGATTGGGGCAGCTAGTTCCAGACAAATAGCAAACAATAGGTAGTATGACTGTCCAGTGAAACGCTACCTATTAGGGTTTAAATCTTGGTTGATTTATTACAGGATTTAACAGCATTGTGCTTTCAACAGTAGATGACGTTTTCGTCGACAGCGAGATGTCTAACTTCGTTAATCTTAAGATCTGTCGGCGTAATATTTTGGAGATGCTTATAGGGGTAAATGTGCGTGCGTGGTGAGCGTCTTGTGTCTACGAGGAGGTAGGCACTTCTAGAGTCGCAGAGGGACCGACCTCACACTATTTGCGCAGAGACCAGGCGGGGCGGAGGGCGGCTGCTGAGAGGGACCGACCTCACACTATTTGCGCAGAGACCAGGCGGGGCGGAGGGCGGCTGCTGGAGGACTCAGGACATTGGCAGCGCTGGGGGGTGGCGTTGGCGGTGCCATGGCGTGGGCAGCACGCCAACGCCACAGTGAGCGGCCGAGTCGAGGCCCCAAACAGGGCCTAAGCTTTCCAATTTTGCCAAATCCGACTAGGGGATGAATTTATACCTTTTTCCCATTATATTTACTAAGAAAAATGTCCGTGCGTTACTACGGATGACTATATACTAAGAAATATATGAAGTTAAACACTATTTTTACTAAGTAGTCTAAATTAGTCTAAATTTCATCAACTTAAAAATCATTCATTCACAAGTTAAAAGTACAAATGTACAATCCACCCATGCTAGTCTTTTAGTTCAGCCAGTTTTGCTTTGTCATTCCTGCGTGCGTGATTTTTAAGGTCTAATACAAATATCGGTGGATATTGATTCAAAGAAATTAAAATAAACGGGAATATGGAGGAGATCTCTAAGGTTAGTGTATTGTTTTGTATGCACTTCTCCTTGAACGCCATTCAGGTACCGTCTCTGTGAGCACAACTGCAACGCTTCGTGGAGGTGTTCTGCGGTCTGGAAGCGCCATTGCTACCGTATCTAGTGGAGTTGAGCACTGAGCGCAGCTATTGGGGGTACATCTACGATGGTTGCTGTGCTGCAGATCCACTCGCCCGCTGCCCGTACGTACACATCGAGCTGCCCAGCTCCCAGCCGCCCCCATGGGCACGAGCAGCTCTGCTCCTCGCCGCGCCACCACGCCGTTTAGCTGTGCGAGCACACCAGTTCGCGCTCGTCATCCCGACACGGTTCAAGCAAAACGAGCGGTGGCGGCGTTGGTGGGCCGATGTTCCACGTCGGCGTCGCCATCGCGGTCCACGATCGACGCCTGACCCCGGCTTTGTAGTCGCGCTCGATCAATTCACGATAAGAAAGGTACGAATTGTGGCAGTTTTATCTCAATCGAGTAGTAGTCCTTCTGGAAATCGTGTTCAACACGGAGACATAACAGGTGAGCAAAAGGTAATACATGAACACGTGCAAACGTTGCGAGGACCATAGTCATAGTCGTAGGTGCATAGGATTAGTAAAGGCCAGATAAAAAATTCAGGGGAGAAACTTTGACTCTTTAGTATTTGGTATAGATATAAAATAAAAATACAGATATAGAATGAAATATAAAGAGCAGTGTTATGGAAAATAAAAAGAGATTTTGAGGCCTATGACGATGATATGGTTTGGGTGCCACGTGATTTTATATTAATTAAAAACAATGGGAAAAAATCAATGGGATAAAAATATAAAGCACACTCTTCCATCCGTCGTTCCATGACCACATACCGCAAAATACACACTATCTATCTCCATTCACCAATGAATGTTACCTTGTGACCTTATCCGTTCACCAGGTCTAGAGTATCAAGCGAGGAGGTATGCTGTCCAGCTCCAGCTTTGCTGCATACTGATCACCAAAACTGTAGTTTCAAAAAAAAAATCACCAAAACTGTTCGGGCGAGCCCCGCCGAGCGAAGCATGATTTGAGCTGAGACGCTGAGCGGATGCCTGTGGCGGGCCCTGGGGGCGCAACGGCGGTAGGAGCTCCGCTCAGTCTACTCCAAGCTGTGACGCTCGGTGCCTCCTCTCTCTGCGAGCTTAACTAGGATATAGACTGCCCTCACAGACCAACACCAGTCTTTTCTGCGCACTTTGTCCTCACTCATGCGCACCCGGGAAGAACTTCCCGGTCGGTCACCCATCGCTCCAGGGTCAAGCTCGCTTAACCTTGGAGTTCTTTGCAGATGGGCTTCCGGAAAAGAAGTTGCAACTTGTTGGCATGAGTACCCTATCAATCCTATTAAGCCCTGAGCCGGGATGTTACATTCGGTGTGGACTCGTAGCAGCGAATCTGAGGGTGGCCAGCGACGTCAGTGTCGGCGCTACGAAGAGAACTTCCAGGTAGCGTGACTGAGGCGTGCCGTTGCAGCATGGTCAGGCCCCCGTTGGAAGCCGGCCGAATGGGAGATCCATAAGCGCTGCACGACTCCATCTGCGGCGACGGTGCCAGTTGCACAAGCTACGTCCTTGACGGCGGTGATGACCGCGCGAGGTCCGTCTCCGTCCCTATCCTTTCCCTGCATCGTCGACCTGCTGCGCATACCCATCGTGCATGTCTGCCGTGCCGCCGCCGCCGCCGCCGCCGTCGAGAGTATTGATCTATCTTTTCATTGCGTATATATAGAAAAAAAGAGACCCTCCTGATACGAGGGAGGGCAAAGTCACGGCAAAATAAAAGACTGAACAAAAAACGCTTAAAAACAAACTCGCAGAGTCCAAGCGACCCACGATAGAGCTTGATGAAAATTTTGGTAAAGAAATTTTCTTGTTTTATTAATATACTAGATATAGAAGATAGATAAAAAAAGACAGTACTACAATTTAACTTGCCAGAAATCGCGACGTCGTCGCTTTGGAAAGTCGAAACCGACCGAAGTCGGCGCAACTGAAAACGGGCTCCGAGTTCGAGTCCGCTCCAGTTTTCGTCCCATGCACGCCTGCTCCGCCCGCGTCCGCCATATAAGGCGACCCGCGCGCGGTCACCGTTGCAACTCCCCAAGTCCCAACCCATCGCTAGCTAGTTCTATCGCAAATACTAGCAAGCTACCGCTGAGCACGCATATCGATCGAGCCTGCGGCCGCGGCGCCTCGAACTTGAAGCCCCATGGCGGCACCGGTGTCCGGCAACGCGGGCAAAGACGGCGGCGGCGTCGACGTCCCTCGGCGGCGCGTGTCGAGGGCGGAGCTGGTGAAGCTCTGGGAGCACGTGTTCGACAACGTGGGCGACGACAAGGCGATGGAGCTGTTCATGACCCTGCTGCTGCGCGACGCCCGGGCCGAGCACGCCCAGCGATCCCGGGAGGAGGAGGAACGGCGCGCGCGCCCCTTCGAGCCGTGGGAGCCGACGCCGCCCGGCTTGGCGCCGCCGCCGCCGCCGCAGCCCCGGGTGGAACGGACCGCCGTGCTCGGCCTGCGCGCGCCGCCGCACCTGCTGCCACGCAATGCCGAGAGGACGCCGGCGGCGGGCCTCGGGCGGCGTTCCGTGAAACCAGCCGAGAACACCCGTGGTGGTGGCGGCGGCGTGTAGCCGGCCGGCCGATCTGTTTAGCGTAGCGTTCGTTCGTGGCCGCCGGCTTTGCGCATCGATCCGTCAGAGTGATTGCTTTTGTCAGCTATTGGCTTAGAATTTTGGTTTTGGTTCAAAGAGATCTTTTTAGAGTTGAGAAATGTGTATCAATTAATGATTTAGTGTCGTTTGATCAGGCTTTCCCCTCAACTGTAATCATGAGAATTGATTAAGCTGTTTGATACTTGATTACTTGTAATATCTTACAAATTTCAGTGATTTGTTTAGGTAAATACTTTGCTTTGTTGCAATTTCTTGTGACATGTTTATAATGGCTGTTGTATTCTTGTGTATAGATTCCCTTTCTGTTTATCAACTGTTGCTGATTCTGACGGAATGTTGGTGATGCTCGTGTCTTGTAGTAATTTGTAAACTCAAGATTTCCCAGCCCAACTCGGAGCTGCCCTTGTCAAAGAACCGAAGATGAAGGTCATATATAAGTCATAAGCGGCATTTTGCCTGTACTCTATATTTTGTTGGTACATTTCTCCGGTCAAGTAGCACCTCAAGTAGCCTTGATGCTATGTTCAGAAAGCCTTATTACGACTGCCGCTGATTTGTAGTGTTGATTTGTTATCCAAGAAAAACAAAGTTACATATCTAAAAAGTTAGGCTGATTTGTTGTCGCAATACGATTTTCTATGAAATCCTATGATCTGATGCTAGACAGTACATCTTAATTTCATATGAGACGTAGAGTGATATCAAATGATTCTATAAATAAATGAACTGCAGATCATTAAAGTAATACAAGCTACCACTTCATATGTGACGTAGAGTGATATCAAATGATTCTATAAATAAATGAACTGCAGATCATTAAAGTAATACAAGCTACCATTTCAGGCAACAGGAATCGCAGGGGAACTAACTGCTGTGCTAATTCAACAGATCACAGAGGATTTTCGTGTACATCTCAGTATATAAGTTCATGATGTATGTTGCACACGGCAACGCCAATTTCTCGGTTACACGACACATCCGATCCAGAAACGAATGGAAGCATGACACAACAAGGATCGACAGACACCAGCAACCAAAGGAAGCTCGCTGCTACTGTGCTACCTGAAACACGCGTGAGCATCACACCGCACAAACGAAGTCGCCGCTGTTCTCAATGTCAGTGTCATCAATATCGTCCAAATCAATGTCATCAAGGTCCATGCTCCCCAGGCAGGGCACCTGCCCGGCAAGCGCCATGGCGTTGTCCCCTGGCTTCCGTGCCTCCTGGATGATCGCCATGACCTCCTCCAGGCTCTGACCCGGGGTGTTCATGTCTGCCAGCTGCATGCTCTGCTGGTACTCGTCGGTCATCTCAATTGGTAGGTTCTTGAGGAACCACGGGTGGTTCTTAATCTCAGGAATGGTTATTCTCTGCGGCGAGGCAAATTGTGAGTGTAACAGGTTGCTGAAAGATAGATATAGCTTGGCACTTGTAAGCTGAATTATTTCAAAAGAAAGAAAAGGTACCTGCTCAGGGCTTCCAACAAATATCCGAGACAGCAGATGTTTGCACTCCGTTGAAACGCGAACATAGTCTGGAATTGAGTATTGTACACCGAGTATTCTCTGTACAAGACACCAACGAGTTGCATATCACTGTCTAGATTTATTACTAAAAATGTTTTTTTTGGTTTCGCGAACACCATAAAAGCGAAGTATTGTGCATTCACAGTGATCGTCTTGCGGAAGTTCTTTGGGTCATCAGGGTCTTCAAAAGGATATGCGCCGACGAGCATCACATATAGTGTTACTCCACATGACCAAACATCAGCAACCTAGTATTTCACATGTGGTGTTTCAAGGTTTCAGCTGCCATGCTTAGAACATCGAAACAATGCACTAGTACAACAGACATTACCTTTCCATCATACTCTTTTCTTGAGAGGACCTCTGGAGCAATGTATGCAGGTGTGCCAACAGTTGATTTCGGTTGAGAGTGCAGCACAGAAGACTGAAAATGGAAAGGGCCCAAAAGGAAGGTAGTAGTTGAGGTGATGAAAAATGCCACCTTGAGCGACTACTATAATCTGCACAGGAATTACCTTGGAGTAACCGAAATCACAGATCTTGAGCCGAGGTGCAACACTACCATCTAAGAGAGTGTTTTCTAGTTTCAGATCTCTATGACATACTTGCTGCAGGGCAAAACAGATAAAAGAGCGGTACTGAGTTAGTAATGTTCAACCAAAGCTACTAGGTGGAAGCAACTTGCCAGAATCTGTACCATGGAATGACAATAGCTCACTCCCGAAATCAGTTGTTGGAAGAAGAACCTTGCCTATTAAGAGTAAGGAGTAATCAGTCGATGTAATGACATACACTCTCACAACAAAATACCAACATACGCTCTCACAACAAAATACCAAAATCTTGTGGAAAACACTTTACCTCATCCTCACTAAATCTCCCCGCATTACAAATCCTTTCAAATAGCTCACCCCCAGCAGCATATTCCATAACTATTGCCAAATGTGTGGGAGTTAGCACTACCTGAAAAACTAAGTACTACTTTAATTTTCAACCTAGAATGATTTTTGGTAATTAAACCTTGCAATCAGTCCAAAGCAGGTGTTCAATGATGAATGGAAAGAAATAGCATATACGAGTCAATGAATCATAGTGATAAGTACTGAGACAACTCCTTTACTAAAAGAAAAGAGATAAGTGGTAAATGAATGGGGTTCACATAGCAATAAAAGATATCTAAAAACATTACACTATTCACAAGTGTGGCTCAAACATCTCGTTCCACAGGCAAAGAATATAAAAGGAGCCTTGATGACAATGTGCATTACTGCTGTAAATACATTACAGAATGAGAATGTGTTAATTAAAATGTCCTGGTGCTGTAGATAACAAATAATCTTGTTGAGTAGCAGTAGTAGGGAAAGCTCCAAGTGGTAAGCCAAACTAAAGTCAATAAGCATAATATAATTTTAAAGGAGAGCCTAACCGGTCCCACTTACTAGGGGAAAAAATATATAAGTACTCTGGTTAGCCTGTTGACTTTTCTACCACTCAGGCACACAGCCATATAAACCATAGATACTATCACACTGGAGTCGCCATCAGACGAACCTCAGAGGTCTGCAAGCAGACTTTCACGTTACATATATTCCACTTATCCCTGTACCAGAAATAAAGGACTACAGATAACCATCACTTTCTATCTGGAATAGTTTCTTCGTGGAGAAGAGAAAAAAATAATTGCTCATTGACATTGCACACGAATGCCGATCTGTTAGTCATTGTACTCTAGCTGTCACAATTAACAACTTGAAACCACAAGAACAAAAACATATTTGTATTTTTCTTGTTTAAAAAGCATCATAGGCAACAGTTTCAAGACACGTGTGTAGCTATCAATCGCACAACTTCAAATTTTCATATCAGAACATTTCCATTCCAAGATGTCTGAGAAATTACCTCCTTGAATCTAATTATGTTTGGGTGCTTCAAGGACCGGTGGTTCATAATCTCCCTCTGAACATGTTCATCGATCTATGAGACAAGAAGAAAGATGTGGAATTGATTAATCAGCTGAGCTAGATAATGTCCAGGGCCCCTTTGGAATGCAAAAGTTTCACAAGAATCAGTTCATTTCTCGTATGAGAAACACAGGAACATGAAAAAAAAAATCTCACGTTCCCAAAGGGGGCCTCAATGAGTAATACGATGTCCTCCAAAAAAAAAAAAAAAAAAGAGCAGCTTTCTAAAGGAAGTATAGATAAACTTGACAACGTGTGAGTCCCACTCCCAGCAGCTGGCATAAAGTAAAGAGAAAGAAATCCGAATACTACTCCTATATTATATTCAGCTGATGGACACAGAGCCTCACAAAAAGAGAAAGAGCCAAGGACAGCGTAGCATACTAACTGTAGCGTCAATTAATGAACTCGACTGTGTTCACAGGCATGCATGAACAGATAACGCATACTCCTGCTAGAAACGTCTACCAAAAGATAGTAATATTAATGTAGGAGACGCCGTCCAATTAAGGCTCCGTTTAGTTTGAAAATTTTCCCACTCCCTCCCCATCACATCGATTGTACTTTCCGTCTGCATGGAGCACTAAATAAAGTAGCACATGTTGCATCTTTGTGCTTTTTGCCTGTCTATCTCGAAATGAATCTTTTGAGTCTACTTGGGTCATGATTAGATAAAAGTTGTCAAATACAAACGAAAGTGCTCAGTGCACTTTTTTTCCACTTTTCCTCAACTAACCGCAGCCTAAAGAAAAATGAGCTCTGAGTTCTGCTATCCGCAGCGCCAATCCGTAAAAGCCCCTGAACGTTAAATTTAGTGCTTTACTTGCTGCACCGCGCGACGGTATAACATACTGCATCGCTCCGTTTGCTACAGGCAAACACCAAATCTTAGGCCCTATTCGCTTCGTATAAAAAACGCTTATTTTTCAGCTTTGGAACAGTATTTTTCTCTAAAAAAATCAGCAACAGCCGAAATCAGTTCAGCTTATCAGCTCCAGCGAACAGAGCCTTAAGCGGTCAGACGCTAAGCTTTGTACTGGACCCCACCAAGGCTTGGGAAGGCAGCTGCTCCACTGCGCTTTGGGCCCTGTTTGGAAGCACTAACTAAACTTTAACTGGCTAATTTTAGCTATGATGTATCTAAATACCCCATAACTAAACTTAGCTAAAGTTTAGCTGGAGGCCAAAATATACACAATCCAATTAGTTGTTTTAACCCAGCTAAAACCAGCTAAAAGGTCTAAATAACTAAACTATCCCCAACTAAAGTTTAGCTAGAGCATCCAAACACATTGAGCTAAAGTTTACGTATGTAAACAATAGTATTAATGAGGGGTAGCATGGTCAAGATTTTAAAATTAGCTAGAGCATTGAAACACCCCAGCTAAAATGATCTTTATGTAGCTAAACTTTAGCTCTATCAATTAGCTAGCTAAATTTTAGTTCTATCAATTAGCTAGCTAAATTTTAGTTGGGTGCTTACCAACATGGCCTTGGTATACCGACGCACGTAGCGCATTCTGGACGGCAGCATCCGCGCTTTTACCGATCTGAATAAACATGCTGTCAGTGGGTCCTACTGCTTTACAGGCTTGTTTAAGGCTCTAGCGGTGCCGATAGCCTCAAATACAGTTATCATGTTCCAGGCTGATATGGAACTGTATGGAAAAACAGTAGTCACTGAAAGCAAATGCTACTTTGGAACCTTTATTTAGAATAATAACGGAAAGTTGCTGTTAGAACAGTTTGGTTCTGGTAGCTTCCTTGGGGCTAAAGCTATATGCCGTACGCAAGACTTGGCTTGATTATCACATCATCACGTGTACTCAAAGATCAAGGAGGTCTCCGGTCAAGCAAGACTGAATTGACCAATTGCACAAGCCGTCAAGTTGCAATTTAGCCGGGGAGGAAAAGGGACCGAAACTACAGGGAAGTGAATCTCTCTGTGCAATTTTTTTTTGTTCTTGGGAAAACTTTGCGATAAACAGTAGAAGAGAAAGAGAAGGAGAAGGAGAAAAAGAAAGACGTATTTGAAACAAAACGGGATGTTAATCAGTATACCTGAGAGAGGAAAAAAAAATAAATTTCTCTGAAAGCCGTTGAGATTTCAGGGCAAAACTGAAGCCCCAGCATTTAGGATGGGCTCGCGTTCGCGATCAGAGGGAACAGAGCAGGCTAGTCCGTGCGCAACAGAGCAGGCTAGTGGCCTACTATGTTCACCAAGTAGGCTCCTCGGGGGAGGAAGGGGGTGTTAAAAAGATGATCTTTGAAGAGGGGGGCAAAGGGCGGGCGATGATTTGCGATTACCTTTTGGCCTCTCTCAATGAACTTGACGGCGAAGAGCTCCTTGGTGGTGACGTCCCGGACGAGCTTGGCCACCCCGAAGTTGCCCGACCCGATGTCCCTTATCACCTCGTACCGCTCCATCGCAGCGCGAGATCGAAGAGCAGGACGGCCAGGCTAAAAAGCAGAGGTAGAAGACGACGAAGGTGTGAGGGGGGTGGAGATTGGGGCCAACCCCGGGGGGTTGTGGGAACTGGGAATGGAGCGGAGGTCAGCTTGTCCGGGAGTCGAGGCGTAGTTGAGTTTGAGGTGGGCACTTGCACTGTGGCGGGTAGCAGGCGACGGAGAGAGCGAGGAGAAAGAGACGTGGCCCTGTACTGTACGTCTGTACTCCGGCCATGTGTCGCCGCGCTTGCCGTCCGGGGGTTGCCCAAGCCGGTGGGTCGCCGTCCAACGCAAACAAACACAGGGGTCAGGGCCATAGCTTTTTTCGATGTCCGATACATTTTAAATAAAAACTTTTTGTTATATTTTTAAACTTAGCGTCGATATCTGGTTTAATTTTATACTCTGCAATCGAGATTTGTATATATTATTACAATGTTTAATTGTGACAAAAAATTACTTTTACATGGCTTGTTCTTTTGACCAATCAGCGTTTATTTTCAGTCACGAAATAGTATTTTTCTTTCATAATAAATCAGCACAAGCGAAATCAGCGCTTATTTTTTAGCCCAAAAGAACAGGCTGATAGTAGGTTTATCCACCTCTGCTGCTTTCTGTCTGGCTGTGGCTTCGACCAACCAATCTTTTGGCTAGTTTCTATTTCACTCCAGTTTTTCTGTTAAGTATAGATGGTGCTTGTTCAGGTAATTAATAGTTGCTTTGATGACCTGGTACTGTCTTTAGAGCCGGTTAACTCTCTAGGAAACTATTTATTCCATTGCTTTGGTTAATGGAAATGGGTCCCCCTTGGTTCGAAAAAAAATCCCTTTTAAAAAACCAAAGGTGTTTAGAAAACCAAAGGGGTTTGAGACTGCCCGTGGATTCCGTGATCGTGGAATAGCTTCGAAAAAACTAGAATTTGTCGAGAATCTCGTTAGGTGTTCTCTTAACTTCAATGATTTTTTTTAGAGGAAACTGTATGAAGCTGAATCTATTTGGCTACTTAAAAAAATATGAAGTGAAACAATCCTAAACGCATCATAAAACTATCGCTTATTCAAAGTTGGAGTGTATGTGTATACTAGGTAGCATATCGATACGTTGCTACGGGATAACTAAACTTCTATACCAAAGACACACAGATCGCACGATAAAACAACGTTGTAAAAATACGTGTGGGGACTCAAAAATCCCCATACATACAAACTGAACTTTCCCACCTTCAATTTTCTAAAGTTCTCGTATTTCTCTTTTATCACTCTGTCCCTTCAATGCGCTGCTTGCCAGGAAAAAAAATACTTAGAAACGCTTTTGGCTAATTGAATCATTCCAAGAGGCCAACCATGTAATAGTATTATCATGTTTCACCTCCTTCCTGCTGCATCCCACCTGAACAATGAAACACTGCTTACATGCAAGGAACATATTTGCATACATAGTTTATGAATGAAGGATCTAGGAAAATGATACCTTTGTTAATGTATCAGGCACTCAAGGACCAGAGTTCCTTTACTGATATTTATTGTGATATCGCTAGGTTGAATGTGTCACTTCCGTTTTCCCATCTACAACGTACTACCTCCGTCCCACAAAACATGCAACTATGGGTTGCGTGCTAGGATAAGTAGTTCACGTTTGACCAAGTTTTTAGAAAATAATATTTATATTTATGGCTCCAAATTAATATATTATAAAAATAAATTTCATAATAAATCTAATGGTGTTTATTTGATATTATAAATATTTATACTTTTTATCTATAATTGGTCAAAGTTGGCACACTAAAACATGGTACTATGCTAAAGTTGCATGTTTTTTGGAACGGAGGGAGTATGTAACAAAGAGACTAAAAAAAGATGACAATCACTTGAAATGAAAAGAAAAACATGCATATTGACATGATATTAAATATGCACCTTTCACTGCTATCCACATGCTGTGAACAAACCAGGAGGTTCTACTCTGAAATTTCTGACTTGAAAAACAAATTAGTGAAGTAGAAATGTTGGGCAAACATCTTGAAATAGTGGAGCACAGATGCCAACAGTATGTTGTCCGTGTGAACGCTACGGTGTCATCTAGAAACACAAATCAACCAACAAAAATCCTTATTCATGCAAAGACCAAGCAGATTACTCCAAGGCCGTAAAAAAATGTTTCCAATAACATCAAATCATCACAGTTCACAAAGTTTGTTAGAATACAAATCAAGCCAGTGAAATAAACAGTAAAAGGCGCTCTAAAAATGACTGTCAAAACCCAATTTTCTTAGAAAGCAGCAGTAGCAGTGTCATTATCTCGCAAAACAGACGTAGCGGTATCACAAAGAAATGAAGAACTAATGAAAGAGTTGGATACAAATAGCCTCAATCTGTATCAAGTTGGCTTCGACAGAGTAGACCTCATCTTACTCTGCAGGATGATCCATCTCTGCCGTGGAAGACTAATAAACCAAGCATCACCTAGACTAAAAATTTGATCAAACAACAAGCATCAGTTACCTGTATATGTTGACAAGCTAAAAACTATGTTTAATATTAATTGCTAATTTCTACTTGAAAGAAACTGAGGGTGCAAGAAAACAGAGTCTCAATCTGTCTTACCTTTGTTTAGGGTTTTTCAGGTACCTATGCTATTATTAAAACCAAAGCCAGATACCCAAATCTGTCTGACATGTTTTCAGGTACCTATGCTTAAGTGTCTGACTGAATTACTCCTACAACCTGACATATTTTTAGATCTGTACCTCAGAATTACTGATCAGATCAACTATTACAAGATATAGGAATCTGCACCCTGTAGATGAGCGCATCCCTTTGCAATATTAATTGTGAGGGAGTAAAACAAGAAAGTACTGCCCTGATGAATGTACCTATGCGGCAGCCCAAACAGATTATGCCTTGATTTCAACATTTTCACAGTCCTAGTAGAAGATTAGGTTTGATAAGAGAAGCAGAGGATTATTGTACCTGGAAGCCCTTGTATTTGATAAGCTCCTTGATCTGTAACCTCCTCCTTGTAGTATCCCTGCATCACGGCCAGTCTCCATTCAATCAAGTGTTTCCTGCTTGAGAACTGCAGCTTCCAGTCACCACTTTGCTCATCGGAGAGCATACCAGCAGCATGAGCACCGGCGGGATGGATGCAGTGACGGCAGGGATGAGTTGCCGCAGGGGACGAAGAGGGTCGACAGCCGGAGAGATCTCATATTATATACTACAAGACCTGTAACTTTCATCATCTAATCTCATATTGTCCGGTTAATAGCATCCTGTTCTGATAGATCTTGTATTTCTTAACTAAACACAAATCCTAAGGTAAGTATGCAAGAGAATATGCAGCACTCCTTTTCATTGACATTGAGAATTAGTATTTTAGTGTTGATAGGAATTAGTATTTTAGTTATTAAGTAATCCATCACAAAATTAATCGGAAAGTTGTTAAAATTTTCATCTAACTGAAACCAGTATAGGTCTCAAAATAAAAACTGAAACCAATATATATGATGCCTCAAGCACCAAGATAGTTAAAGATTTTTCCGGATGCAAAAAATATGCTCTCTCCGTCCTAAAATAAGTGTTCATCTGAGTTTAGTCAAATTTGTATTTGACAAATGATTCTCATGATGAATTTAAAGTTCAAATACTATGTTTTTAAATTTGATCAAATCCATAAAAATTGCAGTACCTCCAACCCAATAATAGTTCAAAAACCAGTAATGCATTGCTTTTCTACATCATCAACATGAACACATATGATGATCTAGGAACACCACGACACGAGGTAACTGGAGTTAAACTCTACACAGCTAAACACGAAACCGGCTACGAAGCAACTCAAGCATTTTGTTGAACAGTTAGCATGCAATAAAGAAGCCAGAGAAGTCTATGCTTACACTGAAGCGATGGGTTGAAGCAGAAAGAAGCTCGTCACCATGGTTGGAGTGGAGTCGATCTCGAACAGTCTGTATGCAAAACTTCTTTAGATTTGCCCCGCTTGGCCTGGCATCCATATCGGAGGAGAAGCGGCTGCAACTGGTGGAGATTAAGCACACCTGCTGCTGCCTTGTTATGGTCACTGAAATGTGTGTGGTGGGCCAGTCTGCTATGCCAAGCGAATGAATGGAATCCTTGGGAGTATGCAAGTGGGATCTTTTCAGATATCTGTGTCTACTTGACTATTAGCACAAGCAGGCATCCTAAGAGCACGTCTCTATACATCGATTACTAGAGATGGCCATTCTAAGTGGCCCACTAATAGCAAAATAGTTTTTAAAAAAACATTTTTTTTGATATTAACTTATATGAAGATAAATTTTTTACTAAAATTATATAGCTCAACGCCTTCTACAATTTTTTAGTGAATAATTTTTTATTTAAAACTATTTAGTAAAAATCATTTTTAAAAAAAGGTTTAGAGATTTAAAATTTGACATTTTAAAACAACTTTGTATATTGACTTGGTCAACACCAAATTTGTTGGTCTAAATATATTCTACAATTTTGTAGGTAAGAAGTTTTTATTTGAAGTCATTTAGTTTTTTTTTATAAAATTATGTTTTAAGATTTTGAAATTTCAAATGACATCATACGTTATCACGGATTCACGGCCCAGATCGCTCGTAGCACCTCAGGCCCACGGGAAGAAGTCCCTCCTCCTTCTCAGCCCTCGCCCTCCCTCCTATTTTTCTCCGAGGCCAAGCTGTCCTCCCCTCCTCTCCCTCACTCTCGCAGCCGCCACTTTTAGAAGCTTCGAGGCTGCTGCTGCGCCCATGGCCGCGGAAGCCAAGACGCCGTCCCTCGCCGAGGTACGCAGCACCCGGACTCTTGTAGCTCATCATCTTGTCTGGTGCCCACACCTCCCGATCTGTACTTCGCGACCCCGTGGCCACGGATCTAGCGGGCGCCCCCCAGATCTGCGCTTCTCCGATGGCCCCGCATAGGATTGGGTTATGGTTAGCATCCCGATTTGGGTCTGCTGCTAGCAAGGATCGTGAATTTGCCACTGTTGATTCCGAGATGGCGAGCGGTCGATTTGGTTGGCCGATGATTTGGTGGGATTTTGGGACCTGTATGTATGCGTAGTGTTAAGGGTTTTGGGTGGAGGAAGAACATCAAGCTACCTGCTGCTAGTTTCGATTTTGTTTGGTAGTGGTGTTACCTGTTAATTAGGTCCTTCTGGAATGCGGATAGATTCGAAGTTTCGGTGGTGATGCGTGCAATTTTGGTGCCTAAACGAGTAGAAGCCTTGGAGTCTTGTAGATTTTAGGATCAAAGCCATTAAGGCCGATGGGCTATAAGGATTTCTAGTTATGCAATAATGAAGAATATATATTTTTTATGAGTCTTGTGGCATCAAAATAGTTAAGAACTTTTCTTATGATTAGATATTTTGAGACATAATTTTAGTATTAGATATGTTCTTTGTAACGAAAAGATCTATCCTTTTAGTATTTACAAAGGACATGTTCTTATTTACCTGATTCTTTTCTGAATGTCAAGTTTATTTATTTTGATTCCTAGGATTTTTCGTAGCCAAGTATTGACCACTCGATGTGCGAATTCTTCTAGAATGTTATGATTGGTACTCACCTTGTTTGCAAATATCTGTTATCTTTTGACTTATGCTGTTCAAACTTTGTCTGTTGTAGTTTTCAAATATATAGTTATTTAAAGCTGCGAAAAGATGTTCTAGAATCACGACGAGGAATTATACTGTCTGTTGTAATTTTCAAATATATAGTTATTTAAAGCTACGAAAAGATGTACTAGATAAATTCCTGTATATAGGTTTTTGGTAGTGTGCTCAAAGGCTCAGCTTTCTAGTTGAAAGCACAGTGTGTCTTTTTACAATGGACAGTCACTGACAGGTCTCTTAATTTTTGTATCAGTGTTTTATAGGTTCTAATTGGGTAGATTAGGCAGTAGTCCCAGAGGTGACCACTTTTTTTGAAAGTTTTCTCTACAAGAATGTTCTCATGCATATTCACCATTTTCTTTATGTGATCAGCATCAAACATTGTTTATCTATTGTTATTTTCATCTGTTGCCATCATGTGTTTACTAGATCATAGCGTCCAGATGCGCTCATATTTACAACATTTGTATGGAACTTTTGAGTGCACATGTAAAATTGGTCCCCTATGTTGAAGTTGGTTGTGTTGTTATATTATTTAATCTGATGGGGCTGGTTATATGGGTTCATACTTCTTGCTTGGTAATTGCTACGCTGCACTAGTTGTATATAAGTTGGGACAATTTAGTCAATATTAAATTGGACTTTACTGTTTAATAGAGGTGAAGGTTATTGATTAAGGCTTCTACATGTGCTCCCTTCTTGAATACAGTTTTCAGTTTTTCACTTGCAGCAATTTTATCATCTGTGGCTTCTGGCTTGCAAGAATTTGTAAGGAATCTCAAGTGTAGTACGCCATCATGGCTACATATTTGTCAATAGGTCATTTCTCAAAGTTTCATATGCATACTGGCTTGCTTACTTTCGTGTTAGATCTTAGATGCAAAAGTTGATCTCTTTTGATGTGAGATGCTTGTCTTAAACTGCACTAGTTGTATGTGATGAATAATACATTAGTTCTTCTGCAAGCTCATTCCTCTTTGATTTGTGCTTTTATTTCAAAAAAAAAAAAAATTGATCCATAATTAGTGTTACTGAACTCATGCTTCATTTGTAGGAATATTCACTTCCACCACAGGAAGTTCAAGTGGAAAAGGCAGCTGAGGAGAAGCCCCCTAGTGGTACTGAGACTGAAGCTGCTCCCTCAACCAATGATGAAACTCCATCTGTAGAAGACAAGAATGAAACTTCTGAGGTACAAGATGCTGCTGAAAAGCCAGAGGCAGAAGAAACTAACACTGCTGCAGAGGAAACACCTGCTGCAGAGGAAGCAAGTGAGACTGCCGAGGAGGAAGAGGCTGAGAAACCTGAGATCAAGGTTTGTTGCTGCCAAAAAATAAACTGACGGTGATATCATTTGGTAGTTTCATGTTAATGGATGCTAAATGCTTTCAAATTTCAATATACAGATTGAAACAGCTCCAGCAGATTTTCGTTTCCCAACAACAAATCAAACAAGGCACTGTTTCACACGCTATGTTGAATACCACAGGTAGGGTTTGCCACTGTGATATTTCATAAAGTTGAGATAAATAAGGATCATCATGATAAATCTTCTCAATAAAACGATAACTGTGGTTATTTAATCAGGTGTGTGGCCGCAAAAGGTGAGGATGCACCTGAGTGTGATAAGTTCGCCAAGTACTATCGATCCCTGTGCCCAGGTGAATGGGTATGTATTTATTGCTTCACCACTGTGATTTACATTCTGTCCTTGTTCCTTGTTGTGGTGTTGAGATTAGAAAAAAAAAAAAAACTTTCTGAGGCATGTGGATTGTGCATTTTGAGTTGATAAGCATTGACTTTACAGTAGCACTGTTCTTTAAAAATAACTAGAATGTTTTAGCTGTCTGGTACTCTTACTGTAATTTACCTAAATAAAATACTTGAACTTTAGTTGGTGAAATAGATATATATTTTTTCAATGAAAGGTTAACCTGGTTAATCGAGATTCAAGTATTTAATATGTTTAAATATATTTGCCTAGCGAATGGAAACCGATTTGGTTGCTTTATCTGCACTGTCTATTCAATAGGTTCATATAATTGTTCATATATGTGTATGAAGGTAATAAGGATGCTGGGCAATATTAGCATTTGAGTTTGTTCAATTTGTGAATAATATGGGTTAATGTGGAGCTTCAGTCCAATATCTGCACTTATTTGTTTTACGGAAGTGAATTGATAGCTCACAGTACTACAGCATTAGCATATTCACAGGACAATGTCCCATTCCATATCCTCATATGCATACTAAACATCTAATGGTCAAAACATTTTGTAAATAGCGGACCTTGCGCACATTAACTATTCATATTGAAAAGGAGTTTCGTGTCTGTAAGATTGTAACTGTATTGCCTGACTGCACCCAGAACACTGTACTCAGTCCCTCAGCTTGTCCTGTTACCGTCTTGGCATCTTAAGCTCGACTGAATTCTGTTAAATATGCAGGTTGAACGCTGGAATGAGCAACGTGAAAATGGCACCTTCCCTGGACCTCTGTAATCCTACAATGCAAAAGAACTATGAACTTACGATGTTGTGCCGGCTTCTCTTCCTTGGTAACTGGCACCAAGTTATCAGGGACAGATAAATCATCCTTTTTGGAGCGCTCTACAAAATAAGAGATTCTTTTTTACTTGAAGAATGCCTTGTTATTACTCTTTCTAACAGTCATGTTCTGCGCTGCTGAGAAACTAGCGACACAGTAACAATTTTCCTTATACAGTTTAAAAAATGATTCATGATTCCCCATCTTTGCACTGTAACGCAGCTTGACTAGGCTTGGGATGCAAATTTGATGCACTGAGATCTTCAAAGTAGTCTGCGCCTCCATGGCGATAGACATGCATAATAAGTAGCATGGAGTTTGCACCACGGCGATGGAACGTTGCTGCTGCATTATGTTTTTACCAATTCTCGGAAGTTGCAAAGTTTGGGTTTGTTTCTCTAAAACCTTAATAAATCTACTACCATTGTAGCGTGGGTTAGTTTATTTTAGTGAATATATAGGTTTACATCTTCCATAAAATACTGATGCCTAGTTTGGTGGATTGGGTGGGCAAAGCTTTGTCCATGCGAAATAGTATTTTTTTTTAGGAGGAACCTTTGTCAAATGTTCCAATCCTTTACTCCTGGAAAATCAAGTTTTTAAAATTGGAAGACCAATCTGGTACTGTAACTCGCGTCTCTGACACATTCTCAGTACGCACCCCCATTTGAACTCCATTGCACATTTGCTTGCACTGAGCCGAGCGGGGCTGTTCTTTCTCCTCAAAAGAAGAGCTAATTTCGGCTGTGACTTATCGTAACAGGAAGCATATATATAATAAGATTGCTTAACCAGGAATAAATTAAAGGGCCCGGCCAGTACCCACGCACCTTGCCATCGTCGCCTCGCTTCTCCACGCCCCTTCCGCCAGGACCTTCGTCTCCTCAGCCGCAGCGATATGCCGCCCGGCCCTTCCGCCAGCTCCGCGAGGGGATCCTTCGCCTCTTCCTCTCCCCCATCTACGGTGCGCACAGATGTCGCGACCGTCCCTAGCGGTGGCTGCGCAGGCCGACCTACGCCGCAGAGCCGTCGAGCGATGGTGCTTGGGGCCGGCTAGACCCGGGGCACACGCGCCATGTGTGCCGCTAAGCTTGGGTTTCCCCATGATTACCTCGCTGCCGTCCTCGACTACCTCTCCACCGGTCTCGCACTGAGGTTTGTGCACATCCGCCCGCCTCCTCCGCGTGACGGATGGATTTCGTCCCGCCTCGCCGTCGGCTCTGACTGCTCTTAAGCCTGTGCTGTTGCTGTAGCGCCGGGGGGGGGGGGGGGGGGGGGGGGGGGTGGAGCTGCTGTTCCTTGGCGCCACCGCCGTAATCACCAGCCGCCTCGCTCGGTTCCTTTGTTTGCTTCGTTGGCGTCGCTGTCAGATCCAGCCGGTCTTTTGCGTCGCCGTCGTCCTTCCTCGGATCTTTCGTCAGGTCGCTTCGCCGTGCTCCCATGCTTCGGAGGTGCTCTGCCCCACCATGCTCTGTTCTGCGCTCTTCCGGTATGTTACTGTCTTTTGTTCTTACCATGCTCTTCACTGTTCTTCAGCGTCGCAGGTTTCCTGTGCGGCCCGGTCTTCTTCGGATTAGTGGACACTGCTGTTCGTGCTGTGGGCGTGCCGCACCTGCCAGGTGCAGCTCTGTCGTTGGTCCGGTTGATGCGTTCACCTTCTCTATTGCTTCTGTGCTTTGTCTCTCCACTGTGTGATCCATGTTTATGGTTACATTATTTTACATCTTGCATTAACATACAGAGCCTGTGTTAGTGCAGCTGACTACTGGTGAACCTGTTTATTTTTGTGCCTAATAAATAACCTCCACATTTAATCATTGCCTTGCTTAAGCCAGCCATTCTGCCTTCGCAATTTATTCATTTATTTTGTTCCGTGCGATTATTTCCAGAGATTGCCACAGCTATGCTGATTCGTTCCCCACTGCCTTCAATTTTGAATCTAGCCATTCCATCCGACGCCACTTATCAGCTTGCTCTGTTGCTATACTATGTTGCTTTTATTTTTCCCATTTTTCTTTAGTGCTTTCGTGCTCCCTGCTCCATGCCAATTGATTGTTCCATGCTTACCATTTCTGTTACATTATGCAGGTCCAAGGTTTATCAAAAGAGCTCTAACATGGAATACAACATTTGAAAATCTAAAACTTGATTTGATTTTATCATTGATTTGGTTCTGAACCTTTCTTTACATTCACATTCATATGTGTACATTTCTAACTCACTTTCTATAAAACTATTGTGTGCCTGTGCAGCTAAGCTTTCCATTTGTGACGCAGGAATTGTCCCTGGTGTTTTTTATGGATTTACTGAGCTTGGCTAACATTACAAAGGCCATCTGCATTTTTTTATGCAGCCACACCATCTTTAACCACATGCTCGGTCAGACATTCCCAAACAGGTACATTATGACCCCTCTCTACAAATCTACAGACTATGGCCCAAGCATCATTGGATGATGTGCAGGGATGTTTCCTATCAGGCCATATCTTTTCCATTTGCTCTTGCTTCAGTTTCTTGAGTTCATCGCATTTTGATTATTCGAACTTGCAGGCCTACAATATAAGTACTCCTGTGTTTCGTACTTTCGTTACGCTGAATCCTATAATTCATGTCTGTTTGATCTTCTGTACTGCATGTACAGAGGCTGCGATGGCAAAGATGAACGATAATCTCAGGAACTCTCGCAATCAATTAATGTCTCTTTGCATCCATTCTAAATTTCTAATATTGGTAAAGGAAATGCTAGAGGGGCATCGTTCCATTCCAGAGGGGTGCAACAGAAACGATTATGGCATTATTGTGTGGGTGCACAACAGAGTGTTAATTCACAGTTGTCGCTGCAGCGCCTAGCCCTACCGGAATCGACTCACGCAGATTGAGTCGCTTCGTTGGTTCTTCCTCTCTCCCGGCCGCGGGCTATGCGGATGCCGCTGCTGGGTGTGCGACGCAGGATGATGCAGGGGCGGCGATGTCGATGCCGCTTGGGACGCGGCCACGTCTGGTGCACATACACCGGCTACAGACTCCTCTCATCCTCATCTCCGACGCTTGGGGTTCCCAGGATCTGCCTTCCCGCCGTCCTCGAGTACCTCGCCACCTGAGGTTCATGTCCCCTCCTGCTCCATCTTCATCTGTTGTCCAGACTCCACCTGCCTTCAGCTGTAGTTGTCCTATCTGGAGGCCTATTTCTATGTCCATCTGGTGTCCGATCTACCTTCGCCCGGCGCCATTCATGCACTTTCCCATGACTTCTATAGTTCTATGTCGAGCCGGCAATGGTGAACAAAAGGCATAAGCGGAGGATGGGAATAGAAAGCAATGGGGAACAACCGGCAATGTATTTTATTTTGGATTTAATAGCCTATGATCAGGGTGGCACTGCATATAGCTTGAAAATATATGTTATGATCTTGGGATGTACAGAGCATGTTCAGAGGCCCATATGAATGCAACATTCTATTTTCTCATATCCCCAGAACCCACCTTTTTGGTTCGCATCTACTAATTTTTTGGTGCATGCCATCTGGTTGCTATTTTAGGACCGTGTATATATTACTTGCATGCTCTGCCTATACTCCTGCAAATTATCAGATAATGTAATTTTGTCAAAGTCTGAGCCTACCTCCTGTTTACCTACAGTCTATTTTGTATAGTCCCCTCATTTTTGGCTGACCAATCTTATTTTGGAATCGTATAGCCTATGAAGAGGGTGTTAGTGCATATGACTTGAAGATATATGTTCATGATCTTGGGATGTACAGAGCATGTTCAGAGGCTCATATGAATGCAAGAATCTATTTCCTTCATGTACGAATTATCCCCAAACCCACATTTTTTTGTTCATCTATTAATTTTTGTACATGCCATCTGGTTGCTATTTTAGGATCACTTATATGCTCTGGTTATATTCCTGCAAAAGATCACGATGTAGTTTTGTCAACTTCTGAGGCTATCTCCTTCTATCCTACATCTATTTTGTATAGTCCCATCATTTGTTGGAATCTTATTAGGTTAGTTGTTTGCTCAGTGCATATCTAAAGGATGTGTTCCATTACATTCATGTGATTGGGTTGATCATTGACATTCACTGATTGAATGGATTTAGAATTTTTAGTTTTCATGCTAATTTCGCTTGGGTTTCTAACCTGTTCAAAATCGCTTTGGTTTGCTGAAAGTTGGACCACATGTGTTGGTGACCTTTCCTATCATGCTTGGGTTGTCTTGCCACATAGTCTCCAAATACTGTATCATTATTGGTAAGTATTTTTTATTGCATATATATTTATACACAGGATCCTCAGCTGCCTTTGATTCTAACACATGGGACCCAGATTGATGTTCTACACCTCCACTAAGGGTAACCTGTATGTGGTTCCTTCACTTCTTATTTTTTTGCACAATATGGATTTCCTACCATAGCATAATGGCTGTTGTAGCTTATCCTGAAATTAAACTATGGTTTTTTTTACATTGTTGAACGTATGTCTATCAAACGTAATATTGTTCACAACCTTCCTACTGCTTTACCATTAATAATCTGAGCTTTTTTTTTAATCTTTGAGAGTTTAATTATTTTTTTACAAAGTCTGTTGTCACCCGAAAGGGACAAACATTCTAGGATATTTTTGATGACTACTACATTTCCTTTTTTATGATCATGGTTTCATTCTTATTTCTGCATTTTTAGATTGCAATATGAGACTCTAGGCCATACACTGAGCCATTAAAGGATCTTGAATTATGCTGCCAGGTGCTCCATCATATTCCCGAAAGTATACTGTACATTTCTTTCTTGATTTCACATGTTCCTTTGGTTCCCTTTCATAATCACATAATAATTACCAATGCAGCGCTACAAATCTATACTTCTTATATAAACAAACCCCACTAGCTATTTTTCTCGCCATGCAAAGTATCCACATCAGCATCCACTCAAAATCCCACTAACACATTATATCTTACGATGCAAAGTGTCCTCGACATCATCCACTAACACATTCAACTAACGCATGTCATTATGTTTCACTCAAGCTTTTCACATTTGCAAACCACATCATTTGCTAACATATATTTAGTTTTTTACATCAGAATGCTAAAAATCATCCACTAACATGTATTATGATATTTATTCGATCATATTATAGTAAATATAAGTAGTATAATTTTACCGACGATTCCCGCAGCAACGCGCGGGGTTTTCTCCTAGTTTAATTGTAAGCAATTCCCTAAAAATTATATCATAAGGTGTAAGTGTTTTTACTCTTTTTGGTATAGGTATGCTTATGGCTGATTTAGCGAGGATGTGTAAATCTCCTGGACTCCGCATGGCGTTTTTTTTGTTTGATTCTACATTACAATATTTGGTTCGTTACAACCTTATGATCTTTAGTAAAACAATGGTGTATGACATCAGTTTTCGGTTCTAGAAGTAGTTATGTTGTTAGGATATATCCATTCAGAATTTGGGTTTGTTTTTTCTTTTGTAATAAACTCCTAGGTACCTAGATTGGTTTTGTAGCCGTAGGCTTTATTTTGGGCCAAGGATTGCCTCTTGCTGATTAAATTAAACTTATAGTTTGGTTCCAAATTTCACCGTTCGGTGCTGTGCAAGATAGATGTTTAGTAGACAATGATAGGAAGCTATCTTACTGCGTATCTTGGTCATGAATTTTCGACTGAATTAGGTTATTTCTTCTCTACGTGACAAACAATTTCAGTCAGTGTATTACAATAATGTACTGTTTAGTCTTCAAAACATCTGATTCCATATTAATTCTTGCGTATAATATAATACATAATGGCCATGCCAACCTTTTCATCGGGCCCACTATTCAGCACCGGCGCGGCGGTAGCGCGCTCATCGTGCTAGTTCTAAAATGAAACTAAAATATGGACAAACGAACAGGTAAATTGGTAACGCAAAAATTCTAGTTAACCTTTAAAATAATAAAACTAGGAGAAAACCCCGCGCGTTGCTGCGGGAATCACCGATGAAATAATACTATTTATATTTGCTATAATATGTGTTAGTGGATGATGGCGTTGATATTTTGTATGGCAAGATAGAATGTGTTGGTGGGATATTGAGTGGATGCTGATATGGACATTTTGCATGGCGAGAGAAATAGCTAGGGTTTTTTTTTATATAAGAAGCATAGATAATAGGTAAATCGTTAAAATTCATAAATAATTCTTTTTTAGCTTAGAAAATATGAAATTAGTAATTTTCAAATAGTACAATATGTCTCATCGAGATATACAACTTATGTTTTATCCAAGTTAATTTGAAAATTTCAAAAATTCAAAATTTAAAATATGAGAACTTCAAATATAACTTTAGGATCATAAATGATTTCAAACGAAATATTTGTCAACTATAAAGTTATAAATCTCATTGAGATCTAAAACTTTGGCATTGTTCATTTCTCTTCGAGTCCGCTCGAACGATTCGAAAAATTTGGAAGTCAGAGAATTTCAAACAAAATTTAGGACCATTCATGATTTCAAATGAAACAACATCAACTACAAAGTTGTGGATCCATCGAGTTCTTCAACTATCGTTTTGGTCATTTCTCCATTTGAGTTCATTCGATTAAGTAAAAAACAATAGATTCCAAAATATAAGAACTTCAAACATATAGATTATATTTTAATAAAATGACATATAAATTTCTTAAAAATATAAATAATTTATTTAAATATTTATATTTTATTTTTTCTACTTAACTCGTATTTTCTAGTTACATATTTTATTTAATATTTTCTAGTCTTTAGCGATTTACCTATTGTTTTTATTATTCTTAGAAAATATTTATATACTTGAAACCACCTTTGAAACTAGCCAAGGACTAGAAGTTGTCCAGTTTTAATGATAAGAGGATTGTGCATGTATGATTTTAGAGTTTGAGGACTAAATTCATACTTCAAGAAAAACAAATCGAGGGCTAAAATGGACATTTTCCTATTATGTTTTGCCAATTCAACTTTACCATAAACAATTAAGAAAATGCATGCCTAATACTCTCATGGTCATACCAAAACATGCTAGACATACACCTCCCAACACACACACACACAAAAATTATTAATATCGTGCTACTAGCTAAAAGCAAAAAAAATAAAATGATCAAATACACAAAAATTGTTTTTGTTTTCAACTAGTCATAAGTTGAGGAGTTTCTATAACAAAGGTCAATAACAAAAATTTCACAACGAAAAAGCTAAGTGTCAAAAAGTCAGCTCTTGACCTAAAAGACCAAATACTGCATCTTAAATACTATACCTTAAAACCCTCACTCAGAATTTTCATAGATGTTTGATACAATGTCTAACTATTATATCCCCCCCTCTCATCCCTTCTCACCTTCTTCGTGGAATTTGCAGTTCCCTCCATCTGCCACTTGGGAAGTTCATCACAATTGAATTCGTGGCCACTATTTTTTAGATATAAGAATATTGAGAGGTTAGAGGTTTTGAGGATGACCGATTGTGGGTGTAGCACTCGGGATGACAATAAAGTTTTTTAAATGAGATCATTTTTTGTTTTTCTGGACACAAGTTATTGAAAGTTATTGATGTTAGGATTATTTTGTCATCTCCAAAATTATTGGAAAAGATGGTAAAACTAGATTTTTAAATTATTGTAAATACCGTTGAGATAACTCTAAATAGCGGAAATGATGATGTTAGGATCTTGTGAGAGCTCCAGGAAGGAGGGCGAAAACAATGTTGTCTAGCCTTTTTATTCATTTCATATAAACGAATCTTCAATTAGTAAGGGATGTTTAAATTTAAGGTATAAAGTTTTTGGGTGTAAATCATGAGAGGAAATTATTAATCATAATTAATTTGTTATTGCAAATGTTTATTGTAGCACAATATTATCAAATCATAGACTAATCAGGCTTAAAATATTTATATCGTAATTTACATACAATCTATATAATTTGTTATGTTTTCGTCTATATTTAATATTCCATGCGTATGTCTAAACATGTAATGAAATGGGTGTAATTTTTTTACGACATAAACTCGGCCTGTTTACCTCTCTTTCAAAATTCTAACTTTTTTCATCACATCATGTCACATTGAATGTTTAAACGTACGTATGTGGCATTAAATATTGATAAAAAAACAAATTATACAGTTTGCATGTAAATCTCAAGATGTATCTTTTAAACCTATTTAGAGTATAATTAGATAATTATTGCAAAAGTTAGCATGTATGCTAAACTATTCGAAATTCTAAGGCTGCGTTTAGTTTAGAAATTTTGGGAAATTTTGTAACTGTAGCACTTTTGTTTGTAGTATTTGATAACTTTTGTCTACACATAGCTCAAGTAGACTTAAAAAATTTGTCTTGAGAAAGTCAAGTATAAAGTATAAACATGGAACACCTGTTACTTCATTTAATACTCTATAAATGCGTAAAGGATAATTGATATGACGAGGAATCTGAAATTTTTTTTTTGAACTAAACAGCGCCTAAAGGTTGATCTTAACATGATTGGATAACCTGTGTCTGCGGCTCCAAAGGCATGATTGGAAAGTAGCGCATGACGAAACACACCGGTCACCAATCCTGTTTGGGTCCCACTAGATCGAACGGCAGCTACAGGCTACAGCGACGCGGCAACCTCCCACGTCCTCCAGGCTAGCGCTCCCCGACACCGCAACTTCACGTCACGGCACGGCAGAAGCCCACCTTCGAATCCCCGATCCGCGACCACAGGCCGCAACCAATAGGAGCGGCCCATTCCACGCTGGCGATCCTCGCCTCGATCCCAGGAGCGCTCCTGGCCGTCCGATAGCCGGAAAGAAACACACTCACAGCCGATCCGGACCGCCCACCCAGCGGAACCGGATATACCACACGGATACCGCTCTATAAATAAGATCCCGCGGCCTGGCCCTCTCATTTTCCCCGGCCTCCTCTTCGTCGCGCGGCGACCGATCCCCCAGATTCGAAGCGTACGGAGAGCGCGAAGCAGCAGCGGGAGAGGTATGCCTCGAGCCCGTTGTTCCCCTCTTTCCTTCTTCGGCGGTTTCCCTAATTCGAGAAGGTGACGTTCCCGTGGGTCTTGCGGTCGTGCGGATTTTGCTTGTTTTGATTCGAGTCGTGCGGTTTGGGGATCGGACGGGTTAGGGCTTCGGCGGGTTGCCCTGCCCCGGTGGTCGGCGGCCTGCCGCTACGCGTTATTACGGTCGATTTGCGTGGATACTGCCTGTCGCGTGCTGGTAGGGCTAGTTTTGACTCGGTTTGGGTCCAATGGTTGGGTACTGTAGCGATTATGGGGTTGATTGAGGTGGAGTTGTTCCGATCTCGTGCGGAATCATGGCGCTGCTCGGAACCACAGGTGAATTTAGGGGGTGCTTTTTCTCATGGTTCCATCACCCTCTGGAATTTAGTTAGTGTTATAGGAGGTTAACACATGGGACGTTACTCCGTAGTTCCTGTATGAGTTTATTGCGGAATAGCACTTCTGATTTGTATTTGCTGGCGTATTTGGGGTATTGTTCTTCCATTTAGTTGTCACTCTCAGGTGACTATTTACTTGGTTACGATGATTCAGTACTGTAGCGACCTTACGGAATTGCATCCTTCATCCTGATTCTGGATAGGGGAATTTTGGGATTTAGTGCTTATCATGTACTAGTAGTTCCCTTCCTCTCCGAAATTTAGTTAGTCCAATATAGGAATTCAACACAGATGTTATGAATGTTCGTTGTGATTGTACTCAGTAGTTTGCATGCGAGTTTGTTAGGTAATATTAAGTCTGATTTTCTGTTCCTTGGTGGATTTAGGGCCCGTTTGATAGGGATGTAGATTCTTGTAGAAACATATCAGATAGCGAATAAAAAAACGCTAAACTGTTTGACGACACCACGCACCGATTCCCATTCGTAAGTAGAAAAAGTAGAATCGCCAGGAACCGTTTCTACCTGAAACGGTTTTTTTTTTTTTTTTTTGGGTGGGGGGCGGGTTCCAGGCAAGGCAAGAATGTGAAACGTTTCGGCCTTCCAAAGGGCCCCTTAGTGAACTCTGTTATTGTCCCTGTCAGGCTGTTGATGCTTCCTATTTCATTTGATCTAGGCAACTCATGATATTAACCGCCAGGTTGTCTGCTAATAGAACATCTGATTTTACCAGGTCTTTTATTATGAATTGAAGGATTTTGCTCTAGAACTTTGGTTGCATTGTTGTAATAATCATTACTGTAGGATATATAGTAGTTAATTTGGATTACTGTTATCAATAAAATATTTTGGTTCACATTGTGACACATGTTAGTTGACTGAATTGCAAGAATCCTAGGTTCCTGTTGCAATTATTGCTTATGTTGTTGAGTCTTTCTTGGATGTAATTTGTTTATGTGAATTTATTCGTTGTTGATAGTTATATATATATATATATATATATATATATATATATATATATATATATATATATATATATATATATATCTCAGTATTATTAGTAGCTTGTTGCATATGCTGAAATTAAGAAATTTGTGCATGTGCTGATACGAAAACTGAAGTTTACTGCCCATATTTGGGTTAGTTTTGTGTGGCCATGGAAACAGTTGGTGATGTTTTGCTTTCTTAATTGATGCAGATGGCTCGTACCAAGCAGACTGCGCGCAAGTCCACGGGAGGCAAGGCTCCCAGGAAGCAGCTTGCAACCAAGGTAAGGCTACTTAGATAATGGTACCTTATTTTGATTTTGATGTTTTATTTGACCCTTATATTGGATTAAAGTCATCACTGAATTTGTCCCTTTGGAATATTGCTTCATAGGCTGCCCGTAAGTCAGCCCCCACCACAGGAGGAGTGAAGAAGCCTCACCGTTACCGCCCTGGAACTGTCGCCCTCCGGTGCGTAGAACATTCTTGGATTCTTCTGTTAAATCTGCTATTGTGCTGCGCTACTGATATGGTTAATTTGCAAATGTAATTTATCAGTGAGATCCGCAAGTACCAGAAAAGCACTGAGCTGCTGATCAGGAAGCTGCCCTTCCAGAGGCTTGTCAGGGAAATTGCACAGGACTTCAAGGTAATTCCTATCTCTGAATTCAACTTCCAGAGGTTCTGTTATGACCTTGTATCGAGTTGTTTATGGAGCCTGTTGTTTTTTGCAGACTGATCTGCGTTTCCAGAGCCATGCCGTGCTTGCCCTCCAGGAGGCTGCTGAGGCGTACCTTGTTGGCCTGTTTGAGGACACCAACCTGTGTGCCATCCATGCTAAGCGTGTGACCATCATGCCCAAGGACATTCAGCTGGCAAGGAGGATCCGTGGCGAGAGGGCCTAATCCCCTCGAATCGTCGTGACAAGATGAAGTATTGTGTCGTAGCAAATTATCTTAATCTGGTGCCATTGTAAGGACATATGAGTAGGGTTTGTTTTGTGGATCATAAGTTCCTCTACTGCCGCACTATATATGTTGCTACTACCTATGCTGGTGTTATTACTAGGGTCGAATGCTTAAATTGTCTAGTGTTGTAATGCGCTGACAGTGTGTGACGTGTATGCGATGCAGGCACTAGCTAGCAGTGTTGTCTGCGCTGCTGGATCTTGTGCCTCATTGCTGTGGCTGATTTGTTCGTTAATGTCAAGTATTATTGTGTTACAGTGCATGTATATTTGTGCATGGCCGCTTTTCCATGTTCGAGATATATCTGTTTTGGGTGCCGGTGCTGATCTTTTTGGTTTCTTCACGTCTTATTTATTTCCTACCTGAGTTCTATCAACCCCGGACCTCGATTGGTTTTGACTTCTGACTAGGCAAGTTGGGAGTGGAGTTGAAACTGGTTTGCAGTGGAGCAGTCCTAGACAGGGTCGCTGACCTGTTTTCATCGGAAAGGAATCATGAAAGTAATGCCGTAGCACTGTACATTTTTGGTTGATTGATAATATATGGATTCATTGGTTTATGATCTTATCATTTCTCTCTATGGCGGTTCGTTTCTTCCGGCCCAAAGTTCAGTGCCTGTGAGACAAAGCTTCGAGTCCAACTGAGACCTTCCTTCTCTCGTAAGAAACCCAGCGCTCCCTCCCGTCTGCCTCCCAATCGGCCCCCTCCCTTCTGCCTCGGGCGAGCGCGCCGGGAGAGGGGCCACCGTCTCCAAATAGCTAGTAGCCAGTAGTAGTAGATTTCCGTTCTTCAGTGCTTATGGGCCTGTTTGGTTCCCTTCTCAGCGTAGCCTGGCTCGCACGAGCCAGCCAGGCCCCCTTTGGCCAGGATTGGTTCATGCAAGTGGGGTTGTTTGGTTGGTTGATCTTTCGTGGCCAGGCTACACCGAACAGGTGTTTGGTTTGCAGAAGTTGCATGAGATTCAAATTAGGAGGGTGCAGAGAGCTTGTTTGGTTCACTGCATGCATGCTGGTGGAGTCACCACTTCCATTGGGTGGTAAGGTTACCAGCAGCCAGGGTATAAGACATTGTTTGCATTGAATATTACATGATTTTGCTAATCAAAACAAGAATGAGTAAAGTCTGGACTAATATTATTGAACCTGCCACTAAAATAACAATGTCCTTCCATTTGTGACCATTATGTGTTGTTGGCGCCGGTACAAATACGCCATCTGTTGCATGCTCCATCTTTCCTTTAGCTTTTGGACCATGGAATGCTGCAAGAGCCTCTTCTTCTGTTTTGTACTTCAGGTAGCAAGCACCTTTGACCCCATTGACTTGTTTATGACGTGCCTCCCAGCTGGAGAACACACCTGTTTTGCGGCCCACATGGACCACATACCAGGCCATGGTGCCTACACATATCCAAATAAAGAAGAAAAATGAAGTTCATCATTGGCAAGGGCATGTGCTCAGATTTTGTGAACTGATGCATCGGCACAAGGCAGGTGTTCAAAATATTCAGACAAGAAGGAGACAGATAGGTAGACCACCAGAATAAAATGAGGCATGTGCTCAGTCAAATAAAAACATCATCACTGGCAAAAGGCATGTGCTAAGTATATGAAACAAAAACATCATCATTGGCATAAGGCATGAGCTCAGTATGTGAAAAAATCATCCCTGGCATAAGGCATGTGCTAAGTATATGAAACAAAACCATCATCATTGGCATAAGGCATGAGCTCAGTATGTGAAACAATTATACAATAAATACGCAGAATGAAATGAGCACAACATCATCAGCACTAGCGCTTGCTCAGATCAAGTGCAAAAACCAGTGGACACATGTCCAGATATGTGACCAACTGAATGAAAAAGACATCATTGGCATGAGGCATATGCTCAGAATGTTAAAGTTCGGAACCAAGAGGTTCACAACAATGGCAATGGACACATACATGGTCAGATTGCCTGCACAGGTTCAAATATACCCACCAACTAGGTTGATCTAGGTTGAAGTGGCATTATAATATCTAAGACACTAACTACATGTTAGTGTTAGTAAGGTATGCAGGATCAGATGTACTGCACAAAAGAGAAGGCCAACCCACTACACAACCACCAACTGTAGTAAGTTATGCACAAAATAAGCCACCAATGCTCAGATCAAGGTTATACCACCAACTGCCAAGGCACTGCACAAAAGGATCAACCACCAGCTGCATGGGCCTTCATATGTAGTAGTGCTTGCTCAAGTAGGTCCTCAGCCACAGCACACGGTGGGAGTCTGACATTTGAACAAATGCCGTACCCAATGCCTTGTTGTCCAGCAGATGACCATAAGCACACATAAGTGCTTCTTCTGTGAAGCCTGGCACAAACATGACAGCACCATACAACCCAGGGTGGCAGTCCTCAACCTTGGTCTCACGAATAGCATCTGCAACATTGTTCACTGCATTTGCCATGCCAGTGAACAATGCCACATCCTCTTCTCCCAGCAGGCACCTCTTCCTCTTGTTACCAACTGCACCCTCGGTCTTGTTCCCATCACCTGTGTCATTCTTGCCACACTTAAGGTCCTCACTACCATCAGTCTTAAGTGAGCTCTCAGCAAAGTCCGATGCAGTGCCAAGTGGCTCATTGGACCCCATAGTAAACTTGCCAGTTGCCTGACCATTTCCAAAGATGATCATCATCTGCTTGTAGTGCTGTATTGTCTTGTTCAGCAGCTCAGCATCCTTTGGGTGTGCCTGCAAAGAACAAAACAAGTTAGTCATGAATTGTCCATTATGCACACACATGAATACAAATAAGTAGACATTGTCTTGCACCAACAGTACCTTGGTATGGCCATTGTAGTGCTCCTCCTCAAGTACAATCATGCAGGTATCATCATCCCACTGAGCTCCACTGAGCTCCCTCAGTTTGGACACCCTGATCCATCTCTGCCTCCATTTTCTCAGATGATTGTACACCTGGGTACCAGTAACTTCATTGCCACAGAACTCATGCAGGGCCTTTGCAACCTGGTTGAGGTGGACTTCTTTGAAGCCCTTATCTGTCCTGACTCCAGTAGAGATGAGCTGGCACATGCGACGCAGCACAAACCCAGACATAGGCTCAGTCCACCTCAGTGCAGCCTTCTGCTGAGCAAGAACCTGTGAAACTGGTATGAATCCAGCAGCAGCATCCCCAGTAGTCCCATTGTCACCAGCAGCATGGCCAGCAGCCCCAATGTCAGCCCCAGTTGCAACTCCAGGAAACACAAGCTCATCAGCAGGCATCATCTCATCAGCCATACCCTAATTGCAGTGCCACACCCCACTCAGTTTCACAGTGCACTAGTAAAAGAAAACATCATTGCACATGCCTCATGCCTCAGAAAAATATGATAGTGAAAATAGTAATCATCATTGCACATGCCTCATGCCTCAGCAAATAGATAAGGAAAATAGTAAACATCATTGCACATGCCTCATGCCTCAGAAAAATATGACAGTGAAAATAGTAATCACACTTGCGCATGCCTCATGCCTCAGCAAATAGATAAGGAAAATAGTAAACATCATTGCACATGCCTCATGCCTCAGCAAATAGATAGGGAAAATTGTAATCATCACTGCACATGCCATATGCCTCAGCAAAATAGATAGTGAAAATTGTAATCATCATTGCACATGCCACATGCCTCAGCAAATAAACATCATCATTGCATTTGTCCATAATATAAGCTAGAGTGTAGTATCTTAAAGCAAATAAGCATCATCATTGCATTTGTCCATAATATAAGCTGGAGTGTAGTATCTTAAAGCAAATAAGCATCATCATTGCATTTGTCTATAATATAAGATGAAGTGTAGTATCTTAAAGCAAATAAACATCATCATTGCAGGTCCATTGTCTTGCATAAATAGTACAGGAATGATACAAAGAAGTGATACATACTAGATATGAGAGGAACCCCTATTAGCCCACATGTGATTAGCCCATTCATCCCTAGTTAGAGCCCAGGCAGCATTGTCATCCAACTGAGCACCATGGGGTTGGGTACCATTGTTATTTGGTACCCAAGAGAACTCAGCTGGCACAACTTCATCAACCCCATGCCCCAGGATCCAATTATGCAAAATACAACAAGCAAGTACTAACTTTACTTGTGTCCTAAAGGGGTGGAAGGGTTTATTATCAATGATGCGAAAACGGTTCTTCAGGGCACCAAAAGCCCTTTCAACAGAAACTCTCAAACTGGAGTGCCTCAAATTAAATAGCTCCCTTGGGTTGGTTGGGTAGTTTCTACCACCATACTCTTTCAGATGGTATCTAGTGCCACGATAGGGAGGAAGGAATCCAGGGCGACATGCGTATCCAGCATCTACTAAGTAGAATTTGCCTAAAAAAATAGGGACAACAATTAGGTTGATGTTTGTGCAGTCACTTGTTTTATTTAACTAACCAATTCATGTAATTACCTGGTTGAACCCTTAACCCATGCTCTCGTTCTAGGGCATCAGCAAGAATGGTGGCATCATGTGCTGAGCCTTCCCAACCAGCCAACACATAGGTAAATTTCAAGTCAAAGTCAACAGCAGCAAGGACATTTTGTGTTGGGTAGTGTTTCCTCCCCCTAAATGCAGCTTGTAGCTTGGCTGGGACTTTAGCATATATATGAGTTCCATCTATTGCCCCAACACAGTCCTACATTACATGATGACATTCCTCTTGTTACTGCATATGCACCCAAGAATACAACATTTTCCTACAATTTACTAGCCAGGTAATTTACCTTAAAGTATGGATACCATCTTGGGCTGTTACTTATCTTAAGTGGTGTCTCATTTGAGGGAGGTTTAATCATGTCGTCTCTAAGTTCACCAATTGCATACAACACCTCTTTGAAGTGGCGGTGGACTGTTTCTATTGACCTTCTCCAATTTTGGTGTACAACTCTAAATCGTTGGTTATGCCCAACGATATGAAGGAACATTGCTAACTGCTCTTCTACACAACAATTAATGGTGTCCCTAAGCAGGTTTCTTTCCCTAAGCAATTTGCAAAGCCTGAAAAAAGGGGCCCTTCTCATGCGAAGCATGTTAACACACTCTACATCATTGGAGTTGTAAATTAAGTCTAAGTTCTTTTTCCGCTCTTCGTCCATCTTGCTCATAGGACCATAAGAGATCACTGGCCGTGAACTTTGATTCATCCTAATCCTAGCAAAAAGCAGTGCATACATAGCAGCAACAAGTGCAGCAGCACGACCAAATAGCAAGCGTCTCTTCTCTTGCAAGTCCATCTATATAAAATAAGATAGTTTCAACCCAGAGTTACTACCAACATAGTAGCATGGAATTAGGCTAAAGATATGGATACATGACTGACATGGGCAAATGCTCAAATTAATTTTGTCAACATCATATATTAGGACAAATGCTCAGATCAATATTGCCAACATCATATATTAGGACAAATGCTCAGATCAATATTGCCAACATCATATATTAGGACAAATGCTCAGATCAGTATTGCCAACATCATATATTAGGACAAATGCTCAGATCAATATTGCCAACATCATATATTAGGACAAATGCTCAGATTAATATTGCCAACATCATATATTAGGACAAAATGCTCAGATTAATATTGCCAACATCATATATTAGGACAAAATGCTCAGATTAATATTGCCAACATAACTCAGAATCGCAGCACTTAGCAAAAACTACCGCAACCAAGAGGGAGGGGGCGAGAGGGAGATGTTTCATATACCGAAACAGAACTTGTAGGACCACAACCTAAATCACGAGAACAAGCGACGGGATGGCAGATCTGCAACAACAAAACAGATAGGTTCCATGTGTTAAGCGAATTACATGAAAAAGACACAAAAATACTAGGAACCGTTGATAAAGAACTTTGAGTCATACCTTAAGACCAAACAAGAACTTAGATCTGGAGTTCCTGCAACGATTTTGTGAAAAATCTTGAGTTTGGGTTTCCAAAAAACAAAAAGGGAGATGCACGGGAGGGGGTGAATCACTTGCCTGTAGGCCTCAGATCCAAAGAACGTGGAGAACAACAAGAGAGAAGAGAAGGAGAAGGGTCAGCATGCCACAAATCCATGAACTCCGGAATGGAGAAGAGGGGGGGGGGGAGGACCTACCGGAGGCGGCGGTGGGTGAACCGAGGGGGGAACGACGGCGGACGAACCGAGAGGGAGGAGGCGGGAGGCACATATATAGGCGATGAATGGCGCGAAATGGGAAGGTAACCCTAGCAAACTCGCGCCATCTCCCGCCGGCTGAAATCGGCGCGCGAGTGCGTACGCGGGAGCACGAGCGGAGCCTGGCTGGAGAGGAACGCCCGATTTCTGCGTTCCCGTCGAGCCTGGCTGGGAGGGGGAGGTTGCACGAGTGGAGCCTGGTTAGGAGGGGCGGCCAGGAAACCAAACACGGGGACCCTGCATCCCGCGGGCCTGGTCTGGCCGGGTGCAGGGAACCAAACAGGCCCTATATGGCCTTTGCCAGGTGTGGCCCGCGCTACCTGAGGAGCGCCGCCGTCGTCGCCGTCTTCATCGTCGTCGGCGCCATCGCAATCCAGGTTAGTACAAATAAAATAAAATCGCCCCGCCCCCCTCCACCGCAACACGGATCCTCCTTCCCCCTCCTTCGCTCCGCAAGACCCGCGCTGCTCCGACTCGCTACCACCACAAATCGTCTCCACCTCCACTTCTACCAAGCAGCCATCGTTCCTACCGATCCAGTGTCCAACCAAGCAGCTCAACCACCGGTGTTGGCTCGACGAACTCGTCTCCACCAGGGATTAGACATCAAGCTTTATCCTGTACCTCCAGCGACGGCAACAAAAATACTCTTCGGTCGCCTGGTGTGTTCTTCCTCAACGGCTCCGTCGACCCACCTTCAACCGACGCATCGCGCGGTCTTCCATCTGGGTGTATGCGCCATCGAACGCCTCTACGGCCCCTCGCCGGTGAGCTCGTCGTCATCGCTGCTGTTGTAGCTATTGTTCTTATCCGGTCACAGGACCTAGTTGTAATTCGGTCTTCTTCCAAGAACCGTCTTGTAAAATGGCTGCTTAATATATAATATTTGCGGTTGTCAAAAAAAAAAAAAAGTTCAGTGCCGTGAGATCACATTGCATTATTAGCTCCCCTTAAACAAAATACCGTGGCCTTTGGATACTACTAGTAGGTGGGATAGGGATAGGATAGGGAATACGCATGGACAGGGATAGGCAGGTTACGGATCGTTCTTGACAAATCCATCGTTAAGATAATGAGTTTCACATATATTTTATTATAAAAAAAACATGCACTCTTACTAGCCACAACGTGACTTTTTTTACCGATGCTTGGAGTTGAATTCTGGCTTTTAGCATCAATGCTATCCACTGTGGTATGTGATGCTTAAAGAAAAACTTCTGACATCGAGGCATGTTCCTAATCCGATGCTTGAAGAGTAAAATGGCTAGTTCAAATGTGTTTATGAAACACAAGTCAGTACACCTTTTACTGATTTGTTTATCATATATTGGGTCCACAATACTGCTTCTAAGTTGTAGCTACAACTGAAATGAAGCACCGATGACTACATATGATTTCAAGCATCGAACACGTTGTGGAGAGTCTTATATCTCCTACTACCAACATGTGCGTCGGTCCGTTCTTAACTTCTTACCCATCCATCTCCATCCACTCGCAGCTAAAAATTGACCGTTCTTAACTTTTTACCCGTCCATCTCCATCCACTCGCAGCTAAAAAGTGACCGTTCTTAACTTTTTACCCATCCATCTCCATCCACTCGCAGCTAAAAATTGACCACAAGGCGGCGGCGGCCGCACATGTCAGACGACGATGGCTCCGCGCGCGACGCGACGCGAGCGACGTGAGGGTGGCTTCGGCGAGCCAAACGCGAGACGAGTGCCGCTTCGGCGACCCCAAGCTGGACAGCTCCTGTGGCCCAACGTGCGAGTCGAGCTCAGTTCCGTGCACTGGCGGAGCTAGATGTCGGCCATGCTGGGCTCTGGCCCCTTCTTACCTCAATGTTTTCTCGAAGGAGGGCCGGTCATCGACAAGCACCAGCAGGCACAGCAGCTAGCTCAGCTCCGACCACCACACAGCTCTGCCTTCTCCCTCTTGGTCTGCAACTCTGCATAGTGCGTATAGCCTACAGGCCAACAGCCATATATGTACATTCGATTCTTATTGAATCTTTTTTTTTCTTCTAGACTAAAATCGATTGGCTGATTGAGTTATTTTAGATGCTTGGCTATTTGATTTGCCCTAAACCAATAATCCCTAAATTGCATAGTGCATACCATTTGTAGACGTGCTAATTTTGTAGAGTTCTATTTAGAGGGTGTTTAGTTGGGAAAAAAATTTGGGTTCTGGTACTGTAGCACTTTTGTTTGTACTAGCATAAATGCCCGTACGCTGCAACGGGTAGTTATTTTCATCTTAAATTGTTAATAACTTATTCGTTAGGGTTCTTTGCATCTGTAATACATAGTGAACAAGGAGGCGGGGACAGACGGGCACGCACCGGCATGGTGATCAGGTTGAAGCACTCCCCTAGCAGGTTGGTGGCGCGGCTGTCGGAGATGAGTGGTAGCGACGGTGAACCATACGCCGGCGTGGTTGAGGACGTCGGCGGTGGCCGCCACGTCGATTGGGTCCGTGCTGGTGGCCATCGGCACCAGCACCTGGTCTTCTCGCCACCAACTTTGAGGCGAAGGCACGCGCGAGGCGGCACCGTTGGCGGCACGCCTCACCACCAAGGACGCTGCGGCCGCGACCACCAAGGCGCTTGATAGCCTGACGTACAGTGCCAGTATCACCAGATGGACGGTGTATGAGATGGCGTTGCTCGGCACGGCACCCTTGCTGCCCAGGCCGGCCTTGTACACCAGCGCCCAGCACACGACCAGGTGGCAGAGCGTTGTGGCGCCTGAGCTCGTCATGACGAGCAGGACGAGGCTCTGAGTCTGTAGGAACCGTATGTGGCACTACAGTGGCTCGTACAGTGCGATCGATGGGATGAGCCACCGCACGTAGGCTCCAGCCTCTGCAACGATGGCGTGGTCCTGGTGAAGGAGTACCAGGATCTGTCCTGCGTAAACCCAGAGGAGAGGAAACAGGATGCAGGTCAGTCCGATCACCAGCATTGCGCGTTGCTTGTA
The DNA here is from genome assembly GCA_038502445.1 of Eremochloa ophiuroides. Lineage (NCBI taxonomy): Eukaryota > Viridiplantae > Streptophyta > Magnoliopsida > Poales > Poaceae > Eremochloa > Eremochloa ophiuroides. The sequence continues at coordinate 88,146,085 of JAHLJS010000002.1, read as the reverse complement.
GATGCCCAGGAGGTGATACTGCCGTGCGCCGAACGCCTGTCCGCATAGAGTGTCTAGCGCAAATGCCATGCCGGTCTGTGACAACAATATAATATAATTAGAAATTCAGAATAAAAACATCATCTTTACTCTTAAGAAGTGTATGGTCAGTAGATGATGAGGCCAAATAAGTGCGCACGTACGATGATATTCAAGCCAGTGGCGCTGGTGATGGAGATGGTGACGGACACGCCAGCCAGATGAAGTTCGCCGAGGTGGTCGACGAACATAAGGGACAGTATGTTGATGGCGTTCTGCAGGAAACAGCTGGCGACCATGGGCCTCATGAGTCCAGCCAGTCTCTTTGCCTTGGCCATGGCAAGGCCCTGCCAGCACCGTCCGTCCGCCGGTGGCGCTGGGGGTTGCGGCTCGCCGACCTCCGTGTTTGCCTCATGACCGGCCATCCGGAAAATATAACACGTCACAATCGTGTGGAAGCTGACGTGTTTGTTTGGCACGGTTCCACACACGGAGCCGTCGTTCGGTTGCCGAGCTCCAGCTTTGTTGGTTAGCGCAACAGAACAGTCACACGGATCGCGTTCCGCTTCCCCTGTAGGAGAAAACGACATATTTACCTAGCTGCCTTTTGTTGCAATGACGATGCGCTGTTGCGTGCTGGTCACCGACGCCTGCCGCCGGTAGGAGAAAAGCGGATCGAGATGTGCTGCCGATGGCCGGCCGCTGGCCGCCTGCCGGCGCAGTCGACTGCTTGTAGCGGCGCAGAAGCAGATCGAGATATGGGATGGCGCCGCCGCTGCCACTTGGGAGTCGCAAGTTTCTTTTTGCGAGAAGAACGGGCGTTGCGACTTGTGAACGGGACGGGATTCGCCCCTGCAGGTTCCGGATGCCGAAGGGAACTCGTTTCTTCGTGGGCTTTTGGTCCAATTAGAAGATCGGACTTCCCTGGGGCGCAGGTACATGCAACGGACAGGGGCACCACCAGAACAAAAAACGATGACGAAAAAAGAGGGAAGAAATCTTCTCTCTTTAGTAGTAGGTATAGACTAGTATTTGATAACTTTTGTCCATCCATGGATCACTAGTAGAGAACTGACCTTTGATCCGAGCCCAGAAATGGGCTTTAGTCCCGGTAAACTTTGTGTTCGGGAGTAAAGGGACATTTAGTCCCGGTTCCAGACACCAACCGAGACTAAAAGTCCATACCCAACGGCTAGTTGCACGGGCAGGTGTGTCAGGGGACTTTTACTCCCGGTTGATATTACCAACCGAGAGTAAAGGTCTGCCTTTAGTCTCGGTTGGTGGCCCTAACCGGGAGTAAAGGTATAATCCCGGTTTGGGCCACCAATCGGGGTTAAAAACATGCATTTATTTCTGGTTGGTGTTTCCAACCGGGAGTAAAAGTCTCCACTTATATATGTTCAAATTTTTCTTCTTCCACCTACAGCCCGAGCACACTGTGTTCTTGCTCTTGCTTCTGTGTTCTTGCTGTTCTTCGGTGACTACAAGATTTTTTCCACTTTTACGTCGATCCTTTGGTTTTGGAGGTTACTAACTTTATTCTCACACCTTCATTACTTGTATATCTCATTTTATGGTCATTTATGCTTGATTTTAGAGGTTATCTAAGCTAATTTCACACCTTTGGTTGATTTCTTATTTTATGAGCATTTAAACTTGTATTCACTTGATGGTTTGTATTTTTAGATGGTGAAAGCTTGCAGTTGTTTGTTCCAACTAGTATGCACCTTTTATTTGTTTTCATATATGTAGCTTATAGTTGTTTTCATATATAGCTTAATAATCATATTATTAGTGAATAATATTCATACCAATCTACAAAAATTAATATATATTATTATTGGTTTTTTGAATATATCACTTTACAAAATATAGTTTATTTTTTAATTTGTGGGCATTTAAGCTTAAATTTATAGCAATTTTAAAAATGAATATAGAGAGTAGATGACGACTCTTTCTGGGTCCTCGAACTCTCATCGGGTCTCTAAGCGACTTAGGCCGCACCTCCCTCTCATTGCGTGCGGCGAGTATAAGCAGAAGATTGTCATGAAGTTCCGAGTGAGGAAGGAGTGTGCCAACAAAGGTCGTATTTTCTACAAGTGCCCGAATCGCAATGTGAGTTATTGGATCTCATTTGACGTACTGTGGTTTTTTTTACATTCTTTTGATGGTTTTGATTAAAGTTCTTAATTTGTTGTTCTAATTTTAGTGGGACAGTACCGGATCTAAAGGATGGTACTGGGAGGAAGAGTATGTTCAATACGTGCAAAACAATCAGACGGATAACGCAGTGAGCCAGCACAAGCAGCCCGCCGAGGCAGAGAAAGTGAACGATCTGTCTATTCTAGTTGGGATTGGTCACCAGATCCTTATGCTGCTGGAGTGCATTTTAGTTTTAGCTTGTTTAGTGCTAGTTGGGATTGTGTACTTTGTATGAGCTTAACATAAAGTTTGTGTCCGTAGGCTAGCATTTTAATTGAACATGATGACTGGTGTTGTGCAATTAAGTAATTATCTCCAAGGTTTTCATACAGTATGTCATGAAATGCTGATGAGCCGACACTGGATGTACAACGCTGATCGCCGCTCTGGAGAATTCATTACGGGCGTTCATCATTTCTTAAGTGTGGCCGAGGAAAACAAGCGTGATGGTTTCATGTGTTGTCCACGTGCTGTATGTAAGAATTTGTAGGAGTATGCAAGTTCAAGGACTCTCCATTCACACTTGTTTAAGTCAGGTTTCATGCCAAACTATATATGTTGAAGCAAGCATGGAGAAAACGGGGTTGTAATGAAAGAGTGCGGAAGAGGAAGGGGATGACGATATATTTGACCAATACAGTCCCTTACATGATATTGCAATGGGGGAAGCAGGAGAAGACGTAGCTAAAGAAAATGAGCCCGCTGATGATCTTGGCCAGGTCATCTGTGATGCACAGAGAGAATGCGACAAGTAAAAAAGAGAAGATCAAGTTCGATCACATGCTAGAGGATCACAAGAAATTGCTTTACCCAACCTGCGATGCGGGCCAGAAAAAGTTGGGTACCATACTAGAGTTGTTGCAATGGAAGGCAAAGAATGGTTTATCCGATAAGGGATTTGGGCAGTTACTGCAGATCCAAAAGAGGATGCTTCCGAGGGATAATGAATTGCCCTCCACTACATACGAAGCAAAACAGGCTGTATGTCTTTTGGGGTTAGAAATCCAGAAGATACATGCATATCATAATGACTGCATCCTGTACCGTGGCAAGGAATATGAGAATTTAGAAGCATGCCCCGTATGTCATGCATCACGCTATAAGATCCGAAGAGATGACCCTGGTGACGCTGAGGACGACGGAGAACATCCCAGGAAAAAAATCCCTGCGAAGGTTATGTGGTATGCTCCTATAATACCACGCTTGAAATGTTTATTCAGAAACAAAGACCATGCAAAATTACTGTGATGGCACAAAGAAGGCCGTAAGGTAGACAATATGTTAAGACACCCTGCGGATGGGTCTCAGTGGAGAGCAAATGACAGAGAATTCCCTGATTTCGTAGCTGACGCAAGAAACTTAAGGTTTGCTTTAAGTACAGATGGCATGAACCCTTTCGGGGAGCAGAGCAGCAGTCATAGCACTTGGCCTGTTGCGCTATGTATCTACAATTTTCCTCCATGGTTGTGCATGAAGCGAAAGTTTATGATGATGCCTGTGCTCATCCAAAGTCCAAAGCAGCCCGGCAATGATATCGATATCTATCTGAGGCCTCTAGTTGACAAACTTCTAATCCTATGGAGTAAACCTGGTGTACGTGTGTGGGATGAGCACAAGCAGGAACACTTTGAACTTCAAGCATTGTTGTTCGTAACAATTAATGATTGGCCTGCTTTAAGTAATCTTTCAGGACAGACAAACAAGGGATACAATGCTTGCACACACTGTTTTGAGGACATCGACAACATATATTTGAAAAAATGTCGAAAGGTCGTATACCTTGGCCATCGCCGGTTTCTTCCTGCGACACACCCGCTAAGAAAGAAAGGCAAACATTTTAAAGGTAAGGCAGAGAGTCGGACCAAGCCTCACAACCGAACTGGAGAGGATGTACTCAATATGGTCAAGGATGTGAAAGCAGTCTTTGGAAAGGGTCCTGGTAGCGAACCTGTTCCAAAGGATGCTTCCAGCCTCACACCCATGTGAAAGAAGAAGTCCATATTTTGGGAGCTTCCATATTGGTAACTCCTTGAGGTCCGCAGTTCGATCGACGTCATGCACCTCACGAAGAATCTTTTTGTAAACCTACTCGGCTTCATGGGTGTGTACGGGAAGTCGAAAGACACAATTGAAGCACGCCAAGACCTGCAGTGTTTGAAAGAACGAGATAACCTTCATCCAGAGAAGACAAATGATGGACGCCGTTACTTATGACCTGCTAGCTACACTCTTAGTAAAGAAGAGAAGGAAAGCTTGTTCGAATGTCTAGATAGCATCAAGGTCCCATCTGGATTCTCCTCGAATATAAATGGTATAATCAACGTAGCAGAGAAGAAATTTCTAAACTTGAAGTCCCATGATTGCCATGTGCTTATGACACAACTGCTTCCAGTTGCTTTGAGAGGAATTCTACCTCTAAATGTATGTTTAGCCACCGTGAAGCTATGTGCATTGCTCAATGCAATTTCTCAGAAGGCAATCAATTCACTGGATCTAGCAAAGCTACAGAATGATGTGGTTCAGTGCCTTGTCAGCTTTGAGTTGGTGTTCCCCCCATCCTTCTTTAATATCATGACTCACCTCCTAGTTCACTTGGTCAAGGAGATTAGTATTCTCGGTCCTATGTTCCTACACAACATGTTCCCCTTTGAAAAGTTCATGGAAGTCCTGAAGAAATATGTACATAATCGTGCTCGACCAGAAGGAAGCATAGCAAAGGGATACGGAACAGAGGAGGTCATTGAGTTCTGTGTTGACTTCATTCCCAACCTTGACCCGATTGGTGTGCCTGAATCGCGATACGAGGGCTGATTAAGTGGTAAGGGAACACTAGGGAAGAAAACATATATCGATAAGGAGGATAATTGTTTCAATAAAGCACACTACACGGTTCTACAAAACTCTTCTTTGGTGGCTCCGTATATCGAGATGCATATGGAACTTCTCAGAAACGAGTTTGCAGGGAAAACTGAAGCTTGGATTATACGTCACCACATGAAAACTTTCAGTGGTTGGCTGCGAAAAAAATGTCAAGGTGATGAGAGGCTTGATGAGCAACTGTATTTGTTGGCTAGAGAACCATCGTGGCATATTCTCACTTATAAAGGGTATGAGATAAATGGAAATACATTTTACACAGTGGCCCAAGATAAAAGGAGCACCAACCAAAACAGTGGTGTTCGCGTAGATGCCACAGATCCAAATAGAAATAAGCAAACATATTATGGCCGTATAGAGGACATATGGGAACTGGACTATAGACCTAATTTTAAGGTACCTTTGTTTCGGTGTCAATGGGTGAAAGGGACCAGTGGGGGGGTAACAGTCGACAATGAGTATGGAATGACGTCTGTGGATCTCAACAATATTGGGTATAAGGACGAACCATTTATCCTTGCCAATGATGTCACTCAGGTGTTCTATGTCAAGGATATGTCTACGAAACCAAAGAGAGGGAGAAACGACAACTCAATCAACGAGCCAAAGCGTCACATTGTTCTTTTAGGAACAAGAAACATTATGGGAATCGAGGATCAGTCAGACCTATCAGAGGATTATGAAAAGGATGACCGAATTCCGCCGTTCACAGTGAATAAGGACTCAAGCATCGCGCTAAATAATGAGGACAATCCATGGTTACGGCGCGATCATGATCAAGGAACATACCTCAAGAAGGTCTTCACTGCTGTTGCGGCTTGATGTAGTGATGTGTAATAATGTGTAAAATATATTATGTAAAAACCATGAATGCAATATTTTCTATATTTGTTGAAATTTAATTTTATATGTTTCATGATGTCTGACGACTAATTTGGACAATAAGCACTAAAAAACAAATTAAAAACATTGAAACGATGCGACAACAAATATTCTATCGAAATCCAATAGTTTCAAAATATTTAAATGAAAAATATATTTTTGCATTAATGAAATAGTGATTATTTTCTAATAAAAATGGCTATACTTAAGAATAAATAAAATACTTTTACATTTAAGATTTATCATAGGTATAGTAAAGGAAAAGAAAAATAAAGATCATTTTTATGAAAAAATATTCCAAGTAATTAATTTATTATGTAATTATTACATTAAATCCTATGTATAACAAATTAAACAAATGGTGAAGGCTAAATTGGCAACTGGCGGGAACTGGAGAAAAATTCACCTTTACTCCCGGTTGGTAATACCCAACCGGTCCCAAAACAGTAGCCCAGACGAGCGGGAAGGGACCTTACCAACCGGGAGTAAAGGTTGGACCTTTACTTCCGGTTCTTGTTACCAACCGGGAGTAAAGGTGTTTTACTCCCGGTTGGTAACACCAACCGGGAGCAAAGGTGCCCGCCTATAAAAGGCACAGTCCTTCCTCCTCCTCGGCATCGTCAGTTTCCACACTTAACAGCAGGAAGATCATCGCCGCCGATCCGCGCCTCCGCCCCCGCCGTGCTACGCCGCCACAGCCGTGCGCCTCCGCCACTGCCGTGATCCGCGCTGCGCCGAGCTCCCCACGCACGGCACCTGCCGCGCGCCGCCGCCGCGCTGCTACTCGCCCGGCCGCCGCCTCGATCGACTTTCCCGGCCCTGCTCCGCCGCTGGCCTCGACGCCCCCGGCCCCGGCCTCGGCCCTGACCCCGCGGGGCTGTCCACGGCCGACCGCACCGCCATTCGCCCCGGCCGCGCCGTCGCCTACGCGCGCGTGCAGCTAGCGCTCACCGCCGGCCGGCTGAAAGGTCCTAAATGGCTAGACGGACGGGGGGGGGGGGGGGTGAATAGCATATAAAAATTCTACAACCAACAACTCAAGCAAAAGATTAAATAATAAGCGAAGCGAATTCTTGCGCCAGCCTGAAAAAAATGCAAGCCACCTAACCGTTCTAAGATATAGTCTCTATTTCACACACGAGAGGCTAAGTTGCTACTTCTACTCTACTCCTAGGTGAGCAATAAGCTAACAAGCTACACAAGAGTAAGTGCGAGAATGTAAAGAGTAGAGAGAGTGAATATTATACCGCCGGTGTAGGGATGAGATGAGTACCAATAAGAACAATCACAATAATCAAGAAATCCTCGGCAAGAGATTGACACAATGATTTTTACCGAGGTTCACTTGCTTGCCGGCAAGCTATGTCCTCGTTGTAGCGATACACCCACTTGGAGGTTCACGCGCTAATTGGCATCACATGCCAAACCCTTCTCAAGGGTGCCGCACAACCAACACAAGATGGGGATCCGCAAGCTATGAGCAATCCACTAGAGTAGCCTTTTGCGATCTCCCGCGGGGAAGGCTCAAGAACCCCTCACAACTTCACCGATCGGAGGCAGAGACAATCACCAACTCCCCTCAACGATCCTCGCAGCTCCAAGCCGTCTAGGAGTCAGCAAACTCCAAGAGTAACAAGAGAAACCGCTACGAAAGACAACTACCAAGTGCCTCTAGATGATCTCTATCAAAGCAATGCACTTGATTCTCTCCAAACTCACCAAATGATGATCACAATCAAGTAGGATGAGTGAGAGTAGAGTGGGAAGGCTCACAAGTATGCTATGATGTTCAGGAGTGCCCAGAGATAGAGCCCAAACCAGCCAAAGGTCTATTTATAAGCCCCACACAAAAACATAGCCGTTTGAGCCTCTCTGCGTGGCGTTGGACGCTAGCGTCGGACGTCCGCGCGCACACCGTCGGACCAAGCAACACCGGTCCGACGCCTCGGATGGACAGCCACGTGTCAGGAGCCGTTTGAAATCGAAAGTTGGATCACAACGGCTATTTTCTCGCGCCAAAACGACCGTCGGACGGTAAGCCGTCGGACCAAACCTCCGGTCCGATGCTCCGCCGAAAACCACCGTTGGACTCTGAACCAACAGGGCGTCGGACTAAAACTCGCCAGCGTCCGACGTTTCCAGAGAGGTTCCAAAACTCTGAAAACGCGTCGGACGGAGTCCAACGCTCTCCGTTGGACTAACGCCGAGCGTCCGACGTTCCTCTGCTCTCCACGTGTCGACCTGCTGCGGCTCTGCACCGTCGGACCCTGAGGACAATGGTCCGACGCTCTGAAACGAAGCGTCGGACGCTTGCTGAAGGGGTTAGCCGTCGGACCGAAGACAATGGTCCGACGCTCAGTCAAGTTAGAGTCCGACGCTCGTTTTTCTATTGAAATGATTCCGAAATTCGCCGAAGAGAGGACCAAACACTCTCTAACCCTCAAACTTCACCCCGTTCCAAAGACACTAACACTCCAAAGTGTCTCTCACTTTAGGTGCACTTGTGTTACCCTTTTCAAAGAGTTTTTCACGGGTCAAGTTAGTGTCACTAGCATCTATATGCATATGCAATGAACATGAACACCTAGTGGCACTTGATAACCACATTTCATCAATGATTTTGCCCCTCTTGATAGTACAACTATCTATTCTAAATGTGATCACTCCCTCTATGGAGTCTTGATCACCAAAAGTAAAAGAGCTCCTATTTGTTATACCTTTGCCTTGAGCTATTAGCTTTTCACCATCTTCCTTCAAGTCACTTGATGAAGCTTGTGGACACCTTTGATGATGGACTTATACCATTCGAATGGATGCCGTGAATGCCCTTCACTTGTGACCTCCACCGACCTGATCCTTTGCTCCATCATGTTTGCTAATTGTTCTCATGAAACACTTAGAGCACACTATTAGCAAACTAGGTTTCATCAATTACCCAAAATCAAACATGGGCTTTCACCGGCCCTGCTGGCCTCGACGTACGCGCGGTCCCTGCCCCGACGCCACCGTTCTCCCTCGACCCCCCGCGGCCACCGCCGAGGTGAGGCGCGCCGCCGCCACCCACGCACGCACACGTGTGTGCTCTATTTTTTTCGGCCGGCCGAGAGAGAGGAGAGAGAGAAAAAACAAATAAAATGTGAAATTTGATGTATATATATAAATATATGTTAATTTAAATTATATATGGTGTCATATATATTAATTTTCATATCTCAATTTCATATATATATATATATAATGTATATGCATGATTTATTATAAAAATGTTGATATGGTTTAGGGTTTGGATTTATGTATATATTTCAATTTATATAAATGATGTATATGTATATAAATTTAGGGTTAGGGTTTTAGGCCGGGTTTTCTTTGTATCTATCTCAATTTCATATATATATATATATATATATATATATATATATATATATATATATATATATATATATATATATATATATATATATATATATGTATGAATTTGAGACCGGGTTTTCTTGTAATTTCATGTATATTTCTCAATTTCATATGTAGGGTTTAAAACACACACACACACACACACACACACACGTGTTTAGGGTTAGGGTTATAGGCCAGGTTTTCTTGTAATTTCTTGTAGTACATATATATATATATAGCTAGGGTTAGGGTTTGTTTTGTATAGGCTTTATATGTATATCAATATTTCGTATATGTATCTCAATAATTTTAATTTCTTATATATCTCAATTTCATATATAGTCCCGATGGCCGATCCTAATCAAAACATGGAGGATGTCATGATGGATATGATCGCTGGAGGTCAATACGACGAAGTTGATAACCAGCAAACGGTAGATGACACGGCACAATACTTAAACCTTCACGATGAGCAAGAGATTGTCGGCGAGGTATAAATAAATGAAATATATATGTGTATACATGTATATACACATGTGAAATATATGAAATTATCGGTGATGAGCAATATACTTATTGAACTATTTTTTTTCTAAATCCATAGCCCTCTAGATCGACAACGACGACGAAGAGTCGAAATGTACGAGGCCCGGCAAAGCCGTTGGAGGGCCGCTTCGTAATCTCTGATTTCAACAGAGAGACAGGAGAACCACTTGGACCAAACGCCAAGAAGTTTGTTTATCATTGTGGGTACCTTGTAAGGGACAGGCTCCCCATCAGTGCTCGAGAGTGGAAACAGAAGAAAGACGCTCCTCATATCAGTTATGTCTCGGGTCTTGACAAGAATTTGATTTGGAATGATATCATTGCATATTTCACACTTGAAGGAGCCGATGATGATTTGAAAGAGCTAGTGAGGAGTTGGGCTATGAAGAAGATGGCAACACAATTCCAGACTTGGAAGAAAAAGTTATATAATGATTATGTGAAGAAGAACTTGACGCCGGATTTCAACGCTCCAAGCCCTGTTTCAAAGTTGAGGCCATTTTGGGATGAGTTCGTACAGTACAAGACCTCAGAAGAAGGTGAACAACGAGTACGGAGGAACCAAGGGAATGCCCGGCAGAAGGCATACCACCATCGCATGGGCTCCGATGGCTACAAGAGTGCTGTCCAAAGTGGGAAAAGATGGAAGCAGATGTAATTGCCAAGGGGCTCGTGCCAGCTTCACTCGATTGGCCCGGCTGTGCCAAGAATTGGTTTTTCGCGCATGGTGGTAGGCTGGACCTGGAGACTGGGCAGGTAGTGTATGGCGAAAAAGTCCAAAGGGCAGCACAAAGATTACTTTTTGCGGTAGACACTTCCGCTAGCGGTGCGTTCAAGCCCGACAGAGAGAAAGATGAATTGATGTATGCCCTAGAAAGTGCTGAGCACGGTGGGCGAACAAGAGGCAAAGGTGCTATCCCATGGTCGCATGGTTTTCCTCAGGACAGAGGAACGCACGAAGCCGCCAGAGAAAGAAGGACGAGGAGAACGAGAGACTCCGCCTACTGGAGGAGTTTGTGTTACAGTCGCGAGAACGGGAAAATAAAATGCAAGAAGAAATACAGGAGATCAAATGACAATTGAGCACCCGGAGACAGTCTACATCAGCGATGGGACCTGGGGTCAACATTAGCCCCCCTGATCAGATGAAAAGCAGTTGTGCATCCACGGACATGCCAGCTCAAGGAGATGCAGGGCTTCGCTTTCCCGTGGATGATGTCACACAACATATGACAACATGTGAGTTGCACATTCCAAAGGACAATGCCACAGTCCTAGTGGCTACAGCTGTTGTTTCCCCTGTTGCCACTGAGCAGGTAATCCATGGGCAACCAATCCAACCTAGATATGCTAAGGTGTCGGTGGATAGGGTACTCTCTGGATTCAGCGATGTGCCTCTTGACATTCCTGGAGGTGATGGGGAGAAGACTCTAGGAGAGGTAGAGCATGCATTCATTCAATGGCGCAAGCGCTACATCGTCATTCCTGGGGCGTCGCCTTCTCCGCTCCCTCCCTGGAGGTATGTACAGATTCTCACATTCGTTTATTTGCTATGCTGATCACCCAGGTTGGAGGGGGAGCTAAGTCCAGTTATTGTTCATTCACCAGACCACCACAGTGCTCCAAGGAGGTCTCCAACACCTCAGCCCCCTCCGCCGAGGTCTCTGACTCCTCAGGAACCCCCGCCACCCCCAAGGAGGTCTCCGACGCTTCAGGCACCCCCGCCACCCCCAAGGAGGTCTTTGATGCCTCAGGCACCTCCGCCACCCCCAAGAAGGTCTCCGACGCTGCCTCAGGCACCTCCGCCACCCCAAGGAGGTCTCGACGCCTCCGTCCCCTCCAATGTCTAAAACAATATCCACTAAGAGGGTGCAAACGAAGTCCTCGTCCCCGCCGAAGAAGAAGAAGGCAAAAACTATCCCTCAGAAATTGCCTTCTGCCATGACTGAAGAGCAAAAAAGTGCGGAGACAAAAAAAGAAGTGGCTAGTTACTTTGAGAAAATGAAACACCAAAGGCTAGCATTGAAGGCAAACCCGCCCAAGCCGTACTTTTACATGCATCCAAATGCACTGAGGCAAAAGGTGGACGACCGGGCTAGAATGTTGCGTGAACCTCGTAAGCCCTCGCCGCCATCAGACTATGACCAAACTCTCATCAAAACAATTGAGAAGTCGAAGAAGAAGACAGCAGGTAATGATGTTTCACAACTCGGGGAACAATCGAAGGAGATTGAACCCCTAGTTGTAAGTGATCAATATGGTTCAAACGAATCGTACATGGAGACCGTAGCTTCAAATGTCAATTTGGATGATCTTGGTGACTTCATCCTATCCACCGGTCTCAATTTTCATTAAATCTTCCAAAGTAGACACATCGAGAGTGCGCAAGTTGTTGATACCTGAAGGAAATATGAATATGGCAAGCCACTCTACAACCCTGAGAAATACGCAGAACTGGGCACACAAATGTACTTGTTGAACAAGTGGTACCTAAAGGCGTGTGCTAGGAAAGAGAATTTCATATCGGTCAAAATTCGCAACGAGCACTTCTTCCGTGGCGATGATACCATGTTCATTGAATTCAGTGATTTACACCAGCTATGCCACCAGGACTCGCTCGACAAGTCAATCTTGAGCTGCTATTGTCTGTAAGTTATTATAGCACCGCGCCTGTTATTATATTGTCTATATAATTATATATCCTAGCTCACACTACATATATGTTCTTCGATATATATTTCCAGATACGAGATGGGGGTCATAAAAAAAAGAAGGGACGATACCATTGGATTCATTGATCCTTATATCGTATTCGAAGACCCAGTTACTCCTAATTGGGAAGTTGAAGCTGAGGCGAATCTCAAGACGATGATAGAGAAACAAAGCAAGAAGACAATGATTCTCTTCCCGTACGACTGCGAATGAGTGTTATTAATTATAATGTTATTTTTTTATACGTGGCTCATAGTTTATCGAGTTATGATTATTATATTCTTCCTATGCAGCAATCACTGGATCTTGATGGTCATCAAGCTATCCACCAGTCAGTTATTGATCTTTGACTCTATGAAAAAGGAGCTGGGACGATACCAACAAATGATTAATATGATCAAACGGTAATCTAATTTCACTCTTCCTCAACTCCACTATATTTTTATATATACATGCTCTCTCTTTAACCCTGAAATGATTCTTTTAATTGGATATATACATTGGACAGTGTTTGGGCAGAATTCATTTCAAAACATCGTCCCGAGTGTAAAGCGCCGCTGTAAATAGTCACACCCGTAGTAAGTAGCACTTTGCTATATGTAGTGTCTAATATCTTCATTTGTCATAGTTCAAATCACTGGATGACGAGAGAATTCTTTTCTCGTATAGTGGTGTCTGCAGCAGGAGCCGGGGAACAACCTATGTGGATACTACGTGTGCGAGTTCCTCAAGGTGCACACTAACAGAACTCCTTTTGAGAGGATCAAAGTAAGTTGCAAAATATATTTAGTGGTATACATGATTATCATATATATATATATATGTGTGTGTGTGTGTGTGTGTGTTTCTCAATTTAACTCAAATTGAAGACTGATTGGTTGAGGCAGAAGACCCTAAATCAGCACAACGTCAAAGCCATCCAAGAGACAATAGCAGGCTTTATTAATGATCAAGTCTTAAATCCCAATAGAGAGCACTACTGCGGCGGAAAGTAATTGTCTCGGCTTGTAATTCTAGGTTAAGGACACGGACAAACAAGCGTTTGTATATTTTATATACATTATGTGTATATTCAATCATACATATGATATATATATAGTTTCCTAACTATATATAGTTGAGTTAATTATTTACATATGCATGCTTTGATACGTGTATGCATATAACATTTACGTGGAATGTGTATTTAAATACCTATATTAAACCCTAAACCTTAAATATGAATTAATAAGCTGAAATGAGCCAAAAAAGAAAAAAAAATACCTTTACTCCCGGTTCGTGTTACGAACCAGGACTAAAGGTTCCTGCCAGCGTGGCTAGGCTAGAGGGACTTTTAGTCCCGGTCCGTGTTACGAACCGGGAGTAAAGGCCCCCCTTTATTCCCGGAAACGTACTCCCGACTGGGAAACCGGGAGCAAAGCTCCTTCCCAATCGGGAGTAAAAACCGATCATGTACTAGTGGATTAACTATACTCAAAAGATTCGTGTCGACATGCAGTCCTGTACAGACAAACTGTGCAATTAGTTATTTTTTTACCTATATTTAATATTTCATGCATGCGCCACAAAATTGATGTGACGGAGAATCTTAAAAAAAATTAGAAAAGTTTAGTAACTAAACGCCTCTATAACAACTCTTTTGCAATTTGGCCCTCTCTATGTGTTGTTTCTGGCTCCGCTATTGGTTTCATGCTGAGGTCGTCTAACGATGCCGAGGCCGAGCGTAACTCGAGGGAGTACCTGTGTTTCTCCTCGTCGCGGCGCCGCGAGCTGACGAGCCGAGGAAGACCGCGTCCAGGTCAAAACTGGTGACGCGCGGAGCGGAGCTTTTATCCCGGTAAAAGCCCACCCCTCCTCATAGGATAGAATTTTCATTTTCCCTTTCCATCCTATTTCCCTTCTTTTTTTGACACCCCTCATCTATACAGCTGTAGCAACTGTTCATGTACAAACACACACCTACATCACATGCACGCACACCACACACACGCTACGTGTACATAATCAGACATACAAATATACACAGATACTAAGTCGCGTCCTTGAAGAGATCACCCAAGAAACTTGTAAACGGCGGGCATGTCGTTCTCCCATTGTAGCTCCATGCGCTGAAGGGCTGTACGAAATTATTTTGGGAACCTACTGTTCCCGGGTGACACACCCGGTCGATTCCAAGAATCAAACCCGAGCGGGTGGGACGGGCACCGTCGTACCCAACCACCGAGCTACTCGCTCGTTCTCCCATCGTATTTCCCTTCCCCATCAACCAAACAAGGATATCCTATCCATCTCTCCTCGTTCCCTACCCCAACCTCCATAAGACCATAACCCAGTATGCAAACGTGCGCAGTGCGTGAGATTAGTCTGGCGTTTGCAAGTTTCCAGTGCGTGGGATCACATGATTAGGGTTGTGTTTAGATCTCAGTTACAGTTGTAATTCTGTACTATAGCATGTTTGTTTGTATTTGATAATTTTTGTCCAATTATGATCTAAATAGGTTTAAAAGATTCGTCTAATGATGTACATGAAAAAGTACAAACATGTAAATATTTTATCTATATTTAATGCTCTATGTATGTGCCGCAACATTGATATGACTAGTTGCAATTGTAATTTGCAGTGGATCTAAACAGGGCCTAGATTCCCTTGTACAAATGAAAATAAGAGCAGGAACAAACAGCTAAGGGGGTGTTTAGATCCAATTTTTTTTAGAATTTTAGCACTGTAGCAGCGAGGAATTTTTTATAATAAGTGTTCAATTATAGTTCAAGTAGACTTAAAAGATTCGTCTTGTGATTTATAGGTAAACTGTGCAAACATACAAAAATTTTGTTTATATTTAATATTCTATGCATATGTTGTAAAATTAATGTGACGTAAGTTTTGAGATCTTGGAGAGTAGCTGAACACCCTTAAGCCACTTCCCTGGATCAGAAGAAGTGAAGAACCCCAACTGGCCCCCGCACCCCGTCCCCCCCTGCCCTGCGCGGTCGAATTGTCCGCCGGCGAGGCGAGATGCCTGCGCCGGTGCCTCTTTCCGCGGAGGACGTGCTGCGCGTCAACGGCAGCCGCCGCTTCGCCGCCGCGATGGCGGCCGCCTCCCCCTTCGCGTCCCTCGCCGACGCCCTCCTCGCCGCTCGACGCATCTGGCTCGACGAGGTGTGTCACCTACTTGCCGTCGCCTCTCTCTCTCCTTCTACCTCCCTACTTAAATTTTCTGTCCACCCGCGCGGACCTTCGCTTCCTGCTGTACTGATGGTGTGCTTCGCTGCCCGTGCCGTGCGCGCGCTACGAATCGGATCAAGGTGGATGTCAACGGATGGCTCGAGGCCTTCGCGGCGCACCCGGCAATCGGAACCACCTCCCCATCTGTCTCCAAGTCGGTGGAGTGAATTACCCTCTCACCAGTCACCATCCTCCTATCCACTCAGTTCCTCTGCTTAATCAGTTATTGTTGTCTTGTTGTCGTTGACCTGACAGCGTGTTATGGCCAGGTTTTTTTTTTTTTTTTTTGTGGAACAATGGCCAGTTTAATTTAATTGTTAAAATTAGTGAATTGAACTGGCAAATCGTTTCACTCAACATGACAGATGGCAAACAAAATGGCACCAGTCACTGTGTTGGTAATCTCTGTTTCCATTCTGGTTTTAGGTGGAGCAAGGAGGAGCAATCAGCAGCTCTCAACACAGCCACGGATTCGACGGCTCAGGTGCTACATCAGATCTCACCTCTCAGTGTTCCTTTTGCCTGTCATATACAAACTCTGGGCTTAATTTAGTATTTTTCCTCCACCTGATGCAGGAGCTGGCAGATTGGAATGCCAGGTACAGGGAGAAGTTTGGCTTCGTCTTCATGATTTGCGCCTCTGGGAGGACTGCGCCTGAGGTCTTGGCTGAGCTCAAGGTTTGCATATGTCATGCTCATCTTCAGATTCAATGTCTGTTTTCTGCACTTCGGTATTTTTGCAACTTACAAAAATATGTTTGGATCCTTGCTATTGTCCTTGCCTTTGACTTGGGTAATGAGGTGTTGTATTGTCTGGACTTCCAGGGAAGTTAAAGCACCCATGTACTTCACGGCTAATGATTTAACTTAAATATTGAAACACTATATTTCCTTGTATTGTTATAATGGCCTTGGTATTATCCTCCTATTTCAGAGGCGTTACACGAATAGGCCAATTGTTGAACTTGAGGCTGCGGCACAGGAAGAACTTAAGATAACTGAACTACGCCTTGCGAAGCTTTTCTCATTGGAGCCTACTGTTCCCTCCTCTACAACTAAAGGCTCCACCACCCAATCAGATAAAGCATCAGGTACCAATTCTACTCTATCTGTTTGTAGGTTATACAAAAAAAAAATGTATTCCTTTTTTACTTTACAAGTTTGTGAGTTTTGTTGTATCTATCTTATATCTTTATGCATGTTCACAGTATCAAATGTTCGCACATACTATGAACCCCGTGAATCAGTTCAATTTCTTCCTTATTTGGAAATTCTTTTGTTTCATTCACATTAGCTATTAATGAGTGAGCAGCTGGACATAGAACTTCTTATAGTAGGGCATATATCCTTTGTGACCTATTTTGACTAACAACGACAATATTGTGTAATGGTAAAAATGAATATGCGCATTGAGATAGTGCTAAGCTTTTGTTATTG
Organism: Eremochloa ophiuroides; assembly: GCA_038502445.1. NCBI lineage: Eukaryota > Viridiplantae > Streptophyta > Magnoliopsida > Poales > Poaceae > Eremochloa > Eremochloa ophiuroides. The sequence continues at coordinate 88,128,792 of JAHLJS010000002.1, read as the reverse complement.
TCATCTTCTTTGCTAGTTGAAATAGTATAATTGAATTTTCTCTTAATAAATACAAACAGAATGAAAATATTGACGCATCTACTAAGGCTTGACATCATTTTGCAGCAAATATTTTGCAACAAGAACCATAGAGTTCACAACCAAGAATAAAGTAATGAATTGTGTTGTTGAACGGGTATTTGTTGTAAAGGACATCAAGTTTTCGCTATTGAACAATTGATCTGTCTCTATCATCATTCTATACTAATTCTCATTCTCATTGATTCATGTGCTTTACTAGCGTATTATAAGTGTTCGCTATATCTATGCAATTTGGATTATTCTTCTTTCTCACCAACTAAATTTTCAAAAAGATCGCATACGGATTATTGGAGCACATCTTGCAGCTCTCCCTCAGCCTTGTGCCAATAAAGCTCCTGAAATTACAGGTAGCTCCAGCCGAAGTCGGCCGCCCATTACAACCCATGTGCTGGACACTGCCCGTGGATCGCCGGCATCTGGAATAGAAGTTCACCTGGAGATGTGGAAGGATTCTTCTGCTCCTCCATCATTCAGCAACAAAGATTTCAGTGGATGGGCTACTCTAGGCTATTCCGTTACAAACAATGACGGACGCTGTGGTCAGCTGATGGACATTGTCGATAATATTGCTCCTGGTTTCTACCGCATAAGCTTCAACACTAGCAAGTATTTGCCTGCAGGGTTCTTCCCTTATGTCAGCATCATATTTGAGATCAAGGAAAGCCAGACGGCAGAGCATTTTCATGTTCCTCTCTTGCATTCCCCTTTCTCATTCACCACTTACCGTGGAAGCTAAGCTGTTAATTTACAAGTAATTATCTCTGTTGGGATGTTCAAAACAACTATGTAAACTTAACAATCGACACTTCCATTGTGATAAATTATCTGGTTCCATGTAAGCAGGGCTTACACTTTTAATGAAAGTATTATTGTTACCTATGATCAAATGGCAATTATTGTCGTTTCAATATTTTTACTAGTTATGTACTACCCTTTCTGAAAAGAATGCAATTTTAGTTCTACTCAAGCTATCTAAAAATTGATCAAGTTTGTAGAAAAAACAAAATATTTATTGATATCAAATAAGTGTATTGCAAAAATACATTTCATGGTGATTTGAATCATTTTTAATTGATATCATAAATGTTGTCACTTATAATAAACTTGATCAAAATGGTTAGAATTGCATTCTGTTTCCTAGGAGGGGTGGGTATATTGTTTTTTCTTTCGAGGGTGTGTTACTATATCAGGGTTGCCAGTGCAGTTGGTGATATGGCAAGGATGTAACATTCGCATAAGAGCGTGACCGAATTGTAAAATAATGCTATGTGAGCATGCCCCCCTCGTCGTGTATATATTTTAACTAGCATGGTTCAAGTTGCAAATACCCTATTATTTACCTTGCCCTTTTTTTCCCAATGATCAAGACTCAAGAGCTTATAGACTTTTTAAGTCGAAAAGGGACATCCATATAAAATTGGCCAATATATATAATGATGAGATAATCGCTAATCAGGGACGACCTTATTTATTCTTACATGCATGATACACGGAGATTGGACATGGAAAACTTTAGATAGCAAATAGTGATACCGATGGCCCTTTTAGTAGCTACTATAGGCCATATAATTTTGCGACATCTATATATGTATTTATATATATCGATTCAGCATCATACCAATGCTCTTAGTCGTTCAGAAACTCTTGAAACATCTATGCCTATTCTTGAGCTAAAGGCCTGCAATTACCAAGGGAAAGAAATGCAATTGCAAGCAAGTTAGAAGCTATATACCAAATGCAAAACTGAGTATTTGTTGGACTTTTTTTTTTTATCAAAAGACAAAGAGAAAACATCCAAGCACTTCAGTTCGTTTTGCAAATGGCTATAGATCGAGCAAACAATGACCACAACGGATGAGTGGATTTTTTTTGGTTTTTGCAATGAAAACCAAAAAAAAAAAAAAAAGACAGAAAAGGCTTGGGAAGACGTGTGTGGCCTAAATAAGGAGAGAACAGTAGTGCCATACAGTTGACACTTGGATCACAAACTTTTGTCCCTATTCTACGCAAAGGAATGGGCTGCAAAGTCCTGATGTTGATGTGGAGGTCTCTCTCATGCATGATCACTTTTCTCATTTTCCCTTATGTCGATCAATTACTTCATTCACTGTTTAACATTACAATTAATTTGTTCGTAATGACGAGAAACTCAGAATTGTTACCGCGAGGAGGCACGTACCCGGGAGTGGATAGTGTGGAACACTCTGCGGCCGTCGACAGAGAGGTTGGCGTTGATGATCTCGGCGCCTTCTTCTTCCAGCACGGTGACCACCTGGTGCATCTTGAACGGCCGCCGCACGCTGCTGATGAGCACCACCTCCAGGCTGGAGCCGTCGTGGCTGTTGCGCACCTCCACCACCGGCGGCTTCTCCTCCTCCACAGCACCACCGGCGGTGGCTTCCTCTGACGACGACGACCCCGTGGCCGTGGCGGAAGAACTGCTTGTTCTGACGGCGGCGGCGGCTCCGTGGTCTCCACCTGCAGCCTTCTTGCTAAGCAAGAGCTGCTGCTTGCGATGCAGCTCCTCCACTCTCGCCTTGAGCTTCCCGATGTACGCCGCCGCTTCGTCCAGGGTACCCAGCTGGGTCATCGGCGCTTCCTTGGAGGGGCTGCAGTGTTCTTCGGGGATGAGGGAGGCCAGCTTCGTGCAGAGGCTCTTCATGTGCAGCCTCCTGTTCCTCTCGATCTCCTTCCTCTCCATGGCCGCCGCCGCCGTCGTGCTCGTGCCATTGTTGTTGTTGCTCCTGCTGCTTGATCTCCTCCCTGTATCAGCATCGCCGCTTCTGCTGCTGCTTTTCTTCTTAGTGTTCATCACCGTACCAACAGATCGATCAATTGTATGACCTATGCAGTCACAACCCTACAGATCGATCGATCTGGGCCACAAGAAGCAATTAAAGGTCACACTAACAGTTGTGAATTGTGTCTGGTCTGAAAAAGAAGCAATAATTAGATTGGATTGGAGAAAACATGCATGGTGTTGATGTATGCAGGTATGCACAATACACTCAGTACATGCATGATGAGTTGTTGAGAGAGATCAGAGATGCATGCATGTGTTTAATTTGCCGTGTATGTACGTACATACATACATACATGTACTGTTACTACTGTACGTACGCTGAGATGAGACGAGAATGAATGTAGCCGGCAGCAAAAATTGGAGAAAATATATGGAACGTGGTACAGAACAATTGGCCAGCAGGCTAGTGGTACTGCCTGCGCCGCTGCGCACAGAGATAAGGACTACGGAGGGATCTTAGCTATATATGGTCGGCTCTGTAGCCTGGTACAGCTCCTGCTATATAGCAAGAACAACACGGATCGTGAAAGTGCACCGGCCTATTACTATTAGAGAGCAAAAAGCAAGATGGCGACATGTGTATACATTTCTTTTAAACGAATAAACGAATAACGACAAGAGCTACCACTCTGTTCGGCTGGCTGGCTGATTATTGTGAGAATAAAACACTGCTGAATGGCTGGCTGATGCTGGCTTGTAAGTTCAAGCGAACAGAGCAAGACTCCTAAGGTTAATGCAAGTAGCAGTAGCAGCAACAACAATAGACTACTAACAACAAAGAGAAAACTCGGCCAGTTAAAATTATTGGAACATCAACACATGTTAAACTCAAATTCAAAGAAAGAAATTAACAACTCAGATGATCGAATTTGGGGCATCGACACAACCAAACAAAGCCAAGAATCAAATAGGCCGCACACCGCACCGTCTCCAACCAAACCACTATCAGCCGGTTAGTGCCCTCCCCCGAACGGCATAAGCGTCGAGACGAAACGCAGCAGTCGCTGCTCACCCCGTCGTTATCAACAATGTCCCACGTGTGTACACGTTCGCGCTGTACGTACTTAACTTCTTTACTTATGCGAGATATACCAGACTTAATTAAACTGACACAGTGTACACACACGTCACACGTTACGTTAATTTCAGAATGTATAAACCAGCATTATTACAATGTTTTTGTTAATTTCCTTTATTTGGTAACTCCGATCCATATAGCTAGTATACACTCTTTGTCGTTGCTAGGTTTACGGATTATTAATGGATACCACGACAGATATCTAGATGCTGCAGGCAGCGCTTATTGACGCACGCTTTTAATTTTCGCATGCATGCAGAGGTAGCGCGCGGCAAAGACGTGTCAATGTGTCACCGTCGATCGGCCGATATGCAGTCGTGGGACGGGAGCACGTACGGCGGCTTGCGTGGCTCCGCTGACGCATGCCACTGTGACGTAATTAATTTGTTGCCGCCAACGATGGGGAAGCAGAGCAGCTGGTTGGCTGGCCATGGCATGCACACGCGCCACCACCACTCGCTGCAGATAACCCATGGCCGCTGCTACCCCGCGCGTCAGCCTCTCATAGTATCATCCCTTAACGGTCCCGGCAGGCCAGGGCCCAACACGGCCCAACGCTCCGGCTCCAGTGCGCTGCGGATGTATATATGTAGTCACGATCGCCTTGCCACGTTTCTAACTACTCCCTCCGTATCATGTAAGATAGATGAACCAAAAAAAAAAAAAAAAAGAGCTTGCACGGTGGCAGTAGTGATACCTGCCTCAGAAGAAAGAAAAAGGCCGGTGAGATAAAGTTGTTGTGTATGCATGGTACTCCCCCCCCCCCCTTTTTTTTTCATGTGCAAAACACCATGATTTATGTCTCCTTTTGAATCTATCATGCATTGTAAGGTTGGTATCTCAGTAGGTGTATTTGGCATCTTTTACCCAAAGGTGTCATCAATACTGTTGTTAACACCAAATTTTGGACTGAGAGCCGATAGCCGATACTAGAGGAAGATAGCCGATCTCGGAAGCAGATTCCGTCCAGCGGAAGGAAGGAAACAGCCGATTGCACGGTGAATCGGTTATCGGGCCAAGGTGACAGGAGGCGCGCAGCGTCAGTATTGATGACGTCATCCAGAGTCCGCGCCGCCAGGGTGCGATCACGATCGGAGTCCATTATGGAAAGGGAAGGTTGGACTCCAAGTTACCTTAGATATAGGATAGTTTGTTAGTTTCCTTATCTATTGATAAGTTGTAATTCGACTAGAACTCTATCTTCTTACGCTCAGGGTATAAATATAAGCCCTCAGCCATTGATATCAAAAACACAACATCAATACAACATAACTTTCGGCTCCGGCCAACAAACCCTAGAGTCAGTCGAGTCCGGCGAGTCACTTCATTCAGGCTGGGTGTCATCCGGTGGACGCAGGTTTGCTTGTAAGTATCGTCAACCCCTTGTTAAACTATGTCTTTTTAGCGTCATCCAGTGGACGCGGAAGCATGGCGGACCAGGGTCCTTGCTAAGCTCTGTTTCTTTGGCATCATCCGGTGGACGCGGGAAGCATAGTGAGTCAAGGATGATTCACGCTGGTTTACTCGATCAATCTGTGTTAACCGTCATCCGGTGGACGAAATGCAGATTAGGACGGTTTTCACGCGCGGATTAGTTATCGATTCGTGTTTGTTTGCTTGATTAATCTATTATTTAATGTCATCCGGTAGACAGACTATAGATTGAGATAGTTTGCATGCATGGATTAGTTATCGGCTCTAGCTAAATATGGCAATTTAGTTAGATTCATTAAGTTATTAGTATTGTTTGTTTAAATTGATTTACCTTATTATAACAATATCTCTGCCCGATCAAGATTGATAGATTTGGCCTTAGATTTACTTGAATCTGATTGTCGTTTATGCTTTTTTATGCTTATCTTACCATGATGATCGATTCCATGCTTACATCGGCTAATTCCCTATTAATCTTGTTCGTTACATGTTGTGCGTTCGGTTCTAGTTGAGACTTAAGTGGTTCTGAGGTTATCATAAGTCTTATTTTCGTGTCCTTGTTTAAGCATAACGTCATCCGATGGATGTTATGTATTAAGTTAAACTGAGTGTCATCCGGTGGAACAGGTTTAACCTGAACAAGATTCGCTAGATTAGGCTTGCTTTAATTAGAGGTCTGTTTATGACTACGCTAGCATTCGTTCGTGCTTCATGGACCCTACATCGGCTAAAAAGCCGATTCAATTGTGCTTTCACGAATAGATCGTGCATATAGACTTATTTGGATATCAAACGATCTAACTTTGTTTGCTGGGTTTGTTGAAGCCCGCTGGCCGTTAGACCAGCTGAACGCAGATTTGGTGAACTTAGCGAAGAGGGTTTACTAAAGCCGCTGGCCTTCTAGACCAGCTTTAGTAGATCTCTGCTTGTTTTATGTACAGATCAGATCTGTATACGTGATCTATTTTTTTTGTACACATTAATCGAATTAGATCGGCTAGCACGTTATTATCCTTACATGAATATCCTGATAGCCGTTTTACTTCATTATTATACTATCAGTTCATAACATGACGGAATCGGCTTTCTAGTCGATGTCCGATTATACTGGCTCTTTGAGCCGTACAGTTGGAACTATCTGGACTCACCAGTTAGTTCCGCCATGGGTTACTGATTATCTCTGTTTCCTTGTTAATTGCAGGTCAAATTGACTGGCATGCTTGGGTGTTACCAACACTCTCAAACCGGGTCCGAAGCTAGCTGGATCTGCAAGAGCTCTACTGCTTTCAAGGGTCGTTTCCGGCTTCGCTGGTGTGTTGGGCTTAGGGAACCACTTTTTGCGCCAACAACTGTATGCTTGAGTTGAGCATTCTCTCAGCGGACTCGGACGGCCAATTGAGTCACAAAACTGGCTATTGCCTCCCTCCTTTCAGAAACGCACATCTCACTCTTCAAGGAGTTATATGTTTTAAATTTAACTAGATTTATAAAAAATAGTTTCAAATTTTGTCTTTTGATGCATAGGCACGGTGCAAAAGAAAATAACACTGCTCTCCATTATTGTGTGCACCGGAGTTATATGAGTGCAGCAGGGAGGCCCAAATCCTCTCTTTTCAACACAACAAATTTGTCCACAAACACACTAATTCTTAGAGGTTGATAGCTAGGAGGATCTAGAGAGTACAACTCGGAAGGCAATTGTGTGAGTTTTACCCGAGTGGGGAGCTCTAGGTCTATTATTGCTACCAAGGTCGAAGGTTTGGATTCCCAGGGCTCTGATTGGGCCTTACTACCGTGCTTAAGAACTCAAGCAAAGGATCTAAGCTGGCATAGAGAAGTTTCAAAGAGGCTTGCTCTTGTTTTTTTGACCAAGCTATAGAGAGCTTAGACCCTAGCCATGATGGTGATGTTTTCTCCACAGTCGTCTCCACCTACTTATTCCTTCCTCCACATTTCTCTTCATAATCTTCCTCCTCTTCCTTCTTATCCAATCTTTCTTTTTTTTTTCTTAGAGAGAGGGGAGGGGGAATAAAGAGGCAGTATGGGGTGGTGGTATAAGGGAAGGTTGTCAGATATAAATATCATGGTACCTAAAGATAGTCGATGACAAAGTTAACTCATCTAAAGATGAAATGAGATAAATCGAGGTCATTCGACCCTTCAGAGGGTGCCTCCACCTCGTCCGAACCCACAAGGGGAATCTTCGTTTTGTCCAACCCCGGAATCAAGTTCCGCCTCGCCCGACCCTTAGAGGTGGGATCCGTCTAATCCAACCCCAAAGGTTCGGGCCCTGTCTCACCCAACCCTCCGGGAATAACTCCATCTCACCCGACCCTAGATACATAGGTTTCGCCTCATCTGACCCGTGGGGAGCAGGCTCCACCCAATCCGACCCTCAAAAGTATGAGCCCGCTTCGTTTGACTCTCCAAGGGATCGATTCCGTGTCAGTCAACGCTTGAGGGGAATATTCCACCCCGTCTGACCCCCGAAAAGGAATTGGGCGAAATCCTAGGAAAGCTGACAGGACCGCTAACCACTCTGGTATGGAAACTGTACTGCGGGCACATGCCTATGCTCTCAACAGGAGCCCAAATGTACTGTGACACAACTCCTCATCATGACCAGCCATCCCTAGGGTAGATACATCACCAGATCAAAGGATCATTGTGCCGCCTAACCAAGGATGGCACCATGTCAGGTCAACTGTGGCCCGCCCAGTTTGACCATGCCGTGGTATAAGCGGGATGGGAAGCCATACAGCTGATTCATTGTCATGCACAAGGGCGACTACAGTGATAGACAAGACCGAGAGACCTGCAACAACACCATCACCTTAGATTACCCCACCTTTTTTGTTTTCTCTTTCTTCTCTCTCCTCGGAGGCTCTCCTCCATGCACCACTCTTGATAATTGTAACCGTCCTCCCCTTGAGTTATAAAAGGAGAGGGGGGACATCCATGCAAGGACAATTGGCAACACATTGACAACACACCCGCAATCGACTTACATCCACATCAACACACACACACCCAGAGACTTGGAGCTTTCCCTCTCTCGACCCAGTTTGTAACCTCTACTATAGACTTGGTGCAAGTAACACGAGCGATTCGCAACTGGACGCACGGACATTTCACCCAAAATAGTATACGTTCTTGTGTTCTCTTTGCACACCATCCGACCCCTTAAACGTACAATCTTATATTTACTAGTTGGTGATAATTCGAAACACCAACGAAGGTTCTGTGTTAGGGATCTAGCACGCAATATAGCATGGGCCCTAAGGGGTTAAGAAACATACAACTCTCCATATTGCATGTCTTAGGTGTCTTTGGCCCACACTAGATTGTCTAAGGTAGCACGTTAGACTGTGTGACGATCATGATTGGCTAATTTGACTGGACTCTGTTGACTATTGATGTGTTAACACCCGGACTATATCGTCTGATGGCTTTCGTTGGCTTATTTGTCACTCCATAGAGAAGTTAGAATAACCTAAAATTAACATATGTTTTTACAAATAATTTCAAGGGAAGAATGATTCTTGATGATGACCATGCTTAACTCAAAATGCAACTTGTTTGTTTCAACCTCCATGATCATTCATCAAGCTTGGTGTCCAAAAAATATGGAACACTAAACCCAACAGTAGACCTTAACTTCTCTAGGGAAGATGGCAGCATCCACCTTAGAAGATGACAAGCTGACCGGTAAAAATGAATCTTCTCAGCAATCAGTCCTCCCAACCCCCATTTTTTTTTACTAGTATTCATGGCTGTAAGGGAATAAAAAAACTAAAAACTTGCTCGGAACAAACTAAGAATTGCAATCACTTTGTAGAAGTTGTCGATTCTTAAATTTCTACTATGCCCAAGTTGATCACATGACTCTTTACCTCTATGAGGGTCAGGTACACTATCAGTGTTATGCTATTTCCATGAAAAAGGAGATGAGCACACATGCACACTCTTATTTACCGCACTCGGCGACATGGCTATTCAGCCATTGTTTGTTGGGACAATCTAAGAACGCGATGCCTTGAACCCGTGGTATTGTCCCAAAGACGACGTTGTGTGGTAGGAGGCTCGGCATGTGAACCGCTAGCCCTTCACGGTGTCCAAAGAACGTAGGCCTCGAGCCACTGAGCTAGCGTTCCCAAGCGTGCTGTCCAGCCGAGAGTTGTACCAATGGAGCGGCGATGGTACGGTGGCAGCGACCCAAAACACAAAAAGCATTGTCTTCAGTGTTTTGCGTCTCCAAATCCGCCCTCCAAGAGAGGACGTGACCAACTCACCTATTTTACCAACGAGCTGAGACAGGATGCAAAAATATGTTTCCTCTCTCCTTGACGCATTTCTATCGTGATAGGCCCATCGGGGGCGCGGCCGGCGAGGTGAGGCGAGCCCACGTTAAGGACCCAATGGCGCGACGAGGCAGGCTAGCGGCGGGGAATCGTTGGCGCGGCGAGGAGCTGCCGGCGCTTCCAGGCTGGATCTGCGGCCTGGTGGGGTGCAGCCGGCGCAGCGGATCCGTGGGGGCGATATGGAGGGCGGCCGTGCCGTGATGATGTTGCGACGGGGAGGCGGGCCTGCACTGAGGTGGTGCAGCGATGGGGAGGAAGGCCCGTGTCTAGGTGGGGCGGCGATGGGGAGAAGGGCTCACGACAGGGTAGGGCGGCACGACTGGCCTTTACTTTTGCGGTAGCTGTTGTAGATGAGAAGTTATGCGTGCGTGAGTATTTCAATGTACGTTACCTATAATATGGAATGAGTCTCCTATTTGGATCATGTTTATTGGAGTCGGTCTAAGGTTTTGTCCACGCGTAATATTTTTCAAGAGGAATGTGTCAAATGTTACAATCCTATACTCCTGAAAAATCCATTTTTAAAATTGGAAAACCAATGTGGTGTTGTAAGCCCATTCGTTTGAGCATTCAACACTTATATTCAGTTAAAAATATTTTTTTCCTACAACAAATTAGCATAAGCCAAGATCAGCTCTTATTTTCAAATTTTAAAATATGAGAACTTCAAATAGAACTTTAAGATCATAAATAATTTAAAATAAAATATTTCTCAACTACAAAGGTATAAATCTCATTGAGATCTATAACTTTGGTATTATTCATTTCTCCCTTCGAGTCCGTTCGAACAATTTTAAAAATTTAAAATTTAGAAAACTTCAAACAAAATTATGATTTTAGATGATGCTCGGTTCGCTGCAAAGAAGTGCTAATTTTGGCTGATGTTGATTTGTTGTGATGAAAAGAAGACGATTTGTAGAGAAGCGAATAGAGTTGTGAATCTCATCATGATCTACAACTTTTTGTTTTGGTAATTTCTCCATCCGAGTTAATTCGAATAATTTTAAATAAATTTCAAAATATAAAAACTTTAGACATATACATTATATTTTAATATAATAATATTTTTTAAAAAATATATAACTAATTTATTTGAATATTTAGACTGTATTTTAAGATTTTTTTACTTAATAACAAATCAATTAGTGTTTATAAATTTGTCTCACAGTTTACGAGCGAGTTATCTAATTAGTTTTTTTTATATCTGAAAACCCTTCATATCTTATGAACATTCAAACCCTGTGTGTAGCTCCAAAGGCATGATTGGAAAGTAGCACATGACGAGACACCCATCCTCTTTGGTCCTACCAAATCCAACGGCTACTAAAGGTTACAACGTGTTATCGGTCAAAATCAGTATTTTTTAACAGTATTTTATTTTTATAACTTGGTATCAACTAAAATGAACGTTATTATTAGCTCTAGCGAATAGGCTGGAGCAACCTCCCACATCCTCTAGCCAAGCGCTCTTCGACACCGTAACTTCATGTCACGGCACGACATAAGCACCCCTTTGAACCCGATCCATGACCATAGGCCCCAACCAATATGGACCGCCCAGCCTTGCGAATCGGATATACCACACAAATACCTCTCTTTAAGGGGTTGATTGGTTGTCTTGCTCGGACAATAAGGCTCATCTAGCAACATGTCGTGCATTTTGACCTTGTTTGGTTGAGGTTGACTGTCTCGCACAATTTGCCAACATCTTCTATTCCTTTCTTCTTCTTCATCCGGCTCGATTTCTCCTTTCTCTCGCGATGCAGAACGGCACGATGCTGCACAGGCCCATATGCCAAAGACCCAGAACTTTCATTAATGCATACCACCACTAAATACAACAGCGTCTCATACTAGACTAACAGAGGGCTCCATCAGCTCTAGATCTATGAAATTTAGATTGAGATCCAATTTTCTTACACAAATACCTCTATCTGCACCTGCTCCGCTAGTGGATCTGCTCCACCAAATAGGTGAATCTGACCCAAGATTCAGCAATTGGTGGATCTCCTCAAGAGTGTTCCACTATCTAACTTTAGATGGAGTTGAGAAAAGTTAGCCACCATGTCACTCGTTACATGGTTTTCTTCGAGATTATTAATTTTTTTGCCATTGTAATGATTTTCACCTTCTCATATAGCACTTTAATGGTTGCCACCGTGACTTTACCGGTCGATAGAGAAAACAGATACACTAATGGTGTGATTGGTAGTCCTGATGGAACCGTACAAAGAGCCATCCTGCACGACTTGATGCACTTTTCTTGTATTTGGTTGCCACTCCGGTACCCTTTACCTACATCCATCCGTTCCCCTGCCCTCCTCCATCCCGCCTCACTCCTTCTCCCCGTGACCTTCGTTCGCGAGCTAGGACGGTTTGCTTCATCCTTCAAAGAAAAAGAACATCGACGCCACACCGTCGTGCCCCCGCGCATCATCTGCGTGGCACCCTGCACCACGTGTGCCTGCCCGTAGGGTGTGGAAGGTGCGCGTCACGGCACAGAAGGTCCCGGCGGGTTGCTGCTGCATGATGGGGAGCTCGACAGGGGAGAGGGTGGCGGCGAGGTGTTCTGCGGCACCAAGTGCGTCGTCACGGTGGGCGCGTGGGCAGCCAAGTTGCTCCGCTCCCGCTCCGTCGAGCTCCCAGTGGGCTGCTACTGCTCGGCCATCGAGCAGTGTGGCATGGTCTGGTATTGCGAGCGAGCTTAGCATTTGGAACTGCAGGGGATGGAGAGAGGTTAGGCGTGAGGGAAGCAAGCATGGGCATCACCGAACCTGGTTTCTCGGCGTCGAGGACAGCGGCCCTCAGCGTCACCATAGGCATACCGAGAGGCTGCATCCATTCATCTTGTCTGTGTTTTGGGCAACCAAACACAATCTTCCTTATTCTATATTGAAATCTAAATTTTGACCAAATAAAACATATTATGTAACATCATGCTGCATCCTAGCATTTTGAACCATACATCTATCCCGGCTCGCTATATCTTAGAAACAACCAATCACACCTTTAATGGCACGCTAGCCTCAGGCCGGCGCAGATCTGAGTCAGCAGGGGTGCACGATTTCACGCTGACTCCCACGGATCCTGCATGTCCCTCCATCCCAAATCGCTGTCCCTCCACCCGGCCTCCTCTTTCTCGCGCGGCGACCGACCCCCCCCCCCCCCCCGATTCGAAGCGTGCAAAGAGAACAAAGCAGCAGCGGGAGAGGTATATGCCTCGAGCCCATTCCCCTCTTTCCTCCTTCGGCGGTTTCCTTAATTCGAGAAGGTGACCTTCCCGTGGGTCTTGCGGTCGTGCGGATTTTGCATCTCGTGGGGAATCATGGCGTGGCTCAGAACTATAGGTAAATTTAGGGGTGCCTTTTCTCATGGTTCCACCACCCTCTGGAATTTAGTCTTATAGGGGATTAACACATGGGACGTTACTCTGTAGTTCCTATGTGGGAATAGCACTTCTGATTTGTATTCGCTGGCGTATCTAGTGGACTTGGCTATTGTTCTTCCATTTAGTTGTCACACTTAGATTACTATTTACTTTGCTATGACTATGATGATTTAGTACTGTAGCTACCTTACGGAATTGCATCCTTTATCCTGATTCTGGATAGGTGAATTTGGGGATTTAGTGCTTATCATGTAGTCCCCTTGCTCTCTGAAATTTAGTTAGTTCAATTCAGGAACTCAACACATGGATGTTATGAGTGTTAATTGTGACTGTACTCAGTAGTTTGCATGTGAATTTGTTATGTAATATTAAAAGTCTGGTTTTGTGTTTCCTGGTGGATTTAGGGCGCGTTTGATACGACCTAAACGTTTCAGATAGTGAATTAAAAATGCTAAACCGTTTGGCTGCAGAATCAAAATCATTGTGAAACCACGTTTTCACTGATTCCCATTCATAAGCATAAAAACTAGAATCGCCTGGAACCGTTTCTACCTAAAACGTTTCACTTGTTAGTTGTTTGGCACAGATTCTTCGGTTCCAGTCAAGAATCTGAAACGGCCCCTTAGTGGACTTTGTTATTGTCCCTGTCATTTACTTGGCCCTGTTAGGCTGTTGATGCTTCCTATTTTATTTGATGTAGTCAACTCATGATATTAACCGCTAGGTTGTCTGCTAATACAACATCTGATTTTATCAGGTTGTTTAGTACGAATTGAGGGATTTTGCTCTAAAACTTTGGTTGAATTCTGCATTCTTGTTAGAGCCATTACTGTAGGATATATAGTATTTAATTTGGAGTACTGCTATAGGTTATAGGGTGATCCAATTATAGTGTTAGTTGTTCAGTCGACAACTACAATTAATTGTTGTTGTAGTCTACAGCAAATGTCATGGTTGTGATTTCATGGTCACATTAGTTTCCTGTTTCAGTGTTTTGATGATTATTTCTATATTATTTAACTTGTTTCTGAACAATTGTGTCTGAATCTGAATGTAACAGATTGATAAAATATTTTGGTTCACATTGTGACACATGTTAGTTGACTGAACTGCAAGAATCCTAGATTCCTGTTGCAATTATCACTTATGTTGTTGGGTCTTTCTTGGATGTAATTTGTTTATGTGAATTCATTCGTTGTTAATAGTTATATCTTAATATCAGTTGCAAATATGCACTATGTTTTGGGTCTGTGAGCGTTGGTTGTATATATGCTATACTCACGATTTGACGCTTTCACATAATTGTTTGATGTGTTTGTTGTAGTTTCTTCCTGGAACATAGGTTGTTAGATGCATATATTTGATGTTGTTTTATTTGTAGATTGCATGAATAATGGTTGCTCAAGTGTTTACATAAGTTGAGCTACTACTTTTTCTGACAACTAGTAGGTAGGTTGGCACACTGAAATTTGTTACTAGAAATTTGTCTGCACAAATTATTTGTTGTAGTTCTATTGTACTTGCAATATCCTGTAGTTCATGTATAGAAAAATGAAATAATGAGAACAAAGGAGACTTAGGCCCTGTTTAGTTCCAGAAATTTTACAAAATTTCCACTGTAGCACGTATGGAATCTTTTGCAGTAAGTGGCTGATCATGACCCAAGTAGGCTTAAAAGATTCATCTCGTGATTTATATGCAAACTGTGAAAACATGCAAAAATTTCGTCTATATTTAATGCTCCATGCATGTGCCGCAAAATTGATGTGACAAAAAAATTTAGAATTTTGAGGATGAACTAAACAAGGCCTTACCGAAAATGATTATAGCTGAGAGTTTGTATCTATAGTATTATTAGTAGCTTGTTGCATATGCTGAAATTAAGAAATATGTGCATGTGCTCATACTAAAACTGAAGTTTATTGCCCATATTTGGATGGCAAATATGTAGGTGTGAAAGGACCTAAGATGCCGCCTAGAGGGGGGTGGGGTGAATAGGCGTTTCTGAAAAATTACAACTTAAATGTGGAAGCTTATTAGTGTATGAGTTCCAATTACTTGGAAGCTTCTAAATCGGATAAAACAACTCTAGCTGCGGTCTATTTCACCCGCTATGCTCTTTCCACTAGATAATCTCTTTTGCGGAGAGATCGAACCGTTACAAACTTTTCGTGGCACACCACAAATTTTTGGGTGCTCTCCGGCGACGCCTAGCCGTCTAGGACCGAACAGTCCAAGAGTAACAAATGCGAAACACAAGAATCGACGATTTGCAAAGGTGCTCAAGCGGTTGGCTTGCTCTCTTTTGAATTTCTCTCAACCACCAATTGGATTTAGCAATTAGGAGCAATCACTCACTAGAGAGGGTTGGAGAGTGTTTGCAAAGCTCTAGAATGAGTAAGGAAGCCAGCGGAATCAGCAGCCACCAAAGGTGGAGGCTTGGGGGTATAAATATCCCACCCCCCCCAAAACTAGCCGTTACTAACCGTTGAGCTCTGTCAGTCCATACCAGTGCATACCGGAAAACACTAAGTCGGTGAAGTCCGGAACTTCTAACGATCGTCGGAACTTCCGGTCCATCGGAACTTCCGACGCTCTGCGCATCGAGCACAGAGGGAAACAATCCAGCACAGTTAGTTCATACCGGACATGTTCGGTATTTCCAGCACCATTACTACCGATGTCTCACCGGTAGAACCGATGCACGACCGATAGTACCGATGCACAATAGGTAGTACCTATACACAGAGAGAAGCGGGTCAGCAGAGAATGCACTGGAGAGAGAAGACCATACCGGACAAGTCCAGTAGGCACAGACAGTGCACACTCCTTTAGTCAGTCTAGCCTATCTCTCTCGTGTCTCACTTGGGTTGGTTTGAGCACTTATGTAGGATCATCTATCACATGTTGTATCCCACTTGATAGTACGATATTCCTATTTACTCAAGTCAAATTGAGAACCGAAATTAAACCTCTTGGGTTGATCTTCAACAAATCATTACCGCTTTCTTCCATCTTCATGACCTTGGGAATGCTTGCCATATATGAGGATAGACTTCACCTTGAGCATAGCCATCTTGAGCATGTGACTTGATTTCATTCATGGAGATTGGTTTGGCCTAAATGTATCAAGTCACTTCCATTATCAAAGGTTGCTAGGAGTTTGATTCTCCACATCAATGTGATCTTCATGCATGATTAATACCTCGACTAAATGCAAGTTCTTTTCTTCTTCACCCTAGCTAGGTTCTTCGGCCGCCAAGCCCTTGCTTGCCCTTCACCCTTGCTTAGTACCTCGAAGACTTTTCCTTGCTATCTTCACCATCTCAAGCCATTCAACCACACTTAGCTTTGAATCCTTCATTTGTAACCACATGAATCACTGGGTCTCAAAATAGATAAGCCTTGGCATTAATTCCATTTTCATTGTTGTCTTGTGCTAAATACTTGATTGCCTTTGCAACAACCATCATTTTGGCTTTATATATCATTCCAAGTACATGTGAGATAAACCTTTCCCTGTTTCACACTTAGTACACACATTAGATCTTTTAATCATTGTTATCATCAAATCATCCAAAACTCACTTAAGTGCTTGATGCACTTTCAATCTTCCCATTTTTAGTGATTGATGATAACCTTAATTAAAGCTTTACAAAAGATATGAAATTTAAGCTTTTGGGTTCAATGTTTTGTGAGAAGCTCCCCCTTAATATGTGCAATGTGAATCGAATTCAAAATTTGACCTCAAATGTCAATATGCACATATTAAGTCAAATGAAGAGCTCCCCCTAAATCATTGCATCCCTGAAGTGCAAGTGTGTGAGTAAATAAACCATGATGCATATGACAATATATATCACACAAAGAATAAATATAAAACAAGCACAAATTGAAGTCATGAACAACACACTAACAGACATAGTCCTCATGAATATGTATCTAGCATATACTACACACATAGAACTCAACACAAATGTTTCTCAAGTCCACAACCACTAAGATAGATTATATTACATGAAAAGGAACATGTCTCAAAAGATACATCCTTGAAGCTCAACAACCGTCTCAAATCTCACAGGATATGACAATAAAGCTCATACAAGACTCATGATATGACAATGAAGCTCAAACTGAAAAGAACTACACTGAAGAGAACTACAACTGCAGTACAAGTATCTAGATACAAATGCTAAGACAAGAATCTGAAGCTTTAATCACTCTCTCTCCCCCTTTGTCATCTATCTCCATAAAAGGGAACTGAAGATCATGAAGACACAAAGAGGGGCTGCGAACTGTGACTGAATGTAATAGAACCGCCTAAATCACGTGGCCCACAGGCACCTGTCATCGTCACTAATGACATCTGACAGCCGGGCCCGTGTTCCAGATGACCTAGGCGGGCTCTGCCGGGCTACATAAGCACCCGTTATCTCCGACAGGATCCCATTGCGAAGCCATTACAGGGTTACAACATTTCAAAACAAAATACATCAGAGTAAAATTTGCGGAAGAGTAAATAGTTCTTAATATTACAGACCAGTGTTTGAATAGAAATTAGGTGCAGTTATTACAGACCATAAATTAAAAGGGTAGCAGTAGCGGTAGAATCAACAGTACAACAGATAGATAAATATTACACGAACCCTGCCCATGGGTTCAACCTTATTCTTCTTCACTCTCCTGGACGATAGTGACGCAGCACGGAGCGAGACAGACTTCAGGCTCCTGCTGCCCTCCTGCAACGGGGTTAACAAACCCTGAGTACATGAGGTACTCCGCAAGACTTACCCGATCAAGAGTGTAAAATTAGACTCAGGAATGCAGGCTGAGGGGAGTCAAGGTAAGGCTTTAGCAAGAGTTCAAGGGTTTTACGAAAAAGAATTACTACTCCTATCTCAATATTTTATTTCAATAATACTATTCATCATTAACCATATCTCCAAGTTCTTTCTCATATATCAACACTCTTTCATTTGCTTTATCCATTCAAAAACAATCCTAGTTCCGAACCACTATCCGATGTAGGGGTGAGGATCAAGTCTCCATATCCGAGGAGCAACGACGATTCGAATCGATTAATACCCAGCTGGGGCCTATCCACACTGCGTATGTAGCACTTAAGCTTGCATACGCCAACCCCGCCTAACACGACTTTTCCTACCTCGGAACCGGTCCTGCGCCACCCGAGAGCACAGTACTCCTCTCGTTTCCAGGCACGACGGCCATGAGGGTACACGCTACTCTCGCCATCTCGCCACTCCCAGTGCGTGGTTGTCGGTTCCAGCAGTAGAGCCACCGGAGTCAGAGGCTTCCTGTAGTATGCGGCTAGTTGCAAAGTCTTGATCACAGCAGGGCTGACAACGAACGGTCCTTAATATTTTTCCGTTAGAAACCATGCATTGGGACTCTAACCCAATACACTGGTAACTACCCGGTTTTCACATCCCTTTCCGATGGTGAGGATCGTTAGGACTCCAACCCAACAGATGGTCGACCAAACGGAACAACCCATCCCCGTGGATGACAATGAACTAGCTAGGAACACTGTCAACCAACAAGGACAAACCAGTCCCATAAAATGATTCATTTATTTTGTATCATCACAGTTGAAAATAGCATTTTTGTAAAACTAACATTAGGCATGACTAAGCATTTTGCAATACTTTTTAATAAATCAGGTTCTCAAGTATTGTCAGGTATTCAAGGATGGTAATGCATCAATTGGTTGTCACCCAACTCCTATTAACCTAATGCAATTAATTAACTCAAGTGATAAACATTTTTAAAACAACAAGGAGAGGGGCAAATGCACCGGGGCTTGCTTTGGATTGCGTAGAGTGTCGGATCCGGGTCAGTGCCACAAATATCAAATCCTTGCATAATTTCCTTAGCAGTCTCCTCCGATGGACCCTTAGACTTTACCTCCGGATTCTCGGTCACTACACGTTTGCAATGAATGAATGTATGAATGCGATGTGCATGAAATAACAGATAAATTTAAAAATAAATAAGGTACACACATGATCAAGACCCTACCATAGGCTAGCCATAATTGCTCTAATTCACAGTGCCCTAGGTCATAAAGGTGATTGACCTAGAATCTCAAGCAATCCAAAAATCACACCAATCAATAATCATTTCATTTCCTATCTCTTTTATTAATCATTTAAAACAATATATAATTTAATAAATATTTAAATATTTTCATTTGATGTCAAACTTCATCAACAGTTAGCTCTGGACCTAAAACAGTACCAATTAAATTTTCATGATTTTTGGACTTACAGAGAATTTATTAAAAATCATCAAAGTTCCTTTTATCATTTAATGTGCTGATTTTTAATTAATATAGAAAGCACTCAAATCCTACCTTTAATATTTTTATTAAATTCTACACATCACAGAGAGTATCCACAAATATTTTCATAATTTTTTGTTGCAGTAGATTAATCCACACAAAAAGATTAAAATCTAATACTATTTATTTTAATTAAAAATGAAAAAGCTCTTGTAAATCAACCGGAAAAATGAAAACGGCTATTCGGCCCATTTAGGCGAACAGGCCCAGCACGGCCCGGCCGCGCCCCCGCGCACTCTTCCTCGGACCGGCCGCTGACAGAGGGGCCCCAGCCGTCAGCCCCCGCGAGTTCGCGCGCTCTCTCTCAGCCGCTGACAGGCGGGCCACCCCTGTCAGGGTCGTCCCCTTCCTCCAACCGAATGATACCGCGCGCGCGCGTGCGCAGCACGGCGCGGCCTCCGCCACCGGCGACCCCAACGGCGAATGCTAAAGGACCTACGACTCCCCTAGACCCTATACGACATCTCTACGCGCCTACCCCTAGCCCTAGCCGCCTCCGGCGAGTTAGGAACTCGCCCATGGCGGAACGGCGGCACGGCAGCTCGTGTTCCGGCCAGTGGGGTGCGGCAACTTTACTGAAAAAGGCATGGATGGACTCAGGGGCTCACCACGGGGTAGATGGACGGATTGATTCGACCATAGACAGAGCGGAGAGGTGGACGTGACGACGACGACGGCGACAACACGTTCCGACGAACCTGGGACGCAAGAAGACAAACCATCTAAAGGATTAGGCTCACCGAGCCACCAAGAACTTGAAACACTCTGCGAGAAGACCAGACCTTCACCACAGCGGCACGGGCTCGACGGCGAGACCTGCGGCGGAGCTCCGGCGAACACCGAGGACAACCGCACGCGTTTCGGGTCCAACAGAGCACTCCAAACCGAAACAATGGCAGCACTAGATGCGCAAGGGAATGGGCTAACTAACTGGAAGATGGAGATGGTGAAGGAGGACGGAGCACGGCGAATTTTGCCGAACACCAACGAGCTCGAATGTGGCCGCGGGTGGGAGAAATGAGGGCGGGGCGGTGCGGTGGTGGCTTATAGGCCGGGCAAGGGAGAGGATAAGCTCGGGCTGAGTCCGGGGCCCCCTCTCGGCTGCTCGACAACGGCCCTGCCCAACCATGCCGGCCGGATGGCGCCCGGCGCTGCGCGCGGCACGCGCGTACGGCGAGGAAGAAGAACAGGGGGACCCCCCTGTTGCTACAGTAGTAGTGCTAGTAGGTCAATTGCTATTTGTTGCCAATTTGATCTGATCTCAATCGAATCCGAGGAAGTAGTGAATAGAAAAGTTGTAGAGTATTTCTAGTAGATCACTTTTTATTTTGACACCAAATTCAAATTCGGTCAAAATTTCAAATTACAGAAAAGGGGGTAAAAGTAGGGTTTGAATTTCAAACTGAAATTTTAAAATTACTTTTGATTTTTCTCAACAACTTAAAAATTGGTAAACATGAAAGTTGTTCTACTCAGTAAGCTTGACAACTTCTATTAAGGAAGGTTTTGAAGATTCTCAATATTTTTGAAATTGAAGTTTCAAATTTAAATTTCAATATAATAATTTGAGTTCAATTTGAATTTTTATAATATAACTTCAAAATATCCAAAAATAAAAGCTGTCCCATTTTAAAAGTTCTATAACTTTCATTAAGACACTTTCATCATATTCATTATAGATTTTGAATTAGGGTTTTAGGTCAACTCTAGGGCTTAATTTGATTTCTATTTAATTTTTATTTTTGAATTTGATTAAGGACTTAATTACACAATCAATACTAGCTAAAATCAAACCACTCTAGAAGCCCTAAGCACAATCATATGCAGATGCTTAAATTTAAATATGATGACATGGCAGATTAATTAAATTGTAATACCAAGGGTATTACACTGAAGCTGAACCTAGTCCTCGATATCATCATCATCATCATCATCATCATCATCATCATCCCTCTGTCCTGAGCTACCAGGGTGGTGAGAGCTCTGTCCTGGGTCAACGAAGCTGTATGATCCACTAAGAAAGTTGTCCCACAGAGAGTAGGCATACTCCTCACCAACACTAGGTTCAGGGTACACGTGAGGAGCTCTGGCTCCCTGCTCTTGCTGCTGCTCTGTCTGCTGCCCTGCCTGCTCCTGCTACTGCTAAGTCTGAGTACTCCCCAAGTGCCTCTCAGCATGCTCGTCGAACTCTCTGTAGTACCTCTGCTGCTGCTGCTCAACGGTCTCGGGCTCCTCGTTTGTATCATCAGAAGGAGGGGACCACGGAGGCTGAAACTGAAAGTGAGCATGAAGCATCTTCAGCGTCCTCGAGTGCTCTCTCCTAGCCTTCCTCTCATGGTGCTGCTTCTACTTAAGTACATTAACATCCTTGCACACTCCAAAGATAGCCCCAAGTAACCTGCGGATCGGCGAGCGACGTCGGCCGGAGTGTGGAGGAGGGTGAGTCATGCGAGGTGGTGCAGAACCAGCGTGCGCACAACCTGGAGGAGCATCTGCGTTGTCTGGCTGCAGTTGTGGTGCTGTAACTCCTCCTGGCCTAGCTGGAGGTACTCTAACCTCGTCCAAGTCTGCCTGGAACCTCAGAGACCTGTGACTCTACTCTCAAGTGAAGGTGTACCCTGTCTGCTGCTCAATCATCAGCATGATATATGGTGCAAAGCCACATCCCTTGAGCGGCCTCTCTCCCACGCTCTTAATCTCACACCAGAGAAAGTCAAACACACTGAAAGAGCCCACTCCTGGTGCCATCATGTGGAGCAGATTCCGACTATAATCCGCTAATGTGCCCCTGTCTCCACTCTTACAGTCAATCATGTACCTGAACAATCTGTTCAGGTAACTATAGGTGGGGTGAAGGCCTCTCACCTTCCCAGCAACAGCCCCTGCTGCTCCTAGAGGATACATGTGCCCAAGATGCTCAGGTGGAAGAACCAACTCACTATGAATCCTGTCTCTCTGTAGATCCTTCTCTCTAAAGCCAAGACTAGCAGCAAACTCTCGGTAGGTCACACTATGCCAGGTGCCCTCTGTCATCCAACTCATCCTCCGCTGGTCAATATCATCAGAGTCCTCAACAAACATGGTGGCATAAAACTGTGCCACAACCTCGTCGCACCAGTCGTGCTGGAACTCCATAATCCTATAGACACCTGCGCATTGACAGATGGAGATTGCCTCCATAAGAGAAGGACGGTGCATCTCTCTAGCATACTGCCAGTCAATCCACTGAGACTTGATGATCACTGGATTCCTAGAGAGTATCACACTGCTGTAGAAGTGAAGATGGAACATAGTGTGAAACATGTAGTCATAGGTGATCCTCTCCTGTCCTCTGGGATCCACCCTCCTCTCTCTTGGCTCTAGTTGTACCACCTATTCCATGACGGTAATCCATCCTAGGAACAAACACTGGTATGAGAGAGGGCGGTCTAAGCTGAAGGGGTCCAAACTGCTGTCCCTGTCCTACCTGCTGTGGCTGAAACCCTGCATCTTCTTCTTCCTCCTCATCCTCCTCCTCATCTTCTTCTTCCTCTTCCTCTTCTTCTTCTCTTTCCTCTCTAGCCTCATCAGCCTCTATCTCCTCCTCGTGTGTTGCAAACTGCTGTGAAGCCCTAGTTGCAGCACCCCTCCGTGGTCTAGAACCACCACTGCCACTGCCGCTAGCACCTGTCAACTCTGGGTGAGAATCTTGCCGTCGCTTCTTGCATCTTTCCAAAGCTAGATCATGTCCTTTCTTCGTTCAAGGCTTGATTCTTTGACTCATGATAGCTGCCCTTGAGAGGAGGGGAAACGAAGGAGATCTGCAAAACAATGCCCGACAGTTTGATTTTGATGGAATACTCCTCCAATGCACTCACTTTCCCTCACTTTTCCATGGTTGAGTTGATAGATTGAGATGAGGGAGAAGAGAGGGGTGAGCAGCTGCTGTTGGTTTGAGGAGAAGAAATGAGAGAGAGACAGAGACTGAAGGGGTATGTGCTCTAATGTCCCTCGCGCATACCAGACATGTCCGATATTTGCGGGGCTGCCAGTTTTTGTTCCAAAAGGATTTCCTTTCTTCCAAACCCCTTCATGATCATTTCTTAATCCAAATTTATATCCGACCTTAGTTCTAAATCTCTCATTAACTCTTGCATTAATCCAAAACTCAAATTGATCTCTCTTTTTATCAATTCAATCCAAGAGTGTGAGGAACTCGTCATTTCAAAGAATTTCTTATGTCCATTCAGCAGTTGAGACTCCATTAGTTAATATAATATACCTTAGATTATATGGACTTGAGAGATGCATGGCATTTGTGATTAGTCAAACAAACAATAAGGGGAGCAATAATCACAAATGCCATGATTGGGTCACTAAGACCAGGAGCAAATGATTTTCATAAAGCACACTTCCTACTCATTCTAGTAAGGGTTTTGGAAATCATCTATCGTATCTCACTCAAATGCACACTCTAGCATGAAGGGTCCTGTATTGACTTTCAATGCGTTTAGGTAAATTCATACCTTTGCCTTGAGCCCACAATATTATCACTGAGATTAATCATGGCATGGCTACCTTCAACTTGACCTTGTACATCAAATAGCCATTCTCCTCACAAAGAAGTTTCTTTATGCACATAGGACTACAATATTACTCAATGAACTTTGTTAGTCCACAATGGTTCAAAATAGAAACTGAGCTCCCCTAAATAAGTGCTACAAGTAATTTGAATCACTTGTATTAAGCACTAGCTTCTTGTTAAGAAAGTGGGAGAACTTTTCTATTTTGACCAAACCTGAAAATTTGCCAATTTTAGAATTATGTCGAAGAGATGCTCACTATCAACTAAGATGTAGTCAATCACAAGCTTTTGTGTAGAACAGAGACATATATATCTTTGTAGTATCAATTACCTCTCAGATTCTGTAATTGATCTTCCTGTCCCTTGCCATACAGGACATGCCCGGTAGGCATACCGGACAAGCCCGGTATCTGAAAGACAGTTCTCAATTGTTTTCTACATTTGTGACTTGTTCTTATTTCTATTGCTCTTGTATTCCTGCATCTCATCAAATATTTTGCTCTACTCGAGAGCCATTAAAAGCATCGAATGGCAAATATTATGAATATGAATTGAATCTATCAAGCCACCTACTGAGTTTAGGTACTTTTTACCAATGGTGAGGATGGAATGAGTTATATGACCACCAAGTCATCTTCGGGTCAACCATATAAGATGATATGTAGATAATAGGTTGATAGTTTAAGTTAAGATTTCAATATGCTTGCTCAACCACCCCGAAGCATTCATCTCACCTTCAAGTACCTACATCCACAAACTATGCCTTCCTTGGTACCCAAGCTCCATTGGGTCCATTTGTGTTAGTCAATAGATGCTTAGGCACCCAAATGGCTTTGTCACTAGTTTGTGATGAGCACATCACCTTGCTAGTGGCAACTCCATTTGTGGCACTCCTAAGCTTGTAATTGTGAGTCAAAGTGTTTTGCCTAGAATTGTTACCTTTAGGACAATCATAGCTTAAATGTCCTTTGCCTCTACAAGCATAGCAAATACGTCCCTTGTTAGCTACTTGCTTGTTTGCTTGTTGGGACAATGGTGCACTAAGTGTCCCACTTCATTGCACCCATAGCATTTTCTTGTTGTTATTTGAACTCTCTTTCTTGCTTCTTTGGTTATAGGGCAATTCTTACTTGGATGGCCCGATGTGTCACTTAGGCCAATTTTCTTTGCTTGGTTGGCCAATTTGGTAGCTGCCCTTTGCTCGGCCACTTCACATTTGTCGGCCTAACTCTTGTGTGGACAAATGGCACTCTCATGCCCATATGTCCCGCAACCATAGCATAGCCTTTTCTTGATTTTCTTGCTCTTGGTTGCCTTGTCATTTGATGGGATGTGGTTATGTTGTTGGGCTTTGGAGGAAGTAAGGTTTGAACCCTTCTCAAGCTTCTTCACCATGTTATCATGGTTATCTTGAGAAGGTTGTGCTTTCTCCTTACTCGTCAACCTAACCACATCTTCTCTTAGTTTCGCCATCTCTTCATTGAGCCTAGTACTTTCTATAAGAGTTTGCTCAATCAAAGATTGGCTTGCTTGAGAGGCACACTCATTAGCACAAGTATTATTCAAATAAGATGGTGCACTAGTGAGTGTGATAGTGTGAGGTTGAGAGGATTTTACCATATAAATTACCACCTCATGAGCTATCTCAAGCATGACATGTGATTCTACCAACTTCTCATGTGAGCACTTGAGATGGGTATGATCGGCTTGTAGGCGGCAGTGCTCGAATGTGAGATCACTCAATCTTGCTTTGAGCATGTAGTTTTCTTTTTCGAGTTGAGCAACACTAGAAAGCATGTTAGTAGCTAAAGTATGCTCAATTGACAATTGTTCATACCTTTTATTTAATTCCTTTAACTCTTCCAATTTGGAGATGAGGAATTTTTATTGATTTTGAAGGGTTTGCTCTTGTTCCTCATTCTCCTTCTCTAGCTCATCATTTTCCTTCAATAACTTGATGAACATGAGCTTGTCTTCATTGCTGAGATAATCAAGAGAATCATCATCTTCAATTTCTTCATCACTCTCTTCTTGATTATTTCCTTGTGCCTTCTCCTTGATTTTACTAAGAATCATTTGTTGATTTTTCTTGGTTTCTCTTTTCTTGTTCTTCTTGGCCATGAGACATAAGTGATGAGAGTCATGAGATGTTGAAATTGACTCATCGCTTGATCGCCACCGAACTTGAGCGTCAACACAGCTGGCTGCTGTTTCCCAGTCTGCCTGGTCCAAATCGGACATGTTCGGTATGGGTACCGGACAAGTCCGGTACGAAATGATAGAGCACAGAGAATCAGCAGCTTCCGCTTCCTGTTCCGGCTCATCTCCTTTGAGGTTTCCTGAGGCTTTATCACACAATGGTGATTCAATGGACTTCATTTCCAATGAATCATCATTATGTGCTTCATCACATTTGGACTTTCCATATAGATCAACAAGTCTAGTCGAAATGATATGAGCACTTTCCGGTGGTGTTTGCCCATTGTAGATTGCCTCCTCTAGAACCTTTGCACTCAATGAGTTTAGCATGGTGAGAACAACTTGAGCATTGAGTTGGACGCATATCTCTTCCTCTTTTGTCAAATTCTTATAGTTGCTCCAATTAACTAAAGAAAGAGATAAGCTTCCAACTACAATATGCTCAACAAGAGGACTAATAGTCCAAAATGCATCGAGTACATATAGTGACCAAGATAGAAAGTTTGAACCATCATTTCGGAGAAGCACCAGCTCCGTCTCCATAGGCGTAGCCATCCTTTCTCACAAGCGGTGAAGCTCAAACGTGAGTCCAAGCTTTGATACCAATTGAAAGAACCTAAGATGCCGCCTAGAGGGGGGTGAATAGGCGTTTCTGAAAAATCACAACTTAAATGCGGAAGCTTATTAGTGTATGAGCTTCTAATTACTTGGAAGCTTCTAAATCGGATAAAACAACCCCTCACAAGACAAGCACGGAGTATATGAAAGGTATAATTAACGCCTAAGAGGTAGTAACCTGCACCACAAAGGTTAGAGCAATGAATGAAGTAAATCAGCACTGGAAGTCAATACAGGACATGTATGGAATCATACCGGACAAGTCCGGTATTTGCGGGTTCTGCAGAAACCTCCCAAAGTTTGCTCTTTTTGATTTCCAACTTTGTCATGGCCTGCAGAAACTTGTTAGAGGATGTGAATCACACAGAGAACCTGCAGACAAGCTCAAATACCAAAGTGGATCACAAATATCAAATGTAATGGGAGTGAGACACGATATTTATTTTACCGAAGTTCAGCACCCCCTCGGGTCCTACTCTCCGTTGAGCCGGCTGCGAGCAACTACTAGGGTCAGCTCTAGAGGACGCCATAGGTCAACTCTAGCCGTGGCCTATTTCACCCGCTATGCTCCTTCCACTAGATGATCACTTTTGTGGAGAGATCGAACCGTTACAAACTTTCCGTAGCACACCACAAATTCTTGGGTGCTCTCTGGCGACACCTAGCCGTCTAGGATCGAACAGTCCAAGAGTAACAAATGCGAAACTCAAGAATCGACGATTTGCACAAGTGCTCAAGCGGTTGGCTTGCTCTCTTTTGAATTTATCTCAACCACTAATTGGATTTAGCAACTAGGAGCAATCACCCACTATAGAGAGGGTTGGAGAGTGTTTGCAAAGCTCTAGAATGAGTTAGGAAGCCAGCAGAATCAGTAGCTCCCAAAGGTGGAGGCTTGGGGGTATAAATACCCCACTCCCCAAAACTAGCCGTTACTAGCCGTTGAGCTCTGTCAGTCCATACCGGACAGACCTGACGCTGCCAAAACACTAAGTCGGTGAAGTCCGGAACTTCTGATGATCGTCAGAACTTCCGGTCCATCGGAACTTCCGACAAACATCGGAACTTCCAACGCTCTGCGCACCGAACACAGAGTGAAACAACCCAGCACAGTTAGTTCATATCGGACATGTCCGGTATTTCCAGCACCGTTACTACCGATGTCTCACCGGTAGAACTGATGCATGACCAGTAGTACCGATACACAAAGAGAAGCGAGTCAGCAGAGAATGCACTGGAGAGAGAAGACCATACCGGACACAAGTCCGATAGGCATGCACAGACAGTGCACACTCGTTTAGGTATGAAGTACTTTTCTTCTTCACCCTAATTAGGTTCTTCGGCCGGCAAGCCCTTGCTTGCCCTTCACCCTTGCTCAGTACCTCGAAAACTTTTCCTTACTATCTTCACCATCTCAAACCATTCAATCACACTTAGCTTTGAATCATGAATCACCGGGTCTCACAATAGATAAGCCTTGGCATTAATTCCATTTTCATTGCTGTCTTGTGCTAAATAGTTGATTGCCTTTGCAACAACCATCATTTTTGCTTTATATATCATTCTAAGTACATGTGAGATAAACTTTTCCCTATTTCATACTTAGTACACACTTTTAATCATTGTTGTCATCAAATCATCCAAAACCCACTTAAATACTTGATGCATTTTCAAGGTGGCCATGTAAAACTGGCATGACTAAGGATGGCAATGAGTTAAATATCCCCTTCACTGGATCGATCACGAGGCTCTAGCAGAAGAACCCCCACCGGCCCGCTGCACCCTGTCTCCCTGCGCTGTCGAATCGTCCGCCGGCGAGGCGAGATGGCTGCGCCGATGCCTCTTTCCGTGGAGGACGTGCTGCGCGTCAACGGCAGCCACCGCTTCGCCGCCGCGATGGCGGCTGGCTCCCCCTTCGCGTCCCTCGCCGACTCCCTCCTCGCCGCTCGACGCATCTGGCTCAACGAGGTGTGTCACCTACTTGCCGTCACCTCTCTTCTACCTCCCTACTTAAATTTTTGTCCACGCGCGGACCTTCGCTTCCTGCTGTACTGATGGTGTGCTTTGCTGCCCGTGCGCGCGCTACGAATCGGATCAAGGTGGATGTCAACGGATGGCTCGAGGCCTTCGCAGCGCACCCGGCTATCGGAACCACCTCCCCATCTGTCTCCAAGTTCGTGGAGTTTACTCTCTCACCGGTCACCATGCTCCTATCCATTCAATTCCTCTGCTTAATCAGTTATTGTCGTCTTGTTGTTGTTGACCTGACAGCGTGTTATGGCCAGTTTAATTCGATTGTTAAAATCAGTGACTTGAACTGGCGAATCGATTCACTCAACATGACACAGGGCAAACAAAATGGCACCAGTCACTGTGTTGGTAATCTCTGTTTCCTTTCTGGTTTTAGGTGGAGCAAAGAGGAGCAATCAGCAGCTCTCTCCACAGCCACGGATTCGACAGCTCAGGTGCTACATCAGCTCTCAGTTTTCCTTTTGTCTGTCTTACAAACTCTGGGCTTAATTTAGTTTTTTCCTCCACCTGATGCAGGAGCTGGCAGAATGGAATGCCAGGTACAGGGAGAAGTTTGGCTTCGTCTTCATGATTTGCGCCTCTGGTAGGACTGCATCTGAGGTCTTGGCTGAGCTTAAGGTTTGCATATGTCATGTTCATCTTCAGATTCAATGTCTGTTTTCTGCACTTCAGTATTTTTGCAACTTACAAAATTATGTTTGGATCCTTGCTATTGTCCTTGCCTTTGACTTGGGTAATTAGGCGCTGTATTGTCTGGACTAAATGTGAAGTTAAAACATCCATGTACTTCACAACTAATGATTTAAATTAAAGATTGAAACACTATTTTTCCTTGTATTGCTATAATGGCTTTGGTATTATCCTCCTATTTCAGAGGCGTTACACGAATAGGCCAATTGTTGAACTTGAGGCTGCGGCACAGGAAGAACTTAAGATAACTGAACTACGCCTTGCGAAGCTTTTCTCATCGGAGCCTACTGTTCCCTCCACTACATCTGAAGGCTCCACCATCCAATCAGATAAAGCAGCAGGTACCAATTCTACTCTATCTGTTTGTAGGTTATACAAAAAAATGTATTCCTTTTTTACATACAAGTTCTTGAGTTTTGTTGTATCTATCTTATATCTTTATGCATGTTCACAGGGTCAAATGTTCACACATACTATGAACACCATGAATCAGTTCAATTCTTCCTTATTTGCTGTTGTTTCATTCACGTTAGCTATTAGTGAGTGAGCAGCTGGACATGGAACTTCTCCTTATAGTAGGGCATATACCCTTTGTGACCTATTTTGACTAACAGTCACAGTACTGTGTAATGCTAAAAATGAATATGAGCATTGAGTTAGTGCTAAGCTTTTGTTATTGTCATCTTCTTTGCTAGTTGAAATAGTATAATTAAATTTTCTCTTAATAAATACAAACAGAATGAAAACATTGATGCATCTAGTAAGACTTGACATCATTTCGCAAGAAATATTTTGAAACAAGAACCATATAGTTCACAGCCGAGAATAAACTAATGAATTATGTCGTTGAACGGGCATTTGTTGTAGAGGACATCAAGTTTCATCTTTTTAACAATTGATTTGCCTCCGTCATCATTCTATACTTATTCTCATTCTCATTGATTCATGTGTTCCTTATATGTATGCAATACTTATTCTTTCTTCTTTCTCACCAACTAAATTTTCAAAAAGATCGCATACGGATTATTGGAACACATCTTCGAGCTCTCCCTCAGCCTTGTGCCAATAAAGCTCCTGAAATTACAGGTGGCTCCAACCGAAGTCGGCCGCCCATTACAACCCATGTGTTGGACACTGCCCGTGGATCGCCTGCATCTGGAATAGAAGTTCACCTGGAGATGTGGAAGGATTCTTCTGCTCCTCCATCATTCAGCAACAAAGATTTCAGTGGATGGGCTACTCTAGGCTATTCGGTTACAAACAATGACGGACGCTGTGGTCAGCTGATGGACATTGTCGATAACATTGCTCCTGGTTTCTACCGCATAAGCTTCAACACTAGCAAATATTCGCCTGCAGGGTTCTTCCCTTATGTCAGCATCATATTTGAGATCAAGGAGAACCAGACGGCAGAGCATTTTCATGTTCCTCTCTTGCATTCCCCTTTCTCATTCACCACTTACCGTGGAAGCTAGGTTGTTAATTTTCGAGTAATTACCTCTGCTGGGATATACAAAATAACAATGTAAACTTGACAATTGAGACTTCCATTGTGATACATTATCTGGTTCCATGTACGCAGGTTTAAACTTTTAATGAAAGTATTGTGGTTACCTATGATCAGATGGCAATTGTGCCGTGTCAATAGTTTTAGTAGTTATATACTGCCCGTCCTGAAAAGGATGCAATTTTAGTTCTACTCACTCAAGCTATAAGTTTGATCAAGTTTATAGAAAAAAAACAAAATATTTATTGACATAAATAAGTGTATTGCAGAAAATACATTTCATGGTGAATTGAATCGTATTTACTTGATACCATAAATGTTGATACTTTAAGAAACATTATCAAAATGGTCACAATTGCATTCTTTTTCCCTATTGTCTGCCCCCCCCCCCCCCCGAGGATGTGTACATATCAGGGATTCAGGGTTGCCAGTGCAGTTGGTGATATGGCAAGGCCGTAACATTCGCATAAGAGCGTGACCGAATTGTAAAATAATACCATGTGACTATGTGTGGTCCGTGTGGATGGCCCCCTCAAAGTCTTGCATATGTACTAGCATTATCTTGTTTGGTACAACTTCATTGACAATTTTTTTTCACGAGAGGCTGGACCGATAGATTTGATCTTAAAATTGATGAACACACCACAGCCATCTCGCTTTTGACGAGCACCTCGTCGACCACTAAAAGAATAGCTTTGATGAAATCCTAAAAAATACGACACCCGTGCTGAGTCGAAGACTCAAACCCGAGTGAGCAGGTTCCACCGCAAAGAACTTAATCAGTTGAGTTATGCTCGTTCATACGTTCATTAACGGGTTGTGAGTTTTTTTTCTTGCCAAAACATTTGAAGTTGTTTTCCTTTCATAGAGGGATAAGCTAGGATGAAGTTAGAAAAAAAATAGTTTTTCATTGTTATCTTTCATTTTCCTCTCAACTATGCATGAAGTTGTTGATGAAGTTGTTATTTTGGCATACACATTTGAAGCTGTTTTTTACTCTCAAATAGGGATAAGTTGGGATGAAGCTAGAAAAAAGTATTTTTTTCACTGTTCTCTTTCATTTCTCTCTCAACTATGCATAAAGTTATATGGTAAAGCTATTTTGTCATATATATATATATATATATATATATATATATATATATATATATATATGCAAATTGCCCGGTTGCACCTAGAAAGTTACTCATTTTTTTTTAAAAAAAACACAGTTTTACTAGTGAAGCTGAGCTGCGCCAAACGTGACAAAGATTGGTATATTTAGAGTAGATCTCTCATACACTACTAGAAACTAGGATTGCTTTGGCGGCCGATATTTTTCTTGGAAGCCAAAATTAAACCGCCAAAAAGGCTGAACGCTCAAGTAAACATATATTCCTTGAAGGTTAAAGTAAGTCGTCAAAGATATAGGTGTTTTCTAGTAACCTTCAAGGAAATGACTCATTCGCTTCATAGGCTAGGAATGATCAATTCGATTGGGTAAAAGTCTGTTATTGCATATAGGCGACAGAGTCAATAACACCTATGACTCATTGACTTCATAGGCTAGAAATTATGTCTGAATTTTAGTTTTCTTTACAGCGACGGTTATTGCATATATGTTAAACTAAATTGTAGATTTTGTTCGTTGCAATTTCTGTATGTCTATAATTTTGGGTACTGATAATAAAAAACTCGTTAGACAAAACTACAAAACTGATTAAATCTTATTTGTGTTGGTAAAAAAAACATTTAGCAACATTCAATTAAATCTATAGGAAGAAAAAGACAAAATTTAATATACCATGACACAGAGGGAAATAAAAAAATCACAAAAGTAACAAAAAGAATCCTTTGTACTACAAGTAAGAGTCCCTGTAATGGTTGCCGAAACATGCAAATATCATGCGTGGGTACTCGGCGATGTTTGGAACAAATACATGGTAAATGCAACTAGTAATTGTTCTGGCTAACCAAAGGTTATATAAACTTGCCGAGCAATTTGGATAGCAATCGATCTAGGAAATATTTTCCTAAGAACCTAGCATCTCCAAGAGATGTGCTATCTTTGTTTTCTATGGTATATTTAGAATTTTTCAACAAAAATTGAGCTCCAACAGACATGCTATCTGGTTTGCTAAAATAGCAAGTTGGTATCCCACAATTCTCGTTGGCCAAATTTACCCAACAAGTCATGCTTGCTATATATATTTTTCTATTTACCTAGGCTGTTGTAAAACTCTACATTTTTAGATGGATTTTTTATTTTACATAATGGCTAAATCTCACAATTTAGCATCTAATTTTACCAAGCCTCTTGGAGTTAGTCAATTGGTGATGGCTCATTTCATTAGTGGAAATAATTCAGGTGCTTCCGCATATATAGTAAATGAAGAGAAATGCTAAACGTCAACCGGTTGATTATTTGGCCTCTGTCAACCGAATTTTTGGGCGTTGGATTCGACTCGTGCGGTGCAATCTATGGCCTGCTAAGCGTGCGCCCGCTCCCTCCGTCGCGCAGCTCCACGCCCTCTTCTCCGTTTCTTCTGCCGCCCCATGACGCCGCCGCGTCCAGGCCGGCTCCCACTGCAGCTGTCGCCCCCAGGCCAGACCGGCCGTCACACCCAGGCCGGCTCCCTCCGCCACCATCGCCCACAGGCCGGCTCCTTCCGCTGCAGTCGTCCCAGGCAGGCAGGCCGGCCGTCACGCCCAGGCCAGCTCCCTCCGCAGCCGTCGCCCCCCAAGCTAGACCGCCGTCGGTGCGTTGCACCTTGCGTCACCGCTCACCAGGACATAAGTCCATGCTCACCCCTGTGCTCGATCAGTTTTCCTCTTCCTCTGAGATCTGTAGTTTTTTTTTTATTTTGTGATCTGAACAATCTGTGAACAATTTGATATCTCTCTTATATATGCAATTCATAGAAATAATTTGTAATTCTTTTTGAAAAATTTGGCAATATATATGCAATTATTCTCAAATTGCATCAATGTGTCTAATAAATTACACTACAGTTTAAATATAGCTAAATGACAGTGTAAGTTTATGAGAAAAATTCAGTTGTTAGGAGGGAGTAAAACAACTGAATGTCAAGTAACATAAGAATAATTAATCGGAACGATATCTTGAACGCACTGAATGAAATGTACGGGCCGTGGGATAGCGGCGGACGCACGTTTGCAGGGGTAGTAGCAGCATGCATGCACTCGGGATATCCACACGTAATAAGGGTCAGGAAGTACATTGACATCATGACATGGACAGCGTCCTCGTCCATTGTTTGTCGGGATGGCCATGCATGGTCTAACCCAGTGCCACGCGCCTATTCCCACCGTCCCACGGCGGTCTACCGCCACCGGCCACCACCGCGTACGAGTGGCGCTCAAGGAGCACGGCCACTGGGCTCGACGTGTACGCTCTGCAGCCTGCGTCCGTCGTACATCGTCGTCGCTGCTGTTGCTGCCGCAAATGTTTCATCACTTGGTCAATGACGCCGGCGCAATATGATCGAACGAGCCCACTGAACCTCAGGAATATATATATATATATATATATATATATATATATATATATATATATATATATATATATATATATATATATATATATATATATATTCATGAGTCATCATCGCCCTGGCCCGTGGCCCGATCGATGGGACAATCTAATTAACACGCGGCAGCAGCCTGAAAGCCGGGTCGTGTGGCATGCCAGCACCCTCCAACACATGCATGCATGATGGCCCGGACGGATCATACATACGTGCACGCACAGCCGCGCAACAACGTAGTACGTACTACGTACCTAAGGCGCGCGACTGGACGACACGAACCCGGCCGTGTGTCCTCCATCTGTTACCACACACACTACTGTTAGATTACTACAAAGGATGATGTGTCTCCATGATTGAAACATGTATGGTAAATGACGTGATATACGATCCGGCCTGGCTATACCTTAGGCAGTTTAGATCGATGTATATAAATAATTAGTAATAAGTTAATAGCTATGGAAATGCAGATATGATCTGTTGTAACCTTGTTGCAGCAGAAGAGCATATCAACATGATGTCTCAACCGTTGATTGGGTTTGTTCTTATTCAAATCAACTAAACAAATCTCAATCCCATAATGAGTGATAGAAACAATAAAAGTTCAGTCCCATACACGCACCATCTGTAATACAGTGTATTGCGACTTCTAAAATTTATATTGAAATATAGTATAATCTACATAATGACTATGCCTAACTTGGCAAAGTTTGGTAAGAAGAAAAACTGGATATAAATCCTTGGGTACATCGATCTCATAAGTAGCCTTAAAATATATTAGAATGCACTATATTGCACGATGAAGGAAATATAAGAAATTGATAGCGGAAATGTTGTGGTGCGGGCGTGCATCTGTTTGGACACTGCCTTGCAAAAATAAAAACCCCAGCTTCACGCCGTCACGCGGTTTTAGTGCACCATGCGACCGCCCACCGAACCTCTGTGCCACTGTCGCCCGTGCCACCCCCCCCCCCCCCAACCCACCCTCTATGTGTCGTCGCCTAGCTTCGCGCTGCCAACGAGCACACCAGTGACCTCCACGCACCGGCCACCCGTCCTTTGCACCACCGCCAACCGTGCTGCCCCCACCCTGCCCTCTGTGCACCACCGCCTAGCTCCGCCCAACATACTGGTGACCTCCACGTGCTGACGAACCTCCATTCGCCGAAGCAACAAGCGTGTTGCAAGCACATGTT